>CM046426.1:2790676-3522814 GCA_025506505.1 Flaveria sonorensis
TCATCAAAACATACAAAATCTAACCTTTAAACGTGTAATGGCTTGCAATTGATGATTCTAACTTGTTGTGATGCTTGAATCGATCAAATCCGTGGCTTTGTTGGTGTTCTTGGCCGAAATCGCAAATGGAGAGGGAGAGGGATGAAGTCGCGGCGTAGTTGGTTAGGGTTTGGGATTTTGGGTTTTTGATTTAAATTTTATTATGATAATTACCCTTTTAACCCTTATAATTTGTATTTTATAAAGATTAAGCTTTTTGAATACTTTTTAAATTTTTTAACTACTAAACACAATATTATTAATCACAATAACAATCATGCATAATTCCCATTTTATCACAAAACCACGAATAAATATGCACGTTTTCCACGTTACGCGATAAAATTACAGTTAACATTTAAATCACATAAGCATAACTTAATAATCACATTGTTAACTTAGTTATCATCAATTTAACATTACTGATTATTGTTAAGTCACCAACGTTCAACGACAACTAGTGTTGCTCCCGACACGTGTATGCAAGACTTAACGGAACTAACGGAGTTTGGTAACGGAAAATTACCGGATGTCACATTATCCCCATGTTGAAAGAATTTTCGTCCCGAAAATTGCGTTACATGGTGAGTGTTCCATCACTGGTCTACTGCATTGGCACAAGGAATCGAAATCGTGTGAGTTTTGGATGAGTTGTCACATCATCCCCATGTTGAAAGAAATTTCGTCCCGAATTTAATCAGTACCTTCGCCGGCTGGCATCGTCCTTTCAAATAGCTGAGGATACTTAAGCTTCATTTGGTTCACGTTCCCACGTGAATTCTGGTCCACGTCTCGAGTTCCAACGAACTTTGACGATGGTATCTTGCTTTGCTTAAGCGTTTCACCTCACGATCCATCACTTCGACCGGTTCCTCAATGAAGCGTATTGTTCATCTACTTGAACTTCTTCCAGTGGTACCCATCGTTTCATCATCCGTTAAACATTTCTTTAGTTTGAAACATGGAATACATCATGGATTCCACTCAATGAATCAGTAAGGCTAGTCGATAAGCCACTGGACCAATTCTTTCCACTATCTCAAATGGTCCAACGTATCTCGGATTTAGCTTTCCTTCCCGCTTACCAAACCGAACTACGCCTTTCCATGGTGAGACTTTTAATAAAACTTTGTCACCTATCTGAAATTCCAAAGGTTTTCGTCGTTTGTCAGCATAGCTTTTCTGTCTGTCTCGCGCTGCGGCCATGCGGTTTCTTATCTGAACAATCTTCTCAGTTGTCTCGTGTACTAACTCGGACCCGTTAATTGACTATCACCAATTTCAGCCCAGCAAACTGGTGATCTACATTTCTCCTCCATATAAAGCTTCAAATGGTGCTGCCTTTATACTAGTGTGATAACTGTTGTTGTAAGAAAATTCCACCAATGGTAGGTGAACTTCCCAGTTATTCCCGAAGTCAATCACACAAGCACGTAACATGTCCTCCAAAGTCTGTATAGTACGCTCGCTTTGACCATCAGTCTGTGGATGATAAGCAGTACTCATATCCATCGCGTACCTAAGCTTTCTGCAACGACTGCCAGAAGTGTGATGTGAAACGAGAATCGCGATCAGAAATAATTGAGATCGGTACTCCATGCCTCGAAACGATCTCCTTCAGATAAAGTCGGGTTAACTTCTCCATTTTATCTGTTTCCTTTATCGCTAGGAATGAGCAGATTTTGTAATCGATCCACGATAACCCATATTGTATCACAACCCGTAGAAGTGCGAGGTAACTTAGTAATAAAATCCATTGATATTTGATCCCACTTCCACATAGGGATCTCGGTTTGTTGTAGTAGACCAGATGGTTTCTGATACTCCACTTTACCTTCGAGCAGGTCAGACACTTACTCACATAAGTAGCTACATCTGCTTTCATGTTAGGCCACCAATAGTGCGCCTTCAAATCGTGGTACATCTTGTCAGATCCAGGATGTATAGAATACTTGGACTTGTGAGCCTCACTCATGACCAAGTCTCTCAGATTTCCGTGTAGAGGTACCCATAGTCTATCCATGAAGTAACGAATTCCATCCGCTTTTACTTCCAATTGTTTTTCCATACCCCTTAACGATTCAGACCCATGTTTTCTGCTTTCAAAGCTTCTGTTTGAGCCTCTCGGATTTGTTCAGGTAATTGCGTACTAATCGTTAGTTGCAAGCTCGCACACGTCGAGGTTTAGCAGTCTCTTTCTACTCAACGCATCAGCAACTACATTTGCTTTCCCCGGGTGGTACTTAATAGCACAATCATAGTCGTTTAACAATTCCACCCAGCGTCTTTGCCTCATGTTCAACTCCTTTTGCTCAAAGATTGCTGAAGACTCTTGTGATCGGTGTAGATGGTGCATTTGGTACCGTACAAGTAATGTCTCCAGATCTTTAAGGCAAAAAACTACCGCACCCAGTTCCAAGTCATGGGTGTATAGTTCTTCTCATGAATCTTCAATTGTCTAGAGGCGTAAGCTATCACTTTATCCCGCTGCATCAGGACGCATCCAAGTCCTTGAATAGAAGCGTCGCAGTAGACTACGAAGTCATCACTACCATCCGGTAACGCTAATATTGGTGCGCTACACAATTTATGTTTCAGCAACTGAAAAGCAGATTCCTGACTCTCACCCCATTTGTACGTCGTTCCTTTGTGAGTCAAGGCTGTGAGAGGTTGTGCAATCTTAGAGAATCCTTCAATGAATCGTCGATAATATCCCGCTAATCCAAGAATTGTCGTATCTCACTCGGTGTCTTAGGAATAGACCAATTCTTTATCGCTTCTATCTTAGCAGGATCAACATGTATTCCCTTCTCGTTGACAATATGACCCAAGAATTGTACCTCACGTATCCAGAAATCACACTTAGAAAACTTTGCGTACAGTTGTTCCTTTCTAAGTAATTCCAAGATTAAACGTAAGTGCTTCTCATGTTCTTCCCGGTCCTTGAGTATATCAGTATGTCATCATAAAGACGATAACAAACTGATCAAGATAGGGTTTGCACACGCGATTCATGAGGTCCATGAATACTGCTGGTGCATTCGTCAACCCAAATGGCATGACCAAAAATTCATAGTGACCATATCGTGTACGGAAAGCAGTCTTCGAGATGTCCTCTTCTCGAACTCTCAGCTGATGATACCCAGACCTCAGATCATCTTAGAGTAATAGCTTGATCCTTGCAGTTGATCAAACAAATCATCGATACGAGGTAAGGGATATCTATTCTTGATAGTAACCTTGTTAGTTCCCTATAGTCAATGCACCATTCGAAATGTACCATCCTTCTTCTTCACAAATAGAACTGGCGCTCCCAGGGCGACGAACTCGGTCGGATGAACCCTTTATCCAACAACTCTTGTAGTTGAGCGGATAATTCCTGCAGTTCGTTCGGAGCTAATCGGTACGGTGCTCTCGCAATTGGAGCGGCTCCTGGAGTCAACTCAATCTGGAATTCAACTTGACGATGAGGCGGTAATCCAGGAAGGTCTTCCGGAAACACCTCGAGAAACTCACGAACTACGGGGATATCCTCTATCTTCTTTTCCTCAGTCTGTTTATCTGTGACGAGTGCCAATATGGCTAGTCGACCCTTTCGTAACAACTTTTGTGCCTTCATAAACGAGATGATGCCTATCACCGCACCACTCCTATCACCTCTGACCGTAAGGACTTCTTCACCAAGGGGAATCCGTATGATCTTCTCGTGGCATATGACTTCTGCTTGTTTATCGGAAAGCCAATCCATGCCTACTACCACATCAAAGCTTCCTAACGTAACAGGCATGAGATCTATGGTGAATGTATGACCAGCAAGCTCTATCTTGCAGTCTCTAAGAATATGCGTTACGTGAATCTGTGTACCGTCAGCTAACTCTACGGTGTATTTAGATTCTAAGGCTGAGGGCATATCACTTAAAAGACTACAGAACCTAGTGGACACGAAACTTCTATCGGCTCCGGTATCGAATAATACAGTAGCAAAACAACCATTAACCGAAAATTTACCAGTTACTGTTGTAGGGTCGTTTAGAGCCTCACCTGAGCCAATGACGAAGGCTCTTCCTTTGGCTCCATTGTTATTATTGCCTCCATTGTTGTTGCCATTACCATTGTTGTTGTTATTGTTGTTGCCATTGTTATTATTGTTGTTGTTCCCATTGTTGTTGTTACCATTACCATTCCTCTTAAGCTGGGGACAGTTGCGTTTGTAATGGCCTTCTTTTCCGCATTCAAAACAACCTTTCGGAGTTTCTTGTGATTGTTGTGACTTTCTCATCAGTTCACCCCGACAGTCTTTGGCTGCATGACCAATCTTCCCACAACGTTGACACTTGAAGTTATCACACCGACCCACATGGTGGTAGTTACACCGGTTGCACTTCGGCAGTCTTCCACCATACCCGCCGGGTCCTTGATTTGAGTGCACCTGGTTGAAGCTTCGGTTGTTATCGAACTTCCGTTGCTGTTGCTGACTTTGCTGCTGTTGTTGAGGTTGAGATTGGCTACTGGATGACGATCCCTTGTTGCTTGAACCATCCCACTTGCGTTTCTGGTCGGGCACGCTTGCCACCGCACCCGTTTAGGTAACCGACCTTACTCAACTGCCTGGTCAGTCAGCCTGTGGGCTGTTCGGATAGCTTGTTGTATGGTAGTGGGGTTAGAAGCAGTTACCATACTTTGAATTTCAGGCACCAATCCCCGTATATAATGCTCCACCCTCTTGTGCATTTCATTCACCATCCCTGGGCATAAAGTGGCTAACTCATGAGTACGAGTTGTGTAGGCTTCAATTTCTGAGCCTTGCATTTTGAGTTGCCAGAACTCAATCTCCAGTTTCTGCACTTCATTCCGGGGGCAATATTCTTCAGTCATGATTTCTTTGAATTCATCCCAAGGTAGTTCATTGGCCATGGCTTGACCCAGCATTTGTACCTGGGCATTCCACCAGGAAAGTGCTGCGCCTTCCAATGTCCCGGTGGCATACTTCACCTAATCAGCAGGCGGGCAGTTGCATTTCGCAAAGACAGACTCTGTCTTCTCAAACCACCTTACAAGCCCTACAGCTCCTTCCGTCCCGCTGTAGGTATGGGGTTTACAGTCCATGAAGGACTTGTAGGTACATGGTGGTGGTCCTGTTTTGACAATCCAAATATTAGTCAGATATCCTAGACAAATAACTAGGTTAATCAGTTTAACCTCTTGTCATCATTTACATGCTGGTTGTCCCGGTTGGGCAGCAGCCACTGCCGCCTGAACATGTTCATTAATTAATGCCGCCAATTCCGCAGGCGTCATGTTTATGGCTCCGGCTCCACGGCCTCCGGCGCCACGTCCACGACCACGCCCACGTCCTCGTCCACGTGCGTCCATATTTCACTTTAAAATTCACAATTACAATAATGAGTAACATCCAACACATTAATCTCATCAAGGTACAGTAAACAATAAGAAATAATGCATTCACCACAACCACAACATTTATAACAGAAATAATAATCAAAGATAAATAATTTCAATTGAATCACAAAATATTCCATCAATGTCAAAATTTAAGTTTGTCAGTTGGGTGGGAAACAACCCTTCCCACATAGGTTTCAAAGAAAAGAAACACTACATAGTCCAAGTCATTTAAAAGGTAGGATCAGTCCAGTACGTCAGATCCGTCACTGTCCTCATCCATCTCTACTGGTTCTTCTTCGGGGGCTTCCTCGGGTTCTTCTTCTGGGTCTTCCTCATCAGGGTCCACCAAAGGTGCAGGAGCTTCAGCAATCTGGAGTGCTGCTAGCTGTGCCTCTAACTCAGCAAACCTATTATCGATCTCCATATTATGGTGCTCCTGTGCGTCCATGCGCTCACTAAGTGCTACCACGTTGCCTGCCAGAGTATGATGTCCACCAATGGCCATCGAAAGTCGCTCCTGAAGCGTATCTACCTGGAAACGCAGCTGACGCATCTCAGATCGTAATGCAGAGTTCTCATCAGTGAGTCCTCTAATCCGCTGTCGCTCTGTGTCCAGTGTGGCTACTAGGGCTGCAAATGCCTGCTCCAGAGGGATGCTCAAGGTAGGAAGTGTAGGCAAAGTAGAGGCGGTTGATGACCTAGTCCTAGGTCGTGTAGGTGCTACTGGTGGTACGCGCTCTCTATAAGCCATACGGTTTATGTAAGTGGGGTAGAAATCCCAGTTACGCGGAGGATCGAGCTCAGGAGGTATGAAAGGCTGATCCCAGTCTATCTCGCTAGGAGGATAAGGATGTCGAGGCCAGTTAAATCCCCTATCAGGTACGGGAGAGGTAGGAGGTGACTCAGATCGTGCAGGTCTCTTGCCTAAATTCCTGGACGACGATGCCATGCTGCGAAGTACGTGTTGCGTATGCCAATGAGTATACAGTAAGGAGAGTAAGCGATAAGTAACTAACAACTGTGAGGTTATAGTCTAGTGTGTGTATGCAACCTAGTTCCCTATAACCAATGGCTCTGATACCAATCTGTAACATCCGGCCCCTCATACCACCAATATTGTCCGCTTTGCCCACGAGGAGCTCACGGATTTGCTTTTGGTTGCCTGAGTGAAACTTCCCAGGGAGGTCACCCATCCCTGGATTGTTACCACTTGAGCACGCTTAACTATGGAGTTCTCCTCTCATCCACAACCAATACGTCCTAAACGCGTTGATGATATTAGAGACCGGACATTCCTTATGAACCAGGAATCTCTCCTGTCCACGACCGATGTGGGATTATGTAGGGTGTCACAATCACCCCGCTTTGGACTCATCGTCCTCGATGAGCCTGAGAACTCACCATCCCCGGTGAGGTTTGTCCCACCATCCCAAACGGCATAGGAGTGGCTCTGATACCAATCTGTCACACCCTCAAAATCCGCGAGCGGGGTTTTACCGCGAGGCGCGTGACATACCAGGATCTCAGTCATTAGTTACCAAGAACGACTCTATATGATTAACAACAAAACCAGAGCTAACGTTTAAAATACTGCGGAAGCGTTTTTAAAACTAGAAAACTCAAAACAAGTAGTATGTAAAGAGAATGCGCAAAACATACGCGCCCCAAACACAAATGTTTAATAGGAAAATAAACCCAAATGTGTAAACAAACAATGTAGACAACTCAACGATGCTGGTGTGCGTGCTCCTAGGCAACTGGCAACCTTAACCTGAGAATAGCATACTAAACAAGTCAACACATGGTTGGTGAGTTCAAGAGTTTGAATTAAAAAATAAACCAATCAACAGTTTCCAGAGCATAAGTAGTGTATTGCAATAGATAGCTAGTCTATTAACATAAAAATATTAATCATAGTGATTTCGCGATCGAAGCTGACTGTGTTACGTTTGTTGCCTCCCGTCACGACTTACCAGGTCGTGACGAATATGTGTTAGGACAAAATTGCACCCGTTTGACCTCGAGTCGCACAGGTGGGGCTCGTCAGACCCAGTAGTACTACCCAAGATTTCCCCGCTATTCAATATTAACAATCCGAAAGTGTGAGGACTTTCCATGGTAAACAGCACTATATCAATATTATACACACTCATATATAAAAGCGTTTATGATCAACAATATGCTATCTCCCCCAAAAGAGATGATGTAAAATGAGTGGGGCAAGAACTCACCTGATGCGTGCAAGAATTAACCTAGAGCTTAACTTGAAAGAAAAAGACAACCTTCAAAGGTCACCTAGAACACAAGAGTACATAAGTACGTGTATACAAAATCAACACGAAACCCTAAGTGCTCTACAAACCAAGGAACTCAAGGTTTAAGAAAGACAAGACACATTTGACCCAGTTGACCCGTTTGACCCGTTGGTGACATTATAGGTGATAATTCGTTAATACTAACACAACAGTATGTCATACATGATCAACATACAACTTGATTACATATAGCACATCATTAACCACATGTACTACCTAAATCATCATACAACCAATTGTCATACAAGTCATGCGAATCACAACAGGCCAAAAAAGGTAACAAACCAAATCAACATTCATATAATCTAAACAACACATTTAATCACCTTAGAAACCATCCATGAACACACTAGCATGATCCTAATATCCCAAACATGCTCAAATCATCCAATTCAAGGATTTGCACAATTAAAGTTTCCCTTTTGGGAAAGTTCATCCCAAATTCATCAAACTCACACTACATTCATGAATTCATCAATTATATACCAATTCAAGTCCATGACCACATCTAAACATGATCAACAACACTTAATCATCATGATTCATCAACATTCAACACCAAAAGTTACTATTTTTAGCAATGTATGAACTATAACACATCTTCTTGATTTTCAATTGTTCATAACATCAACTTAGCATCTAATCATCATCACAAACACATCCATAACATTCATACATCATCCAATCATCAATTCATGCAAAATAAAGTTACTATTATTAGTAACCTATGAACCATAAATCAAAATCGAAGCTTTCTTGCAAAATCGACGTTAACTAGCATCAATCTAACATAACTAACATAACAACATCAACAAACAACCAAAAATCGACCTTCAATTGCAATATTCGAACTAGGGTTTCGGCCTTAATGTAAATCCCATAAAAACTCGTAAAAATCCAACCTTTATTGCATACTTGACGTTAATTAACATGTAATCTATCTAACAAACACATTAACATCAACAAACAACATGTAATCGACCATCAATTGCAAAATTCGCATGGAACTTTCGGCCAATCATGAACAATCATCAAATCATACAAAAATCTAACCTTTAAACGTGTAATGGCTTGCAATTGATGATTCTAACTTGTTGTGATGCTTGAAATCGATCAAATCCGTGGCTTTGTTGGTGTTCTTGGCCGAAATCGCAAAGGGAGAGGGAGAGGGGATGAAGTCGCGGCCGTAGGTGGTTAGGGTTTGGGATTTTGGTTTTTGATTAAATTTTATTAATGATAATTACCCTTTTAACCCTTATAATTTGTATTTTATAAAGATTAGGCTTTTTGAATAGTTTTTAAATAGTTTTTAACTACTAAACACAATTATTATTAATCACAAATAACAATCATGCATAATTCCCATTTATCACAAAACACACGAAATAAATATGCACGTTTTCACGTTACGCGATAAAATTACAGTTAACATCTAAATCACATAAGCATAACTTAATAATCACATTGTTAACTTAGTTATCATCAATTTAACATTACTGATTACTGTTAAGTCACCAACGTTCAACGACAACTAGTGTGTGCTCCCGACACGTGTATGCAAGACTTAACGGAACTAACGGAGTTTGGTAACGGAAAATTACCGGATGTCACATAAAGTAAAAGCGTTTATAACAATAAAACTCGAACTTGGCTATTACACTTAAAAGATAAAAAAAACTTTACTTGAAAATGATGGTTATATAACAAGTATCCAATTATGATTTTCATTTGAGTCAGGGCAATTCAACAACATATAAAATAGCCATGTTCATATTTAATATATTGAAGTAATACTGAATAACATACAAAGAAACAAATTAACAACCCTAAATATCAATTAATAGCCAAATCACAAATTTAAGGAGATAAAACAAAAACATCATCGAACACCACTAACCTGCGATGGGAGAAATAGTATTCTGTCGTTGCCTCCACACCACTGCCACTTCCAGAACAACACAGATGGTGAAAACGATTACAGAACATCTTATACGGTAGACGAGTGTGAAACTGAATGCAATGAAAGGAATTGATGAGGGGAACGGCCATTGAAGGGGAAATTGGAGATGAAACCGGCGAGGGGAATTAAAGGGTCGGCCGATAGAAGTGGAACACCACAGTCGATTGAATTAGATGAAAATAGGGGGAATAAACCTTTCATTTTGCCAAATCCTTGTCGTAAGCCACATCACTTCACATCAACGGTGACTGAGTAGAGATTCTTCTTTAGAGGTTCAACCAGATCACACGAATTGCACAATCAAGCAGATTTAACTCAAATTAACAACCAAACAGCCAATCAACAAACATTAAAAACAATAAACCAGTTCAAATATTACAAAATTCAAACAAATATGAGGAACAAGAGGGCCACTGAAGCAACCAAACTCATCAATTGCATGCTGGTTTCATCGCAGGAGAGGTTTGAGTTCATAAAGTTATTAAGGGTAGACGAGTGTTGATGGGGGAAACCAAATGGAGGAAAACCGATTGTAATTATTGATTGAAACCGGGAAGGGGAAGGAGAAGAGTTGAAGCTAGGGTGAGGGAGATGAATGTTGGATTCAATTTGATGTTGGCGATTGAATGCCGGGGCATACATGGAAGAAATTTGAAGGTGGAAGCATGAATACACACTGCCCTTTCATATGTCGTCTTATAATGGAGAGAAAATTACCACATTAGTCATGGTTTTTGTATTATATAAGTAGTATAGATGATGCAAAATTGTAAAATATGTTCAAATTTAGTGAGTTTAGGAGAGAAAGAGGGGGAAGAGGATAAAATATGGTAATTTGCGTCTTATCGTCTAGCAATTCTAAATAGTTCAGTGTGCGAACTTGATCCACAAAATGTTTAATAGTTATCCTAATAAATATATAATGATCGTTAAAAGATGTGGGTGAAGAATAAGCTAAGTGTTAATTTTGAAAAGTGTCTATTTAAAAGTTGAAGAGTTAAATTGAAAATTTTTTTTTTAATGAGTTGGGAATTTGAATCAGGGGCATCCCTAACTTCAGAGAGTTTTTTGGAGGTCTTATAGTTTGATTAAGAGTCTTAGTTTAGTTAATTTGTATTTAATTATTTTATAAGTTTATCTTATATTTATTGTAGGTTTATCTAGTATAGAGTTTGAGTCGGTTTAGATTTGTTTTAATAGGCTATTTAAGTTGGGTAGGAGGTTGTGTTCAAATAGTTCAAATTCTCAATTTAATAAAGAAAAGTGTTGATTATGTATATGATGAAATTGGCCAAAACCCAAAATATCATTTTGAATAACTTATGTGGGTATTTAGAATTGAAAATTTAGTCTATGATATTTTGATACTTTTAATGTAGTCTCCAATAGTTATTGGGGACTGATTTTGCTAATTCAAGTCAGTTATAAATACATTGTCTTAAATGCTCGCACCGGTAGCTAAATTTTAGTCTTGATTGTATATCAACAACAAAGACTAACATTCAGTCTCCAATACACGTAAATTCGGTCCTTAATCTATCACTCGGTACCAAGTCATTTCAGACGCGAATACAATTCGTCTATAGTGACTAAAACTCTTAAATATGTATTTAAAAAACAAATTGTTATTTCACTATCTTTTCATCCATCTTGGAGGAAAATACATGTTCTCATATGTTAAGTATGTCTCTATTTGTCTACTTTAAAAAATGATTTTTTAAAATGATCATAAAAACAATATTATACAAGCTTAAGTCTTTATAGGCTATTTTAGTTGGGTAGCGGGTTGTTTATCTATTATAGAGTTTGAGTCAGTTTAAATAATATTTTTTCAATCATCAATTTATCTTTTATAGTTGCTAATTCGACTCATTCTAGGAATATTATAACAAATTTTTAGTCTTTTATATAGTCTCTCGAAATAGCAAAATGTGTGCTCATTACGAAGAACGAATCTTAGTTTTTAGTTATTTAATCTATTAAACTCTTTAATGACTAAATATCAACTCTGTATAACATCATTAACAAGATATTTAAGGCTAACTTTCATTCCTCGATGCCCTTCTTTCAAATGGTATATTTCGCGTCAATTTATTATATAATTTGTTTCTTACGCAAAAGACATTCAATACTGAATGTCCGTCCCTAATTCGATCTGGAAAAAAATTTAAAATTGATTTTTATTGTCTAATATGTTCTCTTATAATAGTAAAATGTGTGCTTATTAATCTTTTTATTAACCAGGAGTCATATAAGACTAAACATCGGTCCGTAATTTGGTATGCTTTAGAAATGTTAATAACTGCTTTTAGTCTCTAATATGTTCCCTCTTTATTAGAGATTGTTCCCTCTTTATTAGAGACTGAATGTCAATTACTCATACAATGACATCATTTCGAGTTTATGAGGTTCCTCCGTTGGGACTAGAATTTAGTTACTATAGATTTTCCCTTCAAAACTTTTTTATTAATTATGACTAAAGTTCAATCTTAAATAACATGTCAAAGCATTAGGGACATTATCAGTCGCAACAAATTTAGTCCTTAATATCATTTGAAACTGATATGTTAGTTTCCGATACTATGTATTCAAGACTAATAGATTAGTTCGAAGCTGAAGAACCTGATAAAAGTGGCACTTAGGGTGATGTGGTGGGGGGTTTTTACATGATTCTTCCAATGTGGCATTCGAGAGCAAAACTGATGTTGAAAGAAATGTGCCTAAACGGCCAAGGTGTTATATATAGTGGTAGTGAAAAAGACATTTCTTCTAAGTCGAATACAAAAGATTGCACTGATGATGGTAGTGATGAACCTGATGAATAGATCGAGGGCTATCATAATTGATTAGCTTTATAACGATTGTAAAGTGGTTGGAAGCAATGGCTGGGAAAAATGATGAGGACGCAACCCAACAAGATTTTTAGTACAATTGTATCGAACGAATACACCTAAATAGTCATATATGGCACTAATAAACTATATGTAATTTTTTTTAAATAATTAGAAAATAAGGTGTTTGGGTCAACCAAACCTTGACATGAATCCCTCTTGACCCGTCTAACGGCCTCCACATTTTGTCACCTCTAACTTTAAACCACTAAAATACTAGATCAAGCCAAATCATATCGCTGATTGGTTTAGTTTAGCGTTGAGAGCGTCAAGGTTGCTTCCTTTTCAATTATATTTCAAACTTGCCAAACCGATTGCGATTTATTTCATATCACTATCGAGGTAGAATTCTTATCCTAGTCTTAACGATGTTTATTAACCAAAAAATTTGAAGTCTAGTGATGGTAAAAATGATGTAAACCACTAAACCTTGTCATCAATGATCATACTAAATTCAAGTTTCTTTGTTTGGTTATTAAAGATGAAACTAAAGCAGCAGTTCGGTCTTTAATTCTAGTCGAAAACCAAATTGAGTCGTATCACATGGCTTGAAAAAAAACAAATAATATACATAGTTATATCACACTGTGAAATAGAGTCCGAAGAAGGTGAGATAAGACATAATCTCCCTTTTGTCCCGGACAAGAACTGCTTTTACTAAGACATACAACTCAAAGACAATCACAAGCCATATACCATTCACAATAGGATGTTTTTTAGTGTTTTTGGAGGAGAGGGTTTATGAGATGGAGGAGCGAGATTATTAGATGGAGGAGAGAGGGTGATGTAAAGTTCTTGGGAAAGAACTTGAAAAAACAAGCATGCAAGGGAAGAAAAGGAGAAAGAGTGGAATGGGGAGAGAGAAGGTTTATTTTGTTTTTTTGAATTGTGAGAAGGGCAAGAGAGAGAGAAAGCGAGTGTGTGTGTGTGTGGACATACGATAACTTCGCATGTTTTTGGGTACCCCTAGATGTAGATTGTCGCGGTCTACTCAAAAACAGTTTAAATTAAGATTTAGCTCACCTGTACTAGTAGGGGTAAGTAAGGCCGTCTCCACAAGGAATATGTGAAAATATAACTTTAGTTCAGTGATTTTAAATTGATCAAGAAAACAATTTTAAATTAAAGATTGATTTAGAAAGAAAAATTGCAATGTAATAAACTTGATTGGTTTTAGGACAAAGTTGTAACCTAGTTATTATTAGCAAACAATCACATAGACATAATTGTATTGGTTTGATTGATTTCAGTGGAGATGGAACGGGTTGTAAACTAACCTATTCACAAACTACCAATTTCAATTTGCTAATCAAAACTTAAGACTCATAATGCTCACGATGTAAAAAAACCAAAAACTGATTAGTATTAGGTTAAGATTCAAAACAAAGAAAAACGTTTAAAGTAATCAATCAATAAACGAAATCATAAGCTTAACATGCCAATCAAAACTTCAACCCAATCTAAAAATAACTAAAGTTTAAACAAATGTCATAAACATAAACCCTACACCCGGAGAAGATCACAGGTGGTTTAGCCTCTAATGGTTGTCATGAGATCAAAACCGGTTGTTGTAGAAATCGATTGCATGAAAGGACTGATCCGTAGGTGTTCTTTGCTCTCAAAATTGCTCCTTGAATGGCCAAAAATGACTTCGTGAAGAGCCTTTCTGTAGCCCCCTTTTTTCCCTTCAAATAGGCCACAAAACCCTAAATTGGCGTGTATGATAGCACAGGGACGTAATTTACCCAGCCCCTCAATCAGCACTTTTTCCTCTTGTTTTGCTTCCTAGTTTTCATGCATCTTTTTGGTTGATCACACATAGGACGTAATTTCGTCCCCTTCACTTTTTCTTCACTTTTTTATTTCTCAGGTATTACCTTCTTTGAGAGCTTCCGGCTTCATTCTAACTCCCAAAAAGCACTTGAATTGTGTCCGTTAAGTTTCGCAAACCTGAAATTCAATAAGCTCTCAAAGTAAATGTGTTCCATATTAATCAACATGTAAAAACACACAATTAAACATGTTAATGCAATGAAAAACACCGATACATCACCCCTTATTGGGGATGCTCTTAGAAATGCATGGACTAATATATGTAACAATTGAAAGCAAGGAAAGAGAAATTTAGAAGGCTTATGGTACTTTTTTAGAAGTTTGATTTGAAATTTAGGGGGTTTATGGTACTTTTTTAGAAGTTGGATTGCATGCTTGTTTAAAATGAAGATGTTCACTTTACGCCCTTGTTTTTAGTTATTTAAGTAGAATTTAACCCCGCACGATGTGGAGTGTCTCCGAACTTTGTTACAAGCGTTGCGGAAGAAAAGTATGAAGTTACGATGACTCGGTTCTGAAAACAGCTATATAACTGTGACACCTCGTGTTTTCAGATTAATATTGTTTTCGTTATCTAACCATTCTCTGTTTTTTTTTATGATCTACTTTTGTTTTATTAATTAAAGTGATCGTTATTATTATTACTTACCCCACCCATGACAACCACAACCCCAACCCCACCCATGCTATGTTTAGCCTCATCTTTATATATTTGTAATAACCTAAAGCAATTTATATAATTTTATATCTTCACCTATGGTAAACAATTCACCGATTATCATCCTTATTTGTAAGTAATTGATGGATTATAGAAGGACTAAAGCAATTTATATAATTTTATATCTTCACCGATGCTTCTGATTTCTTAGTTGAACCTATTAAATTTTAATGCCCATTCCTATAATCTTAGAAAAGCTCACATATTATCAAAACTTTATATGAACAATAGAGTTTTAAGGTAGTTTTCTAGACAATCAATAGCTCAAACAACGCTTTCTAGACAATCTTAGAATCATAACACTACCTAAAACTAGGGGTGGTCCTAAAGTCCCCTATCAAAAGCGCTATCTAACACCGATAAAGAAATTGAAGAAAACTTAACAGGTGCATTTGTATGCAGTCGTAAATTTGTATATCATGTCACTTGCCAATTAAACTAAACTAAGAAAAGACTTGGCTCAAGAAGAGAGAACACCTGCAATTGGAATTTTTGCAAAGAAAAAATACATCTAAGATTCAACCAAAGGGAACTGACAGTTCAAACATATTGTTCTTGCATATTAGACATGCATAATAGATCAAACCATTGGCTATTATGTATGTGCATATGCACATATAAAGGAACACTGAAGAGGTGGCTTTTAGATGTTTTTTTCTGTCTGCCTTCAGTATGTAGTTATCAAATGTAACATAATTCTACAGTCGTGTCTGAAAGTAATGTATAGCAGCAGGCATATTTGAACAAATTATCTCAAACAAGAAATCAGTTAGTACTGTTATCAATCTATTCTAATAAGTTGTCTGTCAAGCAACTGCACACCCAATGATCTCCACTTTGATCATTGTATGTATTACTAAGTGGATAAAAATTAACTTCCAATGGCAAAAGCACACCCAAACTGCCATCTATAACCTGTTTATTACAGTTGATCATCTACTTCTCATGATTCAAATAGCATAATCAGTTTCAGACAATCCTCCAAACACCCCCACCACCAAAGCTACATGATTTATAGGCGAGTAATATACATATGCTTGAACGTATACATATTAATGGGTGGACAAATATGAAATCAATCATTCAATTGGGAAACTTCATTCACCTTACCAGGTTGAGTATAATCAATTGTCCTGGTATTGAGAAATTTCCTGATGTTCAGCTGTCGGCTCTCACCTTGTTAAAACATTTGGCTATAAGAAATTGTCGAGGTATGGATGCTTCATTTCCTCGTGGGCTTTGGCCTCCGAATTTGGTTGGGCTTCGAATAGGGGGCTTGAGAAAACCCATCTCAGACTGGGGCCATCAAAATTTCCCACCTTCTCTTGTTGACCTAGACTTGATCGATGATGAACCATATGTGAGCAATTTCGGGCAGCTGACAGATGTTCTTCCTTCTTCTATTACTAATCTTCGCATAGAGAGATTTGATAAGTTGGAATCAGTTTCAACGGGACTCCAACACCTCACATCCCTTCAACATCTCTACATTTTCGGATGCGCAAAGATGAAACATCTACCAGAAACACTGTTGCCTTCGCTTTTGAGCTTGATCATCTGTGAATGCCCAAAACTGAAAGAAAGGTGTAATGGAAGAGGCTCCCGCTACTGGCCCCTCATCTCTCATATCCCCCGCATCCTAATAAGAGACGAACTTCAGGTACTTGTTTATTAAATGCCCTTTTGACTTGTTTTGGTTTTGATTTGCGTATATAGATTACATGCATATTTGAATTTGCTTTCATTCAAGCCACAAATATTACATTTTATCTCAACCCATATTCGTATACCTTGAGGAATTTATTTAGTTTCTGTCAATTGAAATGGCAAGCTCTCTCAGCATGTAAATTTGGGCTCTTACTTGATACACACGCTCTCATATCCAAATTGAAACCTAAAAAATGAGTTGATGATAAAAATAATTCAATGAAAATGAACTAATTATTATCTTGAAATCACTTTTCATGAGATTAAACTAATATATTGCTGCATATGGTAGAATCGATTTCACACTATGAATTGATTAATTATATCTTGAAATCAGTAATCACTTATCATGAGGTTAAACCAATTTCTCACTACCTATTAATATCTTAAACTGTTTTATGTCAAAGGGCTGATTAGTGGATACATGGGTTTCCATTGGCTAATTTGCTTTTGAGACAACCTAATATGATTCTTTTTATTTTGAATATTTGTGAACTTTTTTGCAAATACAGAGCTTAATTATTGATATTTTCTTCACTTGTAAAGTCATATTTCTTTTTCTTAATTCAATTAGCCATGTAGTTAATATTAAATATTATCTTGACTTTGCCGTTAAAAAATAGAAAATAAAAAAATCTTGACTTTGGGTTTGAAAATTTCAAGAATCTACTCAAATAAGAGGGGACGAATACATATGTTGCTTTACTGAATTCAGAGGCATGTAACTTGATTTCCTAATTTAAACAATCTGCTCAGTCTGGAATCTCCCAATCAAATAAACAAATTTAATTTTTATTTGTAATAACTACTTCCTTTATTCTACAGTGATATTTAGTTGAACCGAAAGAAGAAAAAGAGTTTGTAAATATTTAGCAAGAGAGAGATTATGTTGGAACTCATTCGCAATAATCCATGACTTAGACTCAAGAGTAGGACCGGAAAAGGAACTTGTAACATATTCTTCCATGTAAGAGCTCGTTATTCACTCAACTCATTATATATAATTGATTGTGTATAATCATACCATCAGCTGAATTGTTTCCAATGATCAGCAAAGTACATTAACACCAGTAATCCCACCTCTGCAATGTTGGCTGCTAGAGGTGCTGACATGAGCAGGACACACGAGGTTGCATAACGGGTCAAAATATGTTTTGCTTAAAATAGGTCATTTTTCATACAGGTTGGTTTTTTTTGTCCATTTTTCTTATACTATATATTAATAACTAACATGGCCATACGATAATGATTATTAGTAAAATATTATTATTAGTTTTAAGATGACAACACAGGGAAAGAAGATGAAGAAGCATCATCCAATTGCCCGGACCATGTTTGCATGATTACATGAATGATCTTGCGACGAAAAACACAGATTGTATAACGTCTCAAAACATGTTAAGGTTGAAATGGGTCATTTTAAGTACAGGTTGGTTTCTTTACCATTTTTCTTATGATTTATATTAATATTCTAATTTTTAATGACGGGGTTTGTTTGACAACATCCTTTTTAGCTAATGTGGTTTTATTTGATCGTGATTGAGATAAAACAAAACCCAGATCCATTCCTAAATAAATGGGCCCACACAAAAACTAAATAGTCCAATTTCCTTACCCATGTTTAATCAGCTTACTAACTTCCACAAGTTGCATAATTACGTAACTGATCTTGCTACAAAACTGAAGCTTACAGATTGATTAGTGTTTTCCGCAACAAAGATTATACATTTCATCCGCTAACGTTTCAACATCCTCAAGACCATCTGAAAAGTTATGTCAAGGTATGTTGGATTTCAGTTTTTTAAATCTGGACTGTTATTTAATTATTTTAGTTTGCAACGTGATTTGATTTTTGGAAGTTGTTACTTCCACATTTTTGTGAATTTATATGTATTGCTTTGAAAGCTTTGCCAAATATTCTCTAATTGCATGCCAATTTAAATATCCTTATTGCAATTTATTGAATTAAGTAACATGGCCAAATGATTGATATTTAGGAATTCTATTGAAACCCCTGCCTTAAACATTTAGATTATAAGAACCGTAGTTTGACTCGTGATGTCAAACAAACTAAAATTGACTTCAGATTTTCTTCCATATTTTGGGAGTAATATAATGTAAAAAGTTGTTTTTCATAACATTCTTATTAACCAGAACTAGGAAAGCAGTGAATTTGCCCAAAAATGTCAAAGTGTATCATTTGACCCTTGAATTTTTGAAGGTGCAGATGAAGAAAGAAGATATTCTATCAAGGTTTCTGCAAATCAACAACACGGATCCAAAATACTTGAAGAACTATAAATACAGAACTTTATAATTGCCAGAAAGACGCTACGGTTACTGCTATGATTTGATTTGTTTACATGCTTTGCAAACATCCTGAGACTTAAGATCCGGTTGCAAAAGACGTCAAAGAAGCAACAACATGAGAAACAATGTCACAAAAGTTGAAAATTTTGCAAACAGTGCGAGTGAAGAAAGTTTATGAAACATGCAACATGCCACATGTTCATGCAGCTTTAAACCAAACTCTTAGACTATATCAGGTGAACAAAAGTTATCTTATTTCATTTTTAAAATAATTTATGGCGTTCTATGTTGTAAAAGTACATTTTGGGTAACTTTATATAAGTAAAGTATTATGAATATCACACTCTTGTTTTCTAGGATGAAATATTTAGACGGAAATAATGTCATCTTATGCCAAATTGTGCACCTAAAGATGCATTAAAAATCAGAGCACTTTTACTGATGACAAGATCCATTATTTATCTGTCCATGATCTTCTGTGTGAAATGCAAATTTGGGTAAAGACTTTATTGTTGGACGGATTAATGATGGATATTATCATATTACCCATGGATCACCCAAGGGCCAAGGCCACTTCACTAATAAATATTCACCTGAGGTAATAGTAGTTATTAATAAAACAAAATAACAATTAAATAATATTTACAATTTCCTAATAAATCTTAAATACATACAATATATGTAATAATTTATTGTAAATATAATTTGTACTAGTATAATAAACATGCAACCTATCTATCTGAAAGGGAGACATTCATCTTGACTAGTGCCCGTGAAGCTCTAGGTTTACTAAAATAGAAGACTCGCTCATTTTATAGAAATTTCAGTATAACGGTTATAAATCGAACATTCATAATAGCTATTTTAAACAATTGTGGTTCGAGAAAACAATAGTATTTACAATGTTACATAGTCTATCTAATTATCCAAACAACAATGACAACTCACACTAATAATATCATCACAATTAGTGTGATTATTTAACCAATATTATTAGATAATGCATACAATTTGGAAAAACTTACCGTCACTTTAGTCGTTTTTGGAGTAACACCGAAAATGCAAAATTTTACCAATATTAATATAGATGATGCAAAATTGTAAAATATGTTCAAATTTAGTGAGTTTAGGAGAGAGAGAGGGGGAGGAGGATAAAATATGGTAATTAGCGTCTTATCGTCTAGCAATTCTAAATAGTTCAGTGTGCATACATGATCCACAAAATGTTTAACAGTTATCCTAATAAATATATAATGATCGTTAAAAAATGTGGGTGAAGAATAAGCTAAGTGTTAATTCTGAAAAGTGTCGATTTAAAAGTTGAAGAGTTAAATTGAAAATTTTTTTTTTAATGAGTTGGGAATTTGAATCAGGGGCATCCCTAACTTCAGAGAGTTTTTTTGGAGGTCTTATAGTTTGATTAAGAGTCTTAGTTTAGTTAATTAGTATTTAATTATTTTATAAGTTTATCTTATATTTATTGTAGGTTTATCTAGTATAGAGTTTGAGTCGGTTTAAATTTGTTTTAATAGGCTATTTAAGTTGGGTAGCAGGTTGTGTTCAAATAGTTCAAATTCTCAATTTAATAAAAAAAAGTGTTGATTATGTATATGATGAAATTGGCCAAAACCCAAAATATCATTTTGAATAACTTATGTGGGTATTTAGAATTGAAAATTTAGTCTCTGGTATTTTTATAATAACCCATCGTTTTAGATGCAAGGATATATTATATTCATTACACTTAGCTGATCTCAAGTAAATTATAGAACTCGAATTAGAAACCTAAGTGGGCTTAAGAAAAACCATAGTGTTCCACTGCTTGGTCGTGTTCTTAGAATTTCGGGGACGAAATTCAATTAACGGGGTAGAGATGAAATAACCCTAGAATAAATAATAAATAAATAAACAATAAATAACCAAACATAATTAATAATAAATAGAATATATATACATGATAATACTACAAAAAAGAAAAGAGGGAAACATTAGTTTATTTTGACCTAATCTACCCATCTTCAATCTCTCCTTCTTCCCCCTTATCTGCAGCAACAAACCACCGATGATCATGGGATTTCAAGTCTCATCTTCACGCAACTACGACTATAATTGATGGATCCCAATCCTAAACCATTCTCACGTAAACCTCACCAACAGTCCCCCTCACCTCTAGTACGATCTTGATATCTCTATTTGGGTTACAAAATCACAGACTGCTGATCCTTTGTTCCAATTCATCTGGACCTAGTTTTTGAGTTCGCAATTGAGGTAAATCAAAACCCCTGTTCTTTCTGTTATGTTTTGTTCTAATTTCACCCTTATTTCTCCTAAACTTTCTTAAAAATATGGTTCTGGCAATTGTGTTACAGCCATTGTTTTGAAGGACCTGACACCAAGACATCATTCCGATCCAAATTCTTGTTAATACTCCAGGTAATCACTAGAAACTTGCCATGCTGTTGATATGATTTTACTCTTCACATCCATTTAAAATTCAACGTGAAGGCCCTGTACATTTAAAGTAAAAGGGAGATCATGTTTCTTCATAATTAATTAGGCACATCATGAAGTAATGATAAAGTGTAATAAGCTATGTAGGTTTCTAAATTTTGAAGTAGTAATTATACTTGATAATAATATGTAAATAATTCGAATGGTTCCTACCTGCTGCGCATGTTCTTGTTGGTTGGTTTCTCAGCCAATTTATTCTTCTTTCGACTCACAAATAACAAGTTTAAGTCTCCATAAATAGCCACCAAAACCCAGGGCATAATACGTATAACTTAACAGTTGATTAAATCAAAAATAAGACTCAACTTCACATTAATAGAACTTGACCAGATTATATCTATTAATGAGTTATTAATATTGTTGGATGTTGGTTAACTAAAGGATTTCGAACGGGTCACAGATTTACAATAAATAAAGAAACTAGTAGGCATGTTTAGTGTTCTGTAAGATCCGCTTCCTGGTGGATTATGAGGTCCGTAATCTTCTTTGTCGGGTCTTATTTCATACTGGTCCATACGCTGCAACCATCAAAACTTATCTTTGCCAAAACACCTTGGAAGCCTGCTAGATGGGTCGACTAGTAACCTGGGGAATTTTTGAACATGCACAAAATTTATTATCAAATCAATGTGGCAAGCTAAATAATCAAAAAGAACTTGACGAGTCATATTGCTTCTGTTTGTTTTCTTCTTGTTTAAATTCACAACAGTATTGCTTCCATTCTTTTCCTTAATGTTGGCTTCAAGGCTGCAAAATACCTTCTTTTGATCCACACAACGCAAAATCAATATCAAGTTTAATAAAAAGAAAGTGACCAGATGAGAATTAGGTTGATTAATCCAATGCAATATAATCGAGATACCAGAAATGGGTAAATGCAGACTAGTAAATGGGTCAAGGATTTTAATAAACTTACAAGTAGTAGGATTAATGCGTTGTTTCAGTTGCTTACATTTCTTTTGAGTTCTATTAAGTTACTCTAAGTCAAGTTTCTGTGGCCTCTATATAAACTGTAGTTTCATAATCTCCTGGTGATATTTCTCTTCCTCTACTGGTTGAACATTCCCAACCACTCAACATACGAATAGCTCCTTTTAGGCGGTAGCTTATAATGTTCTAAAGTAATTCATTCAATGTATAAAGTCTTATGTCAAATCTGATCTTTTAACTTAAGAATATGTAATATCGCTAACTCTTTATTAGGTAGCAAACAAACTCTAGCAAGGATGATAAGAGTAAGCATACTACTATTAATAAGACAATAATGTCAAAGATTAAAAACTATTCGGGGTTAAGATTTTAGAGGATGTTGAAGAGGATTAATATATAAATAATTCTGATTTAGAGGTCAAATTACTCGTTGTAGGTTCGTGAATACATTGGTGGAACTTTAAGACATTAAAAGCATTAGACGCTTATTGAGGTACGGATGTTCTTTGTTATTTTTATGTGCTTTACTATAAATTGTGCTACTTTTGAAATCACTCCGCTGATCTATGACTCCCTAGTATGATCTGCTTCTTTTGTCGAGCTACTCTGATGTGTGGTATTGAGCTATTTTTAAGACCATTGGGAAAAATTATGTTTTTTTTATGCTTGTGAAATCTATCGTTTGTGTGCCATTGCTTGATTTCATTCAAATTAGGATCTTTACGCATGTTGAAATTATTTGATGGCGGTTGGATTATTGTTCACTCAGCGGCCATAGAACCTTAGATTTGTAGACAAGAGATAGGGATACCGAGTCAACTACCTATGGAGGTACCACAGGCTTGTCGTTGTGGCTACCGACGGCTTGACACTATCCGTGACGGTGTGATCAGTTCACGGCGTCTCCACTTTGCTTATGTGATTATGCTCGTGGGAGAGCTTTTGGATTATTTGGGAGGCGTATGAATGCATCCTAGGATTTTGATGACATGTTTAGTTCGCGGTTGAGTTGTGTAGTGCCATATACACCTTCCGATTTAGGGGTGCATTGGAGTCGCGACTAGTGTGCCATTGTGATTATGATATATGATATGAGATATGATATGTTGGCACTGTGGACATGCACTTTTGGATATTTGTTTTGTAGGCTACTCGGTATCAACAACCCTAACCCTTTGTTGCTTCAGCCTTTTATTCTTTTGTTTATTCTGGTGTAAAGGGTGGAATTCGATGGAGATGTTTTAAACTTAAGAATTTGTTTTCTTTTCTAAACCACTGACATTAGTTATTTGATATATATTATTTTGTCTATTATGATCTACATCCGCGCACTGAGCTTGTAGCTCAGCCGCTTTCTTGTTTTCACGGCAGGTGATCAGGGTTGATCGGGGCTGTGTGATGAGAGCTAGTAAGAGTTTGGAACACTTGCTTGGAGACTTAATTCTTTTATTTCATAAGACTTGAATATTTAATTTAGTATTTATTTTGGTGGATGTTTTAGACTTTATAAGTTGATATTTTAATTTAACCTTCGTAATAGAAGTATTCTTTTGGACTTAGAATGTTATGTTAACATTTGACGTGACCTCTTGTTCCACGTTGGGGCGGGGGTGTTACAATTTTGATACTTTTAATGTAGTCTCCAATAGTTATTGGGGACTGATTTTGCTAATTCAAGTCAGTCATAAATACATTGTCTCAAATGCTTGCACTGGTAACTAAGTTTTAGTCTTGATTGTATATCAACAACAAAGACTAACATTCAGTCTCCAATACACATAAATTCGGTCCTTAATCTATCACTCGGTACCAAGTCATTTCAGTCGCGAATACAATATGTCTATAGTGACTAAAACTCTTAAATATGTATTTTAAAAACAAATTGTTATTTCACTATCTTTTGATCTGTCTTGGAGAAAGATACATGTTCTCATATGTTAAGTATGTCTCTATTTGTCACCTTTAAAAAATGATTTTTTAAAATGATCATAAAAACA
Source organism: Flaveria sonorensis (assembly GCA_025506505.1). Classification (NCBI taxonomy): domain Eukaryota; kingdom Viridiplantae; phylum Streptophyta; class Magnoliopsida; order Asterales; family Asteraceae; genus Flaveria; species Flaveria sonorensis. Next base: position 2,815,291 of record CM046426.1, read on the forward strand.
ATATTATACAAGCTTAAGTCTTTATAGGCTATTTAAGTTGGGTAGCAGGTTGTTTATCTATTATAGAGTTTGAGTCAGTTTAAATAATATTTTTTTTCAATCATCAATATATCTTTTATAGTTGCTACTTCGACTCATTCTAGGAATATTATAACAAATTTTTAGTCTTTTATATAGTCTCTCGAAATAGCAAAATGTGTGCTCGTTACAAAGAACGAATCTTAGTTTTTAGTTTTTTCATCTATTAAACTCTTTAATGACTAAATATCAACTCTATATAACATCACTAACAAGATATTTAAGGCTAACTTTCATTCCTCGATGCCCTTCTTTCAAATGGTATATTTCGCGTCAATTTATTATATATTTTTTTCTTACGCAAAAGACATTCAATACTGAATGTCCGTCCCTAATTCGATCTGAAAAAATTTTAAAATTGATTTTTATTGTCTAATATGTTCTCTTATAATAGTAAAATGTGCGCTTATTAATCTTTTTATTAGCTAGGAGTCATATAAGACTAAACATCGGTCCGTAATTCGGTATGCTTTAGAAATGTTAATAACTGCTTTTAGTCTCTAATATGTTCCCTCTTTATTAGAGACTGAATATCAATTACTCATACAATGACGTCATTTTGAGTTTATGAGGTTCCTCCGTTGGGACTAGAATTTAGTTACTATAGATTTTCCCTTCAAAACTTTTTTATTAATTATGACTAAAGTTCAGTCTTAAATAACATGTCAAAGCATTAGGGACATTATCAGTCGCAACAAATTTAGTCCTTAATATCATTTGAAACTGATATATTAGTTTCCGATACTATCTATTCAAGACTAATAGATTAGTTCGAAGCTGAAGAACCTGATAAAAGTGGCACTTATGGCGATGTGATGGGGGGTTTTTACATGATTCTACCACTGTGGCATTCGAGAGCAAAACTGATGTTGAAAGAAATGTGCCTAAACGGCCAAGGTGTTATATATAGTGGTAGTGAAAAAGACATTTCTTCTAAGTCGAATACAAAAGATTGCACTGATGATGGTAGTGATGAACCTGATGAATAGATCGAGGGCTATCATAATTGATTAGCTTTATAACGACTGTAAAGTCGTTGGAAGCAATGGCTGGGGAAGATGATGAGGACGCAACCCAACAAGATTTTTAGTACAATTGTATCGAATGAATAATCCTAAATAGTCATATATGACACTAATAAACTATATGTAAATTTTTTTAAAAAAAAAATAATTAGAAAATAAGGTGTTTGGGTCAACCAAACCTTGACTTGAATCCCTCTTGACCCGTCTAACGGCCTTCACATTTTGTCACCTCTAACTTTAAACCACTAAAATACTAGATCAAACCAAATCATATCGCTGATTGGTTTAGTTTAGCATTAAGAGCGTCAAGGTTGCTTCCTTTTCAATTATATTTCAAACTTGCCAAACCGATTGTGATTTATTTCATATCACTATCGAGGTAGAATTCTTATCCTAGTCTTAACGATGTTTATTAACCAAAAAAATTGAAGTCTAGTGATGGTAAAAATGATGTAAACCACTAAACCTTGTCATCAATGATCATACTAAATTCAAGATTCTTTGTTTGGTTATTAAAGATGAAACTAAAGCAGTAGTTTGGTCTTTAATTCTAGTCGAAAACCAAATTGAGTCGTATCACATGGCTTTAAAAAAACAAATAAACATACATAGTTATATCACACTGTGAAATAGAGTCCGAAGAAGGTGAGATAAGACATAATCTCCCTTTTGTCCCGGACAAGAAATTACTTTTACTAAGACATACAACTCAAAGACAATCACACGCCATATACCATTCACAATAGGATGTTTTTTAGTGTTTTTGGAGGAGAAGGTTTATGAGGTGGAGGAGCAAGATTATTAGATGGAGGAGAGAGGGTGATGTAAAGTTCTTGGGAAAGAACTTGAAAAAACAAGCATGTAAGGGAAGAAAAGAAGAAAAAGTGGAATGGGGAGAGAGAAGGTTTATTTTGTTCTTTATGAATTGTGAGAAGGGCAAAAGAGAGAGAAAGCGAGTGTGTGTGTGTGTGGACAGATGATAACTTCACATGTTTTTGGGTACCTCTAGATGTAGATTGTCGTGGTCTACTCAAAAACAGTTTAAATTAAGACTTAGCTCACCTATACTAGTAGGGGTAAGTAAGGCCGTCTCCACGAGCAATATGTGAAAAATATAACTTTAGTTCAGTGATTTTAAATTGATCAAGAAAACAAATTTAAATTAAAGATTTATTTAGAAAGCAAAATTGCAATGTAATAAACTTGATTGGTTTTAAAAACAATAATAAGAAGAACGATCCACTCCGGGTTTTAGGACAAAATTGTAACCTAGTTATTATTAGCATACAATCACATAGACATAATTGTATTGGTTTGATTGATTTCAGTGGAGATGAAACGGGTTGTAAACTAACCTATTCACAAACTACCAATTTCAATTTGCTAATCAAAACCTAAGACTCATAATGCTCACGATGTAAAAAAACCAAAAACTAATTAGTATTAGATTAAGATTCAAAACAAAGAAAAAGGTTTAAAGTAATCAATCAATAAACGAAATCATATAGCTTAACATGCCAATCAAAACTTCAACCCAATCTAAGAATAACTAAAGTTTAAACAAATGTCATAAACATAAACCCTACACTCGGAGAAGATCACGGGTGGTTTACCCGCTGATGGTTGTCATGAAATCAAAACAGGTTGTTGTAGAAATCGATTGCATGAAAGGACGGATCCGTAGGTGTTCTTTGCACTCAAAATTGTTCGTTGAATGGCCAAAAACGACTTCGTGAAGAGCCTTTCCGTAGCCCCCTTTTTTCCCTTCAAATAGGGCATAAAAACTTAAATTCGCGTGTATGATAGCACAGGGACGTAATTTACCCAGCACCTGAATCAACACTTTTTCCTCCTGTTTTGCTTCCTAGTTTTCGTGCATCTTTTTGGTTGATCACACATAGGACGTAATTTACGTCCCCTTCACTTTTTCTTCACTTTTTTTATTTCTCAGGTGTTACCTTCTTCGAGAGCTTCCGGCTTCCATTCTAACTCCCAAAAAGCACTTGAATTGTGTCCGTTAAGTTTCGCAAACCTGAAACTCAATAAGCTCTCAAAGTAAATGTGTTCCATATTAATCAACATGTAAAAACACACAATTAAACATCTTAATGCAATGAAAAACACCTACACATCACCCCTTATTGGGGATGCTCTTAGAAATGCATGGACTAATATATGTAACAAATGAAAACAAGGAAATAGAAATTTAGAAGGCTTATGGTACTTTTTTAGAAGTTTGATGAGAAATTTAGGGGGTTTATGGTACTTTTTTAGAAGTTGGATTGCGTGCTTGTTTAAAATGAAGATGTTCACTTTACGCCCTTGTTTTTAGTTATTTAAGTAGAATTTAACCCCGCACGATGTGGAGTGAATCCGAACTTCGTTACGTGCGTTGCGGAAGAAAGGTATGAAGTTACGGTGACTCGGTTCTAAAAACAGTTATATAACAATATCGATGTTCTTTGGTCGGAACCAGTTTCATTTTTACTATATTTCGAATACAACCTTTAATAAAAATTATGGCAGGAGATCAATAAAGTTTTTTTAACACAATCATAAATAAGGTTTTATAAAAAAGTTAATGAACAAAATTTATTAGAGAAAAAATCAAATTAGTAAAAAAAATTATAATAAAAAATATTAGTTCTTGAACTTCCTTGGTAAAACATGATTTAGGTGACTTTTATTAAAGATTGATTTTTTACACTCCACCTCGGTGACCAAAGTTGGCAAGCATTTGTAGCGGCTATATCGCTATAGTTGCCGCAATGTAGTTTTTGTGAGTATATTTTTTATTATGTAATGTTGTTTTTTATTATTATGTATATTTTTTTAGTTATTGAATATTACTTTAGTTTTTACAGTTTTTTTTTATTATTTTCATCTAAAAAATTAAAAATGGCTAAAAAGAAAAAAAGAATTTTATAAAAGTCAGTGAAAAGTAAAATACCATGGTTAAACCACTAAAGTGGTTATATGAGGGAATTATGGTGTGTTGTTATGGTGCTAAGATGGACTATGATGTGAAGAAATCACTACAAATGAGCTAACTAGTTGATTATAATCAATAAATATTTAATTGCTTCGTACCAAACGCATTGGCCCAACGATACATGGTAATTAATGAATGCGCTAAGCCAAATTGGTGAGTGGTTCGAGCCTCTATTGAGGCAGTGGTGTGATTTCAAGTGATATAGGTCTAGATTGAGTAGGTGCCGGTAAATAAAAATTAAGTGATTTTATAAACCAAATTCAAAGAGGTTAGCAAAATGTAGATATACAACTATTACTTGTTATACACCTGTTATTTTATTTGATTTTGATTTTTTTAACAAACACCTTTACATCTGTATCATACTTTGTATACAAACGTATTTAACCTCTCTTATATGCGCGTTTATCCTTGTATATGAGCGTTTTTGACCTCGTAAATGTTTGTATTCTTGCATGTATACATCAGTATTTGAGGTTTGAAGAAATAAAACTTAAAAGGGAGAATGTGATTGCCCGTAAAGAACGATCCAGCTGATCATATTAATCTCCTGTTGGTCACTATGGAAAGCTAGAAACATGTTATTCTCCGTCCAAAGAACGTTGCCCAATGCTATCATGAATGAAGTGAAATTTTTTGGCTATTTATGGATTAAGTCTAAGTCTAAATTTAATTTTTTGGTTTAGAATGGGAGAACTGGAGCAATTTTATTTTTGTTGAGTGATGTATTATTGTATATGGTTTGCATGGGTTTTGTATTGAGGCTTGTATTTTCCGGTGTGAGTTTTAGTTTGTTTCTCCGGCCCTTGCTGGCCCTTTTGGTGCAATATTAGCCATTCCAAAAAAAAGATAAAACTTAAAAGGATGGCTTGACAAGCAATGTTTTTAAGACCGGACCTGGACCAGGAACTGCATCGATCGTCGGTCTGATTAAGTGCTTTTGGATCGTTTCCGGTTAATCAACCGGTTCTTACGTGTTACGCCTGAACCGGTGAACCATCATTAGAGGTTGGACCAATACGGGGAGTTCTTACTTGAAGAAAACTAAAAAAATGACCAAAGAGAACAACAAATGTTGCAGTAATCTGCGTTATTGATCTGGTCATTCGTGTTTTGATGTGGAGAACGACAAATGGATATTGTGGTGTTCTTCGTCGACTGCAACATTTTGATCTCGATTTTGGGAACATGTGCAGACGATGACAGATTTAAAGAGATCTATAGAATCCTTTAGGGTGCGTTCGTTTCATGGAATGAAATGGAATTCTGATGGAATTGGAATGCAGATTCCATTTCTTATGTTGTTCGTTTCACCAAAAGAAGGATTGGAATTGAATTTAAATCCTTCAAATTCCTTCAAATTATGGGATTTGAAATCCTTCCACACTTGGGTGGATTGTTTATTTCATGGTAATTTACCAAAATAACCTTATTGTGAAATAAAGAGAATTGAACCCTAACCTGAAAGATGAGAATCCATATCTGAGGACATCATTTTCGTGGATCGACGCTTCGTTACGGCAGAGCCTCTTAATCGCCGACGCCGATCGGACGCTTCGGTTCGGTGCAGAGCCTCTTCTCAGCTTCATTCCGGTATGAAATCGTACCTCTTCTTCTATTCATCTTCATCTTTCCTCTATTGTGCTATCTCCGTCGAATGCTAAACCTGTTAAGTTTTCTTCGATTTCTTTGTTCTGAAAACTTTGTTGTTTGGTTGATTCAGCACTACGATTCTCTTCTTAGAACAAAAATCTAATGATTCCAAGTGCAGTTAGGTTTATTTGTGTTCTTGATTTACATAAACCTAATATGAAGAGGAAATCTGATTTCAACAAGATGATGATGATTTCTAGGGCAAACAATCACTTGGTTTTATCAAATTTGATTTGAATATGGCTCATTAGATCGAACGATTGCAAATTTGAATTTTTCTTTCACCGATTGTGTTATTCAACAATGGTTCAGGTATGATTTTTTCTTCTAAAATAATTGTTCATCATGGAACAATACAGAGGAACAGGAAAATGAAACCGCAAATCGTGTTGCTTGATTACGTTTCAGTTACATTTATTTATGTACTAATATGTGTGTTGAGAAGATGATATTAGTTAGGTTTAAAATAGTCTTTTGTCAAACTCTAACTTACTATTCTGAAATCAAAACAAAAGTCACTTTTTATTTCCTTTTCTTAAATTAGTCTCCCCTTTATTGTGTTATGGTCTTAATAACATGTGTCATAGTTTTAGGCATAGTGTTATGAGTGATTTGTTTAGCCTTACTAGCGATAGCGTTTTTGATAGGGGACTTTAGGACCACCCCTTAGTTTTAGGCAGTGTTATGATTCTAAGATTGTCTAGAAAGCGTTGTTTGAGCTATTGATTGTCTAGAAAACTACCTTAAAACTCTATTGTTCATATGAAGTTTTGATAATATGTGAGTTTTTCTAAGATTATAGGAATGGGCATTAAAGTTTAATAGGTTCAACAAAGAAATCAGAAGCATAGGTGAAGATATAAAATTATATGAATTGCTTTAGTCCTTCTATAATCCATCAATTACTTACAAATAAGGATGATAATTGGTGAATTGTTTACCATAGGTGAAGATATAAAATTATATAAATTGCTTTAGGTTATTACAAATATATAAAGATGAGGCTAAACTTAGTCTGCACAATTGGATTCATTATAGATTCAATATTTGTTTATTTGTTCTACTTTTGGAATATGGATTTGGTGGGAAGTTGCTTGTTCTTCATACGATTTGTTATCAACATCAATCACATGTAATTTGAGACATTAGCTATTGATTTCAGGTGGATTATTAGAAAATGACCCGACTTAGTTTAACAACTCGCAATCGTAAACAAAAGAGAAGGACATTGATTTTGCCATGGTGGAGCCAACCTGTTACAACGCTTTCTTTGCTTGTCCTTTCGGTTACATGTTGATGATCAAATACATAATAGATAAACCACTTATTCGATGTCGCTCATCAAAAATAGATCGATATTCAATATTATATAGACATGTTTATGAGAGTGATAGTATGGCTATATCCCAAATTAGGATGGATCGATCGTGTTTCATAAATTTGTTTGAGACGCTAAAGAATTTTGGAGGATTAAAACCAAATAGAAATATGGACATTGATGAACAAGTAGCCATCTTCCTTCATATTATCGCCCATAATGTCCAGAATCGGGTCATGAGATGTCATTTTCATCGTTCAGGAGACACTATTAGTAGGTGTGTCTCTCGAGTTTGCAATGCAGTGATTAGATTACATATGCGTTTGCTCAAGAAACCCGAGCCTATTCCAGAGAATTATACCGACCAAAGGTGGAAATGGTTCAAGGTATTATATAATCATCATAATACTTTATGGTATAATTAGGTTAGGAATTAGAAATGTATTATAATACTTTTGTGTTGTTCGGTTGTAGAATTGTTTAGGAGCTCTAGATGGAACATACATAAAGTGCTTAGTGCCTAATGAAGAGAAGCCTAAATACAAAACAAGAAAAGGAGAGATTGCTACAAACGTGTTAGGTGTGTGTTCACCGGAGACGCAATTTATATTTGTGTTACCGGGTTGGGAAGGGTCGGCGGCTGATAGTAGAGTCCTACGAGATGCTATTGATAGGCCACATGGATTGAAAGTTTCAAGGCCGGGTATGTAAAATCTTATATAAATAATTATACAAGCATATGCAACCAAATTAGTAATTTAAGTTGTTGGGTCTTTATTAACTACGATGTATTTTTAGGTTATTATTTGGTAGATGCGGGATATACAAACGGAGAATGTTTTCTTGCTCCTTATAGAGGTCAAAGATATCACTTAAATGATTGGCGTAATGGACAACAACCCACTACCCCAAAAGAATTATTCAACATGAAACATTCTTCTGCAAGAAATGTTATCGAAAGATATTTTGGTATTTTGAAGAAAAGATGGGGAATTTTAAGAGACCATTCATACTATCCTATTGACCAAAAAAATAGGATCATAAGGAGAGAAATGCTAGTAGATCCATTTGAAGACGAAGACAAAAATGAAAACGAAGACAGAGACGGAGAGGGGAACATAGATGGAGAGGGAAACGGAGACAGAGATAATATAACTCAAATTGCAACGTCAAACGAGTGGACAATGTTTAGAAACAATCTAGCCTAAAGCATGTTTGATTCTTGGAGTGCTACCAACTTATCATAAATATTTTACAAATACATAGATTATTAAACTATTGTTTGCTATGTTGTTTTTTATGAATGGATATATTATTAAATAATTGTTATGTGATTTATAGACATATTAATTGTTACACAATTGTTGGTCATGCTATTTTTGTTGGTTTGAAATTTTACAGGAATGTCAACCAACAATAGAAACTATCGAGTGTGGTCTGATAATGAAGATGATAAGCTTGTTGAAGCTTTAGTAAACATGACTAACACCGGAAAGTTTAAATATGATAACGGCTTTAGAACTGGATATTTACAATATTTGGGAGCGTCCTTAAAAGAATCACTTCCGGACTCGGGCATTTTGGGTAAACCCCATATTGAGTCAAGGATCAAAACAATGAAAAAAGACTGGTCAGTTGTTTCTGATATGCTAAAAGCTAGCGGATTTGAGTACAATAAAGAAACGAATAGTGTCACTGTTGATAATGGAGTATGGGAATCGTACCTTGAGGTACACACTAGATTCTGAATTATATTATGATTAGGTTATGCTTGTTAGAATTTATATTATTTAAATAATAATATAATGTTGATATATTTCTTATCATGTGAAACAGAAGAATAGACATGCAGGTAAATGGAAAGCAAAAAAGCTTCCTCACTATGAAGATATGTGTGTTATATTTGGTAAAGACCGAGCTCAGGGTAACAAAGCCAAAACCGTGGTCGAGATGGAAGAAGAGGTGAACGTGGCAGAAGAAGAGCACCAAGTAAATGAGGAATTTGATGAAATTAGCCATAGCGTTGGTACGGATTCAAATTTTCAACTTGAAGAAATTTTAGGCGTATGTGGAAAGAAGAGAAAACGTGCGAGGCAAGTAGATCCTTTGGTTCGGAGTTTTAGTGATGCAGTTGTTTTATTTGCCGACCGCCTTAAGGAAACTTCAGCTGAACTAAGTAAAGATATAAAGTTTGAACTTGACACAAAAAAGAAAACTTTAATGATGCCCGAAGAGCTATCGAAAATGACATCTTTATCTCAATTGGAAAAGTGTCAAGCAGTTGAAAAGATTAAAGATGACCAGATTAGGGTGTTGACCTTTTGGAGCTTGGGTGAAGAGGAAAGGGAGGCTTGGATTAGGTTTTTGTTGTCGAGTTAAGTTTAAAACTTTTAGTCGTATGTTGAACTACTTATGGTCGTATGTTGAACTACTTATGGTCGTATGCTGAACTACATGTGTTATGTCGTATGTTTAAAATTTATAGTTATGTTTAAAACTTTTTTTGCGGGGGTGGGGTAGTAATAGTGATGACATGTATTTGTTTGAAAAATAAAATAAAAAAAATTGAGAGGTGGGGGTGGGGGGTGGGGGTGTCGTGGGGGTGGCATGGGTGGGGTTGGGTTGGGGTTGTGGTTGTGGTTGTGGTTGTCACCATTTATTTTTGTATTTTGAGTCAATATTAAGACTTCAAAGACTTGTTTGATTTAAAGGATAATTATGTCATTTTACAAATTTAAATTCCATTTCCATTCATAATTATACCAACTAAACACATTATAGGATTTGAGTAGAATTTTTAAAATTCCAATTCAAATTCCATTTCCAATTTAAATTCCATTCCATTCTTTGAAACGAACGCTACCTTAATGGAGAAGAAAGAAGGGAGAAGCGGGTGTGGGCGTGGGTGTGGCTCCCTAAATTTATATGAGTGTATTCCATATATTATATGACATGGTTATAAGTGGTTGTGAGTGAAGTATATGGAAAATTTATTGTCTGTATTTTTACGAAACACTGTTCAAAACTCTATAATGTTTTTAATATATTTTAAGTGGTTGTGAGTGTGAGAGAGAGAAAAAGTAATAATAAATATATAAAAATATTATTTAATTGAAAAAAATAAAAAAACTAGTAATTTTTAGTGTAATTATATGGATAACGATAAAGAATGGATTGTGAATACTCTAATACAATTAGATAAATTTTATGATGGGCTAAAAATGAGCCATTTAATGGGTGACTAATTATTATAAATGAAGTAAACTATGAAATTAAGAATAGAGGTTCATAATCTGAATAATTATCTTAGATCAAGTAAAATTATGGATAACTAACTTGGAACACGTGATATGGATTTGTATTTTTTACATTTATATTGATTTTTATATTACAAGTTCTTAAATTCTGTCCTACGGATTCGACTTGTAAACCAGTAAAACGATCGGATTGATGTCCGGTCCGATTTTAAAAACATTGTTGATAGTTGAGAGGAGGTCATGGAGTTATCTTTAGACAATCTGTGTACTGTATACTGATTCTCTCTTTGGTCTTCATTTCCCCCTTTCTCCCACCGCACATCTGGGCCCCAACCTTCTATCTTTTGTTTGAACTCAAAAGCAACACTCCATACGATAACACACACACACACTGAATCCTTCACATCTCCTCAACAATTTCACCATCAGTTTCCATGAATTCATCTCCGGCAGCATAGTGGTGGTGTTCAATTCGAAGTTAAACCGATGGCTTCCTACAGAAACGGCAGAGCTCCGGCGAAACTGGATCGTGCTCCTCCGGCGAACCTCAGAGCTTCTTCTTCCTTCAAATCGAAGAGCTCGAGCGTTCGTCGTAGCAGCTCCGGTGGTGGTCTGAAGGATTCCGATGATTCCGGTGAGTTTTGTTCAAGTGTTGTGTTTTTTTTAGCTTAGGGTTCGTTTTTTGTGAATGTGGATCTTGAATGTATATCATATGCTGAACTCTGTTGATGATGCGATGTGCCGACACTGTTTCTTAGATTTGTGTTAGTTCCAGTGTTTTTTTTTTTTTTTTTTTTTTTTTTCCTGAAATTTGTGATGATGTTTTTCCATGAGATCGGTGGATTGTTTGACTAGATTAGAAGTCCTAATGCTAGTGAAGAATCAGTTTCGGATATCAGTACAGGCATTTCTGACATCTGAAATTCTGTATAGCTGCATTGTAGCAGTAGGAAATTTAGCAGGCATGGTAGCATTAAGTCACTTTTCTTTCTGAACAGCGAACACACATACGATCTACTCCTAAAATCCACCTATTGTGTGCGTTGTGGGACTTGAACTTCACAACTTTGGGGGATAAACACCTGATGCACTAGGCCAAGAGGTCATCGGTAGCATTAGGTCACTTATTTTCCTCTTTTATTGGTGGTGGTTAGTGCATTTATTTTGCTATGTTACTGGTTAGCAGTTTTAAGCCCTACATGTGGAGAAAAAGAATGGCTACTAAAATGTTGTCTTAGTGGCTTGGTAGCATTCTAGATCTTTTAGAGCTGTTGTTAGTTAGGTTTGCTAATACTAATAGTAATCATTTACAGCAAGATCAATTTAGTTTTATTTACAGTGAAAGTCCAGGACCCAGTTAAAAAAACAACCCTTTTAGAAGATGAAAGTGAAACCGTTTACAAAGTTTTCCCACTCTGATCCTAACAAGCCAAGGATTGTTTTTGCACTTGGATCGGCAGCGCCAGAGTTATTGATTGGCAGTGTTGTACAAGATGTATCATGTATGGCACAAGTAGTAATGTCTGTTGTATAGAAATGTAGCACTATGTATAGCAATTACTTTTAATAATGAGGAAGTTTAAAGTTTACAGTCGTGAAATATAAAGGCGTTGACAGGAAGGAGGGATACTTGGATATTGTTGTACTGTTGTATGCTTGTTACAGCTTGAGGATGCTTAATAATAAATGTACAATGTATGCAACTTACTGAGCTAAACATAACACAGAATGCAAGTTATAGAACATTAGAACCACGGGATGGTTTTTTTACTTGCAACTATATATTGTATATTTGTATGTACATATTGAAGTTGAATATGGTTAAATATGTGCAATCTCCTCACTGTACTCTTACGCCAATCTTTTTAATACTTAGAGAGTTGGTGACTTATCAAACACTATAGGTGTTTGCTGCTACTCTAATCTAGTTTCTCATAAAGATTGTTTGGTACAAACCTGTTTGTTGGCTTAGATTTTTTCAGAAAAAAAACTGCAAGTATTATGGTTAAAAACGCTCATTTCAATATACTTTAGTGTTTTCTTGCATTTTAGCAAGTACGATGGGGGAACTACAAACATGAAGGTTGGATAACTTCATTCACTCTGAAACAATGCACTAACGAGGGTCTGAAGCCATCGAAACTGCGATAAGCTTAAACTTGGTTTCATACTGGAGAAAAACTATGTACTACCCCAAAATTTGATGATCCAATGTAGATATTCATCACTCTTCAGATGATTCCGAGTCCTGATAAGATTTTGAACATGTTAACTCTGCATGCAATGCATGTCATGGTCTTTAGATGATAACTTTGTAACTTTGATGGCGCTGCATTATTTTTCCCCACTAATTGTGTTTAAATTAAACCAATCGTTTATTACAACCTTTTTCGGGTAGGCTAACCCACCAACAACAATATCATATAATTTTAAACTATAATCCTGAGTTGGTGTTGCAGTTTCTGGTCGAGTTCGAGTTGCTGTCAGATTGAGACCTCAAAATGCTGAGGAGATGGTGGCAGATGCTGATTTTGCTGATTGTGTGGAATTGCAACCAGAGGTGTGAAAATTATACATCTTACGAGTTAGGATTTAATGAACATGTAATTACTCTTGGTGACATATTTCTTTCTTTCTCTATCTTAGTTTAAACGCTTGAAACTTCGAAAGAACAATTGGGATTCAGATACCTATGAATTCGATGAAGTGCTAACTGAATCAGCATCACAGAAGCGTGTTTATGAAGTTGTTGCAAAACCTGTAGTGGAGGTTAGTAATGCACACCACTTTTTTTTCCTATTTTATTATTTAAGGTGTTAGGTATCTTTACGCAGCGGAAACAAACACAAACACACGTGCGCACACGATAGCAATAAGAACACGAGAATTTATAGTGGTTTGGTCAAGATGACCTACGTCCACTCTCTGCAACTAGGTATTTTATTAAGCTCAAGGGACTAGATTACAATACAATGACATGCTCTATATATAGAGATAAATTAGGGTTTCAAGAAGCTTCAATGGGCCAGGCCCATAACTCCATCCAAAAGCCCAAAGGCCTTCACACCTCAACAATCTCCCACTTGAAGGCCTTGCGAATACTCCAGCTAGCCATCTAAGTACAAAGCAACCCTGTCATCAGTAATCTTCAAGTAACAGAAATCCTCCAAGCCTTCAATTCCAAAGAACAAGCTAAGATTTCAATCCAAATCCCCTAGTTGCAGAGGCCCCTTTTCATCAATTACTTGAAAGGGCCCGTTGAAGCTCTCCCGAGCTCCAATTCAGTCGTGGCAAATTCCACCAACGACCCATCCTCTGTCTCAACTGGTTCACACGATCCACCAGATTCAGAGATACACCGAGAACCACTAACACTCTCCAAATTCAGCAAACAATCACCAGGAGAGAATTTTCCAGTCGTAGTCTTCAAAACCCAACGATTCTTCTTGACTGTACCCGGAACATGCCCCATGCTCCCACTGTCACAAAATCCTCTGACTGGTTTAGACTTCTGACCCCATTCAGCTACAATCTCTGCTCCAGACTTCATGTTTGCAAAATGAACTCTCTTAGCAGCAGATTTAGCGAACCCGACTTTGACTTGCTTAACCGGGTTGATTAATCCCTCAGCAGGTACCTCCATCATATACAATGACCCATGCTTATCACCACGAGCAATCACCTGGTTCCCATTGATTACCCTCCATTTACCACCACCAAACTTGACTTCCAGTCCTTGTTCATCCAGTTTACTAACAGAAATTAATTTCTTCTTCAAACCCGGAATCACCTTGACATTCTTCAGGTTCCATGTAGTTCCTAATGGAGTCACCAAATCAATATCACCCATGCCCATTACATCAAGCATTCTGCCATCAGCGAGACGTACCTTCCCAAAATCGCCTGTTTTCAGATTCACCATCATTTCACCGCTGTGTACGGCGTGAAACGAAGAACCAGAATCCATGATCCAAGAGTCCACACTGTTTTCAGCCTCAAGAATTAACACGTCACCATCATTGACATCCTCAGCAGCAGTGTTCAGACCTTTCTTTGGACATTGACTCTTAACGTGTCCATCTTCGTTGCAGTTCCAGCACCTCACATTTTTCCGAGTCCGAGTTGAACTCTTTCCCCGACTCCCACTGCCTCGGCTATTTTCCCTTCCCCTGCCAACATGTAACATCTCAGAAGATGATCCAACATTTGCACTTTTTAGACGTGTGTCTTCACCTATCACAATGTCTCGGATCTTTTCAAATGTCATTTCGTTAGCCCCCATAGAATTTGTAACAGCAGTTACAGTCCCGGACCAACTGTCAGGCAGTGAAGATAGCAACACCAGAGCTCGAGTCTCATTATCGAATTTTATTCCCACTGATTCTAATCTGGTAAGAATAGACATCAGATCATTAATGTGAGAGGTGACTGAGCTTCCCGCTTTCATTCTCGTCATGAACAGTTCCCTCATCAAGAACACCTTGTTAGCTGCAGACGGCTTTTCATACATATTTGACAGAGCCAACATCATACCACTTGCAGTGGTTTCTTTCATGATGTTAAAAGCGACGCTCTTCGTCAAAGATAACATAATAACCGCTCTAGCTTTCTTGTCCTTGGAATTCCAAACTGCTTCTTCAGCTTTCTCCATACTCTCCGGTTTCTTTTCCAGTACCATATCCAAATCCTTTTGACACAGTAATGCTTCTATTTGCATTTTCCACCAACCAAAATCAGTGCCGTTGAACTTTTTGATCACAGTCTTCCCGTCTTCAGCCATAATAGCAAAACAGAGACAAGTCTTCAAGAAACAAGCGTGCTAAACAGTTGATAATCAGTCAACAAAAAGAATAGACAAACCAGATCCGGTACTTCCAACCAAAACCCTAGGCGACGGCGACGGCAGAAACCCTAGGCTAAGCGGCGGCAGAACCCTAAGCGGCGGCGGCGGCGCAGAACCCTAGGCGGCGGCAGAAACCCTAGGTATACGGTGGCGACGAAACCCTAGTACGTGCAGAGCCTGATGCTCTGATACCAGTTGTTAGGTATCTTTACGCAGCGGAAACAAACACAAACACACGTGCGCACACGAAAGCAATAAGAACACCAGAATTTATAGTGGTTCGGTCAAGATGACCTACGTCCACTCTCTGCAACTAGGTATTTTATTAAGCTCAAGGGACTAGATTACAATACAATGACATGCTCTATATATAGAGATAAATTAGGGTTTCAAGAAGCTTCAATGGGCCAGGCCCATAACTCCATCCAAAAGCCCAAAGGCCTTCACACCTCAACATAAGGTTCAATGAAGAAGCTTAGGCTTAACTGCATACATGTTATTATTTTATGAGAAATTAAATTATCATTGTTTCCAGTACGTTTGTTTACCTTTTGATACATTTCATTGTTTTGAGTTTCGAGAGTTGCAACAAATCAGTTGATAGGGGACTAATCACCTATAATTAGTCCCAGTGAATATATTAAGATGTAAACTAATTACTTCCTCATGGGAGGAAATGTGGCAAGTGAGAGAGACGGTGTGGGTTGGTACTTGGTAGATTAAAATGGACTATTTATATTAAAGATTTCTCTACTTCTATTAATTTTCTATTATTCAGCTCTGGACTCTGGTATGTTAAAACTTAAACCTCTAGTAACTGGTATGTTCATGCATTTCAGAGTGTTCTAGATGGTTACAATGGGACAGTGATGGCTTATGGTCAAACTGGCACAGGGAAGACATTTACTCTAGGACGATTGGGTGATGAAGACACATCAGCACGTGGTATCATGGTCCGTGCAATGGAGGATATACTTGCTAATATATCTCGAGATTCTGATTCTGTCATGATCTCATACTTGCAGGTACCTATGTCCTTGCTGATATAATACAAGAATGAAAATGGGGTTCTAATTTAGAAAAAATGTTTTTGGAAATATCTGCAGCTTTACATGGAAACAATCCAAGATCTCTTAAATCCAACAAATGATAACATTTCAATTGTTGAAGATCCCAAAACTGGTGATGTGTCTGTACCAGCTGCAACCCTGGTAGATATAAGAACCCACAATGATTTTATGGAGTTATTGCGTTTGGGAGAAGCTCACAGAATTGCTACTAACACAAAACTAAATACCGAGTCTTCTCGTAGTCATGCTATTTTAATGGTAATTGATAGTTTGCCTACTTGTTGTGTGTGTTAATATTTATATAGAAATTGACAAAATATTATTGAACAATGCTGTTTCTCACGCATGACCGCAGGTGCATATTAAGAGGTCTGTTACAGATATGGAATCTGAGATCTCAAGTGAAAATTATCACTCTATTCACATGAGCAAAAGTTCTAGGCCACCTGTTATTCGAAAAGGCAAATTAGTTGTTGTAGATCTTGCAGGGTCTGAGCGTGTTCACAAGTCAGGTGTGTGAATAAGATTTTGTTGAGCAGTAGGCCTTAAATGCTATATAGTTTATAATTTCTTGTATGAGGGATCTGTTTTACTTTTCAGGAAGTGAGGGGCACACATTAGAGGAGGCCAAATCTATAAATCTTTCATTAAGTGCATTAGGAAAGTGCATAAATGCTCTTGCAGAGAATAGTTCTCATGTACCTGTTAGAGATTCAAAGCTGACAAGGCTGCTTAAAGATTCATTTGGAGGTCTTCTTTAGAATATTAGCAGTTTTTCTATTTACTTTTTACTTGTTTAACTTTTATTCAAGAAGCTTATGGGCTTGATAACATTTCTATATTTGTAGGTACTGCAAGAACATCATTAATTGTAACCGTTGGCCCATCTCCAAGACATCGTGCAGAAACTACAAGTACTATCTTGTTTGGACAAAGGGTGAGCAACCTAGTTTTTGAAAGCTTTCAATTAAAAAACAAAACAATGTTCTCTGTTTTATGGTCGCTTATTTTTGCATAAAGTTGACTGGTTGCTGAAATCATCATGCATAAGGTCTCAATTGTTTAAAAATGGTATTCAAGTGTTTATCTCTACGCACTTTTATTCTCATTTCTTTTGGGTTATGCATATTTCTAATGGAGAGCGGCGAGAGCCATGGTCAAACTATACATGGTTGATGGTTCTGTAGGTGGGAATTGAGTTATTTTTACCTTTGAACTGAATAGTTAGTTTTTGTCATACTCAATCTATCACAGGCTATGAAGGTGGAGAACATGCTGAAAATCAAGGAGGAATTTGATTACAAAAGTTTGTGTAAAAGGCTTGAGATGCAGATTGACAAATTGATTGCAGAAAATGAAAGACAGCAGAAAGCATTTGAGGATGAAATTGAAAGGACAGCAATAGAAGCACAACAGCGTATATCTGAGGCTGAAATTAATTATGCAGAAGCTTTGGAGGTTAGCTTGGAGAATTGTGTTTGTGATGTAACTTTTTTCACTACAAAAAGTACAAGTATGCCTCCAAAAGTTTAAATAGTTGTCATAAATTGGGCAAACTATACAATATCGAAACAAACTATATACCTCTTCTCATTTAGCAACCAACTTTAAATTTGAAGTCAGTTTCTATTTTGCTCATTTAAATGTAAAGTTCATTTAATATATGGGGGTGTGTGTGAGTGTCTATATATGCTTCATTTAGAAGAATTAGAACCGAAGGTTTCAGCTTATCATTGTTTCCAAGCATTTTTGCTAACCCTATATTGTTTTATGTCATAGAGGGAAAAAATGAAATGTCAGATGGACTACATGGAATCAATCAAAAAGCTAGAAGAAAAGTGGATGAACAACCATTCAAAACATGGAACCAATGGCTTCATTAATGGCACTCATGGTGGAGAGGTACCAATCCTGGATATTCTAGAATCTAGATATAGAGGTTTTAATCTCATAGCAATGTGTTTATGATGATTTCACAATCAATAGAATCAGAGTTCTACAAATTGAAGTTCTATTTTCCCTCGATGTTCATCACATTATTCTTTCATCAATTTCACTCCCTCAAAATCACCAGGGTAATGATCATGCCAGTGAAGACATTAGAGAATTAAAAATAAAGCTTCAGAAAGAAATAACTTTGCGGAAACAGGCTGAAGAGGAGATCCAAAATCTTAAGAATTCACAGCTTCACCCTACAGAGGTTTGGATTTTTTTTTATATTCATCTAGGATAAGATTTAAATATCTCACATTTTTTTTTTTATTTCTTTACCGGAATACATATTACATCACATATTTCTCCTCATGGACTAGGCAGGAGTAAATGCCGATGTTATAAAGCTCCAAAATTTACTAGATGACGAGACTCGTCAAAAACAGAAACTTGAGGAAGAAGTTTTGCTATTGCAAAGCAGATTGTCACAACTGACTTTCAGTTCTGGTCAGGTAGAAAACATGATCATTGTACATACTAAATCTATGTTAATACTTATAAATTAATTGTGTCATAGTGCATCCACTTTTTATAAATTATGGAGCATTACAAAAAGAGGTGAACATTTGGGATGTTTTTGTTGTTTCAGCCAAGAAACTCACAATTTGATATTCAAAGCAATGGAGAGAGAACATCAATAGCTAATCTTCACGAACATGGTATGCAACATTTGCATTTTAATGCTTTAAAAAGCGGGCTTATATTCTAATTTTGTCATCTCACTCAAATTTGAATAGTTGGATTGCAAAAGATCCTGTCTTTGCTAGAGTCAGAGGATCCAAATGTACGTTTGCATGCAGTTAAGGTGGTGGCCAACTTAGCAGCTGAAGGTCATTGTTTCCTGACCTTTCTTATCAAACATATATATATTCCATTTTAAGGTTATTTTATATAAGAGTTCATGCTGTTTTATTCAAGCAGCATGGTTTTTTATATAAACTAGGCAACACTTGTCTATCAGTTAGTTTTCCTGACCTCTATACAAAGGAGTAACTTAACATCAAATTATTTTACCAATTAAACAAAGATTTCTTACCTGCATGGTTTTACGTTTATGAATGCAACTGAGTTTTCTTGATGTAAGGACTAATGATATTGAAATGTTAGATTTTCACCAATGAATTGGCATGAATCTACACAGTACTTTTGGTATTATGATCAAGTATATGTTCAGATTCAAGTTAAATTTGATCGATTATTTTTAAAGTTTGTAAAAATGGAGCTATGTCGTAATGTGCAGATACTAATCAGGAAAGAATAGTTGAAGCTGGTGGTCTCTCATCATTGCTGGCACTCCTTAGAAGCAGAAGCTTTGATGAAACTATTTGCAGAATAGCAGCTGGTGCTATTGCAAATCTTGCAATGAACGGTCTGTGTCTGTCTGTCTGTTTGCTTTTTTATAGGATCAAGTTCTTTTGATCATTTCCATGACGTTTATGGTGGATGCAGAAGCTAATCAAGAACTAATAATGGCTCAAGATGGGATTAGTCTGTTGGCAATGACTGCAGCTGATGCTGAGGATCCACAGACTCTACGAATGGTAGCTGGAGCTATTGCCAATCTATGTGGAAATGGTAGTGCTAATTTTTTAACTTATATATTTACGTAATTACTTGATTACCCCGACCTTTCTCGCTCCATTATCTAATTATTCAGCTTCATTTTAGTTAAGTTGGTAGTATACCGTTGATGCATTGGATGGTTCCTCGCAGATAAATTACAAACTCGGTTGCGATCTGAAGGTGGAATCAAAGCTTTGCTGGGGATGGTCAGGTCAAGACATCCAGATGTTCTTTCTCAAGTTGCTCGTGGAGTTGCAAATTTTGCAAAATGCGAGTCAAGAACTTTTAGCAAAGGCAAGTCTCTTCAATAGAAACAACTAGAGGGATCTTATGGGCCCAAATTGACGTCACTAATCTATAATCTATTTGTATAATAATGAAAGACAAATATGTCACTTTAAATTCAAAATATCTCATATAAAAAGATAACACAGCCACTTTTATGCTGTATTATGTTCGTCTGGATGTTAAACTGTCCTTCAAAGAAAGAGTCAAGTATATATAGGCTTATATTTTGTGGGCTTTGTTCTCTTTGTTTCTAATTGTTAAAATCTAATGTATTGTTCTAAAAGTGGATTGTTTTCTGTGTTATAGGGAACAAAAATAACAGATCTTTGCTGATAGAAGATGGGGCACTTCCATGGATTGTGCAAAATGCCAACAACGATGCATCTATAATTAGACGCCACATTGAGCTTGCACTTTGTCATCTAGCACAACATGGTAAGTATTCATTTTGCTGTAATCTTAATTAATTATCAAATACAAATCATAACGAGTGAGGTTCAAATGAGAACTGTTGAATAGTTTAGAACTAAAGAAACCACTTTTTGACCTTCGGATCGTATCAAAATGGACCACTGAGATCCATGAATCTCAACTGTTCTCTCGTTTTCATCCACTCCATGATCAAAGGCTAAAAAGTGTTTCCCTTGGTTAATTTACAGTTATTTAGTGGTTCTCATTTGAACCAACCCTCGTACCAATCACATGGTATGATAACGGTTCTTATTTGCTTGTGTTTGTGATATCAGAAGTGAATGCAAAAGACATGGTGAGTGGAGGTGCCCTTTGGGAGCTAGTCCGTATCTCACGTGATTGTTCCCGAGAAGACATACGTGCTCTTGCTCTACGTACTTTGACTTCTAGTCAAACCTTTTCATCTGAACTGCGGCGCTTACGAGTAGAGATCTAAATTAATATAACCTTAATGAAACAACGAAATCATATTTTTGTAACATTCGTGTGGGCATTCCATCTTATCGTGGTTGCTTCATGTTTGGTGTTGTTTATAGGTTATAAACACCTGTTTTGTCAAACAGTCATTAATCGTCTATGGTTTATTAGTCAGTAAATTTGTGTTATTTATAACTTATACAAGCCTTGTATTAAATATAATTGATAACAGGATCCTCTCTTTTACTCAAATGATGGTTCGAATATTTTTGTATTGGTTCATGATTGTTCTCGCCTGGTAATTGCTAATTGCTGTCTGTTGGAGGCATAGGTAAGTAAAATGAATGTGAGGCAAAGATAATAGTTTGTGTAGACGTAGGGTACCAGATCATAACCCGGACTTGGGATCCGACCCGCAAATTACAAACATCTGACCCGCAAACTATAAACAACATCCGACATGTAGCAGAAGAATGATGTGTCTTGCATCCAAGGTATTACAATTATTATCAATCCTAACCGTTGATAAAACACATCTCCAATTGAACGAGGGGTAGTACCCAATGACGTAATAAACTCTTTTGGGACCATTTTTATCATCATACATGACATCGACACATACATCGTAAAATACGAGAAATACAAGGTAAGGGGGATTGATTTTCCAATGTACAAATACTCCTTAAAATTTCTCTACTTCTCCCTTTACCCATTACCCAGTTATTCTAATCATTTATTATCAAGTCGGAGGATTGTTACAGGGAGACTTACCTCTCTATTACGCCTTAACTGGTGTTGTTTGATTGTGTGTAGGTTAAAATTAACAGAGATCTCTCGGTGAATTGAAGTTCAATTGGAGCGAATTAGGTCCAGTTGGAGCTTGTATTTACAGTTTGAATCCCGCGCCTAGCTACCTCTAATGCTATATAGTTTCACGTACTGCCTTCTACAGCCGGTTAATGAGTCTAGTAGCACTTAAATGTTTTTCCCCTGATAGTTGCTATATTACTAACTTCTAGTACAAGATGAAAGATTGTGAATAAATCTTCTAAACCAAATGTAGAAGTGTTTAGTGTGATACGAAAATTAAAACACTCAATACTTTAGTTTTATGTTTCCGCACGATAATGTACAATGCATTCATGTTATAATGTTAAACACAATTATCATCCCCTCATCATACAACAATTCTCGACCTATTTATTTCTCGAAGGTTGAAATAAACATTTCTTATTAATATATTCTCTTAAAAGGCGTTGATTTGCAAATGTACAAAGCGGTTAAGATTTATGTTTGACTGGAGTCATTGATATTACCTACCCCGGCTCTCACAATACAATATTTTGTAGGCACCCTTCATTACAAGGTATATATATATTAAAAAATGAAAATGTTGGATATATTACTTATATAGTATAAGTTATACATTGTAAAGATCTACTCTTCAAAAATATTTTAACTACTTGAATTACACGAAATTAACTTCGAAGTATATAAGAAATCACACTCCAGAATACATGATAATGAGAATTGAGAATGAATCCCTGTACACAAGTATTTGTTCGGAAAATAAAATAGAATTTATGTATATCAAAGGATCCAAAACCACTCATGTAGATGAATGTAAAGTTTTATAGTTATAAATTTCCTTTGAATATCTTTTTAAACAGTGTATGTCCCACTCTAAGACTGATATATGTTGATGATACTCTTGGTTGGATGATTATTTCAAGATCCGTTGGAAAAAAGAAATTATCTAAAGAGAAACAAGTAAAATGCATGTAAAATATGTCCTAACAACATATCAAAATTAGACCAAAGATTTTTTTTACATAAGCGGCAAACAAACACAACTGTTAAGTTGAAATGACACTACTCTAAATGCAAGTTTGCGTCAAGTGATGAATATAACGGTCGATAGTTATTAAGTCATACATGTAAAAAAACTCTCAACAGAAACTCTATAGTTGTAACTTAATTACCACTAATAGGTAGTTGCCTTCTGCTCACCTAGTTGCTACTGACATTAATCTAGTTACTGCAGCTGGAACGGGTTGCTACAAATCTCGATTAGCACAAATGATTATTTGCTCCTTGTACCCCCACTAGGGTCAACGAGGTGTTGCCCCGAACCCTGCAATGAAATAGTCCCCCCTTGAACCCCTTATGGTTTAGGGACGAATCTTAAAGATTCTTTAGTGTCTAAAAACAAGTAATCTTGATTGACTGTGTACTATATACCTTCTAACTTTTCATTTCATCTTAAGTGATCCATTTATCTAAATGACATTGATAATAGTCAGATCACGAATATAATTGACATAGTTTAAATATTGCTTAAACATATATCTTACGGATTCTTTACTCGAGATCTATCATATTAGTTCTTTAGCTACGTTAAGCACAAATTAATTAGTGTGTATTGTTTATAATTCATATGACCTTGGAAAGACTAATTTCAAATCAAATTGTTCGTAAGCCCACTTAAAGTATAGCCTCATAAAGTCGTATATTTAGCAAAGAAGCAAGGTAAAAAATTTATATCATAACAAAATATTTAAACATCTAAATATCAAGATTAACCTCAAATACTGATATAGAAAGTTAGAATCCACCTAACCTAATCTTACACTTGTATAAATTTAAACTCACACGATTTTTATAGAAAAAAAATCATTAAAAACAATAAAACACAAGGTCATGTGCTGACTTGTAAATTAATCTTCCTACTTTTTACATTTGTAAATAGGTAATGTTATCAATATTAAAAATATGTTTTGTGGTAATTTATAAAACAATCTAGTTATTTTAAGTTATATGTTCCATCAACACATAAAGAAAGAAGCGTATCTAGGGTTCAACAAAGCATCTCCATTCCTCACTCAAGACAAACCAATCACTTTCTTCTGCAAGAACCTCACACAGATTGTGAGTAACATGAGAGAGACACCACACACATACACACACACATGTGAGAGAGACAACACACACATGTGTGTGTCTATATACATACATATATATATACAGAGAGAGAGAGAGAGAGAGAGAGAGAGAGAGAGAGAGAGAGAGAGAGAGAGAAAGAGGTGTGATGATGAAGCTGAAAATGGGCATGGGTTGCATTTGCTGTTGTTTGCCTTGGAAAAGAGGAGTTAAGAGCACTTGCATTTGCACGTGTAATCACTAATCACCCTCATCACACAACTTCAAACCCTAAATAAAGACAGTCAAACAACACCCACACACAGATCTATATACACAGATTTAGAGAGAAATATATACATATAGAGAGAGAATATTTGTATCTATATACACACACACACACTAAGCCTTAGCCACACAAGGAGTTAAAAATGTCCACAAATGAGTGTTTTCTTGAAGACCCATAACATAAAGATATCAACTTTACCATATTCTGCAGAACCCCTTCAACACTCTTTTCCACCATTTGCTCCACCTTCATCAAAAGATGAACAAAAAGATTCAAACTTCAAGTTCTTTTATCTTTTCTAATTTACAAATATTATGTTATGGGCAAGTAATCAATAAACGAATAGACTAAAACATGATCATAAAGTATGTTTATATATAATCTTGATCAAGGGGTTGTCCAAGCACCTGATATCCACCGGTGATCTTAGGTTTGAATCATGTTTTAGCTAGTTTCCTAGCATAACTTCTTGAAGGTCGGTCACATGCCGAGCGCAAACTGTAATTTACCTATTGACAATACTTTAAGTTTACCGGTAAGGAGGTTTCATAAAAAAAGTATGTTTATATATGAACTTGTGGGGTATAATACATCATATATGAGAGATGTACAGTTGTGATTTTGAATGGTTTAATGAGGGTTTCATGGTTCATTATACAACTTATTAGTAAACAACCTTTGAATATACAAATCATTTAAAGCACATATATATCTAGCTACCAGAAATTCAATGCGTAATCTCAGCATTCAATGGCTGTCTCATACTCTCATTACCTTAACTTCATTCTATTATTAATTATACAACTAAGAAGGTTAGATAAATTAACTTGTAGACAATTATTGGTCTTAAAATGGTAAAGATGTTGTATTTATAAGAAATTAACAAAAGGATTAAAAAAAGACAGATTGTTTAATGTTCAATTCCTAACATAATGAACTTCACAAAAAGGATATTAATTTCACAAGCTTTGTACAACCTCAATCTTGATCAAACATGCTATGGAACCCTAATCATTTCACCTAATTAACATCACATACTCACTAATTCTTGTGTAAATAAACCAAATGAAGGAAAATGAAGGAGAATCACATAAGTTCAAGTGAAAGTAAAGATAAACAAGAATGAAACAATAGTGTTTGATTCCTCTTGATCATCATCATCATCATCATCAAAAAGGGGGACGATTCGCGCCCCAATAAGCTTCCGTAGGCAATGAATTTAGCATATTAGGAGGCAATCCATGGAACATCGATGGATTCGCCTCGTTCATAAGTTGTTGTTGCTGTTGTTGACCGTTGATCCGAGAAGGTGATCCCAATGGTTCATTTCCTGAAACCGGTGTAGTCTCATCTTCCTCGAGAGGAAGTCTCTCATACGCCGCATTCCCGAAAGACGCCGCCATGAGCACCACCGGCCCTGAGGCCATCAAGGGTCCCACAACTCCACCTCCGACCACATGCCCTTGACCACCAGCCAAGTAAATTGTTAACCCTGAAGCAGCAGGCGGAGCTGGAGGTGGCAAAAATGACCCTGAGAGCGATAAGATCTCAAATCGCCCTTGCAGGGTCAAAACATCCCCAGCAGCCGCAGGCTGCTTCAGGGTTACATTGGTAACAGTACCGTTACCACTCAAAATACAAACCCCTCGTTGTCTTCTCAACGAGAAATTCGCTATACTCTCTTGAATATCACATCCGCTCCTTACCTCTATCACATGAGATCGAAGCGCATTAGGACTGTCCCTTGTGACTATAACCGGCGGCTTCGGCTTGTTCTTCGATCCCGCCGGACGACCACGAGGCCGCCTCAAACCACCACCACTACTCTCTCCCTCCCCTCCAGTCACCACCGAAGCTAACTCTTTGTTACCATCAATATCATTATTATTATTATTATGATCACTATTACTATGATCACCGTCACGATCCCACTTCTGTCCACCGTCACGGATGCTACTTCCGACGATCCGATCTTCCTCCTCCGGTGGCTGGTGGTGGTGCTGCGGTTGAAACTGGTGGTAGTGCTGTAATTCAAGATCTCTAGTGTGAAAAGGAGGAGGTAGATGATGACCATGAGCATGAGCTGTAACTGGATTCATCTTCTTCAATTCTTCACTTTACCAACAAAAGCACAAATCTTTCTTCAAATCTGATCCAACTGATAAAACTTGGAGTTGATTAACAGGTTTTCGATGAATTAAGCAGCAAGATTCAGGTTGAATTGCACATGTGTGTGTTGCATGTGTTGAATAGAGTGATGTATGTGAGAGATTTAGGGTTTAGTGGTTGAAAGATTATGGTTTTGAAATGGGAATTAAGAGTTTTGTTTTGTTAAGAAGACGATGGTGATGATGATGGTGGCGGTGGCGGTGGGTTGGACCCACGTTTCTCTCTCCTTTGTCCCCCTCAAGAACCCACGTTCTCCGGTTTTTCCTACCTTTCAATTTTATCATTTTGTCCACTTCTCAATGAATACAAAACTAGTAACTGAGCCCGCGCCTAACGTCGTGTTTGTGAACCGTACAATAATAAGTGATGGCTTATGTATTGTGACGGTAATATTATTGTGGTTAAGTATATAAAAAAAGGTATGAAGTTGTAACGAGTTGGTTTTAAAGATTGGAATGTAGACAGGGAAAAATGCGTTTTGGCGGATAAGTGGAAATCAAGAAAAATGAATTTAAGTGAATTTAATTTTAATTGGTGATTTAAAATATCAACTTTTGTTTTAAATGATAAATCACTGGGTCAGGCCCAACTCAGAAAGAAACTTGAAAACAAACAAAATTTTCTTTGTGCGGCCGGGAGTCGAACATAGGTAGGCCGGGTTGTGGTGAGCTCAGCCTAAAAGCTTGCAAACCATTAACGGATTAACCTACTTTTCCTTTTTAGTTTTGATATGCAAGTATTTATATTTAACCGGTGGCAGGTGTGGTGGTCGATGATATATGCTCAGCCACCAAAATTACAAATTAATATATTTTCTTTTTGAACGACAAATGTGTGACCCTGCTTCGGAGAGTATGTGTTATTCTAATCAGACACACTTATTCGTTTCCCAGCTGAGACCGCACCCCTAACCCACTCAGGAGGAAGCCTAATACTAAGAAAACCCCTTGGCTCAACCCTAAGTATTTTACTCAGAGTGAAACTTAAAACCATGATCTCACAATATTTACATGCCATGTGTACATCACCTTAACCAGTTGGCAGGGTTAAGGATCATTGATTAGACTCCTCGTAGTGGAAGCAAAATAGGCGTTAAACATGGTGATGTGGCAAGCCTATATAATGCCAATGCCACTACAATTAGATTAAAATTGAGCGTCATTTGCAATTTTGCCAACATTTTAACGGCGCCATACTCAAAATTGTCTATATATATGTATTTTAATCTTTTTAATATTTTCAAATGCTTTTAATTATACTCTTTTATAATTCACTCAATAATTTTCTTATATTTTGTAGAATATAAACCAACTACTCAACGATTTAGATTCTTGTGTGGTGGTTGAGGCGGTAGTTATTGAAGGTGTTCAAGTGGAGGTAAAACTTTTAGTCGAGCACATTCAAACGTCACGATCGAAACTGCGTAGACGACAACCGCCACTAGAACGGGGTCGTGCGGAGGCGCATAACCGTCTGATGCAAGATTATTTTATTAAAAAACCTTTGTATGATAAAGTTACTGTAGGAACCTCTGAAGTTAAGAGGCTGATACAACCAAAAGATACCAAAACAACCAAGTCTTTCAACATGCACTTTGGAACAAAGGTGAACTAGCTTCGGAAGTTTTACACACACAAGAAAAATGCTAAGTGTAAAATCTTCCGAAGTCAAAGTTCAGAAGAAACTGTTGCGGAAGCTTTACACTGAACTTGGAAAATATTCCAAGTATAAAGTCTTCCGAAGCCAAAGGCTCAACTCTTCCGAAGGTGAAAGATGAAGTCTTTCGAAGCTCTCAAGACAAAGTCTTCCGAAGCTGTTTAAAGACAAGACTGATTTTCCTCTGAAGAGAGAGAAAATATACCTTTTCCATCAACTTTATCATAAAGAAACCTACTCTCCGCTGCATGCTCTGGTAGTTCACCTGCTATCACTAGTTGGTGAAACTTCCATACTTTATGATAAAGTAGATAAGGTCTTCGCCTGCAAGTTTCTGTTTTTGTTCCTTCTTGGCTTTTTGTAATAGGAAAGTCAGTGAGCTATGACTTGTCATAGTCACTAGTCAAAAGGCAATCTGCCTTTTGACTGTAGGCTGATCTGTTGTCTAGATTAGTCACTTCCAACTGTCTTTTTGCATATTGACGGTTGTAGGATGTAGTATAAGTTGTATCTGGTTGTTGTATTTAAAAGATACTTGTACAACACTTGTAATAGAACTAGAGAAGCAATATACAACTTCCTTGAAAACTTTATCTTGTGCTCTTGTTCTTGTTTTACTTCTGTTTATCTTGTATCTTCAGTAAAGGTTCACAGTTCTCTATTTGAATTGTTAAGTGATCTTAAGATCCTCGTAAGTGTGTTAACTAAGTGCAAGCTTAAGTACCCTTTAACGGTCCTGCAATTGGTATCAAAGCATTCCAGGCTCTTGATTGTAAGATCTCACCATCTTCAAATTCTCTTAGTTACACACATCACTTAACTCTTCAAATGACAGCTATCTCCAAAGCTGATATGGAAACTGAAACCATGACAAAGTCCCCACTGATCACTCCTGAGGATTTTGACACTTGGTGTCAAAGAATGGAAGGCTTTATCAAGTCTCAAGATTCCAGGATGTGGGAGTCTGTTGTCAATGGACCTCATGTACCATGCACCTCTTCAGCTGCTGCTAGTGGTGGCATGATACCAAAGGAGAGGGCTGACTCTTCTGATGAAGACTGGAAAAGAATTGACATTGATCAGAAAGCCATAACAGCTCTCCAAACTGCTCTTCCAAACTTCATCTACAGAGGTTTCAAGAAGAGCAAGACCGCTAAACAACTATGGGATGCACTGAAACTAATGTATGAGGGTTCAAATGAAGCCAAGGAGAACAAGAAGGATCACCTGAAGCAGCAGTTTGAAAATTTCACCTTCAAGACAGGTGAAACCATGACTCAACAATACTTCAGGTATGTTGAGATTGTGGATACTCTGGCTGATGTTGGGGTAACTATTGAGAACAGGGATATTGTTAGAAAGTTCATGTCCTCTCTTCCAAGACAATGGACACACTACTGTGTGGTCATTAAGAGGACTGAAAACCTCAAGACCCTTACTCTCACTGAGTTGTATGGGATACTCAGTGGATACCAGATGGAGATGAATATGCAAAATTCATCAGGTAGGTCTAACACTCACCAGAGTTTAGCCCTTCATGTGGTTGAAAGGGATAGCAGGGAACCACAACATCATCTCATCTGCTACCCTGAAACCTCACAAAAGGGTCCTTTCATCACCTTCCTAGAGACACCTAGAGAGAGCTACATCCAAGAAAGTCCCTTCCAAGAGACAAGTTCTTCTCAAGCTTTTGTCTCCACTAATGAAAGTACATGCAACTTTCTTTTCACTCTTGAAGACCTGGACTGTATCCATCCAGATGATCTGGAGTACATGGAAATAGTCCAGCAAATGGCTCTTCTCACTCACAGAGCCCAGAAGTTCTACAAGAGGACTGGAAGAAGGTTTCCTAGCAATGCTACCAGTGGCAAGTTTAGGCTGGACAAGAGCAAAGTCAAGTGTTACAACTGTAACCAGATGGGACACTTTGCTAGAGAATGCAAGGCACCTAAGTCAATTGGTGGCCAAGCTTCATCCAGGCCAAACTACACTGAAGGAGGGAACCAGAATGAGAAGCCAAGACAGCAAGCTTGACTTAGGTGGCCAAGCTTCATCCAGGCCAAACTACACTAAAGGAGGGAACCAAAATGAGAAGCCAAGACAGCAAGCTGCAGTGGCTGTTGAAGAAGGAGGCTTTGACCGGAGCTTTCAAGCTGAAGATGCATCTACAAACCAAGCACTCATGGCAGATCATGATGAAGCCAAGGTACTTAAACATCTTTGCTCTCCTGAATGTATTGCTAAAGTAAATAAATACAGGTCCTACAACTTGGAAATGAGATCTGATATTGAGTCTTTAAATATTTTAAAAGCTGATTTTAAAAGAGCTGAAAATGACTATAAACTTAAGATAGAAGATCTAGAGAAAACAGTTTCAACTCTTAAACATGAGCAGACAAACTACAGGACTCAAATTAAGGATCTCATTACCAAGTTGACTGAATGCCAGGCTAAGCTTGTGATCAGCAAAGCCAGGGCAGAAAAATGTGTTCTTGAAGAAGAGGCTTTCAAGAACATGATATCCTCATCTCTGCATGCAAAAGTGTGTTATCAGAATAAGCAGGGACTGGGATTTAGTGAGATAGCTCCTCCACACACTCTACTATCAGTCAAATCTCCTAGGTGTGGAACTGGTCAAGATGAGCTGCCATCCATAGACCTAAATGATGATGAGGATGAAGAGGAGAAGGTGAGGGATGACTCTGAGATGAGTAAAGAGAGTCAATCCAAAAAGGGTCACCATGCTCCTAAGGAGGAAAAAGAAGCTGGTTTGAGCAAACCCAAGAGAAAGAACTTGATCAGAAGAGCAAAGAGAAGATCCAGAAAAGCTCAAGAGATCAAGACCACCTTTGATCCTAAACAAAAACAAGTATTTATCTCTGCAGGGTTCAAGGTGATGAAAGCTAAAGATCCTGTCAAGAATTCTAGTACCAAGAGTTCTACTTCAGCTTCAACTCACTCCAACAACTACAAGAATACTGATCAGCTGTGTGTCACTGCTACACAGCCTGAACCATCCATTTCAAAGAGCAAGCTTCACCCTAAGAAGCTTGCTGCATCATCTGAAAAGGTGGAGAAAGAAGAGGAAAGTGTTCAAGCTCAGTCTTCTTTAGGAAAGAAGACTCTCAGAAGGAAAGAATTGGATTGTGTTATGTGTGGTAGTACTTCACATCTGGCTAAGGATTGTCAATACAATCCCAAGAGTACTATTCACATGATCAAGAAGAAAAATTCTGAGAAGAAGAAGAACCAAACAGCTTTGGAAAGAAAATCTGTTTCCTTCGGAAGCTCCAAAATGAAGAAGAAGGCAAGTAGGAAATTGCCTTCGGAAAAAAAGTTGGTCCCGGAAGAAAGGAATGCTTTCGAAGCACTGAAGCTTGCTGCAGTGAAAGCAAGAGCTTCCGAAGGATCCGTCTCCAAAGCTTCCGAAGCTACAAAAGCTTCCGAAGTAGTGAAGGTCAAGCCCAATCTTCCAAAGGTGGTGGGTTCAAAGCGAGTCCAGGAATATCTGACAGGTTGGGCGGACGGTCTCTCAAGCGATTCTTCCAATCTTTTGCATCTTGTGGTGAAGGGAAGCCCAGTTATTAGTAGCAAAAAAAGAAAGATGAAGGGCTTCGCTCCCAGGTTGATGGATCAAGAAATGAATGAAAGGTTGGAAGATCCTGCCCAGGGGGAGAAGTCTCAATGGGATGCATTTGCAGAGAGAAATAGAGATGCCGCTGCTACCAAAGGTGCACCCCGACAGAGCTACACTGCCTGTGGAATCATCCCATTTTATCATATGAAGTCTATCAGCGGTGCTATTTACTATTCTTTCTAGTTCTGACTTGGGAAGCTGATCTCGATCTCAAGAGAAGCATGACGATCATTCAAAAGGAGAAGGAAAATCGATCATAACAGCATTTCCTATAGTGGAATTGGAATCGACGGATTCTTTGACTCAGGTGTGTAAGATGAAGGAAGACCTTGAGACTGAAAGCTACTCTTTAGCAACAGCAAATGATCCTCAAAGCCTGAACATAGGATCACTTACTGTTTCATTGTCTTCATCTGAACTTTATAAGCCCAAGACCATTGAGGCTTGGGTTTCCAAATGTAACTAAATCATCTCTTTTGTGCAGGGACAGCCAAAGGCAAACAGAAATGTGTGGATCATTGATAGTGGCTGCTCTAGGCACATGACAGGCAATGAGTCCTTACTTCAAAACTTTGAAAGAATTGATGGAGGACCAGTTGCTTTTGGAGGAGATACAGGAGGTTACATTACGGGTTGGGGCATGGTCTCAAATGGTAAGCTCAGCATTGAGAAGGTAAACTTTGTAAAGGAGCTTGGATACAATCTTTTGAGTGTGTTCCAATTTTGTGACCAAAAACATCACATGTTTTTTACTGAGCATGAGTGCATTGTTCTCAAGCCTGAGGTCGACATTCCTCAAGAGCATATTTTGCTCAGAGCCCCCAGGAAAGGGAACATGTACAAGATGGACTTGCAGGAAACATCTCCCTCTGGAGAGATTTCTTGCTTTCTATCTAAAGCAAATAGTGATGAGTCTTTCCTTTGGCATAAAAGAATATGCCATGTAAACTTTAAGAACATGAATAAACTGCTTAAGAATGATTTGGTAACTGGAATGCCAATGAAAAAGTTTACAAGTGATGACCACTGTGTTGCATGCCTGAAGGGGAAGCAACACAAAGTGTCTCACAAGCCAAAAGAAAGGAACTCTATCACTACTCCCTTACACTTGTTACATATGGATCTGTTTGGCCCCACCAGTGTAATGAGTTTAGGAAGGACCTCATACTGTTTGGTGATCACAGACGACTTCACAAGATTTACTTGGGTGTTTTTCCTTAGAACTAAGGATGAAACTCCTGAAATCTTAAAGAATTTCATTCTGAAAATTGAGAATCAATCTGATCACAAAGTCTAAATCATAAGATGTGATCAAGAAACCGAATTCAAAAACCAAATCCTTGATACATTTTGTGATGAAAAGGGTATTTCAATACAATACAGTGCTCCCAGGACTCCTCAGCAAAATGGTGTTGCTGAGAGGAGAAACATGACACTTATTGAAGCTGCAAGAACCATGTTGTCTGACTCTAAGCTGCCCATCACCTTCTGGGCAGAGGTTGTCAACACAGCCTGCTATGTGCAAAACAGAGTTTTGGTAGTTAAGACACATAGTAAGACTCCTTATGAACTGTGGCACAAAAGAAGATCATTCATTGATTTTCTCAAAACATTTGGATGTCCCTGCACCATCTTGAATACCAAAGATCAAATAGCCAAGTTTGCTGAGAAATCAGATGATGGACACTTTGTTGGGTACTCTTCTCAAGCTAAGGCTTATAGAGTATACAATCTCAGAACTAGAATCATTGAGGAGTCAGCCAATATGACTTTCAATGAACACACACCCTGTGTAAAAGGTTCTGGTTTGGATTGGCTGTTTACATAGTTACCAACTGTTTTAACAAATCTTGTGAGAATGTTTCACGTCACACCCCAACCTTAACGGCGGAAACGTTGAGGTGTGAGGGTTAAGATTGTTCATGCCACACAACGCTAATTTAAAATGACAATATTATTAAATATCAATATTCATGATATACATTTAAGAAATAACATAAGTTCCAACAATCAATAAACATAAGAATTCCAACATCGAAAGATAATAATTGACCTTTTATTTTAATCTAGGTCCAATCCTAGATTGTAACAAGTCTTGAAAGCAAGCTAAGCTGTATCATTTCCTGAAACATGTTAAAAATAATGTCAACAATACGTTGGTGAGTTTCCATAGATTTTCATACATAGATAAATATCAAAGTTGGCAATTCATGTCATAGGTTATTGAATATAGTAAATAAAGATGGATGAACAAATGTAACAATCAAACCTTGACAAATATGGCCATTATAAGATTACAAGATTAAACGATTAGCTAAGTGTATTTGGTTCCCATAGTGCTCAAGAATACGACACTAGAGCCGGCAATAACCTCGGCTTTATCACCAAATAGGCTTGTCAGGCCCATAGATCTATGACGTCGCCAGGCTAGCAATAGTTAATGATTGTATCTTACAAGAGTCATCACATGATAATTACAAGTGTTCAAATAACCATGACAACATAAAATGAATTGCACAAGTGTTACAAGATTAAAACGTGTTTACAAGTGTGTTTATAATAGGGTTAACATGTTTCACCCCAAAAGTGAGAAATAATATAAAATGGGGTATGAAAACTCACATGGATAATAAGGATGACAAATAAGAAATCTTGTATATAATGCCGAGGATACGTTAACGTTCAACCTAAATAAATGACGTGTTAAGTTAAGATCATTATGGTGTTATATTTATAAATCATTTATCCCATAATTTTTAAATTATTAAAATAGATACCATTTGTTATTGTTTGGTACTTAAATGATTAAATAAGAATTTCAGTGATTAATATTATTATTAAAGTTAAATTTTCATTATCAAAAGATTATTATTTACTATTTAATAAAATAGTAATTTTGTAGTTTTAAATGATTACGATAATTCTATTAATTACAATAAGTGTACATTTTAAATGTGTATATATATTTATTTAAATATATAAATGAATTTGTAAAATATTTTTTATAACAATAACGCATTTATTAAATTAGAATTGTTAAGAATTAAATGGGATTCATTATAATTAAAATTAATATTAAATGGTATTTTTGTAACAATTTTTTATAATTTCCAAGAATGAAGAATAAAATTTATTAATTGAATATCTAAAAAAATTTAAAAGAAAATAATTTTTATTTAGTATCAGATTAAATTTATTTTTATAAGATTTATAAGATTAATAATAATATTTAAGTATTTTTCTGAAATTTAAAACTTATCAAAACCCTTTAAAAAAATAATGGCAGGGACTCGGGTTCAAACCCGGGTCCCTTGCCAAGTCAAACAGTGAGTAGACCGCTGGGCTAGAGCCCTGATTGTTTTCAAAGCACAAAAAAAAATACTTAAATCATGAACCCCAGATATCCCCAAATTTTCCCCCGAAGAACCCTAATTCCCAATCGACCAAATTGAGCATTGAATCGATCATGATAACAAAATTACCCATAGGGCTTTTGTTTGTTAATTCAATTCAATAGTAAACATGTATTCAATTTACCTTCTTTTGTTTGAATTGAAAGAGAACAGAAAGAGGAACAATGTCGTCGGTCACGACGAAGAAAACGATGTATGTGCGTTTTATTTGTGAAATTAAGTTTACAAAGAGTTGGAAAGGGACGATTGCCACCTTTCCCCTCTGTTATATAGTCCCAATTGGAACCATTTCAAGTTCATCGAGTTCAATTTTGCTTCGCACGGTTCTGTTGCAATTCGAACAATATTAAGGCTTCATTATGTGTGATTAACACACCATTGAATTCGTATTGATTTGTTGGACGTTGGGACATGATTAATTTCACTAATAATAAGTCTTAATTGCAGAATTGATTTGGGTTTCGATGTGTTTCAGTTTCGAGTTAAAATCCTTAATGAAACCGTTGTCAAAATCGAATTAAACTCATACATAGGTTCGAATCATGCGTACGAACCGGTTGGATATAATCTTTGGTGTTAAAAATGGGTTTTTTAGTGGATTTAAGGGTCGCCGGAGTCCAGGCGGAGATTGGGCCGGAGATAGGCCGGAAATACGGGGTAAACGGGGGTGGGTTAAAACAATTTACAATCAGGTCCCTACAGTTTTAAGTTGTTCAGTTCGAATTCAAAGTTTTAATTCTAGTTTAAACTAATTTACAGTTTTAGTCCCTGTAGTTTACATGTTATTATTTTATGCCAAAACATTTAATTACAAGTTTTAAACTTGTTTGTTTTCATTTATTTTCAAGATTAAACACCTTTTAGTATTATTTTTATTATTAGTTTATTATTATTTTCATTTTTATTAATATTGGTATTTTCTTTTATGCTTATTATTATTTATATATATATATATATATATATATATATATATATATATATATATATTTATGATTAATATTAATATTTTCTTTTAAGTTTGATATACTTTATTATTATTATTATTATTATTATTATTATTATTATTATTATTATTATTATTATTATTGACAATATTAATTATCCAAGCATTTAATTACATCAAGAATTTATAAACGAAACCTCATACATTGCATTAATAATCAAGACACCCTTACAAGAAATAACGACATTAAACCAACGTTAAATAAAAACACGAGAGGTCACATTTCAGGATCTACAGATAACAGGTCAACAGAAGATCCTGATCCAAGATTTAAGCTGAGAAGATCAAACAAGAAGATTACTTCAGCTCCTGTAGTGACTAACCCTGCAACTGAAGCTCCCATCAACACTAGCATGATAAATACTGCTGATTCAAATGAACTGCCTTCAAATTCCAGCTCAGAGGCTCAGAATTCAGGAGAATGAACTTTAAATGCAGGAGGAGGAACTGGAGGTGGTAACAGTGATCAAGAATTTCTTGATGCTGAAAACCACTCCATTGAAGACAACATGAATGATGTTACACACTCATTAGATCAAGTCTCTCTTGATAAGTGTGCTGATGTGGTGGGAGACACCTTATTGCTAGATCAGAATTTCTCAAATTTAGATCTGTCTAACCAACTTGCTGTGATCCCTCAACTTCGGATCCACAAGTCACACCCCACCACAAACATCATTGGAAATGTTGACTCAGGGGTAAGAACAAGAGGACAAGCTCATGACAGCCATGTTTGTCTACATTCTTGTTTCTTATCCCAGATAGAGCCGAAGAAGGTTGATGAGACTTTGAAGGATGGAAGCTGGATTGAAGCTATACAAGATGAGCTGCTTCAAATCAGAAGACAGAAGGTTTGGAACTTATGTCCTTTTCCTCAAGGGAAAAATGTCATAGGCACCAAATAGGTGTTCAGGAACAAGAAAGATGATAGAGGGATCATCATCAAGAACAAGGCTAGACTAGTTGTCCAAGGATACACTCAAGAAGAAGGAATTGATTACACTGATGTCTTTGCTCCAGTTGCAAGACTTGAAGCTGTAAGAATATTTCTGGCTTATGCTGCATCCAAGGATTTCAAGGTCTACCAGCTTGATGTGAAGTGTGCTTTTCTCTATGGGGTGATTGATGAAGAAGTTTATATTAAACAACCACCTGGCTTTGCAGACCCAGATCATCCTCAAGGGAAGAGTGTCATAGGCACCAAATGGGTGTTCAGGAACAAGAAAGATGATAGAGGGATCATCATCAAGAACAAGGCTAGACTAGTTGTCCAAGGATACACTCAAGAAGAAGGAATTGATTACACTGATGTCTTTGCTCCATTTGCAAGACTTGAAGTTGTAAGAATATTTCTGGCTTATGCTGCATTCAAGGATTTCAAGGTCTACCAGCTTGATGTGAAGTGTGCTTTTCTCTATGGGGTGATTGATGAAGAAGTTTATATTAAACAACCACTTGGCTTTGCAGACCCAGATCATCCTGATTATGTCTGCAAGCTTGATAAAGCCCTTTATGGACTGCATCAAGCTCCAAGAAAGTGGTATGAGACTCTATCAACATACCTCTGCAATATGGATACAAAAGAGGTACTATTGATGGGACTCTCTTCATCAAAGAAATAGGAAATGACACATTGCTAGTTAAGATATATGTGGATGACATCATCTTTGGTTCAACTAATCCAAAGCTCTGCAAAGACGAACTTTTAGAATGATATCTCTTAGAATGATGAAAATTTACCTTCAGAAGAAGCAAAAGTTGCCTTCGAAAGAAATTTATGTCTAAATCGTTTAAACAGCTTATCTAAGATTTACCTTCGGAAGAAATTCTTGAAGTATCTTCCGAAACTTAAATTTTGGTATAAGTACTTGAATGCTTTTTAGGAACAAATTTCTTTCGAAAGCAATTTAGTCTCGGAAGACTCATTTATTTCTTCCGAAGCCAAAATTTTCAAAGCTCTTTGAAATATCTTCCGAAGAAAAAATTCTTTCGGAAGCTTTGATTGCATAGCTTCCGAAACCAAAATTGTCTTTGGAAGCTTTTTCTACTTCCAAGAAAACTAACTTTTTGGGCTCCTTTTTCAGAAGTAGGACCCACCTGCGGATTTCAAAGTTTATCTTTTTGTTATAACTTTGTCTCAAATACAGAGTATATCTTTCCAAACGGTTCTATTTCATCTCACTTCTCTCATTGTTCCTTAACCTTAAATTTACCCCCAAATTTCATCTTCTTCTTCTTTCCTTCAC
Source organism: Flaveria sonorensis (assembly GCA_025506505.1). Classification (NCBI taxonomy): domain Eukaryota; kingdom Viridiplantae; phylum Streptophyta; class Magnoliopsida; order Asterales; family Asteraceae; genus Flaveria; species Flaveria sonorensis. The sequence goes on from CM046426.1 coordinate 2,853,590, forward strand.
TACCAAGCTTCTTCAAATAGTCAATCTTGATCATCGTAACGACCCTGATTTCACCATGCACCTACACAGGCAACACAATCAAGTTGCTCTGTTAAACTCTAAGAAGGATCCAAGCTTCTCAGACGTGTGTAGGTATCTTTCTTTGTCTCACTACTTCACCTCCCTTACAATTGATCCTACTCTCTATAAGGATCGGTTGCTTGAGTTCTGGCGGACCTGTCAAGAGGTCACCATGGACGGGGAGAAGGCACTGTCTGCCACAGTGCAGGGGAGGACGGTTTTCATCATTCCAGCCATTATCAACACCCATCTTCTGCTGGATGATGAAGCAGGTGAACTGTCTTTCCCAAAAACTACTGTCAACCAATCCTTTGAGCAGATAGGATATGAAGGTGACTTCTAAGTCAAGACCTTCAGGAAGGGGAAGGTCTCATTTCAATGGAAATACCTCCTCCATGTCGTCATTCACAGCTTATCCAACAAACATGGAGGATGGGACCAGATTCCAGAAGACCTCTCCTTCGTTGTCCATGGGATGGTTCAAGGAGTCAAATTCAGGTACTCTTAGTTTGTATTTAAAAATTTACTAGCGAATTTGGATTCCTTAGAATATTACATGTTCCTCCGGTATGTTCAACACATTCTCAATTGTGAATTGGGACCACAGTTGAGGGGAACAGGTAATGTTCTTAAACTTACACACATGAGACCCGACATTTTCAAGATATTGAAAAAGCCAACTGTTGGGTTCTTCGGGGTAGAAACAGCCATTGTCCTAAAAATATTTGAGCTAATTGCTCAGGGTGACATCCTAGCTGCACCATCTAGTGATGAACCAACACCCTCTACTTCTCAACCACCATCAAGGCCAACAATTACCCTCACCTACACTAGAAAATCCAAACGAACCCCTGTACTTGCTATTGAGTATGTGCAGGCCCCCATATCACAACCCACACAGGAGGAAGTGGACACTCGATCTCCCACTTCTCCTAAGGAGCAAACCATTCCTATTTTTCAAACAATTAGTGCTGAGGTTCCTCATGCTCAGCCTGATGAGCTCATAACTCCACAAACAGCCTTAAGCCATCACTCTGAGTCTCAACACTCTAGTGATCAACCTTCAGGGGAAAGCTACCATCCCCAGCCTTTTGATCTTAACCAACCCATTCCCAGCCTTGACTTTTATTCTGATGAAGATTTGGGTTTCAGTGAATATCATGACTATCCCCTCTCTACCCATACTCAAGGGGAGATGAGTACTCCTTCTTCACCCATGTCTAGCCCACATCAGACACCCCAAACTGAGGTGGATCTTCCTGTGATTGTCCAGGAGATCCATGCGGAAGAGGCTCTCATTGTTGCCAGTGATTACATCCTTAAGTCCTCAACCACGGCAACCCAGCCTCTTGACACTGTCATTGGGCAGGGGAAATCCAGTAGCCAAGAACCCCATGCTGGTGGTGAAGGAGCAGACCTATGTTCACCTCCTTCATCCCCCAATGATTCTTCAACTAAAGATGAAGGGAGTCTGAAACTCAGGGTGCACCAACTCGAAGACATCTGCACCCAACTGGTTTCATAGATAGCTCACCTTGAATCACAGGTGACTATCTTGCAAAGGAGGGTCCATGACCAGCAACTTGAGATCACCGATCTCAAGGGCCAGTTAGCTGAGAGACCTATAGGACAAACTCATCCAGGTCCACAAGAACCTATGGATGTTATGGATCACTCCCCAGCTCACCTATGCATGAGGGTGATACTACCAAAAAGGGGGAGGAAGTTCTGACAGCCACAGAACCTGGGAGTTCTTCCTCAAGTATGGACATACAGGACTCACCATCCTATCTTGCAGTTGTCCATGCTCAGCAACCTCCTCTAGACAGTGATCTGGAACTGCTCATTCAACAACTATTTGATGAGGGAGTACCAAGAGCAATGTCTGCCCCATCTGAGAACTCAATCTGGGGTTGGGCGTATGACAATGATAGGAAATCTCTTGTGATCTCTAGAGCTCAGGGTCAAAAAGAAATTCTTAACATCTCCACCCTGAGTTTCTATGAGAGTATAAACTTGGTAGATCTGGCACTTATCAACCCAAGTAATAACAGACAAGCTGTCAGATTAGCCAATCAAATTCAAGACTGGGTGCTGGCAGAATTCAAAAGGAGAACTGCATTATATAGACAGAGGCTAGCAGTTGAAGCCTTTGGTCAACTAGATGTTAAGGTAGACCCCAAGATTAGCTTCAAAGGGAAAGCCTTGATTGAAGGCCCAGAAGCTGAGATTGTGAACCTTGAGACAAGATCTCCTCCAGTACCCCATACCCTCAGTGAGGCACCAGCTGGTGATGGTGCCTCTCTCTGGCTAGAGCTTGACTGATGAATCAAGCAATGAAGGCCAAAACTCTCCTCAGACTGAGTCATCAAGCTCTGCAATTGACAGAGGCAAAAGAAAGACGACTTCTGAAGAGATTGAAGAAGAAAAGAGAGAGAGGCTAGAGCTTGACTGATGAATCAAGCAATGAAGGCCAAAGCTCTCCTCAGACTGAGTCATCAAGCTCTGCAATTGACAGAGGCAAAAGAAAGATGACTTCTGAAGAGATTGAAGAAGAAAAGAGAGAGAGGAAGAGGAAGCTGAGGGGAGAGAGTTCAAGTGGTTCCCCAGAATTCATGCAAGCTGCAATTCTGACTGCCCCTGTACCAAACACTCAAGAAGATGAATTAAGGACAGCCAGGCTCAACTATCTAGGGACCAGAAACTACAACATAGATGAACTCATCTCTCTCCCCTTAGAGGAGTTAAATGGACTGGCTGACATTGAATTGTCAAAGGAGAGGAAGGAAGCAGAGGATGCAGCCTTGACCCTCAAACACAAGGAAGAAATAAGGAGAAAAAGGCTTTACAAAAACATTCATGTCCTTTCCCTAGTTCAAGAAAGTCCTGAGTCAGAGACTGTGGCTGCTGAACAACCTCAGGTAGTTGATGAAGAAGAAAGATTAAAAATGATCAACTACCTGAGTGCCACAGGTCTCTATCAGGCACCTGCACTCCTTCCCTTGCCTTATGATTATATATTATTTGAATACAATAAGCAACTAGAAGAGCAAGCCAAGAAAGAAAGGCAAGCTGCAAAGAAGAGGCAAAGGGAAGAAGCTATAAAATCAAGAGCCATCATCCAGAAAAGTCAGAAAAAGTTTGCAGATAGGCAGAGGATGATGAGCTTCTTGAAGCTGTATGGGTTCTCCGGAAGGAGGCTTGGTCCCATGTCTCTATCCACAATGGATGAGCATATAAGGGTGATCAAGCAGAAGTTAAAAAGGGGAGAGCTTGTGGACCTTCATTCATCATCAAGTCAAGCTCAACCTGAAGTTGAGGTAAAGGTGGAACCTACAGAGACAACACCACATGCACCTGAAGCTGCATAACAGCCAACTTCATCTTCTAACCCACAGCAGGGTTCTCCTCCCTCTCCTTCTAAAACTGGGAGAGAGGAGATCCCAACTGAGAGGGAATCCACTGAAGAACCTGGTACTGAAGACCAACTCTCTCAGTTAAAGTCATCAGGGAGGAAAAAGAGGATGGCCAAAAGAATATCATCTTCAAAGAAGAAAAGAAGAAAGGCATCCACCTCCCAACCTCAGAATGAGTCAGAACATCCTGAGGAAGTGCATGAAGATGACACATCCTGAGGAAGTGCATGAAGAGGACTCTCAACCAACTCCTATCATAGTAGAGCCTCTCTCTGTTGGAAGACAAATTCTGTCCTGGACTTTTGCTGAAGATCCAGACAGATGGTATGTCACTAGAGATCAGGGAGAACAACATGTCTACTTCACAAGTGACATGCTTGAACTCCCTCTGCATGATCTCTATGACATGAGAAGGTACTTCATGAGTCTGAAGAATCCAAATCTACTGATGAAGAAAGGAATTCTGAAGATCCTCATATGGACTATCCCAGTCTGAAGAACATCTCTGTTTTGGTAGCATCAGCCTAGGGGGAGTTTGTAGGAACCTCTGAAGTTAAGAGGCTGATGCAACCAAAAGATACCAAAACAACCAAGTCTTCCAACATGCACTTTGGAACAAAGGTGAACTAGTTTCAAAAGTTTTACACACACAAGAAAAATGCTAAGTGTAAAATCTTCCGAAGCCAAAGTTCTGAAGAAACTGTTGCGGAAGCTTTACATTGAACTTGGAAAATATTCCAAGTATAAAGTCTTCCGAAGCCAAAGACTCAACTCTTCCGAAGGTAAAAGATGAAGTCTTCCGAAGCACTCAAGACAAAGTCTTTTGAAGCTGTTTAAAGACAAGACTGATTTTCCTCTGAAGAGAGAGAAAAGATACATTTTCCATCAACTTTATCATAAAGTAACCTACTCTCCGCTGCATGCTCTGGTAGTTCACCTGCTATAACTAGTTGGTGAAACTTCCATACTTTATGATAAAGTATATAAGGTCTTCGCCTGCAAGTTTCTGTTTTTGTTCCTTCTTGGCTTTTTGTAATAGGAAAGTCAGTGAGCTATGGCTTGTCATAGTCACTAGTCAAAAGGCAATCTGCCTTTTGACTTTAGGCTGATCTTGTTGTCTAGATTAGTCACTTCCAACTGTCTTTTTGCATATTCATGGTTGTAGGATGTAGTATAAGTTGTATCCGGTTATTGTATTTAAAAGATACTTGTACAACACTTGCAATACAACTAGAGAAGCAATATACAACTTTTTTGAAAACTTTATCTTGTGCTCTTGTTCTTGTTTTACTTGTGTTTATCTTGTATCTTCAGTAAAGGTTCACAGTTCCCTATTTGAATTGTTAAGTGATCTTAAGATCCTCCTAAGTGTGTTAACTAAGTGCAAGCTTAAGTACCCTTTAACGGTCCTGCAGTTACCTTCCGATGTCATTTTTTAAAATAGTATTAAATATTCTTTTTATGTTTACGAAACACTTTAATATTTTATTTTTATACTGTTTATTGATACGTAGGGAATGCTCAAAAAGACTCAAAATTTTGGTCTCATGTTCGAGATAAATTCTACATTAAAATATGGCGTGATTTATATCGAAATTCCGACCAAATTTCTAGAAAATGGTCGGCTATGCGAACCAAACTCACTCACTTCAACAACATTTATAATCGGTTGTTAAATAATCAATCAAGTGGGTCTAGTGATGTCGACATCAGGAATGAGACGCTATGAGATTTACAAAGACGAGTATAAAAACGTGTTTACCATGGTAAAAACATAAGAGTTATTGAGGAAGTTGATAAAGTGGCATCTAGTTCCTCCGCCAAAGGTTCGTGGATCAACTAAAAAAGCGAAAACATCGAGCCCCAACGAAGCGAACTCTTCTCAAGGATACTCAGATGTTCGCTCCAAAGTAAATTTAAACGACACTAACAACGAGCTTGATTTTGATCTCCCCGAAGAACCAGTTCTCCGGATTGATAGAGATAAAACAAAGGAAAACACTAAGGCCCAATCCTTATCGTCCACCTCGACGACAATAAATCCCCAGATAATATCTCACATACTAAGCTTGGATTCTAAAATTGATCGTTTACTCGGGTTTAGAAAGGTCCAACAAATCGATAGAGATTTTGCTTTTCTCTAAAAACACTTGTCTGATTTACCACTCGAAGATCGTGCTATTTTCGAGCGAATGAAGAATGAAATCCGTGCCAAATATCGTACCAATGAGTAGTCGTTTATTTGAAATGTTCTAGTATTTTGTTTTATTACAAATATTTTTCTTATTTCAAATGCCGTCTTTTATTTATATATTATAATAACTTTTATTTTATTAAAATATTATAGTATTTTATTGTGTGATTTTATTCGATTAAAATGATTATGTTTATTGAATATTAAATAAAAAAGCAATTTAGTAATCAGTGCAATTAGTTAAAACCACTACATTTGATTTGAAAGAGTTTTTAGTGAAATTAATTGTGCTGACATGGTATCTACGTGTCACTTTAACTAAAAAATTAATGTCAACCACTACACTCAGTCTTACAAATTAAAAAATAATAAGTTCATTTGATTTTAGTTTATTTTTAATGAGCATGCTCCACTAAAATTTACTTTTAAAATCTATCTATTGATTACTTTGTGAGACTCGAACACACATCAATTTGAGGGATAACACCAACTCATCAAGTGCCACTCACTAAATTTTCTTTAATTAATTTGTTTTATGCAAGTTTGTTCTTTATCATCGTATAACCATATTAAAATATGAGATATCTACGCCTAATATCAAAACTCTCGACACCAAAAAATATGTTAATATATTTCTACTAAGGTATTTGGGATCGATTAAATGAAATTTCGAGTGATTAGTCCTTAATGATCACTAGCGATGAATTTTAGATGTTCTCTACAACATGCATACCTTAATTTATGGCTTTATGCATGTTGTGTAAGATAATATTATAAGGGTTGATATCATCCACTAATGTGTTCTAAAACCTTTTATTCTGAATATTCGTCATTGACAATTCCTTATTAATTAATTATAATCTCATGGTCCAACACATGTTATTACTAAAAAAATGGTGAATTTTTCTGTTAGTGTTTCAATAGGGTTCCTTTGTGTTGGCATGAAAAATGAGTTAATTACGGGGATTTTACCTTTTGGTGTGCTACTTTTGACTAGTCTTCGCTGATTAACCCTTATTTAAATCAAGTAATATGTGAGTTGTTTGAAATGCTTTAGTGGTATATAGTACATAACTTATACAGAGTTAAAATATGAATGAATTGAAAGCACAGATGAAGGATAATAAAATAAGCAGTTACATTTATTAACTTTTTTCTGTTTTTAAATTGAGTTAATCAATTTTACTTTTGGGGATTTGACAAAAGCAATTATTTTTCTTTAAAATGAAGTTTAAACATATCAATTTCTATTTAAAAGTTTTATTATTTGTTTCAATTTCAGTTTAAAAGTTTTATTATTTTGGATTTAAGTTGAAACAACTGTAGAAAACTTTTGAATTAAATTTAAAATCATATATAAAACTTTTGGAGATAAATTGATATTTTTAATCTTTTGAAAGAAAAATGTTATTTTTGTCAAAAGTGTAGGGAACATAATTGAATTAAACACTTTTAATTTTATTAAAAGATAGTTTTACTAACTTCTAATCAGATATCTTTAATATACTTCACTTTCTTTAAAAAGCATTACATCATTGAATCCAAATTGATGTTGTCTAACATGATATAATGTATTATTGATTGTAACGACGCATCTAAAAAGAGTAAGGGTTCAAGTCAAGGGCACCGCCCGAAACATAAATGTAACATCCCGAGTGTTTGGGTCATATGTAATATTTGAAATACAAGCAATATGAACTTCGCATTTTATATATTGCCAACGAGTAAGTAATGAATTGATTGTCTATTTGAAGTTTGAAGTTTTTTAGATGAAAATTTTATGTTATAGAGACCGTTTGAATATAATAATAATATATTATATTCGAACCCGCTTCGTTTTTTACGAAACTTAGATTGACTCGTAGAGAAAATAAGCTCATCACGACAGCATATCCGAAATTTTATAAAACGTTACACATTAAAAGTTATAAGAGAAAAACAAAGTAAGCAGCTGAATTAGTTATATTAAGTAAGCAGGCCGACTAGCAGCTCAATCTCATCCCACATCGCTAGAATGAGAATTTGAGCTGTTTGCCTTCTTCCTATATATAGAGGCATTCACTACAAAAATTTACATCTATGGCGACAAACCCTATGACGACGACACATCCTAGTCGCCATAGGACCACCTATGGCGACGACAAGTCGTCGCTATAGGAAGATCTTGATTTTTGACTATCCTAACCCTATGGCGACGACATGTCGTCGCCATAGGTTGACCTGTAACGACAAAAATTTGTCGTCGCTATAGAGTCTCTATGTCGGCGCCATATCCTCATTTAAATTAATTTTTGATTTATTTAAATAAATGTAAAAAAATTAAAAATTAACTTACACCCTATGGCGACGACTTGTCGTCGCCATAGGTTAAAAACCCTTTTTTTTTCTCTAAAAATAGTTAGAGGGAAATAATCTCGCCATTATGAAAAGCCTATACACATTGGCACGATAGAGTGAATTATTTTTTAATTTAATATTAATAAAATTAATAATAATAATAATAATAATAATAGTAATAATAATATACTTAGTATTATTATATTAAATGTTATTATTATATATAATTAATGTACAAATTATTATTATTATTATTATTAATTAATGTACAAGTTATTGTTGTTGTTATTATTATTATTATTATTATTATTATTATTATTATTATTATTATTATTATTATTATTATTAATTAATGTACAAGTTATTGTTGTTAATAATAATAATAATAATAATAATAATATACTTAGTATTATTATATTAAATGTTATTATTATATATAATTATAAACAATTAATGTCAATTTGGGACAAAGATGTTCGGTTATGATATTTAGAGTCAGTTACATGCATCAAAAGTTAAGTACGATTGAATTAAGATCATTGGTATTTAATTATCATCAATGAGTGTCAAACAATATCAAAGATTTTGGTTATCATAGTTAGGAACGGTTACATACGTCAAATATTAGCTATATCGAATTACGATCATTGGTGTTGAATTTCACACTTTGATGGTAATGTGTGGGAAATTATACTTATTACCAGTAAATTAAGCTAGTTTATACTTAATTATCATTGATAAGTCTCAAACATTGTCAAATATGTTTAATTATGGTAGTAGGATTGATTACATATGCCAAAGGTTACTTCTAATTGAATTATCATTATTGATGTTCAATTTCACACTTTGATAGTAATTTACGTAGATATATGCTCAATTATCATCAATGAGTTTCAGAAAATATTAAATATGTCTAGTTATGATAATTAAAGTCGATCACATACCTCTAAGGTTAGCCATGTTCGAATTATTATCATGGTGTTGAATTATATACGTTAATGGTAATTTACGAGAAACTATGCTTATTAACGGTAAATTAAGTCTGTTTATGCTTAAATATCATAAATGATTGTGAAACAATGTTGAATATGTGTGGCTATGATGATTAAGGTCGATTACCTACATCAATGATCCATTATGACTCAATCACGATAAATATTGTGAATTATACACATTTACAGGAAATGATGCTTGTTAATGGTATAATAAGTTTATTTATAATAATTAAAACAATAATAATAATAATAATAATTGTAATAATAATAATAATAATAATAATAAATAAATAAATAAATAATAACCATCATAATAATAATTATAATAAAACACTAATAATAATAAATAATAATAATATAATAATATCTTTAATAATAAATAACAATAATATAATAATGCACCCTATGGCGACGACATGTCCTCGTCATAGGGTTTCAATACCCGCGCGTTGACCCCGACTAATTATTTGCCAAAAAAAAAAGTAAAAGACCTTATGGCGACGACATGTCGTCGCCATAGGGTCCAGGCGCAAATCTGCCATACAAAACCGATCTGCTTTGTCTCTTTCACCCAAAACACCCAAATTTCACCCCTAAACCACCTAGTCGAACCACAGCCTGCATTCCTTCAAGTTGAAGCCGTCCACCACCACCGTTGCACCTCCTTGTTCGTCTCGTTACCCTCCTACTCCAAGATTGAAGCTACCCACCACCATCATCGCAACGTTTGCAGTCCAAAGAGGCCACTCCCGCTACCATATGAGCCACCAACACTAAGATTGGCAGTCCACACAACGTTTTAGGGTTCTAGCTACCATCATTGTTAAACTTTTAAGGTTTGATTATATATTTTTTTGAGATTTGGTTTGAATTTTGTTGGTTGTTAGATGGAATGTCTATTGTTTGGTTGTTTGGGTAGAAATAAGTCGTAGATTGTTAGATTTGGTTGAATGATTTTATTGTTTGTTAGATTTATAAGATAATGTTAGTTGTTTTGGTAGAATGTAGTTGTAGGTTGTTAGATTTATATGATTAAAAGTATAATTGGATTGTTTTGGTTGAATAATAATGTTTGGTTGAATGATTTTGTTGTTTGTTAGATTTATAAGATAATGTTTAGTCGTTTTGGTTGAATTAGTTGTAGGTTGTTAGATTTATATGATTAAAAGTATAATTGGATTGTTTGGTTGAACGATAATGTTTGTTTGAATGATGTTGTTGGTTGTTAGACTTATAAGATAATATTTGGTTTTTTTGGCAGAATGTAGTTGTTGGTTGTTAAATTTATATGATAAAAAGTATAATTGGATTTTTTTGGTTGAATGATATTGTTGGTTGTTAGATTTATAAGATGTTCATGTTTATGTATGTGTATGAAACAGTTATTGGATTGTTTTGGTTGAATGATAATATGTTCATGTTTATGTATATGTATGAAACAGTTATGACAATTGATAAAAGTTGGATTAAAATAAAAAATCGGACGTCTCCGGTTTTCTTGGAAGGTCTTAAGAACTTTATGGAGTATGTTAAGAAATTTGTCGACAGTGATGGCAAAACAAAATGTCCGTGTAGAGATTGTGTCAATGCTTTTCGGCAGGATTTAAAAACTATTAATGCTCACATACATGATCGTGGCTTTGCTCAACATTATACGAAATGGGTTTATCACGGTGAGGTCTCTACTTCTTCTGATGCAGCAAAACAATTTGCTACAATAACACGTGCTCCTCCAGCAAGTAATACATCAAATAATAAACAACTGTGAAAGAAAATCATTTCCTTCAATGAAAATTCTAAAAAATCATTTCAATGGTTTGTGCTGAACAATTGTGAAGAACTTAAAGTCTACATATCGTAAGTTTTTTAGTTTAAATTATTCTTATCAGTTTCACTTTAGCTAAAATAATGATAAACTAATATAAATATTATATTTCACATACAACGAATTTGAACTTCAATTCCCTGGAAGCGATTTAAAAAATGAATTTTCTTCATGGCTTAATAATAAGTTCAATACGTCTCCTGACAAAGAACTCAAAGCATTGGCACATGGCCCCGTGTGCACATATTCTTACACAGCTTGTATTGTCAATGGTGTTAGATTTGTGGTACACAGTCGTGATATCAGACGCACTACACAAAATAGCGGTGTTGTTACAGTAGGAGAAGATGGTACATGATTTTATGGTCAACTAGAAGACATCTACGAGTTGAAGTATATAAATGGCTACAGCGTTGTACTATTTCGTTGTAAATGGTTTGACACATCACGGAAGGGATCCGTAATTAAAAAGAATAACATTGTTGTTATCGATGTTAGTCGTGAATGGTTTGGTGACCAGCCTTGCATTTTAGCAACACAAGCTCAACAAGTGTTTTATCTTGAAGATCCTTCTAAATCCACCGGCAATTGGAGGGTTGTGGAAGATGTTCACCATCGAAAGCTTTGGGATCATCCAAGTATTAGTGTTGCTAATGAGATAGACGTATTGCATGACAGTCAATCATCTGATTATAACTTAGTTGTCGATAGCAATTTTGAAGTTGGTGAATCAAGTGCACGAGTTATAAATGATGAGAGAGGTGCGCATGATAATTGTGAATTAGTCGTAGACTTAAGTTGGTTGTTTGTTGCTCCACTTGTTCAAGATGAAGAATTTATTAATGATGATGAAGAAGATGAAGATGCATATCTCTCAGATGAGGAAGAATTTATTAATGACGATGAAGAAGATGAAGATCCATTAGATATTAATGATAGTATGGACGAGAGCGATGATGATCTTGTAAATGAAGATGAATATCTTTATAGTGATAATTCAGATTGATTGTATGTATTAAGAACATTTTATTCTATTTCTTATTAAAATGTCAAATGAATATCTTTATAGTGATAACACAAATTGATTATTGTAGGTTATGTCTTCGCACGTAGCAGGATCACATGGTGGTGAGGGTGGGGGTCGGGACCCCTACAGACATGGATATACTCTTCCTTCTACTTGCCAGTTATGTAAGTTAATGTTTTAAATATATATATTTTAATTGAATATTTTTTTAAATGTTGCTAACTTTTTAATTTTTTATATCAATATAGCATCAGCTAAAAAAACAATCAAAAGGAAGAAATCTAAATTTATATGAGAAATGGGCTGCAAATAACAACCAACCACTTCCTGTGCAATTTGATCATACAGGAAAACAATATAAAGCTGTTGGAGAAAATAGTCAATTATTTGTCCGAGCTTTATCCAATCATATTTCCACTGCTCCTTTTCATTATCCCACTTGGGATAAAGTTCCTGATACGTTCAAGATATCCTTGTTTAATTTTCTGGAGGCGAGTATTTATGTAGTGTTTTATTTGTAATTTGATAATCATAACTTTTATATGTTTCTAATTATTTTATTTTGCAGGAATATTTTGATCTAGAATCTTATCGTTGCTCAGACCACTGGCAAGGTATACAACTTGGAATCCAGATGGATTGCCAACGAGCTTTCAAAGACCGAATATATAACATGAAACAACATTTCTTAAATCAAGGAGGCTATGATAATATTGAGCAGGTTGTCAATAATCCACCTGAAGGTCAAACTCAAGAGTCATGGGAGCAGGTTGTTGAGTTGTTCTCAAGTGAACAACATAAACGTCTTTCTTAAAAAGGCGTAACAAATAGAGCTAAACAGCTCTATCCAAGTCTGCATGGTAGTCAATCATATGCTCAAAGGCGATATCTTCAAGTAAGAAAACATATATTATGTACATCCTATATATTATTAATTCTTTTCAGATATTATGAATATTGTTTTTAATGTTTTTAGGAGCAACAAACTGGGACCTCAAGTCACATCGAAACGTGGAGGAGGGCGCATTACAGTGAAGGTTCAGGATGGGTCAACCAGAGGGCAGAAGAAGATTGGGTAAGTTTAATATGTTAAGTATGCTATTATCATGTGTTCATATGTTCATAATATATCGTGTTTGGTGATTTTGACCCAATTTGATCTATATGCTATCCATATTTGAGAAATATTGGTTTTGATGAGTTGTTAGTTTATATATTAAAACTTAGGAATTTTATGTTAGTTGTGCTTATAAATTTATAAAACATGGTTTATATGCTATCAATATTTGAGAATCCTTAGTTTTGAGAAGTTGTTAGTTTATATGTTGAAACTTGAAAATTTTATGGTATTGTGCTTAACATGGTTTTTATCATTTTATAATAGTTATGCTGTCGAAATTTTATAAGAATCATAATATCGTTTCATTTTAATTCTTTATAATTGCAGGCAAAAATTGAATATCAATATGCCCAAATGCAAATGGAGGCGGGTGAGTCGCCCGTTAATGAGATAGAATGTTTAGAGTTGGCATTAGGACAAAGACGTGGTCATACGAGAGGTGTTGGACGAAAAGTAAAAAATATCTCTTGTTATGAGCCATCAAGCGGGTCATCATCACATCGGGATGAAGAAATAGAAGCACTAAAGCGACAAATGCAAGAAATGCAAGAAAGAATTAATCAATTTGAAAGACAAAAGCATAATCCCGATAACGATGAAGATGATGAAAACGAAGACAATTAAATAGTTTGTTTGTTTGGGTTGTAAAAACTTAAAATATATTAGTTTGGTATGTAATTAACTAAAATTGGTTGATTTTCATTTGGATATTTGATATATTAGTTTCGAATTTCTGTGAATTTGATTTGGGATTTTGGTTGGTTTTTAGGTAAAAAAATGGAAAAAAACAGAATTTTTAAAATTTAATTTTTAACCAGATACCCTATGGCGACGACATGTCGTCGTCATAGATTAAATTAATTAATTAATTTTTAATTTTTTATTAATTAATTTAAAAAAATTAATTTTTTAAAAAAATTAACTAACCCTATGGCGATGATATGTCGTCGCCAAAGGGTGAACTTATTTTTTAAATTTAAATTTAAATTTAAATTTAAAAATATCTATTACAACTAGGTTTTGGCGATGACATGTCATTGCCACAGGGTTCTATGACGACTACGTCTATTGCGACGACCAGTTTTTGAGATATGGCGACAAGGCTACGACTACTGACCCTATGGTGACGACATGTCGTCGCCATAGCCTATTGCGACGACAACTGGACCCTATGACGACGACTTTTATCGTCGCGATAGATGTGTTTTCTTGTAGTGATTTAGGGTGATTTAGAGTATAACTTTTTTAGGGAACGCTTTAATATAAAGAGAATCCCGTGTTCTCAATACCCCGTTGGGTGTTGCTAGTAGACATATTTTGAGATCGAGTAGGGGCGCGAGTAGGGGAGACTCTACGTCAAATTACCGTAGATAGTTTTCAGATGTGTTCTCTTTTAATTATATCTTTAGTTATTATAGCTATTATAGTAGTTATTATTATTATTATTATTATTATTATTATTATTATTATTATTATAGTTATTATAGTTATTATTATTTTTCCTGTAGTTATTATTATTACTATTATATATTATATATTATTATTATTATTATTATTGTTATTATTATTATTATTTATTTATTGATCCTTTGTGTAACTCTTCTTAAAACACTGGCATCATCATCATTACTATAATAGTCCTCATCATCTACATTAACTGTTTCCCTATGAACATCATCCACATCAATAACCATGTCTCCCTCATCACCTACAGCTTCTAAGTGATTCTTTATCCAATAACTCATGTCAACTACAGGCTCCGCTACAGGATTCTCAGGTTCTTTTATGAAAGGAACAAAATCTTCATCACACTCCTCTAGTAAAGCAGGAATTCTACGCCTACTAGATGATGATCCTTCTTTGCCACTTAAGGAATTCAGAGAACTAAATATAACTTTTGAAAACCAATGCTCAATATAGATTTCAATTACCTTACTTTCATTCTTAACAAATTCAAACATGTTCTGAAAATCAACCTTACTAACTAACGCCTTAAAACCTAAATCTATAGCAAGGTAAGGTTGCAAGTAATGGAAATAATACACCATGTCAGCTGCATACCCTACCTCCTTGAGTATTTCTTCCAATTGTTTTACTCCTATGTCTTCCAAAGTAGCATAGTCAACAAAAAATTGCTTACCATCAACATACTTCATGTTTGGATAATCTGAAAAATAACCTCCATGCTAAATCTTTAGGCTTGCCATAACACTCCCGCCTGAAATAAAAAAACAAAACCCAAATTGTTGCCTCGGATTTAAAAAAAAAATACATTTCAAGTATATAGAAATCAATTGTAATTTAAATACACCCAAAGTCAAACAAATTACTATCATGTAAGATACATTTCAAACACCCAAAGTCAAACCGTAATTCGAAACCAACACTGAATTTAGCATTCGACAATGGCATTCAGCAATGGCATTCAGCAAATCGCAATCAAACACAGTTGCCGAATCAAACACAATTGCCGAATCGCATTCAAACACAGAGAGATCATACTGCTTTAGCTACTTATATCAACAAAAGGAACTTTCCCAAATCGCATTCAAACACAGTTTCAATCAAACAAATCGCAATCAACACATTCAACAATTGCATTCAAACACTGTTGCGGAATCAACACTCAGTTGCCGAATCAACACTTACTGTGTTCTATTTCGGGATTGAAATCGCATTCAGCTCTAATTGATCGCATTTGGGGTGACCGCCGGGTTCCGCGATCGTTCAACATGAGGTGGAGAAGAAGAAGATGGCGTATGGAAAAGAAGAGGGTCTCAATTGGCGAGAATGGTAACTCTAGGGTTGCAATCGGCGAATGGTGTTCGTTCAAAGGTTAGGGGTTTAAACAACACGGAGTAAAAGACACTTTTACCCTCACATTCACGGAATAAAGTAACAGCAAGTTGACGAAGGGGTGTAAACAGTAGAGTTTGGAAATGTGAGGGTTGCAAATAGTGAAAATTCTGAAATAAGGTTGCAACCTGCAATCTGGTGTATTCCTCAGGGTTGCAAATTACATTTAACTCTTATTTTATTATTATTATTATTATTATTATTATTATTATTATTATTATTATTATTATTATTATTATTATTATTATTATTATTATTATTATTATTATTATTATTATTTATTTCTTATTATTATTATTATTATTTGTTGTTATTGTTATTGTTATTGTTAGGCGTTAAGGTTATTAATAGGGAAGGTACTGGGTAGCCCCGAGGGTTGGCACTGTCATGACAGAAATGTTTGAAATGTGTCAACTAGTAAGGGTTATACCAAAGGGTTGGCATAGAGTAATAGAAAGTGTCGAATAATGCCAACAAATAGAGAATGATAACAAATTATCCCTAAGATAGTTGCTAGCTAGAATGTAGCTTAAATAATGTTATTTTGTGTATAGGATAATACTTGATAGCCATGAACCTAAACAGATATATCATCGATCGGATTAGTTAATGTGAGTTCCTTTGAACTGTTTTTCCAAAACGGGGTGTGATGTTCTGATAACTGGTAATAGTTGAAGAATTGACTATCAATAACATTTGTGATATGTGGCAATGCTTGATAGGATGCTTATATGATTCTGCTTTAGCCAGTGAAGTTTGTATACATAGCCTAGTTATGTGAATTTATGTTGTGCTTACTCTGTTCTTATCTGTTTGCCATGGTTGTATTTGCTTGATGCAATAGTCAATATTAATATGTTTTGAATTTTAAAAAATGCTATGTTCATGAACTCACAAGCTTTATGTTGAATCCCAAATGTTTTTATTTTATGGACACACGTCCTAGGTGCCAAGTGATTACAGGAATAAAAGATTATGGACTAAGCTTATGAGGAGATAAAGGACTAAAGTGTTGCTGAGGATTTGGATCTCTTCTATAGTTAAACTGATGTAATATTAGTATTGTATTAGAAGACAGATATATAATACGTTATAATTTATAGTTATTGTTTGACTTCCGCTATGTATTCTCTGATTACTATGTATTATGTATATCCGATGCGTAACGCTCTCTAAGAAGTGCCCTGAAAGGCGGACGTTACAATAAACCACCTAACTTGTGTACAAGGCACATCGATCTATGTAAGAGTGTCGTTTTGTGATGTGAGGAAACAAGACAAGTTTTATGGTATTTTAAAACCCAAACCTTCTGCAAATAAACGTTAACTTCACTTATGACGATTAATATTTTTAATTATTAATTAATAAACAAAAAAGAATATAATGTTTTTTTTAAATGAAAGAATGATATCGACTTATGTTATGGTCTCTCAATCAATCGATTGAGTATATGCAAAACGTCATATTTACGTGAACGGAGGAAGGATGAATATTAAAAAGACGATTTCACAAGAATGTGCCACATACGATTATACGTGTTGTTTAAACCTTTGCCAGATGATCATAATTTTTATTCACTTTGAAGTAACTAATATATAACCATAATAAATTTTAAACCGAGAAGTGTATACATGTGATATATAAACAGTTTCTTAACATTATGTTTTCACACTTTCATACATTATATTTGGTATATTAATTAATATAAATGTTTATAAACTTCTTGACTTGGATTTTCATAAACTTGCCCTTATATATCAATATATCATCCAATTAACAAGATCACTTATTACTTTCAGTTTATCGTTAAGACTTAAGATATGGTAACATCATTCGCTTTGTATAATCATAAGAAGATTCGAGCAATGCACCCTTCTGATTTGATGTCCTTGCAAGCTGATTTAAAAAAACTGGTGTTTTTATGTTGTCGTAAACATATATATTTTTGGTTTTATATTGACGATAAAATTGTAAAATATAATTATGTATATTATCTGTATATATACAAATACAAATAATCATAGAATAAGTCGTTTATTACATAAAGTCAAATTCAAGTCAAATTACAAGAAAGAAAATATATGATGAAAGATAAACAGAAAATTAACAAATATCAATAGAAGGTCAACATGGAAAATAAATAATACGAAGATATGTTGAGAAGATGTTTTTTTCTCAAGTGGTTGAGTTTTTTAACTCTCGATAAAATATGTAAGTCTAGAGTAAATAAGTGCATAAGTTAGTTGTGGTGAAAGGAATACGATATATTAAAATAGTTATTTTAATACTCTCAAATATGATTTCTTCATATCTATTTTACAAAATAAATAAATAATATTCGAAATAATCCCCAAAGAAGTGTAAATATGAAGTATAAGGCTCATTGGACAGCAAGATGTTGAAGTCAAAGGACATGGGCTCGATGGGGTCCGACACCCAAGTCCCGAGCCCTGCGTTCATTGGTGGACCGTTTACAACCCACGCGCATAACCACACCAAACCGCCTGACCACCACCATCGCCACCCACATGCTGCAACCGCCTATATATATAAATACACATAATTATAATAAGGTATATAATCTGGTAAACGGGTATGTTTAATTGGATAATCGGGTCGGATGATATGATATATCATGTAATCTCTCATACCGCGAAAAGATTAAAAGTAACCACATACTCGGTCATATACCCGCTAATCCGACCCCATACCTGTTCTAGAAGTCTAAGATTTCGGGTATTCTCAGGGTCGGTCCCAAGAATCCTTACGTGACTTTAGGCTCGGAGCGAGAACAAAAGACGGGCCACTATACTACGACATATAAAAAAGTCTAAACCACGTAACTTGTATATGAAAATAAATTCTATGACAGTAAACAAACCAAAGTATTTTAGCAAAATAATTTAATTTACTTATTTAAACGAATTGGGAGGCTCTCTTAGAGTTTTTGGAAGCAAAGTTCTCGATCAAGTCTTTATAATTCATGTTTTCCAATACATCGCTATTAATAGCTATCATCGTTAATCAGTTGAGTCTTTATTAGGCTAAAATATTTAAAATGTTAATGGACTATTAGATAAAATTTAATAGGCTAAAATAATCACAATGTTATTGGGCTTATCAATGGATTAATTAATAGATTATATTTTTTATTAAAAACAATACATACATACATACATACATACATATATATATAATATAAATTTTAAATTTCGGGCCCCTAAGGAGATAGGACCTTGGGTGGTCGCCCAGACGGCTCCCCCTCAGGGCCGCCTCTGGATATTCTCATCGAATTTGAATTTGATTAATTGTCATATATAATTATATATATAACACTGGCATTGGTGACCTCGTGACAGATGCAATGACGCCTTTGAAGCACCTAGTTGGTGGTTTAAAAGAGAATTAAATAATTATGAAACAAATAAATTATTTTTCTTTTAGTTTGGTGGTATAAGTTGGATACAAATTTACAAATCTACCGTTCATCCATATTTTGTGTGAAAAAGTAATGAACAACCCAATTAGTACACAACTTTGGTGGCACTTATGTATGTATCGTAGACTATATAACTACACTATAGCTCAAAGATAATACCTCGTGTGTGTACATATATATATATATATATATATATATATATATATATATATATATATATATATATATATATGTATATATATATATATATATATATATATATATATATATATATATATATATGTATATATGTAATTGTTTTTTGATATAGTGACATCTTATGTTTATCATCAAAAAATTTACGGGTGTGTTCGCCGTTTAAGGAAAAAATAATACCATGTATATGTATGTATGAATGCATTTGTACGAATAGATGTATGATGTTAACAACTATGATTTCTCAAGGTTGAGAGTGATGTTTTAATCTAGTTTGCGTAACATTGACTAATTCTTATATTGATTATGATTCATTAGAGAAATTAGAGATTGATTTTAGTTGATCAAGTTTGATCGTGGATAATTTTGACCAACACAAAGTTTCGAAATGGATTATCGAAGTTTGACTATGATGAAAATTTTGACTTTCATGGCCGATTATAACCATAAATGCCCAAATTTTACCAACTTTAAAAGGTATGGGGCATAAGGTATATATGTAATATATAGGATATTTTACATATGATATAAACTAGAAGGTGTAAGGTTTAGGATGTATATATATGAATTTATGGTATAAGTTCGTTTAATGAGGAATTTTAACTAGAAAACTACAAGAACCATATAAACATGTATTCAATGATACGTCAAAAATAATCTCATAAAGTAGTAGAGAGAAAAATAAGCTCTTTAAAAATAGTCATATTTAGTAGAGTGTACTTTAATTTGTTTCTTAAGATTTAGAAAAGATTTTATGGTGGTGGGGGGGGGGGGGGGGGGGTTCCAGGTCGGAAAATGAAGTAAACAACTCAGCCCCTCTCTTTTTTTCCCCCAGTAGTGTTAATTTTCGGCTCGGCAGTCCTTCGTTCCGGTAGTGGAAGTTTTTTAATAAATATAGTGCTCGCCCCCGCTCCCTAAGCCGTGGTTCAAGCTCCGCAACTGACTCGTTGAACATGTTTGATTCGATTTGGTTTGAGTTGAGTTCCAATCATCTTACGAGTAACAAGAACAAAATAAATCAACTACTTTAAAGTTCGTAAATCATGAAGAATACGACAAAAGAACAAGAACACAAACATTAGTGAGTCAAAAGGGACACTCGTTGACTTTGAAATCATTTACAAATATTTGGTTTTATTATATCAAAACTTTTAGTAGTTGAAATGCATCCATCAACAATAGTTCCAAAGGGGTCGCCATCAATCACATGGTTACCCTAAAAATGGCCGGCTGCTTTTTAATCTAAAGAAAAAACTCTTAATGCTAAACCTAGACCAATTATTGCTCAACTTATTGGCAAGGTTTGATGGTTGTCTTTTGTATAATGAAGAATAGTATGTTTGTTGTGATGTGATCCGGATACGAGTTTAACTCGTGAAAAAGTCCGGTCAGTCTCTTGTGAAATATAGAGTGAGGATGCGTATGTTGATTCCAAAGTGGCCTGACGTTCCTCGGACTTTATGTTGGTGATTTTAGTGTCATCAATGTCATTTGAGTGTAATTCATTTACTCATTCACCAAAGAGATATCACAATAAACATCAATCAATTGAATGTGTGGAGTTAACACTTGTTTGATAGTATTATGATTTCAAGGATTTAGAAACCTCATGGTCTAAGGGCGAAGTTTCTTAGACCAAGATGGCACTACCCTCTTGGCACGTCAGGGGCAAAGCCAGAGTAACAAATGTGTTCATTCGTAGCAAACTTGCTCATTTGTAGCAATTATTATAACTAATATTTAGGATTCTAAACAGACAGTTATGTTCACAACTTCAACAAATCCGGACAATAAATACATGTAAATACAATTATTATAAATAATATTTTGGACTCTAAACAGACAAAGCTCGAACGTTTCATAAATATCTAAGTGATCTGCATGAGTTAAAGATAAAAGTTAATTGAAGCTAGGTTTTAACATGAAATCTTTACTAAGAGTAAGATACTTATGATATACATTGAATCCGGCTTAAAGAAGATCCTAACAAGACAAGAGCTTATCAACTTGAACATACTTTTATCAAAATAATGCTCACTAAAGTAGGCTTGATTTGAAAACTCATAATGTTCACATGAGAACTATGTTCTATAAAACAACTAAAATTTAGACTTGAAAAATCACGACGGGATCTTATAGATTCAAGCAACACTAGTTGTATATTTCAAGCTCACTCTTGTAATTGAACTCATTGTTATTTATAAAGTTTAACTCAATTCAACTTTAATAATTCAATAAAAAATAAACTTACTCATAAACTCTGATCATGTTAATATGTATTCATTAGTCGTCAATGGCCTCTTAGCATCTGGTATGTTCCCCACCAAAGTGGCAGGTATGTGTTCAAGTCTTACAAAAATGGGTAATAGATACAATTAATAGTATATTTTAGAGGGTTGTATTTTAACAGTTACAAATCTATTTATAGTCATTTGATTTTATATTCAAGGGGAAGTATTTCCAAGATACTAGCTAGGAACATATAGTTCAAGAAAGATTAGATGTGATAACATGCAAGTAAAAAGATTAAAGGTCATGGGATCACATTATGGTGTTGTGTTTTTTTGTATTACATGGGGTCATTAAGTAATCATAATTAACTTTTCTTAAGTGTGTGGTTTAATGTGAATGGAGAAAAGAGAAGAGAGTTTTTGAAATCCATGCATTATTGGTTGGTAGCATACTCAAAGAGAAATAATTAATTTTAAATGCAACAATTTTCAATTATTAATTTAAATATATCAAGTTTAATATTTTTTTGATTTGTAAAAACACGCACTCTCTACTCTACACATATTTTACTTATAAATTATTACACTTACATTCTATATGATTTAAACCCTCAACAATTGATTAAGGATTATACCATTTTACTACTAGAACGTCACTTGAAAGGCATATCAAATTATATTTTTTTAATAACAGTATATTATTTTAGGGTCTCCTAAACAAAGTTAGTAAACACTAACTTGTCACTTGACATGAATAGGGGAGAGAGATATTAGATTTTGTTAAATTACATTTTGTTATCAAGTAAAAACTTACTTTTGAAAAAAATTATTATTATTTTACTACACTAGATGAATTTGAATGATGCGTTTTTATGTTTTCAACCAACCCAAAAATTCAATAGCTAATTTTAAACCCATCCAAAGAATTCTACTTTGCTAATAAAAGCTCTAATTTCAAAGTTGCCTAATCACGCTTATTGCAATATTCAATTTAGGGGATTTTTATTCGTTTGGAAATTTGTTTATTAGGTTTTAGAATTTTTTAAGGTTTAACCAAAACCTGAACCCATCAAAAATTTGTCTAAACAAACAAATTTATTGATTAAAGCGGCTTATTTGGTTCGGTTTCAGATTAAATTGGTTAGAATTCGGTTTGGTTATATAAATAAGCAAAATTTATGGAACTGATAACCGAACCGAATAACAGAATAACCAAATAAGTAATTCATTTTAGTTAATTCAGTTACGGATACTATTGGTTTTTTGGTTGTTTCGGATACGGATAATTTTGCACACCTTTAATTCAATTAAGCCACAAATCATAGACATGATCACCATAAGAGAGTCAAAATTTGTGTTTATCGCATGTATATGGTGTCACTACACGATATAGTTTGTTTGTTGCTGTGCACCAACAAGCATTTAAGACAAAATTCACACATTTAAGTGTGAAAATTATAAAGGTTAAACTACCCATAAGTTGCACTTAACACATAATAAACTATGTTTATGAGCCATCACTTAAGTTTGCGTCCCGAAGTATTTATGTACGACCCTGAGTCTAATGGACAGTCCATTAAACAACCTTTTATTGAAGCCTCTCCATGTTCATGGACAATTTCATTTGCTTTAAAACTTAGGGGTCTCATCATATTTATGAACAATTTAAGTCCCACCCTATTCACAGACAATCTGTTTTTAAGTAAAAAAGACATTCATTTTATCAAGTTTGTGCATTTAGATCACTGCTTTTTAAAATAATTTTTCTTACAAATTGCAGCTTGTATAATTATTTTAACATAATTCATTTAAGTAAACTTTTAAACTCGCGATTTCATCAAGTTACATCCAACTGAATTACAGTGAGTTTGAAACCGATTTTATTCATACCAAATTCACCCAGATTACCTTTCATGACAATCTAACAAATACAAAAACATTATTCACGAAAAATCACTATTTGATCAATATGACTATGAATCACCCATTTCTTTAAAGATCTAACTCCAATTCAATACCTGATTCTAACCTCCCAATCTAGGTCAACTTTGACCATTTTACTCCCACATACACAACCAATTACTTGCTATATTATCCAATTAAGCACGTCTAACAAGTTTTATATTTTCGTCACATCATTTCATTTCTAAGCTATTAGATATGTTAATTCAGATATATATACAAAAAATTAAAATTATAAAAAAACATAAAAAAAAAAAAATTGGGGTCTAAAACTCACTTTTAGCATAAATTACAATAAGGGAATAGTTACCATGCTATCAAGGTAAAATTTAAAACTCAACAAAAAGAAAAAGGTGACACTTGGTGTTAAAAGTAGCCATGAAATAACAGTCTACATAACCTTCTGAAGTGTTTCATTGAACAGAATTGAATCAGTATTGTAATAATAGTTTTACAATCATATCCAATAAGAAAACCAATTTATAAACTTCATAAAAAAGTACAAAACACACCCCAAGTCTTAAATTTTGCGCATTTTGACCCATTACCAACCCACTCATTATGCCACCTATACTAGTATATATTACAATTACAATCGTAACAGCAGCAACAAAATAATATCATACCTTTAGTTTTGCATAAAACCCAAAAGTGGCAAAAGTCTCTACCCTTGATTCTTTGTGCACATCCCTGCAAAACAGCACTACATAACCATATTCTAAAGATGCTTTAAATTTCCATCCACATGTTAAGGATGCAGATTCTGGTTACATAAAATCATTTTTAAGACTATATGTAGAAGAATCAACTAAGATACAACAAAATCTACTGATTTTAAATGCAGTTATACCCAAGAATATAACTACATACACTATG
The DNA here is from genome assembly GCA_025506505.1 of Flaveria sonorensis. Lineage (NCBI taxonomy): Eukaryota > Viridiplantae > Streptophyta > Magnoliopsida > Asterales > Asteraceae > Flaveria > Flaveria sonorensis. Next base: position 2,878,123 of record CM046426.1, read on the forward strand.
AATTACATTTTGAACAAAACTTAAGTAAAACAAAAAGGCAGAAAACGCAAATGATAGAAATACAAAAAATACCAGTTTTCAACATAATTGAAGTAGAACAGGACCGACAGAAGAATTAAGCATTTCACTAAGTGCTATCTGGACCTCATGGGACCCATGCTCGCATCTAATCAAGCTCGAAAACAGAGGGAAAAAACGAGTAAGATTCTTCTCAAATGAAGAACCTCCCAAACTACGTATAGCCTGTAAAGTAGCTACAATAACAGGCCCACGAGTAGCCAATTCTCTCTTCTTCCCAGACCCTAATGGTATCAACCAATGAGGTTGGTTGTTAAGAGACGTGTGAGTCACCTGTGCTATTTCAACATAGGACTTCAAGACTTGATGGCAAAGGTCAACGAGGTAAGCTTCAACTTGTGATTCCTCATAGAATGGAGGTTTATCGGTTTCAAGATTCTGCAAAAATGTGAGGCAGAGTTGGTAGGACTCGTTTTCAAGGCGTAATAATGGTGGATCCTGCATTTGGGTCATGGACCCCAGATCATGTAGGTTAGAGCGTAATGTGACATCAGCATTTATTTTGTGAGCGTGCTTTGCCATTCCATGCACTGCATCCAAAAGGATCATGGTGTTCTTTACTGATATTTGAGGTCTATACATGCTCTGGATCTCTGTAATTGCCTGATGATATTTACAAAACAGGAGCAAGGGAATGGAGAATTAAAATGAATAGAATTATGAGCATTTACACAGAAATTGAAAGTTTATCTACCGTAAAGTTCAATTATAATACATAGCATTTCCACTTGAATCTTATAAGTAAGAAAATAGGATTAAGGGCTGCAGCCATGTCCTAAAACCCTTGCGACCCATTTATTTATGAATCAGTCAATTTGGGTTGAATTTATCTCTATTTCTATAGAGCCGAACTAGTGAAAAATTTAGCTAAAAAGGAAAAGAGACAAATGAGTGAAAGTCGTCCAAAGTATATATTTAATGAACCTCCAAAATCATTTTATTCAATAAAGTAGACTTTGAACGATTTTTAACCCATTCAATCAAATTGAGTCCTCCATTTTCAGCTAATTTTATTTTACCCTTATGAGAAAAACATAAATCAAATAGACCCATTTATAGGTACACATGTTGAAATTGCCACCTCTATTTACAGCGACTAAACAAAGACTAAGATAGCAATAAAAAGAACTCGTATTTACCTGTATCAATAAAAGTTGAATGGCAGCACGACATTTGACATCAGATATGGCAGTATATAAACGAGCTCGCCGCCTTTTTTCCAAATCATCATCCTGCATACTAGACTCTGTAGATTCTACATTACTTCTTTCTGCTGACTCATCTTCACGATTCGAAAAGGTACTATCATTACTGAAAACAAAAGAGAAATCAGGTAATGTTGCATTAGCTGCTTCCTTTAGAGAAGAAACGACTTCAAGCCACTTATCATCAGAAAACAACTCTCCAGCATTACTCATCAAACGAACATATGCAGCAACACCAATACCAGCCAGGCTTTGATGAGGACGTTTAATAAAACTCACTAGTAAAGTCAGCACCTTTACTAAAAGTGGATTAACGGTACTGTAAAAATTAACAAAAAGATCCACTACCAACTGGAGTGAAAGTGTGCATGTTTCATAGAGCCAAGAATCTTGATCTAGTTCATCGTCGCTACTATGACCATGTTCAGATGATGAATTATCACCCGAAGGATCAATAGAATGTCGAACATAATCAAAGATTGGAAATAAGACAGATTCAAACACTCGTTCCCATAATGGTAGATTGAAGTGATGGCCATAGTTTCTTAATGTATCGAAGAGTACTTGAAGAGCATTTTGCCTAATTTCAGGCCTTGGATCAAAGCTAAGTTCAGACAGCCCTGAGGAAGAAGAATAAATCATATATAAGATTAAGAAAACCAACTACTATATGTAAGCTGGTCAGATGGGTTTGGTAACAGGTTGAAACATGTATTTTCAGTACAAGCTGGATCAGCTTGGTCAACCCAAAAACATGTTTGTGCCTTTTTCTTAATGTTTAAATAACTAATAAAGGTGTCATCTATGTGACTGTTAGAAACTATAATGTCATTAACTAATTGGTTGGGGTCAAGTTAGGTTACACGAACCTGTCAACCCAAACACCACAATTTCCTTACCAGCTAATAACGGAAACCAGAAGTATAGATGGTCATCCTTATCTGCCAACTCCCCATTCTCATAGTTCTTGCTGTTATCTTGATGTGGAGATCTCAGTATCTCAGAACCTTCTTTCTCTTTAATCTTTGAAAACCCTATAGCTCCTTCTGCTAGTTTTTCAGCACATAAACGCAAGAATCCAACAGCACTGAGACTAATATCTTTGTTGAATCTACTGTTGGTGAATGCAATCAGACAGTTTACACAATCTGTAAAAGCTGTGGTTTCTGTCTCAGTAATATATGGGAAATAATCTTGCACTATCTTCTCAATTATTTCAAAAGCAAGTAGTACAATATTTTTGTGGTCATCATAAGCTGCTGTTGTAAAGACCTGGTAAATGTTACCATCGTTAGAACTGAAATTTAAGCTGCAAATAGACGAAAAAGGATGATTGGCTGCTTGAACCATTGTACTCGCCTTTTTGAGGGAAATAAATCACTTTTTCTTGTAAAAATGCAACTAGAATAGCTATAATGGACAATAAGTGTCAAGTACCATAAGGTTTTTAAGAACCGGAAATTTCAACCCATTTATTTACGAAGGATCAACTAAGGTTAGGTTTTATCTCTAGCAGGTCAACCAATAAAAATTAATATGCATTAGTGTGGCAAAGAAGAAAACAAATCAAATGGATTAAAAACAGGTTGTATGATATGACATTAAAAATCTTTATAAAAAATAACTTCCATAACTTGTTTGTTCTATAAAGTAAAAAAATTATTGAACACTCCAAAAATTGAAGGAAATGTCCATCGTTCAGCTTGTTTTGGTCAAACTTGGTATAAATGAAACTTTATGCATACTTGGGCAATCTATAAAGAAGTTTCAATATTTAAGTGGCCTTAGTGAAAAAACTTGAATAGTTGGGAATAACACAACCTTGGATGCTGCCAAGAGTAAATGAGGGATACTTGTGTGTATGTAACAAAGTTGTAGGGCTAGACATGATTTTTGTCAGCCTTGGCAGCACATAACTTATGTATTTTAGCAACACATATGCTATCCCCTACATAGTATCCCTTGAAAGAACAATGGTCAGCTTCCAATGGAAAGTCTATGGTTCAAATAGAATACAAATAACAAATATACAGAAGCAAAAAATCATAGAGATGGTCTCCATTTAGAATCTTGACCATGGTATAAAATAATCTGGAATAACACATGTCAAGAAAGAAAGACGTTAGACGTACCATAAACATGCTTTTCCATCCTGACTTGACATTATTGACACGAGATAGAACCATCTGAGAGACACATCTGATTATAAGCTCTCTGATTTCCACTGCGCTACTTTTCCGCATGGCAATCACAAAAGGTTTCATAAACTCATTCTGGAAGTTATAATTAGCCAACTCTTCCCTCTCCAAAAATTTCATAGACAATTGGCGTAAAGAATCCATTGCAAATATCGCAATTGACAGGTTTTCAGAACAGCCTATAGTCACAAAAAAATCAGAAAGTACATTCCAGATACTTGTCCAAACAAGCCGGATACGGTTCATGTTATAATGCCTGAATAAGGAAAAAGAAGAGATAAAGTACATTAAACCCTCAAAAAGGACCCTCATGAACATTATCAAATGTGACAATCTTGAACAATTAACTTACAAATCGGATCAATTTGAGATGTATTTTTATCTCAAACGGTTCAAGTCAAAAACCTTAGATACAACAGAAATGGGTTAAACATGTCGAAAGTCGTCCAAAGTATATTTCTAATGCATACCAATCTCGTAAATTGTTTATACTCAAAGATTTAGATTATAAAAGACAAGAAAAAAAAATTGTAAACCAACCCAACCCGACACATATTCCCATCCGTAATAAAAAGTGATGCGTTTGATATGTTACCCAACCCGCCTGACCTGCCCATCTTGCACCACTAGATATCATATAGAACTGGAACTGCAGTATACTAAAGAAGCAAGAATAAAGAGCCAGAGCCATACGCAATTTCGACTATTTTTGTTAGGCTGAAAACTCGTGGATCAGAAGCAGATCGTAGCTCCCCCATGGAAACCTTGCAAAGTGCCTTCACAAAGTCAACTATTGCCTCACTGTTAAGATTCTGACTTCTTGCAAATATACGATTCATATCACCAACTTGCTCCAACATATTTAAGTTAGAGACCAGGTTGTGTGCTTGTTCTGATGTAATAATACCCGCAGAAGCATTGCCACCAATGTCAGAACTATCATATGAACCTCTTCTCATTGCTGCAGCTGCTTGCTGAATTCTCCCAGCCTTTTTTTTCTTAAGAATAGGAAGGATGTTTGACTTTGACTGTTTTGACTTTCCAGATTCGTTCTGATTAACAGCAAAGAAAGTAGCATCTGGTGGAGCTCCCTCCCTTAATAGATGCAAATTCTCAAACCGAGAAACACATGTGAGAATATGCTCCCATGCCTCCTGTAAGTAATCACCCTCTTCATCTGCGATTGTAACTATCATCTGCGAAACTTATCAACATTATTAAAATCAACTATTTTAAAATAATGAAGAAGAAAAGACCAATTAAACGTAATAAGATTATGAATTTGTTTTAAAATAAAAATATATATATAACACTCTGCTTTGATAAGGAGTAATTACTAGGAGGGGGTGGAGTTGAAGAAAATGACTAGCATTCATCTTTTGGAATAAGTAAAGTTACTGATCAGAATTGATGTAAAATTTGATGTAAATTTAACATTGTGATATTTAATTTACACTTTACATTCTCTATTATTATGTGCTCCACTTTCGTTTTGAATGTCGCTTCACAAATTTGTTAGAACACACGAACCCTAAATTTGTTAGAACATTTTTTTTTCATTTTTCTGAATACGACTAATTATGGTGAGTTTGGGCCATACTAACCTTAATTGCATCAATGTTTCTCTGTTTTATATCGGCTGGTGAATGAAGGGAAGTGAACTTTGCTAGTGAAGTCACAAAAGCATCCCGGTGAGTCTTCATAGACATTGCTGATGTGACATGAATTGCATGACGAAAGCCTTCCAAACATTGTGCAATAATGGCGACATCATCACTTTGTTCAAGAGGAACACTAAAGGCAGCAAGCATAGGAGCCCAGCATGCCTCTATCATAAATCTAAGTATAAACACATCTGTAGCAGCATAATAAACTGACCTACAAATTGTCAACCACAAGTCGATGACATTTAAGTATTTAACCATGCTCATTTCCTCAAATAAGCATGAATTTATCACATTATCCAGATAAAAAGTCAATAAAAAACAAACGTAAAATACATGCTTACTCCGATTTCCGCGCTTTCTCTTGAAATTGTTCTTGCATATGCCGCATAAGATCTTCACTGGTATGATTTTCCTCACCTCTCTTGCGCACCACAATATTCAATATACTATCTAGGCCCAAAATCTTGTTTGAATTATTAACAGAATGCCTTTGTTGAACGGCCAAATCATCTTCTTTCATTTTAATCTCATTTTTTGATATTCGTTCAAACAATGATCTCAAGTACTCCTCTGGTAAATCTTTTCCATCATCTATACCACGATTGTTTCTTATAAAATCATCAGCGGACATCTGCAAAAATAACAAAAAATGGGTATTAGGGATTCTTTTAGGTCTATCTTTCATTAGAAGAATGTATTTTGCATTAATATTACCTTATTCTTCACCATGGGATTATGAGCATCAGTATTTAACATTATAACGGAATAGGCTAGGACATAAGCTGTATCAGCACTGATGAATGCCTTTGGATTGCATTTGCAATAACGTTCAGCAAATTTTTCCATAATTCGATCAATCTTTTGTGCTTCACCAGGCAACCTAAAGCCCCTTAGAAATGTTCTGATTGCCTCGTCAAACTCCATATCTTGAAAGTCAAAGGAATCCACATATGCATGCATTACTTTTAGTGATAAATCTTCACGTTCCCCTAAATAATCACCGATCATAGTTTTGTTCAAACAAACATTTTTTAAGAACTCAGCTATTTCCTCAGGTGAACTTCCCACTTTCTTCACATTGATCAAGAATTCAATGCCCTTTTTAGGTTTGCGGTTAAAAAGTGATATACCTTCCTGCCATTAATCTTACATTAATTCACTACAATTCAAAGAGGAAATTGCTTCAAGGCTCTCAGCAGAAAACATTTACCTAGAGATGGCAAGATGGGCAAGGTGGGCAATGAGCCAATATGGGTTTGGGCTGGAACTGGTCATTCTTTGACACGATTGAAATGGACTGAGTTAGGTTTGATGCTTTAATTTTTTTTATAAATAACTAAACTGTTAACGAGGACTACATAAACAAATTACCACAACAACAATCTAAATCTTTAAGTAAGAAAAATTTAGGTGGCATGCATTAAAAAAATAAGAGTTTGGTGACTTTCACCTACATGACCAGTTCAACCCATTTGAGATGCAACACAATCCATTTTGACTCATTAATAAGTACATGAATCTAAATACCTGCTTCTATATTTACCTGAAGTTCAAGCTTGTACGCACGGCGTTGCTCAATCGTCAAAGCATCTGAAATTTCAGTTGAAGCATCAGAATGAGAATCTGATCCATCAACAGGCTCCTGTTCAGTTGCAACCCCATTTTCCATGGATAGATTTGCATTTTCAGGACTGTACTCAACCACATCAGAAAACTTTGCGGAATGAGGATCAGGAAGTCGCAATTGTTTGTTCATCCAATCACCCATTGACTTTAAAATAGCCACCAAACACTTCATAGCTTCAAGCTTCATGGTTTCTTCCTGAGGCGGTAAAAGTGTTGTGGGAACACCAGGTGGTACACCTTGTGCGGTTTTCAGAAGTCCATTAACCATTCTGTGCAATAATGTAGAACAGATAAATTTTGGCACAGCCATATACTTATATAATTTTATGTCCATCATAAAACTAATTGCACAAAGCTAACAGGAAACACACTAGAAAGAATATACCTCTCGAATATGTTAGATGAATTAACATCACAATCATAGTTGATGAATATATCCACCAGAATTTGTGAATCAACACAAAGCTTTTCTAGAAACCGCATTACAATCATTTTCTGCTGAAAATTAGGTTGAGCAACATTCTCTAAAACTCTGAGAATAATCATGGGAAAAAAGACTCCAATCTCTGCCTTCAGTCCAGCTCTAAATCTTGATACAAGGCTAATGAATATTGAGCAAGAGAGCTGAAAAATAATCATAAGGGTTGATGTACTGTTCTTCAATAGTGACAGGCATAAATACTGCTTAATGGCACCCAAAAATCTGTTCCAAAAAAATGAGAAGATGATGTAATATGTAAGGCAGGAAAATCAAAGTCAAACCAGAAAGAAACCTGCTGTAGTAGGCAGAAAATCAAGGCATAAAGTGCATTTAGCATTTAAATGAAAATTTTACAAAGCTTTAACACGGTTGTTTAAACTCCCAAACAAACCTAAGAGTTGGAAAATAGCAATCATACTTTGTAAATACTATATATTTATGATGATAAATTATTACAATAACACATGTTGGAAAACTCCAAAATTGATGTCCAATCCCAAGTACAAAAATGTGCAATTCCCAAATTTCCTGATCTCAAATTCTCATTCAGTACAGAGATTCCTGTACGTTTCTTGTTAAAAAACGCCTGCCTCTGGTTGTCAAATTGTAGGAAAGTAAGCTAGAATTTGCAGAAACGATCTAAGGATCAGCCAACAAGTAACTAACAAGAGTGTCAATGTTGGGAATGTAGATTACTAGATTAGAGTGTAGGTATCTAAGATTGAACTTCACAATTGACAAAGCATAATAACAAGAAATACAATAAGTAACAGTAGCCAAGTATGGAAAATAATAATTTAATATAGCATCCTATTCAGGTAAAGCATTGACCAACAAAGACTAGGATAGCCGTAGGTCCTCAAAAATATATTCTTTACGGTAACAATTATAGTTCTTACAGAATTAAATATCCATTGGAATCAACAATCAGTTCTACTGCTCAGATCAACCTGAGAAGGTCATTAATACAATATTCCCACATTTCAATTTTCAAGATCAAATATACGTTTGATTTAGGGTACAATCTTCTTGTTATATGACTTATATAGTTATATCAGTTTAGATACTTGGCAGGTAACCCTGAGAACACCGATCCAATCCATACACTGGAAACAGATGTGGAGTTAAGGACAAGAAATCAGTCTAGGGGCGTGACTGGAAAGGTGAAGATTTTACAGACCTAGAGAGAGATGACTGCTTATTATTCTCATCTACAATCACCCAAGAAAGTCTATAATCAACATCTAATCACACTAACCGCACTTTTACTTTTTATAAAGAATCATCAGGAGGCAATTTAGAAGAAGCATTTGATTACATGAAATCACCCACCTCACAATCATTATCCTCACATTCACATGTTCCCAAAAGGAAACCTACACCCAATACATGTTCTTCATGCAAATGATGCAATAATACTACTAGTACCAGATTCATGTCAGCAGTACAGGCTATGATCATTCTATTTCCTGTCATTGTAAGACATCTGTCCAGTCTTTAAGTCACCTCAAATACATTCAGATTATAGTAATAAGTCTCTAAAGCATGCCTAAACTTATGCCAATGAGCTAATCTAAACATGTGATAATCCTTTAACCTCTTAAAATAGCTCCAACCATTAGGGGCTGTCTCATGATCACTATAAAGCATTTACTATTATACAACAGATCAATAACTTAATGTACTTGTGATCAGTTTCTAGTGTCATAAACTAATAATATATGTGTGTATTATACATTTGAAACTCTGAATGAACTGCTTATGAATCTACTTAATTCCACTTATATATTAGGTGATTTGAAGTCACTTAAACATCTGACTCTGCTTACCACTCTCGGAAACATGAGAAAAGTGAACAAAAAGTGATCAATCACACTTATATACATGCATTAGTTAATATTTAACTTCAGAAGAACATTACAACAAGTTCTAACAGGCCTTCTAAAGCATGTGCAATCTGCAGGTAAGTTGAAATGAACTTGCAGTTAACAAAAAGAAAAGGTAACACCTTTAAAGAAGAAACCCCAATTCAGACATTCAGTTATTATTTGATTATGATTAATGAACATACCTCTAACGGAATATGTCAACATGCTGTGAAAGAGAAATTGCTGGTTATGTTTATATGTATGCATCATGTAAAAGGTATTAACTAATGCTTCAAGTCCTAAGCAATAAGCATTGCACTAAATCTTGAGCATGTTTCATTATAAAACTGAAGGCACTAATAGGACTTCAAATATAAGCTACAGTTAATTTGAGACAATGATACCATGTCTAAAACAACAGCAAAATGATAGGTGTGGTACCTTTCACTGGTTCGGAAAACAGGCCCTGCATTCTCCAACAATATCTTGAGCAACTCCAAGGCAAGAAGCTTCCCCCGCATTAACAATGGATCTGCCAATGCCTCTTTTGGTGGGGTCTTCATCGATAGTTTACAAAGAGCTCTAAACACCAAAAAAGCATCCCTTCTCAGTTTATTCCCAATCTGAACCTCTACGTCATCATCTCTCTCCCCATCCCCATCTACCAATTCTCCTTTCCGCCCCTCCAACGCTGTCTTGTACATGCTAATCTCCCAATACTTAGCATCCAACATATCCTTATCATTAGAATCCAACATATCAGCTGGATTTGTTGACCCCATATTTGATATTTTCGTCTCAAAAGCCCCATCATGCATCACACCACCACCCACACTAGATCCCACTGGAGACCCAGGATTCATAACCCCGTCCACTCCCTGCATAACCTTGCTGATAAAACCTTGAACAAACATTGTCATTGTTCCATCACCATCCTCTCCTTTCTCTACCGGTTCCATCAGTTCCGCCACTACAATCGGCTGCACTGGCTCTGTTGACGAATCTGCCTCCATCCTCCTAAACACAATCACAAGCATCTGAATCAACGACGCCTTAGCCGTCGTCTGATTAACCACATTCTTACTATCTAAATAAATATCATAACTAGTCCTCACAATCTGCAACAAGCTATCACCTACTATCCTAAGCGACATCGACGTCACCGCAGATAAAATCGTCTTCAAAACTAACAACTCTACTCCCTCATCACTCAATTCACGACACTTACACACCGCATCGATCAATTTACCTAACAACTTCGCGTCCGGTCCACCGGAAGGATCCGATTCGCCTCGTAAGCAACTATGAGCTATCAGCTTCTGTATAGAATCCAACGCAGGCTCCGCGATCTTAAGAGTTTCTGAAAAACAGGCATTAATAAGCGGTGATAAGATGAATTCCGATTCAGCTAGGGTTAGTTCACTCGTGCCGGAATCGTATAGAACGCCGGGAGCCGATGACTGATTTTCCTCCGATGAAGTGGTGGAATGAGTTTTCTCCGGTGCGGTAATGCGTGCGAGTACGGATTTACACTGATTCACAAGCTTAGAGTGTTTGCGCCATGAACCGTTTTTGATGATTTTCTCGAGCGCGGGGACTATGATGGTGTCGATGAGACGGGACTCGGCTTCCGGAGAAGCCATACCACTGGTTTCTCCGGTGGATCTGCCGGCGATACGGTGGATTACGGTGGTTCAGTGGTGGAAGGTGGTGGTTGACGGTGGTAGTTTGGCCGGAGAGTGGTGGCGTTAGGGCGGAGAGAAGTCGGTTTGGATCGCGTACGATTAGGAGTTTGTGTAACGGAATCTGAAAAGGAAAATATCGGTTGAGTGGTGAATTGACGATATTAGCCTTAGATCTGAGTTTAGTCGTTGACTGCCTTGGGCGGCGTTTGAGTAAGAAAGTAACAAGGTAACATCGGGAGATTCTACAGGATACAGTTGCGATTTATCTGGCGAGTCGTGAATCAATGATCCTTACTATAATCGTTTAAGATGAGTTACCTGTAACATATAAATATTAGAAGGTTATAAGTTTAAGTCTTACTTTGAACAAAATACTCAGAGTTGAACCAGGGGTTTTCTTATCAATAGGTTTTCTTCTGAGAGGGTTGGGGGTGCGGTCCTGGCTGAAAAACTGATAGGTGGACCCGATTAATATATCACATATCCTCCAAAGCAAGGTCGCACATTTGTCGTTCAAAAAAAATTTAGTAAGTCGTGGGTCCGGTAACAAATGGTGTTATTAACATTAGATTCGATAGTTGAACGTAAGATAACTCGTGTGTCCTGTAACCAAAAGGTTAAAGTTTTAAATCTTATAAACATGTCATGGTAGTTATTTCAAAAGAATATAGAATCTTTTGTAATAAAAACAAAGTAACATCACGTGGGTCCATTGTGTAATTTCATAGTAACTAGTTTTTTATAGCCACGCTATGCGACGGAGTCTAGTCGTTATCTGTGCAGCTTGTCAGAAACCATAAAATCAAAGTTTGACGGCGAAATTCAAAAATACTAAAATTTAGTAGCCAAACTCGATAAATAAAACTTCATTATAAATAGTTTAGTAGTCAAACTATAAGATTCTAAACTTTAATTGTCAAAAAAATAAATTGGTGGCCAAACTCTAAAAACCTAAACTTTAGTGGCCAAAGTCACATGTTACGTTGCGGGAATCCGGTCGATTTTCTCACACGCGAGTGCATTACCAAAGTAAAAAAAACAAATCGATGACCAAACTCTAAATTAACCAAAAGTTAAGATTAAAAATAAAAATACTTAAAACTAATATGTTTAAAATATAAAATATCAAAAGTACACCATTCATTTCTCATTTAATTATAGAGTAATTTTGCCTTGAATTTTAGTGACAAAATCACGTATGTAACCGTTATTTTTTATTTAACCCTTTAAGAGTATAATTATTGGGTTCACATATGATTTGCAAGAAAGTGTCGGCTTTAAGTTGTCATCCTCAAACATGACATGTTTAGCAGGCCAACAAATATACACAGAACACTTAAAATATGGTCGAATAATTAACGGATGATAAACAAGTTAACCCAAGACTCGAGCGCTGAACTTGAGTTCTTCACATAGTACTCAAAACAAGCCGAATTCGAGCTCTTTAATTATACATGTTGAGCTTGAATTTAGACGAGCTCAACTCATAAATATAACACACTAGAGGAAGCACGAACTCAGACAATCATAACTCAAACCCTACGTAAACACTTTTAACATAGCTAAGCCATATATAATAACCGTCAAAAGACAAACATGTACATGTGTGTATACAAAATAAAAAAAAAAATAAGTTACATTAAGTTGCCGGTCATGTTACACACACTAATTAGACATCAAAGGAATTGTAATCTAATGCTATCTATTATATAGAGAGGTTTATCATCAGTTATCACATGAAGTTAAGGGTTTAAATACCATAATAATCAACACTGTAAATGTAAATTTAAAAGTAAGATTAGATAAGTTTTTGCTAAGTGTAATAGTTAGGCAACTTAAGAGTCTTTATGAGTTTCAACATGGTGGTTTCTACATAAAGGGCTTACTACGGCTGTTTGAAACGAAGATAAAACCAGCAGTTGGGTACTTGGGTAGTTGGGTTGGTTAGTTATTGGGCTGTCAGAGGAAGAAGGCTACCTATTGGGCCGAGTTTGATGGACCAGGAAGAAAAGGGTATACTCTGGGCCTTATCGGGCCTCTGGGCTCTGTCCTATGACTTGCTTGCTGTTAGCCTGTTACTATTTAACAAACAAAAACTTAACTTTCAGAAAATGACAGAATGGCCCGTAAACTTTATAATCAAATGTTTAAGTATTCTTTGTATTCAAAATTAATTTCAGGTATTTGAACTATTCTTTTATCTGGTGGTTGACTTGGCTTTCATTTCGCGTAGAGTCCTTTGAAGGAGTGAATCACTTTATGATTTGATGTAAACGGTCTTATCATACATTTTGAGTAATTAAAGACAAACACTAAATTGTGTAAATGATAGTATAGTCCACATTATTAACTTCAAATGACTTTATTTCTACTTCTATAATACACTCAAACTCATAACAATAACACACAAACAAATGTAAATTCAATTTTCACAATAGTATTTTCTTTTTTTAAGTCCAAATTCGATCTATTTTTTATGCATGAGATGAATTTTTAGTAAACGTAAGCAGATTTATATATCAATATAAATTAAAAGGGTATTTACATATTAATTCTGAAATATAAATATCTTTCTAACTTGAAAAGTTGTTGATGCAAATGTGTTGATATAAGAATTGGTTGAAAAAGAATATATATTACGTCGCTTTGAGAGTGTGTCATATGTTATATATTCATCATGTAAATTCTTATGCCAATGGGGTTAGTTTAAAATGGCATTTTCAACAAATACATTAAACTCATATCAGCAATATCCAAATTTAAAAATGCTAATGGATGAACCCTTTTGAAAGTTTTCACTCGGGCAATCAAAAATAAATCCATGAGTTTTTCATGAGCAAAACGAATGGACAAGATGTTACATTAAGAATTTAGATCCTTCGTAATATCACAATATGTGAGTAAGAATGTATGAATATTGAATACGAAGCATATAATCCATACCATGATACTAGTATATAGAAAATAAATCAAAACCGAGAAAGAGAAATATATAAAATCTAATTATATTTGTAATTAAGATAATCTTCCGATTAAAATCCCATAAATTTTTGTTAAAAAAAAAAGAAACATATCTTGGATTATGTCTCAGTCAAAATAAAATAAAATAACTCTCATTTTATGGGGGCAAAGATGAGCCTTCATTTTTGCATGCCCCTGGTCCCGAACCCTCACTGTTTTGCCTCTGCAAAAGCTCCCTAGCCAGCTCTTGAAAGTCACCGGTGCCGCCCTGTGCTGGCGGCAACTCAGTCAGCGCTCTGGCGGCGGCTCCAAAACTCATGAACTGACGGGGATCCATCTGCCTCCTAGGTGATTGCATGGTCCATGAGGGTGGAACCATTGGTTCAAGAAGTGATGACAAGTCATGATAGGAACCGAGGACCGATGAGGCGGTTGTGAGGTCGGTGATGGATAGTCCTGGCGGGAGAGCGGCTGGTGGCGGTGGCGGAGGTGGTGGAGGGGGTGGAGGAGTTGGTCCTTCAAGGGTGGCTAGGTGGGCTTGAAAATATGCAAGCTCTGCTTGTAAGTTCACCACCTGCTTCAATGTAGGATTTAGTCGATTAGTTATAAAATATTTTAATTTTTAAAGTATACACCAATGAAATAATTTTGGAAAGATTTTTAAAAATGTTATTAGTAATTTAATGAATTTTCCATCTACCGAAAATAAATATCTAGCAACTTCTAATGAAGAACTCACTAATGTCTCAAAATAATAAAAGAATCACCTATATCGTCTCTGAACTTTTAAAATTGTATATTTCATCAAACAAAAGTTTTCAATGCATAATGTACGTATATTATTTTTCAAGCATAATTTAAGGAAAGATATGATTTTACAAGTTTAGAATGGGATATATGTGATTTCACTAAAAAAAATTATGTATAAGATAAACAAGTTAACACTTTTATAAAGCTTATTAACATTTGTAGAACTATATATAAGAGGTTTTATGACCTAAGGTCGATCAAAATTCTATTAACAATAGTATTTAACGAAGAGTTTTATTCTCTTGAACCTACAATTTGTAAAGTTTAATCAAGGACCCTTAGTTAAAAAGTTGTAAGTTAGCGTAATAGACAACTTAATAACCTATCTAGTCACATTCAAATATCCGACCGAACTTCAAAACAAACAAATATCTCACAATCAAATATCCAATTTAATAGATCTATACTAGATGTCAATGGTTCAAATCCTGAAAATAAAATAAATTAGTAGTTTTTTCAACAAAACTAAAGAAAGAAACATATTAAGTATATGCATAAACACAAATGCTTACATAATTTTAAATATTAATTATATCATTCTGTGAAACATAGTTTATAAAATAGTTATAGGTATGATGAAAAGATATAACATTTATGCTAGATGTTAAATGGAAATTACGACTTAAACAAAAGGCCGACAATCTCCTTGAAATAGAGACGAAATTGGGTTTTAGTTGCATGGAAGCCGACCAAATGAAGCCATCGTATTATTCAATCAAAACACTTATTTTCCATTGATTTCATCAATCTCATTATATACTATTTTTATCTTAAAGATATTATATATTATTAAGAAACAAAAAAAGATACATTAAATATATATTGCAAAAAGATATGTACTTAAGGACTTAATCTTAAACATTCCGTAAGCATATCTCTTCTTCATACAATTATAATGGATGTTTGGGGACTGCTTTTATAAAACAGATTTGCTTTTATAAAGTTTTATTGCAATAGTAGGCCTCAATCTATTAATTTAAAATTATTTATCACTACGTAAACATGTATTATTACCTTTATAAATGATTTAGTAAACATTATTTTTTATTACTTGTGTTTTATGAACGCCAAAAAACAATATAATCTCAATATATAATCAAAAGCACACTATTAAACTATAATTCATTTTATATATTTACTGAACTCTTGTAGTTGTTATAAATGCAGATGAGGGGAAAATTTTATAAACAACAACTAATATTACTTTAAAATATAATAATAATTTTGATAATGAAAACAGAATCACAAAGCTAAATTTCAAATTAGAATTTATATACTCACGGAATTAGAATAATGAGTATATAATATATCATAAAGTAAACATACAATATATAATATTTTAATATTTTTTCAGTTTAAGTTTAATATATGTTAAGGCAACCCCAATATGATGTGATATGAAAATTTGACATATATGAAAATTTGACATATATGACATTTGACAACTCGAATCCTTGAAGTTTACTCAACATGACATATATTCAAAACAAAAAGAAACAAATTTTGGGTAGATCCCCATACAAAGATTGATCTTCAAAATATGGTTCTGCGTTTCGACAATTACTATTTTGAAATACATATTTCTTATTTTACTTTTAGTAAAAGTGGCATAATGAAATTATAATGGAAGTTAACTCGTTTTAAATAGCATTAATGTAAAGTGTAAGAATCAACTTACATTATGTGTAAAACTCAACCTCTTAATTTTTCCTAAACTCTTTTCATTTGTACATTAAATAAAGTGTTTTATACCTTAAATTTTGGCTTTGTTTAATCAAGTGTTATTTAAATTAAGTTTTTATTTTAATTATTTTTTTTCTTTAATAAAATATAACACTTAACTTTATTGTTAAATAAATACAATGTCTTTTACATGTATATCTTGCAGGGTATTTCATGTCTATTTTTATCAATTAATTTATCATTTCTTGTTTGCTTAAATTTAAAATATGATAGAGGTACCAACATGCATCAAATACGTTTACTTTACACTGAATCATTTATATTTCTAATTAACTTGTTGTTTAACTTCTCATTTGACATTTCATGTTAAGAACTCATGTGAAAAACACACAAGAGTTGTACGTATCACATTAGTAAAATGATATGAGTGCAATTTCACATTATGTATCTGATGATATCATTAATTCGTGACTAGATGGTTTATTGTTTTGATGTTTACATCTATAAAAATGATATGAGTTTAAATTTTTACAAAAAAAATGTTAGGTGAAAAAACGTGTTGTAAATACTTAATGTACAAAAAATTGTATATAATCATATCGTGTTATGCTACATATTATTACTTCCCGTCTCTTTCTTTATATAATTATTCAAGTTGATAACAATTACACACAATGAGATTACTGGTAAATTTATATAAGATACATCAAGTTATATAATTATAATTAAAGTAAACTAGAATGTAAATTCGGATGCCGTACGTGTGTGAAAAGCTGTAAGTGCTTTCTAATATGATAATGACTTAAAACTTTGTTTGGATATACACCATGATAACAATTACTCACGATATTGGTATAATCAAATATCAAAACAATAAAAATAATGGATTTTGACATTTTAGAGAACAACTTAATTAATCATTTAAAGCAACGTTAACGCAAGAATAATTGATAATAACACTGAAGATAGAGGAAACGTATGACAATTTACAAAGTTTAGTTAAATTTAAAAGAAAAATAGTTACAACTAAATGCTTGTGAATTCATATTTTAGAATATATAATTAAGACTTTTTTTGTAAAAATATATACCCTTAATTTATTCATCAATCTATATAATCGAAAAAGACTTGTATGATACACATTTACTTATTATAAAATTGATTTAATAAAAAGGTATATAAATTTTAATAAATGCATGTAATAATACTCCATATAATTCACACACATACAAAATTTACTAAAAATACTAGATGTGTACAAACACTATACTTTAAAAGGTTTGTAACGGTAGAGAAATTAATTGGATGTCTCACAACTTTATATAACGTATAAAGGTCAATAAAACGGCAAGTTTATGAAACATAACCGAAAACACTAACCCTGAAAGTACGGTGTGATTTCATATTTGTGTGTCGAGCGAAAGACATGATGCCGTATTATTTACCAATGAAACTAAAAGAAAAAACTATATTCATATCATCACTAAAATACATGATACTGACACGTAACGTTCTTATCTTATCTTATATAATTCAATAAAACACGATACCTTCTTATAAAAAATAATAAAATTAAAACACACTATGTGTCACAACAATATAATTTGTGCACTAATAAGTGACATATGTAAGATAAAACTATAGAAGCATATGAAACAACTAACCTGTTGTTGTAGAGCAAAGATATGAGAAACACAACCATACACCGGATCTCTAAGCCTTGCTTGGGCCTCATAACATATGGTCACCACCGCCTCGTGGCGCCGCTGAACCGGGAGATGAACCAGGAGTTTCGACACGTTACTCGCACCGAAAACCTTGTGAACCGCAGCGAAATGGGCCGCACCTTGATCAGAGTCGAAATAGGGTGCAAATATGCACCCTGCAACACATTTCCTCCGTAAGAACTTGCAGGCACCACACGGGCCGCTACCGCCACCGCTACCGCCACCGCTGCTGCCGCCACTGCCGCTGCAGCCGCTGGTGGTGGGATTTGAGCTCATGTTGATGTGGGTGTGATTGGTTTTGTAGAATCTTGAATGTGAGATGATAATTAGGGTTTTGTGGAGTTTAATTAATTTGGGGTGTGATTTGAGGTTATATGAAGAAATTAGATATGTTGCGTGAAGCAAACATATCATATAGCCAGCTGCTTCATCTCGTGATCATATGGCTACATAACTCTCATGCTATCTCTCTATATATATCTCTACATATATATATATATATATATATATATATATATATATATATATATATATATATATATGTGTGTGTGTGTGTATATTAATAGTATATATATACACGTATATGTATGTATAGATTCTCTCTCTCTCTCTCTCTCTCTCTAGCTCTCTCTCTCTCTCTCTCTCGCTCTCTCTCTCTCTCTTTCTCTCTCTCTCTCTCTTGTTTTCTCTCTCTATGTATGTATGTGTATGTATGTATGTATATGTTTAGATGATTTGATGAGAATGATGTGTATGCATATATCTATATAGACCCATGATTGCTTTACAATCTAAAGATGTTAAAAAGTTTCACTTTAAGCTACTATGTTTACAAAGTGTTACAATATGCACCTTGTGGTTTAATATGGTGAATAACATGGCTGATGGCCCAGAGTATATAGAAGTTTAGGGCAGAAAATAATTGGGATTCTAATGAGTGTTCTTTGATGTGTTGACTTAAATTTAGTAATATCTTCATGTTTCTTGAGGTTTTTGTATGTGGGATGCTTCAATTAGGGCTAATGCAACAAATGATTAGATGGGGATATTCATAAAGTTAGGTAATAATATGTGTGAGCAATGATGGGTATCCAATTCTTTAACAATATTATCATGTATCGCTTTTTGAAAGTATAAGTACGTATTTTTTTCTCCATATGGTTTTCTAGTTTAACCAAAGTTGACCAAAATTTAATAATAACATACACTTCAGGATCAGAAAAATTACCTATATAATATCACGACTTAACGTGCTAATACTAAAAGAATAAAACAACTGCAATTCAAAGTCTCAGTTGTTTCTTATCTTTTGAGCTTATGTGCTGTCGTCCGAAAACATATTATGCCTTCATTTGAAAATATGCAATGTGGGTCACTCAAGCGTCATACCAAATATAACATAATTTTTCTGTTAGTGTCACGTGACATGGTGTTCTATCACCTAAATCTACCTAGGTGTGTAATAATGATAAAAACCTCTAGAATCATAATGTCAATTTCATATATTGGTCATACACTGTAGCTAATGATAAGAAGATCAAGGTGGTAAAGTGTACTTTTGAATACCACATAAAAACATACAAAAAGAAACATAAAAATGATAGATTTTAACAATTTTGAACTGAAAACGTGTTGATGCATATGTATCAATTCATTGAAAGAACTCACACTCCGTTTTTTCCTCCTTTATGTAATCAAACAACTTAATTTAAATATTCCAATTTCTAGAAATTTATCCAAAACAAATTAATTTGTTACTTGTAAAATCAAATACACTAATTATGAATTATACTCTGACAATAATTCCGAATATTTCTAGTTTTAGAAGTTGAGATGTGTATCTTTTATGTTTTGTCGAATTGTCATTACAAGAATTTTAATTTTGTATAAATAGAGCCGATGGTGATGAAATGCAGACTACTAATTAATTATATTTATAGTTTAACTGGTTTTAATTATGAATATACCAAGTTTTTAAGATATTATCTTTTAAATTGTATGTATATGTATATACTAGTACTAGTATACTAGTTATAAACATCATGCAACAACTTTATGTCAAAAACCTCGGATCATATTTCTAACTTGTGATGTCTTACATTTATCTCAAATAAGGTTATACAATATAATATAGCACACTATGTCATACAATATCATTTTATACTACAAGTGAAATATACAAAACAAGACAACGGATCTCAAATAATATACCAGGACATTTAATTTGGTTTTGATTTGATTGAATTGTAAGTCTTTATGTCTGATGTAATATTGTTATCAACGTCCTATAGTTAAAATATACTTTATTAAGATATATGATAAAGTATGATACTTTTTGAAAATCCTTTTAGTCTAGTTACATACATGAACTCATATAGTCATTACAATCATTCTTATATATAAAGCAATGACGTTAAGTACTTTAAGCCTTAAAACATTCATTTGTATGTTATGTAGAATATAGTTAAGCAAACAACTTTATTTTGATATTTTAATTATTAGACAGTTATCCAAATATTTTAATTTGTTACTTGTAAAATCAAAAATGCTAATTATGTTTTTAAACAACATTAATATACGAACTTTTCATTTTTGTTTAACTCGTGCAAAGGGACCTTGTCCATTTTACCCATGGTCAATCTAAACACAAAAAACAAATAGAGCTAGTAAAAATCTTACTCATGGAGTAGGATCTAGAGATTGTGAAATGAAGGTAAACTATAATTAAGAGATTAAAAAAAGCTGCTTTTAAAGAAACCTTTGGCTAAGATAAACCCTTTTTTTTTTCTCAAAAAAAAAAGATAAACCTTTTTTGATATTATATATTTGATGAAAAATACATAAAACAAGTATCATAACAATAAACTATAAAAGAATAGCATTGTGTTAGAATTTGATCCATAAACATTTGTTTTATGTTGTATGTTTCGGTCGCTAATCGTTAGAATTTCTTTATATACATCTTATGACTGTAGATATACAGGATAATTTAATTAATTGTTTTTATGAATTTGATATGAATGTAATTTGCGATAAGGGAAAACAATTTCACATAATAATGCTAATTATTTTAGCCATTATTAGTTCTTTCTATTAATTAGTTCAATCAAACAACAAAATCATATCATTATAGAAATGTCAATAAACATTTAACTAGTGTTTCTTTTGTCGAAGTGTATAATTGATGGAATGTACATAACCCCAACAACAAGATTATATTTTGAGTAAATTACATAGATGGTAAATGTGGTTATGTTGAAATTTTAGATTTATTTTTTAAAGTTTATAATCTTTGAATATAGTCTCTAACATTTCTTTCTCTTTTATATATAGTATTTAGATCTGTTAGTCAACTGTTAGTGATTTTAACTATTGTAAAATTAACATGATACTCGTATTAATCAAATTTACCTTTTAAACTATAGTATTATTTTTACTTAGGAAAATTTTATATTTTTGTTTTTCAAAAATTTATATTTTTATATTATTTTTATAATTTTATTTTTAATAAGATTATTATTTAATAAAATACGTTTTGAATACACAAATAAAAAAAATTTAAAAACATATTTTTTAAAATGTCCATTTTTAAACCATTTGTTTTTTATACGTCATTCTAAAACCTTTTGATTTTTTAAACTGGTTGGTTTTTTGAAGTTTTTTTTTAAACCATTCATTTTTTAAAACATCTTTTCTTAAACAAATTCTTATTTTTTTAAACATATTTTTAAAAACAATTCAGTTTTAAACGTCTTTATAAAAGAATACATTTTTATAAAGGTTTAAAGAACCCGCATATTGGTCTATAAAAAAATTATAAACCAAACATTTAAAAGAAGACATTTTTTAAAATATTTTTTTATTTGTGTAATAAATTATAAGCATATTTATCGTAAAATAATATAATAAAATAAAATTACATTGATGATCACTGCAAGTAAAATAGTTATTTTGATAAATTTAAAATCACTAATTAAACTAACAGAGTAGGGATCATTGATAAAAGATAACTATAACATTAAGGACTATATTCGTAATTTTAAAATTTTAAGAACGAAATCTAAATTTTTAACCAATCACAGGGACCATTTGTGTAATTTACTCTTATATTTTATTCCAAATCTTTCATCCAAATTTGTGAAGATTTAAAGAGAAATGAAAGTAAATATATAATTTTAACTTCCAAACAACTGTTTATCGTTATAAAACCATCAACATTATTTTGTAGTAAATAATAAAACATGATATATTGAAATTTCTCTTTTCTTCTTTTTTTCTCTTATTTAACAAATTATTTTTTATCTGGAATGCATAGATTTGGCTTGGAAACAAAATGGAATTAATGTTTGGTTTTGAAGTATACTCCAAATATAATACTTTCAAAAATGGTTTTATAGCAAAGCCGTGGGCTACACACATGTTTAACCATGAACGGTTTTAAGTTTACACCGATAATCAACTTTGCACACGATCATATTAACTTATCATACTAACACTGAACTTTAATGATCCTAGGCTCTAGAGTTTTCATATGAGTTTTTAGGAGGTTTCTAAACCATGTTTCTTTCTAGGCAGTATACTATCATAGGTGGCGAACTTGACCAGCAAAGTCAAGACAAGATCTTGAGGAATGAAGGATTGAGTTCTTTTCTTTAACCAGCGAATTGATGTCGAACCAAGTATTGTCCTTTAGTGTTAAAATGTCTAAAATACCCTTATATGTAGTGCACATGGGAGGTCTTTACTAAAAAGTTAACGTCCGTCGGTGCAAATGACGAAATCCATAAGAACTTTTCACAAATAGGGTAATTAAAGCTTGCAATTTTTATTAAATGGCACATTCCATAATTTAGCCTATTACAAAGAAAAAAATTGTAAGTTACTCTAATTAATTAATTTCGTTATCTATTTGAATCATTTTTTTGTGTATATTTTTAAAGTATCTTACGTGCGATCAACCATCTGAACTGCATTATCACTTATACATACTGATTCACATGATACACATAAAATGAGAGTTAAAAAATATATTTGACCTTCATACTACTCTCAATCTCTCTAAAATCATTAAATACTTCATCATGATCATATTATCTTTCTATCTTCATTGTAGTTTTAACATTCTTGTCTAGCTCATTGACATCATTAACTTCCTAGTTGATATCTCCCTACTTGTTGAGAGTAACGCGACACCTCTGGTTGTTTCAACTTGCCACCCGCCCTCACATGCTAGGACAAGGTGGTGCATGCAAAGTTGGTTCGAAGTTCACAATTCTTTAGCTTGTTTTTGTGTTCTACAATCATTATTCGTCACATTGATCATGATATGTTTTGCCAACTTCCTCAAAGGTTTCCATATTAATGGCTATGACGAAGCGTTGATAATTTGTCTCTATCATTTGTATACCCTCACAATGGAAACCTAGACGCTCTTTAGCTAGAACTAGTGTTTATGCTATCATCACATCCTCCTTCTACTCTAAGGAAGCATATGTTTCTATTTTTTGTTTGCTAATTTTGATTGTTGTCATCATTAGAGCAAAACATTTCATATATATATTGTTCATTTATGAACATGGTTTTTCATCTTCGAACATAAATGAAATGTCTTTTTTCTATTCAAACCTCAATTTGCATGTGAATAAATTTAAAATTTTTGAGTTTTTCTTCATAGTTCTAAGATTTCAACACTGCTGTAAATTTTTATTCTTGTTTCCAAGTGTTCACAAGTGAACGTTGCTTGAAAGCGAGAACCCCGAAAATGGCATTACTACTTGTTTAAATTAATACATTTCTTTCTAAATAATAATATTAACTCAAGAAGTTGAATTAGTACACGTCTAGATTTACGAATATAGTTAAAAGCCTTTAGATGCATTCACATGTGAAAATTCAGACTTTGATGTACAAAATTAAGTTTTCATGTGTCTTCATATGTAAACATTCATATTCTGGAATAAAAAATAAACATTTTTAAATATGTTCACATATGAATTTCAATTTCTTTCAAAAGCTAAATTCTTCTCCTATGGTGTTCTTTCATAGCTTAATGATAAAAATGCTACCATTAGTAGGAAGCTCAAGAATGTTTTATCAGCAGAAACATTATATATTGGTAGAAATACTACCATTAGTGGGAAGCTCAAGTGTAGTTCCAAGTATTGAAATGAAAGATTGAGTAGATTATTACATCTATTCATTTCAAACCATTCAATCATAACTTTAACTTGTGAAACTTATGTACTCTTAAACTCAACAAAAACCAATGGTTCCATAACTTTATCACCACAACCATTTAAAAGCAATCCATCATTTCATCCTGATTTGCTTCAACTTCTTTTGCACTATCCTTTGAATCAACATCCATACTTACAATAGTTTCATTCTTAAACCCTTTAGGCATTCATCAAACACCTTGAGGATGATTACAATAGATGAATTAAATGATCCAAAGCTCCCTGCATCATCGCTAAATAGAGCTAGCTTTGGGTTGGAGAATAGACACTCTCACCTCAAAATTTGATGATATAGTTTGATATAAGAACACCCTATATTTTTATCATTTTCTGATGTCACGTCATGATCACCTTGTAAGTCATTGCTTTCAATTCTGTGATGGACCATCCTAATTACTTTACTTTTTTTAATGGCAAATGTATCTTTCACCTACTTTAAAATTACACAATGTCTGTATTTGAACCTAGGATATTTCCTTTCATGAAGTAATGCCTCTACCAAGTGGGTTAACCCCACATTGACAATTACTTTACTACTATGACTTTTTTCTCTATTTTCGATCCTCATTGCTACTTAATTGACTTTCTTGCTTTGTTGGGTACCCACATCCGATAACTCAAAGAGCTCTGATACCACTATACAACTCAACTTGCTATAGTAACGCCTTACTTGCAAAGATTGACATTTGGTATGTGAAAAAGAGTGGATCTATTAGATTTATTTGCAAAACCACAAGACTAATCAAAATAGTTGGAACATATTTTAGTTACTATAATATTTTACAACTATCTTGATTAGTCTCCTGGTCTTTTATCTCTTAGTTTTTTATAACGTCTGATTCACACAATTTCCAATGCTATCACTAAATCTACAATCTACACCACTTGCGGATGAAAAAATGATCTACTCTTCAGTTAATGTACTTAAAAATAAGAATATTTGGCACATATAGGTATGCGCGTATAAATACTTTGTGGATGTTCAAAAAATAGATTTATCTTGTGTTTTAAATGGTTCTACCCAACGGCCATGACAACAATTTTGCTCCGTGACTTTGACTTTTATAGACTGAATTGGTCAAGGTCAAACATTTTGCCAACATGTAATTTGCACAAAACAATGTAAAATATGTCTCCTACACAAGGGACAAACGATCTCCTTTAATTAAATTAAGAGTTTCAAAGTTGTGAAAAGTAGTTAGATTAGTGACTCTAATGTAATTAATGACCTTTACAATGCAGATTTGGTCAACTTCGTCTTCGGATATAGAAGCATTTTATATAGTATATATATAGGACTAGCTTTAGTAAACCCGTGTATTACACGGATTTAATAAATAAAATATTAATATAATAAAATTCATTAATAATAAAATGGTATTTTAAGATATGATATGACTGAAACTACGTATGAGAAATTACTACAAGTAATAAAACAATGATATCAACTTTTAAAAATTTTGTTTTTAAATTTTTTCTCAAAAAAATAAAAATTTTGTTCTAAAACTTGATCCGTATAAAAATATCATTTTTAAAAATTTCTTTATTATAACTCTCAAATTTACTTACTTTTTTGTTTTAAAAAATTGAATTTTAAAAATAACAATTTTTAAATATTTTGTATTTTTAAAAAAGTTTTATGCTTTAGAAAAATTTATTATTGTATAAAAAATTTAGTTATTAAGAAATAAAATTAATAAATAGATCTTTTTTTTTAATTTGTTAAATCTAAAAGAGTGTTAAATAATATTATTAGTAATTAAGGTAATTATTTAATAGGAGAGAGATGCTGGAAAATTTGATGAGGATGATTCAGGTGCTGACGCGTGTCATCTCAAGTTACTCTTTTATTAGAGTAGTAAGATAAAATTAATGAATATAATGACAATTATCTTATTAGCATTTAATTTATTCATAGAGATTTTGAAATTCATAAAGAAAAGCAAAGCTTGCAACTTGCGGAGATGGAAGTTTTTCCGAAAGGCAAACTTATTAAAACAACACCTAGCAAATGTAAGACAAATATACAACAACAAATAATAATTTTACATACCAATGATCTAGTGGTTAAAAAGGAGGTGAAAGTCTTTCCCTCTTTTGAAAGTTTAAGGTTTGACATTAACGAATAATTACTAACTTGATGATACTAATAACTAACCAGTAACCACTAACCTGTCGTTAAAAAAAGATAGTAACTTTACATACTAAAAAACATTAAAACAGACATGTAACTTCATATTTGTTCTATTTTTAACCATAGATGCCCAATACACCGAACACTTAAAAATCTTTCCATCTTCACCAGCTTGTTTGAGAAATGCACCTCCTTTTTTGCCTTCTAAATACACCAATAAGCTATCAATATTATTCCTTGAATTTTTATTTTTTTTTGTAGCATCCCCCATGCCAACATGAAGTTAGAATCATAAATGACCTGTATAAAAAACCTTATTGGATATTATGTACTATTGATAACTATCTAAAGAAACAAAAGAGAAAAAAGATCTATCAATCATTTCTTTTAATTAAGAAAAGAATAGTTTCATAAATATAATTAATACAATAAGTTTAACTAATGTCTTATATCCGGTGATAAGTAATATGTTCTGTCATGTTTGATTAAATTTGTTTATTTTGAAGGAAATTCAATGCAATTATAAAGAGATAAGAGAAAATAATAACATAAATAATAATGAGTTTGCTCATAACTTTGATGGTAGATATGGATTTGCGGTAGAAGTTTAGCAAGATCGATAAAGTTCAAATTTAAGTTTCCAATCTTCTATTTTCCTAATCTAAAAGTTAAAATAAAATTACCTACTTTCCTTTATCAGATATATATATATATTTATGTTTTATGTATTCGGTTTTAAATATCACAAATTATTGTTATGTTGTTAGGCCGGGTTTACCTCAATTTTAATTTTTAAAGTCAATATGATAATTACTGTTTTGGGAAACAACAAACCAAACTGGTCTGATTGCGTAGGTCAGTCGATTTTACCTGTTACGGGTTTTGTCCGGTTTTTCGGTTTGATTTTGATGGTTTCAACCGAGATTTCTGATTTTTTTCTAATATGTAGTTTGTATTTAAAAAAATTTAAGCTAAAATTAGTTCATGATTATAACATACATACATGACTGCATATTCTAAAAGAAAATATATATAACAAAGGCTAGAGAGGCGGTTTCAAGTTTCATATATTAATGAGCTATTAACCTTTTAAAACCAAACCATGAATCGATCCGCTAGATCTTAAATTGTATGTGTACTTTGGTTTAAGCGTTTGATCGGTTTTAACACTTTTTTAATTTTCCTTTGTAGAAATGTATTAAGGGTTGTATGAGCTAGTTGAACTTCCTCTTGGGACTAGTGACACCATCATCAAGTTTTAAACTAACAATGGACAGTTGAAATTCTATCTGAGATAAAGTTTATACTTGGCTATGAAGAAGCATGTCACTGTATCTATTTCTAGCGTCATCTAAAGGGAAAAAAAAGTCAATACTATGATTTTTCATTCTTTAAAATCAACAGAGTTGTTCAAAATTTTAATATAAATGGTACTAGAGCACAACTCTTTGGGGGTAGGATAAGTGTGACTTACATTTCTTTTGTTTTTTTATCTAAGTGTGTCGTTTTACGAACAGGTTACATGATTAATTGAGAAAGTTTGTGACAACTCGTATCAAGAGCTAAATTAAAATACACAAAGTTAAGCATCTTATAAGATTTAAGTCATGATTAAATAATAACTTTATAGAAACAATCTTAGGTTGGGATTCATGATCTATCAAACACGAAGAACATATATTATATATGAGGTGTTACAAATGTTTTCAGATAATTTGCTTTACGAATATAATAAGCTTCAAACTGATGCTTACTAGTGTCGTAAACTCTAAAACGTTACCTTGCAGAGATATTAATAAAAGAACTTTCTAGCTATAAACACCTAGAAGATTAAAAAAAATAATAAGTATTAATGTGTGTATTAGTATATCCTTTTTAGGCATTTGTAGTTGAGTTGAAATAATTTAATATTTTAAATTGAGACTTTTAATATTAATTTGGCTTTTTATAACAAACTTGAATGTTTGGTAGCTATTGAGATTAAACAATTGGAGTGAAAAGGGGGAAAGTGATCATTGACTACAAACTTTTGGTCATGAGGTCTCTCACTTGCTTTTAGCAAAAGTGGATAATTTTTTCTTCTCATATGGACCCACCGATATATTTCATAACAACATCATACGTAACCTTTAGAAACGGTGCAATGCGTGTATCGAGGTGTGTTTGTACGCGTTTTAGATGAAAATTTATTTAAAGTTTTTTATTGAACATTCTTTTAATAAGATGATTCTTTCTCTATCTAAAAGATTAAGAGTTTAAACCTTAAAACGTACAGCTTACACATATATGTCTATACTAATTAGATTAAAAGTTGTTTTAAAAAAGAAACTTAAAAGTTAGAAGTAAATATCTTAAGATTCAAGATTTTAAAAAGGTTTAAATATTAGATAATTTAAGTCAGTTTTGATTACACATCTCTTTTAGTAATACTCATTTAGATGTAAGGGCATGTGTAATTCAAAGTTAGTTAAACTATTTAAATTAAGAAAACAACAAAGATGTAAGGTAAATGTTCAGTTTTTGTGAATCTTGATAGTAATCTCTTTTCTTCAATCCAACAATGTTGTTTCTTAATTCTTGATGTTTCTTTTCTTGATGTGATTTTTCTTCTTATCTATAGATTACTACTTATAATGTATCAATTATATGTGTTTTAAGGATCATACAAATATATGAGTATGCAAAGTAACGGGTTTTACAGGTTTGTGGTTAAGGCTTAACCACGAGAAATGATGTATACTCCTCAGCTCTATCAACCAGTACACACTTTTACCCCATGTCTACACCTAGGTGGTTATTGTGGGTATTCAGATGTCATGTAATTTCTTGTAAATTATCATTATTCGGAATTGTAATGGTAAAGCATTCTTAACAATCATCGTGATATGTCTCCTTCTCAAACTCAATGTATGTAAATCTCAAATATGCACAAAGGCGGTTTATCATGAGAACCAACCTAGAAGCCTACAACAAGACTACAAAACGAGCGTAAAGAGTGACGCCATGATGTGTGGTGGGTCGTGATAACCAAGTTAGCTGCCAACAACAAGACTACGTAATAAGCGTCAATATCAGCACCAGAGTGGTGGTGATTGGTGAATGCTAGTTTTGCAAACCATTTCCTCCCCAAATTCACCTTATAAGATAGAAAATTTTAACATTATTTAGCATTTGACATGTGTAAAAGAGAGTCACCTATGTAATTTACATCCTATTTGTTAAGTCAACGGAGGTTCCTAAAGGATGGGTTACCCTTTCTTAATTTTGTTTCACATACAGTATTTTTCGAAAGCATTTATACTAAAGGGCTATTTGGCAGCATCTGAATCAGCCTCTTAATGATTCAGATGTTTGAATGGTTCAGCACTTAATTATTCAGACTGTTTGTTTTGCGAGCAAATGTTTAAATGGTTCAGACATTTGCCTTTTAATGGTTAAGCATTATATTAATGCTGAATGGTTAAGAGGTCTAATGTTGAATGCTTAAGACCTCTTATCTGAATTGGTCAGACATTCGTCTTTGAATAGTTAAACGATATACTTGCACTTAATGGTTCAGACCTCTTAATGGTAGAGCACTTAATGGTTCAAACTTTTTATTGGTTCATCACTTAATCATTCAGAAATTACCAAACAGCCCTTAATGGTTCAGACCTCTTATTGGTTCAGTATTTAATCATTTAAAAATTACCAAACAGCCCCTAAGACAATAAATTTCCAACACATTTATACTGTGCGTCAAGCCAATATACTTACAAGGCATTTATACTATGCATCAAGGATGTTATTCAAGTTTTATGTTTTTTATTCACTTAAATTATAAGTGAACGTAGTTATCTGGATTACGCGCCCATACATAACTATGTGTGTAGATATATATACATACATATTATACATAATCATGTGAGGTAGTCATGATGATTTTTCATAGCAATCGTAGCGAATTTGATTTACAAACAATTTTCATGTATTTACATGGAGACTTAAATTATATAAAAGAAAACATAAAAATTTGAGTCTTACTTTTACTCTTGAGATTTAAACTACAAAAGATCTTAAAAGTTTTATTTGGGCCGTAAACCCTATGAAATATGTAGCCAGTTGCATTTGTCCAATCCAAACATACAAATTGCCAAATTGGTGCCCAAAGGCCCAAGCCCTAGTCAGCATTTTAATGGGCCGAATTATGTTTAGATAAGTGGATGTTTAAATATGTAATAGGGTAGGGACGTAGGGTTATACTAAAAAAAAAATTCAATCTAAAAAAAATAATAAAAATTATGGGCTTTTATAGTATTAAATAGGAGTCATTTTGGTCATTATATTAAATACGTCAGTTTATTATGTCTTATACGTTAATTGTGTCAAATATCAGTTCATTGTGTCATACATTTTACATCATTTATTATATGTATTCATCATTGTGTTTAACGTTTTAGATCATTTTATGTTATTTTTGTCATTATTTTGATAGATTATATAGACTTGTTATCAATCATTGTGTTTTACAATTAGAATGCATTTTTCAAAACTTATAGTATTGAAGATAACACAATGTGTTATTTTTGTCATTGTTTTTTATAAAATATATAAACTTGTTATCTATTATTGCGTTATACAATCATTGTATTTTAAAATTAGAAGTACACAATAATATTATTTCACCAATATATTTTTCAAAAATCATAGTGTTCAAGATAACACAATAACGATCAAAAAACACAAGAAGACATTATGTTATTTTGTCATTGTTTTTAATTTATTAGATTAATTTGTTGTTAATTTATTATTGTGTTATAAATATTAGAGATACATAATAATGTTATTCCACCACTATATTTTTATAAAATATATAATTTCATAATAATATAATAGTATTAAAAAAACACAATAACCAACAAAAAAATATAATGAACTGCATTAAATACACAATAACGAGATACGAGCTTAAAAACATAGAAAATTTATTATATTTTCATATAATAATAATTTACTCGTTTTAAAGATAAAAAACATTCGTTTTTATGATGTAATTTTTATAAAAAACAATGCCCTACATAAAAGTTATGAATGTCTTTAAAAAATTAGAGAACTTGTAAAAAGTCAACAAAAATGAATATTTTTAAAATAACCATCTAACAAACATTTCTCCTACAATTTGATCTCAACCATTGATTTAGAAAATTGATGGTTTAGATTACTTCTTATATTTTTTTAGTTTTA
The DNA here is from genome assembly GCA_025506505.1 of Flaveria sonorensis. Taxonomy (NCBI): domain Eukaryota; kingdom Viridiplantae; phylum Streptophyta; class Magnoliopsida; order Asterales; family Asteraceae; genus Flaveria; species Flaveria sonorensis. The sequence goes on from CM046426.1 coordinate 2,909,705, forward strand.
GGAGACTTTTTATTTCAATATTTTTCTATGTAATAATCATATGATTGTTTGATTTGAAATATAATAAGATGAAATTAGTTAAGGAATCAATAGATAGGAGAGGAAGTACTTAATTAATATAAAGACTTATAAATATTTATGTATAAGTTTTTAATAATCAAATTATTATATTTTGTAATAAAGATTCAACATTTCACTTCAATAAACATTACTTTCCCGATTATTTAAAAGATGCTTAGACTCTAACCGAGACATACTATTAAATAAGTCGATCATGTGCTTATTTGATTAGTTATTTAATAATTAGTTGATTACGCTTTATTATACATTAAAGATTATTTTGAAATTGAACTTTAATGAGATTGAAATAGACTATATGTTGCATCTAAAGATTTGTATTGATTGTAAGTCAAACAATGATACATTCATGATAACTTAAAGATATTATATAACATCTTAACAAAACTTTATAGTCACTCGACTAGTGAGCTAACTATTTTGTATTTACATTATTATATTTTTAAACTTAAAACAAAATGAGGTCGGACATTAAAATTGAAACATAAGTCACTAGATGTACACGATAATAAGCATTACATGAACATATGAGTGTATTATTAGTTGTATGGAATAACAACATTTAACTTACTGCATCAAACTGTTAGACAATGGAACATCGGTGTTTATTTGTTTTGGTTTATATGTATGTATTATTCTATTTTGTTTGTTAAACATCGTCTAAGATACTAATGAACAATTTTTATTATACTATGTATTAAACTAAAACTCATACTATTTTCAAATATAATTCAAATCAAAGTACTGAAAGGTATAATGTGAAAATTACTCACGTTAATGCTATGATATTTCTTCATGTAATTAGTAATGATCTTAATCTCTTAGACATATTGATTAACTAATACAAATTCTTATGAATTTGTATTCGGAATAATACAAATCAACAATCCAAATATACGAATTAACTATATATATACGAATTAACTATAAATCGTAAAAAAAATATTTTGTGATACATAAGTTAAGCTTGATAGTTACTTAAATATAATCTAATAAAAATAGTTATACAAAACAGAAGATACAACTTCGAACCAAAAATATTTTCGATTGTTCTTCATATAATAATTCTTGTTATACTTAACATTGGGTTCTTTTTACTTTTCATTTTCGAAAAACTATAATCCTATATGTTAAGAGTTTATCTTCACTGAATACTTGATATATGCAACACATATAGAAGTCATGATTTCGATTTATTATTCTAGAAATTGTTTGCTATAATTTATAGTTTATTTAATATATTCAAAAGTTTGAAAACTCATAGGATTAAATTCGAAAAAAAAAAAGATAATTTGAAAAACAAATAAAAAGGAAACATGGTAATAAATTGATTGGGTGATGTATATGAACCTTTTCCTCTTTTAAGTTATAAGACAAAAGTTTGGTCAAACATAAATTTGAATTACTGCTTTATTTTATTCTTCACAGTTTAGACACAGACATAATAATTTTGTATTTCTAAATTATTAAAGAGCAGATTCATTATTTTTCTTATCTTTTTTATAGTTTAGACAATTCATATGAAGAGTAAATGTAATGACATATAATTTAAAATGGGTTGGTTATTAGGTCAACCTCAATTATAAAACAACAATTCAAATTTTTATAGGGATTGTATAGCCCTATACGTGTTGTATAAGGGGGGTGGTATAGCTTTACATGGGGCGAATAACCCCTCTGACAGTCCCATTAAAATTTTTTTTCGTAATCAGTGTCAAATTTACTATACTTTTCATGTAGGTCTACCTGTGTCGTATAGGAGGTAGTATAGGACTATATGGGACGTATAACCCTCTAATAACTCCCTTGAATTTTTTTTTGTTTTTAGTGTCTTCGACCCTATAAATCTCGTATAATGTTATATGAGACGTATAGACTGGTGTCGATTTATAATAATGGATGTTTTAATATTAGCACCCTTTATTATTTGTATGATTATTGTATTCTTGACTTTACTAGAATAAAGTACTTGGTTGTTAATTTTTAAAGATATTTAGGTTTTCGTAAAAAGATACATTAATGTATTTGTTTCATAAATTTTCAAAAGGTATAAACATTAAAGTAATGTTTAGATTTAATTATTTTATATTATAGGTGAAGTAAACTTTCTAAAGATGTTACAAAAATTTAAAAATAAACTTTTAATATTATGAACTTTTTGTTAACTACATATGATATTATAAATCTTCTTTTATCTTGTAATCTTGTAACGATAGATTCACACCTAAAGTTATGTGTGATACTTACATTAAGAAAAAAGACATGATGAATAGAACAAAAGACATGATGAATAGAACAACACCTATATGGGTGTGGCACCCAAAAATTATTCTTGTCATAAACATGAAGTATAACACATAGCTTAAGTATTCATTTGTTTCGACTAAACCTCTAATTTAATGATATCAAGCTACGTACAAAATATTATCTTATCATATGATTAAAAGGAGGTGTTAGTTAAACTTATTTGTTTCGCGTATTGCAATTATAAATTCATATTATTATGCATATTATTGTATACCTATTTTTTGGTAAACTTATTCCACCCGGACTTGAAACAGTAACTTAATCGAAATTAACTTTATTGATATTAGCAATCAACTCTTCATTTATTAGTTGTTTTTTCCTTTTATCTTTTTATCTTATTGATTTTCTAATTATTTATCCTCAATAATTTAATAATAATTAACTGTTGATCTCAGAGAAAGAGAAATAACACAATCAGACGCATGTGTTTGAAGATTTCACACACACTTCAGTTAATTTCAGTGTGTGTCTTCTGCTCTAACAATAACAAACAACCTCCTGAAATTCTTCATTTTTATTAGAAAAAGGTACACTAATTTGAAGTATTTGATTTTCATTTTTGTTAAAAGTGTTTAACACTTTGATTCTTAGTTTTTTGATTGTTTGTGTGTAATTTGTTCATGTTGTTACGCGATTTTGCTTAGATACGTAAACAGGTGGAAGATCGTTTGACGAAGAGTAAACTGTAAGTACAAATGTACAATCCTTCGGTGATTTGTATAATTGTAGTATGATTTTGTTTATTTTGCATGTTTATTATTCGGAGGATTTGAAGGTAATGCGAAGCAATTTTGAAGTAAAATCTCTCTACGTTTAGCTAACTTTCGTTTTTCTAGGTGTTGTTATCATAAATTTAGGGAATCATTAGGTTTTGATCTCGTGAAATACGATGCATTATCAGGATTCATGATTATTATGCTCCGGTGATAGATATCAATTGTATTTTTGTTAAGTTCGATTCGATTTTGCTATCGGTTCTGTGTGATTTTAAGCGTGTTTGTGTTTTGTTAACGATCTCACCAAATTGTTTGAAATTTTTCGTCAGTTTTGAGCATTTTCCATGGTTTTGATTTGTTATTGACTTATTGACTGTGATGTTTGTGTATTTAAGCTTGTTCTAGTAGATTTTTCTTTTTAGTTTCTTCGATTATTTTTATAAGTTTGACTATTTGAGCATATTTCATAGTTTTGATTTGTTGTTGAGCATAATGTGTGTAATTTCTTCCATCTAGTGTGTAGTAACTCACTAATCATGATGGAATCAAGAGAAAATATGATGCCAGAAGTAGAAACAAAAGCACCTGAGGCTCCATCAAGCAATCAATTGGCCCTGAGCACTAATAGCCCAACCCAAGCTGCAAACCCTAGCCAGATGGTGGGACCCATAGGGTTTTCTCCTGCTACTGGCGGCATACCCTCTTCTTTGGCGAAGAAGAAGAGGGGTAGGCCGCGGAAGTATGGTCCAGATGGAGCGGCTGTGAGTGGTGGTGCGAGTGGCCGGACATTATCACCAATGCCTTTGGCGGCGTCTTCACCGCCCTCTGGTGGCTATTCTGATATAAAGTTTGGTGAACAAACAGCTACTGGTGGTGTGTTTCTGGCTGAGAAGAAGAGGAAAAGGAAAATGAATTTATTAGAGAGATCAAATATGAGTTTAGGTAAAAGGCCAAATGGTGTTGCTTCACTTGTATAAACTGGGAAATGTTGATGTATATCTTGTGTTTTCATGGCAGGGGACCAAGTTACTTCTGGTGGAAGTTTTACCCCTCACATGGTCACTGTTAATCCAGGCGAGGTATGTTTTTTTACCCCTCGTATTGCCGTAAATTCCATGAAAAAATTCACTCGTCTTTTTTGTAGACACTTATGAACTAAATTGGCACATATATTCATATTGAAGCCTTCAATACATAGCCAATTTTTAAGTAAAGAACCACGAGAACCACATAATGTATTTGTTCATAATAACTATAATGGGAGTTAGAAAGATAGTGGGAAAGCAGTTACATAACTGTATCATGTGTCATCCTTAATACAAAAGGCACAAGTATATATGCCGTTCTTATAGTTCTCTTCTTAAAATTGGTTTTGTATAGAATGTCCCTCTATATCCATATGTCATCACCATATAATCTAATCCAACCAGATCTATAAGATTCTACTACTTTCTCGTCTTTAAAAAGTATTTGACATATAACAAACAATCAATCACTTCCCATGTTAGATGATATGAACATGCATCATATTTGCTTTTCACATTTTCAGGATGTAACATCTAAAATCATCTCATTTTCAAAATATGGGCCCCGGGCAATATGTGTTCTATCAGCACTTGGTATTATTTCACACGTGACTTTGCGCCAGGCTAGTTCATCAGGAGGCACCGTATCATACGAGGTGAGTAACTTTTTTTTATTTTTAGAAATTAGCCCGTTATATAATATCTGATTCTTCTTTTTGTGTAACTTTATGTTATAGGGAAGATTTGAAATCCTTTCATTGTCTGGATCCTTCACACCTGGGGAGGTTGGAGGAATATCATCAAGAGAAGGTGGCATGAGCATAGCTTTATCTAGCCCTGATGGTCGTGTAGTTGGCGGTCTGCTGGGTGGACTCCTAACTGCAGCCGGTCCTGTTCAGGTACACCATTTGACTTTTTAAGGTCAAACAAGGAGAATATGAAATGAAAACTGATACATCTTTAGTAAAAATTTGGAAACTATTCGAACACCAATAGAGGTGGCAAAACGGGATTAGGTCAAAACATTCAGTCGGGTTGACCCGATACACTTTTTTGTCCACAATTTTAAAGCTTCTTATAAATAACAGATTTGACAGCTGAATTCAAAGCATACCATTTGCTTTTATCAATACTCACATTATGTAAATTTCAGGTTGTTGTGGCCAGTTTTCTACCTGATGTAGGAAATCCCATTGGGCCTAAACCGCGAAAACACAAAAAAGTCATTAAACTCTCGACTCCAGTAGCGCACCCTACGCCACCTGCAGCTACAAGTATAGATCAGCAGAACTTCAATGAAGAAAGCCAGGAAAGTCCCACCAGTGGAAGTACCAATTCTACCCCTGCCCCTAACTTCCAGCAGCAGAACCACACCCCAATGGCGACGGTGCATGACTGGAGGAGGACTGCCACGGACATGAATGTGTCCTTGAGGGAAGATTGAAGTTAACCATAGCTCTTCTTTTTGCTGATTTTAGTTGTAGTTTGTATAAGGACATTTAGGTAATTTTGGGGAAAGAAGATGTTGTGTTGTTGTTGCTTCTATAGCAATGTTGATGTAATACATACTTGAGGGAGAAATATGTGAACTTAAGTAGGTAACTTTGTATGTTTTCCTTTAAAGATGTTTAGCATTTTTATTATTTTTCAGTCTCCAGTGAAAATTGCAACTTTTTTTTTTACATGCTACTGCCGGAGCTAAAAAGATATCTAACATTTTCTGCTGTTTTCAATTCGGTTCGGTTAACGTTTAGCCTCAAGAAAATTTTTATAACCGAACCGTTAAACACTTCTAGTTAAAGTTGCTAAAAGAAACATGCCCATTTTAACATAGAGTTTGACTGATTTAAACGAATTGGGTTTATTATTTACTTTACTTTTATGAAACTTTATGTGTGCTTGTACTTATATTTTGATACCTTAAGTTTTTATGTTTTCTACTTTCATACCCTATTTTAAATATATCTAAGGAGGAGTTTAGTTTCTTTAAAGATCTTAGTAGGTTTAGTTATACTTTTGAAACCTTATTTGTCTTATAATAAGTTAGAAGTCATGTGCAAAAATTCTACCTTTGGCTATATTCAACTATTTGTGACTGATGTTTTAACATAATTTGCTTTAACATGTTTTATTCAACTCTTAATTAGATAACAATATTTAAAACATGAAGCTTAAGTTACAAATCTTTGAATATTTATTTTAACACGAATTTCACATAGATATTTCATATTTTTAATTAAAACTTGTTTTATTAGTAGAATTATACATAAATTAACTACATCTTAAGCTTTTCAATAAACTAGTGGTATTCAAGCTCACGCGTTGCGCGAGTATCTAGTACGCAACGCTAGACCATGTTTCATGAACAATAACAATAAGTCCACGCACAACGCGCGTTGTAATACAAGGCTGGAATAAGCATCAGACGTGGCTGCAACCCCGAAAAGGCTACCACGCCAAACGATGAGAAATTTTTTATGAATCATCATTGCCTTGACACATACAACGCGTATTGCAATTACAAAACGTGTTTCAGAGGCTAAATAATACATACAATAAAAAGCGACATACGCATCACCCGTGAGCATTTAACAGGAGCACACATGGACCAAAAATGAAACATCACAAAAGACCTGTGGCCAACAACAAAAATTCAAAGAATTTCCTATTCATTTCCTTGCTCCTTATGTCTCAGATGTGCTTACACTCATCATCATCGACCCCACAATGAATATAGCATCGAGAAACACTCCTGCCAACAATACAACTAAACAACTTGATGCCACATCCGAAATCCACCTTCTATAACGTCTCAGATGAGTATGCACTCAACATCATGGACCACACAGTGAGTCTCAGATGAACAACCCTTCAACATCATTGACCAGTTACAAACAATTTCCAACAACAGCAAGAATATTCAAAACTATAGCACCAACAACGTATTACTCAGATGTATATACACCATTAACAAATCGATTAGCAACCAAAAACAGATTAGGGTCTAACTTCTCTAACTTCATCAAATCAAACAACAGACCCAAAAAATGTCTCAGATGAATAGGTAGTCATCATCATCGACCAACAGACAATGCAAAACGAATAGAATCAGAGACACCTTGAATTTAAGAGAAACCCCAAAAATATTTCATCAACAACAGCCGAAGGCTAAGATTCATCATTAACAACAGTTGCAGATTAAAAAAGCACAACCATTAATGACATAATACAAAGAAAAAGCATAGATCCACCTGACAATATGTTAACTTCATGTGTTTGTTTCGTAGCCTATAAAATAGGTGTGTATTCTATTAATGAAACAGGAGAAAAATGAAGTAAAAGTTTGTGTTTTTATTCTCTCATCTTGTTCTTTGGAGCCTAACCCACTCAACGGTTCATTGGGAGATTGACCATCTCGAATCGGTCTCTATCAGAGAAGGTCGGCGTCGGTGTATCCCGACAACAACCCACAGCCCGTTTGCAAAGAATAGGCAAGAGCCACAACGTCAGCAACCGCCATGCAACGACGAAGACGGTGAAGGCGGTGGCAAAACCTGCTCAAAGCCCCAAACCTCTTACTCGCTCTCGCTTTAAAATGATATAGAAAGCACACATAATTGAGCCACGGGAATGAGATGGTGATAAAAAGGCATAGAGTTGTACCCCATGCATCACCAGTGGAGCACACAGGAACCAAACATAAATCTTTAGGAAAGACCATGATCAATATCTAAAACCCCTATAAAATTCTATTTCTCCTCTTGCTTTTTTAATAGTATGTGATTTATTCAAACTTTCATCAAACGGTCCATTGTCTAGCGTATCAAGATTAAGATATGTAAATAAAAATATATATCTTTCAAAGTGATTCAATGCTCAAATCTCATCATAAATAAAAATACGGTTGGATTAGAAGTATAATCATTGAGCGTACGAGTGAACCATGCTAAATAGAAAAAATAAATTTCTAAAACACTCTGAAAGAAGTCACCTCAAACTTGAGGGACTAAACAGCAAACCAGTTACCCCTTTGTAATTTTCATGTTTTCTTGATAGAAAAGAAATCGAAGAACAAAAGAGTCGAAAAGTGTTCTTCAAACACAAACACAAACATACAGTGAGCTTTGTGATCTAAACCCTAATATCGTCATCATCATCATCAATATCATCTTCATGCCGAAGGAACACGCTAATTGGTCTCCATACGACAACAATGGAGGGTATGTAATCCTTATGCCCTCAATCGATCCATTCATCCTTCAAGATCTACGTATGAGTTTCTCGATATCTGATTGTATTTTTCTGTGTGTATTGTTGTAGAACTTGTGTGGCGATTGCTGGTGCGGATTATTGTGTGATTGCTGCGGATACTCGGATGTCCACCGGTTACAGTATTCTCACCCGAGATTACTCCAAAATCTGTAAATTGTATGATCCGTTTCGTTTTAATTGTGTGGATTTTTTTGGTTGTTTAATTGTTTTTTTTAGTTTGTGTTAGTTTCTATTGTTAACTTTTATTCTTCTGTTGATTAATTGTGCGTGATTGGAAATTTGGTTCACGCTTAGGGCTTGGGGTTTGTGAATGTTCGCAAATTCAGAACTTTTTAGCTGTAGTTGTGAATGAAGACATAAATGTGTGATATTTGTTTTGCTCATTTTATCTCAGTGTAGGATTTACATTTTACAGATGTTAAGAAAATGTTCAGTGCTTGGTCTTTAGACATGATTAAAAATAGAGGTAGTTAGGTGATTTTACATGTAGCTTGATAATCAGTTTCCTTTAACCTAGTTCTTGTGGAATACATGGAGAACCTGCTCTATCTTTAAGTAATCGAACACACTCCCAAATAGTCACCACCCATGAAGTCAGATATCACTTGAATTGAGGTCTTTGGTTGGTTATGAACATTTTGGCCCATACCCAGAAAGGTAAACTTGTAGGCATTGTTGCATGGAGGATGGAAATTTAGTATTCAAGAATCTTGGTGGAAGTTGTTAGTGGTCCTTTACCATTCTACTTGGGGGCTAAATTCTTCATGCTCTTGTATTTGTATCAAATGAAATCTTTATTATTATTATTATTATTATTATTTTTTTCACTTTGGTGGTTCTTTTTGTTTGGCGTTGAATCGAACTAAAGCCTGTCGAAGATCTCAGATTTTGGTATTTCAAGGGCGATCTTATTTTTGAGTGGTATGCGGATTCGTTCATAGAGATGGTTTCTTTTTTTATTCAAAGATTTTGGTAACCTTTTTAGATGCCTTATGATTATGGAGCAATCTTTTGGTGATGGAAAATGTTTGTGAATTGATTAATTAAATTATATGCATCCTCAACACATAATCTGTGGGGTATATAGTTACATTGCATTGTTGTTTTCGTAAGATGGTTGCTATCCAAACAGAATAGTGTTGTTTTGGTTGATTGGTTCCCCTCTCTTTGATATTATAAAGCATGCACGTCTTTGAACATTAATTAAAAACGGTTGCTTGTATATGTTCTCATTTGGTTTGGGCTGAAATAGAATAACAAACATTTAAATTTGTTCAAAATTTTACTTTCAGAGCGGATAAGAGCTTCATGGCTTCTTCGGGTTTCCAAGCTGATGTGAAAGCACTTCAAAAGGTTCTGTCTTCTAGACATCTGGTAAGATTCCTTTGGATTATTTGTTTCTAGTATTCATTCATATTATGTTTCTTTTTTCTGAATTTCTACAAGCTTGTTGTCTTCTATTTTTCATATTGCAGATTTATCAACACCAGCACAACAAACAAATGAGTTGCCCTGCTATGGCTCAGCTTCTCTCTAACACCCTCTACTACAAGCGTTTCTTCCCTTATTATGCCTTCAATGTTTTAGGTGGCCTTGATAGTGAAGGTATATCTGGATATATGGTTCCAGTTTTGAAGTAATTTATTGAAATGTATAGTAACAAAATTCATTTGCATACCTTAAGGGAAGGGATGTGTTTTCACATATGATGCTGTTGGATCCTATGAGAGGGTTGGATACAGTGCTCAAGGTTCTGGTGCCACACTCATCACTCCATTCCTGGACAATCAGCTTAAATCCCCAAGCCCTCTTCTGCTACCTGCAAAGGTATGGATTAGACTCTCTCTCTCTCTCTCTCTCTCTCTCTCTCTCCTCTCTCTCTCTCTCACACACACACACACACACACTCAAGGTGGAAAAATGGGCAGGTTCTGCATGTTGGTTAACAGGCAATTTATTTGTCAGGCTGAGTTGGCACCAAAAAAGCTCGTTAGTTTTTTTTTTTTATTTTAGTAATTTGTCTGGTAAATGTGATTACAAAAGCTGCATTAGTAGGTTGTATGCATTAACAATGCACGTTGAGCAACTCGACTCGCTTTCTTTTCTTAGTTTTTTTAATGTACCCATTTAACTCGTTAGAAATAGAACCTAAACTGAATCAATTCGTTTGCAAGTAAATGGTTGAAACGGCCACCTGTAACACACTAGTGTGTGTATCTATTTTTCATGAAGTTCAACAGAAGCAAACCCATGTTAATGGGTTTTCCAACTTTAGCAGTTTAATCAATGTGGTTTAGGTTTAGATGATTTAGTTGATCTGATTAGTGCACCATTACCATGGTTGTCTATCCAAAATCTGATGGAAATTGTTAACCTGATACCTACAACTTCACATATGTTTCTTTAGCTGATGACTGTCACATGGCATCTTATACGGACGAGAAAAGTACCATACCTGTTAAAAACAAATAACACTCAAGAGTTCAAAAAAGCCATGTCAGCAAAATGATACCATTTTACCTCTACAAGTGTATCCAGGGAGCAAGTCACAATTAAGGGAACTTAATCACAATGACTAAATTGCTGAAGTTCGACGACAACACTTGCATTTTTTAAAATTAGAAGTCTACGCTGGTCAAAATAATTTTTTTCTCAACCATTTAACTTGTATGTTATACTACTTTTATCGGTGCACAGGATGCTGTTACACCACTTTCAGAGGCTGAAGCTGTTGATTTGGTGAAGACCTGTTTCTCATCAGCAACAGAAAGAGATATTTACACTGTAAGTTCAAATGAAAGTTCATCTTATTAAGAGTAATAAATAAACTAATTTCCAAATTTAAAAAATATGTTCTTCGATCAATCAGTTCATTTACATGACCCGATCATACTCCATGAGCCTGTTAAAACAAAGTTGTGTTTAAATTGCACAATCCCAATTCCCAACTACTATTTCCGATCCTAATGCATTCTTTAATTTATATTATGCAGGGAGACAGTGTTGAAATTATAATCCTAAATGCAAAAGGCGTTCGCCGTGAAACTGAACAACTGCGCAGAGATTAGTTACCAGACAAGCTTTCTGAAGTTTGTGAATTTGTTGTCTTGTCAGTCCCTTTCATTAATCAAGCTTAAAACTTCATCAGATTAAAAGTGGGTTTAATACTTTGAATATTTAAGATCTTGGATTTAAAATCACATGAAACTTTCTGTTCATGATCTTATTTGCGTTTGGTGACACGCTTGAATGCTTTTTTATCTTCCTTATAGTAAAGAAAAGCAGTCGGTTTTCTTCAGTTCGGTATAGCCTGATGCCATTTGAGAACAAGGTTAAGAGTGTTTGTACATGACTCGAGTCCGAAAGAACTTCAAATTTTGAGGTCTGATTGTCTAAAGTATGTAGATTTTCCTCAGATTTCAGAATATAGTGTTAACATCATCTGGTATCAAAACAGACAATTTTTTTCTCAAAAATCCAGTGGATCATTAGTTGGGTGGTTTTGAAAAAGTATCTAAAGAGCAAGAGTGCATTGGGAAAATTATAGAAGACATACTTGGGCTAAAAAAAAATACTAAAACTTATGATGTTTCTGATTTTCTGGGGTAAGAGTTTGTTACTTCGTCACTTCTTTAAAGTGGTACAACCGACGTGAAAAGCAGGATCACAGCTGATGATTTTGCCCCTGGATCCTGCCTTTGTAACGACGATCTTGTCATTACAACAACCATCTGGTTTTGCTTTTATCTAACATGATAGAAGTAATGTTTGCTTTCATCTCACTCTTCTTAAATCTTACTATCAGATGTGATTTTTATGTGTATGTTTGTTTATGTATTTCAAATTTACAAACTCGCTAAACTTTTAATATACTAGTATAATAGAAGTTTTATAAAATAAAATATAAATATAACATGAAAAGGAAAGGATGTGTAGGCATGTCAAGAGGTGGGCAAAAAAATCCGGGTTCGGACCCGACCCGGAACCGGGTACGGGTACGACCCGGAATAGTTGAACCTGGTTTGGACCCGAAAAAAACCCGTAAGGTTGGAACCGGGTATTAGTTTCTAGATTTTCTTAGAACCTGACCCGAACCCGACCCGACCCGGAACCGGTTGAACCCGGGTTGGACCCGATTTTGACGTTTTTTTTTTAAAAGTAGCCGTTTTTTAACGGCTATATAGCCGTTGGGATCGATTTTTGGCCGTTTTTTTGTCACTTTTAGGCTTATAAGTTAGTATAAATAGGTGTGGGTTGATATGGTTTAGTACCCAAGTCTCAAACGCAAAAACATACGCAAAAAACGCAAAAAATACTCTCGTTTTACACGTTCACTCTCTCGTTTTACACTTTCACTCTCTTCAATCTTGATATGGTTCACTCAGAATCTTCCGTTGGTCAAGGTTCGTCCAACGCTCCAACCGTCGTTCGTGTTCTTGCACACAATCGTAACATGGATGTTTGGTGCAATTGGGATATGGTTGAGTTGAGTGACGGGTCTGTAAAGGCTCGTTGCAAGTTTTGTGGAGCTTTGCTTGCTAAAGATTCTAACACGACTTTAAACAAACACATTAGCAAGAAGTTTTGTAAGTCGTTGAAAAGTAATCCGGATTCGCAACAAACACAATTGGGTGGAGACGGTGGAATCTTTAATTACGATGTTAATACGGTTCGAGATTGAATGGCGAAGTTCGTGATTCAAGAAGCTTTGTCATTCAAGAAAATAAAAAAAAATAAAAAAAAGGAAAAAACCCGGTTAGACCCGGGTTTCATACCTGACCCGAACCCGACCCGACCCTATCCAGGTATACCGGGTAGGGTTTTTATGCTGCTGAACCCGACCCGGGTTCGTACCCGGGTTCACCAATACCCGGGTACCAAAAAACCCGGTTGGGCCAAACCCGGCTTGTACCTGGTTTTCGGGTCCGGCCCAAACCCGAAATGCCCATCTCTAAGGCATGATATTAAAGGACTAAGGGGAGACGGTATGGGGACCGGGGAATGCCCGGGAAAAAAAAGGACCCCAGGTGGGAACATCATGCATCCGAATTTGTTTGTGTGACAATCTTCACTGGGATCCATCATTATCACCACCAACCTTTTGAAACTTAATTTTTTAAAAAAAGAAGAGGAAACGAAGAAAAACCGGGATGAAACTATGTAACACGGGAAAAAACTAGGAAAATGAAAAAAACTAATGCAGCTGGCGTGTCACACGAGGAAAAACGAGAAAACGAGACGGTTGCCAATGACTTAAGTGAATAAATAGAACATGTCAACAATGGATTGCTAGGTCAATTTCTTATCTTAAAAACTAAAAGTCCAATGAGATTTTTTCAACATTTCACGGCACAAATTATTGGACAAATTAACATCCACTTATCATATTGACCTTTTACATAAAAGGAACAATATGAATTACAAGAGAGGCTTCATGATTGATGCAAGATTACGTGATGAATCCGTCATAATAAACATTTCAAACAAGGTTGTCATGCGTTGAAGCTAGTAACCTAGAAAGTCTTATTGTGAAAGAGTAGATGTTGAACTAGATAGTTTATAAGCGACTGAAATAGGGTTCTAAGAAAATGATAAAATTTAGTTCGGATTAAGTGGTTGTATAGCTTTAAAAATATGTTGATGACGCGATATCTTTGGGGAACTAAGTGAACAAAATACTCGAGGCCTTGTGTATGTAAGTAACATTTGTAGTTTATAAACCTGTGTGTTCTAGAACTTGACTTGATATACGCTTAATTTAACTCGTAATAATTTGAAATATACCGCAAACCTTATTAATTTTTTAAATCAATACCAAAAGATTTAATTTCACAAACCATCGTTTTTACATCGAATCAACATTTAGATTCACTAAAATATATTAATCGTGGTATCCTATATTGTTTTTTTATACTCTACAATCCAAACTTAAGGGATGATGAATTAATCAAAAGAGAATGAGTAAAGTAAAGGAAGTTGAATTAATCAAAGGAGAACTTCGATGTCTTTTATGTAAACTTACACATTGTCAATTCTAAAGTCCAAGTCAAAGTGGCCTGTTGATCACTTCCTACACAAATACAGAAAATCATAACAACAAAAATATTAGAATGTAGTTGTGTTTGTGTAAACATAATGTTTGTTTTTATTGTATAAAATTTCACATAAAATATCTTCTTTTGTTGTTAAGTAATTCTGAGTGTGTGAGGTTTTGAAAAGAAAGGTTTTCATGAGCATCCTTATCATATTTTACAAATTAATATGTCATAAATAAGATATTATTAAGTATGTTTGTTTGTTTATTCAAGTGTTTGTGAGCATTTATGTATTTTATTAGTATTTGGTTAAAGTGTTGCCAATTAAGAAACCTTATTAAATTAGAACTTTTGGTGCCAAATTCGATCTATTATGTCAAAGATTAAACCGGTTCAAATTCGGTTTTAAACTACCTGAATCTAATTCGGTTAAATTAAAATTCGGTTTAATCTAACCAAAAAAGTGTTATACCGAATAAACTAAAAAGCGAAGCAAAAAATTAATTTAAATCCGATCATCGTCGAGTGAGCATTCATCTAGAATGGAATGAATAGTACACAACTTTATCTATATTTAATACAACAAATAAACCTTAACTACTAATTTCAGTATTTTTCCTTCATTAATCTATCTATCAAACACCCTTCAAGAAAAAGCCATCGGTCTTACCTCCTCTTCTCTTTCCTCTTTCCACCATGGATTCACAGCTTCTCACCTCAAAATCATAAACCCTTTACACCAAAATCAAAATCCCAAAAACCAAAAGAATCAAAAACAAGAACATCCCCACAAATCTCACAAACCCACATCTCAAGATTCACACATATTCAAACGCACAAATTGAAAAAGAACCATAAAGATCGAACCTCTATCTGGGTTCAAATTTTCTTGAATTCTTTTTTTATGTTCTTGATAGATTTTGAAGAGTGTTATGTATAGATCTGGAGTTGTGATGGCTTGGAATGTGTTCAAATTCTGTACGGCACTTAGAGGGTTAGGGTCGATCATGATCTTGTTGGTTCTTGGTGTTGTTGGTGTGTCTTATTACGCTGTCGTTTTGTCTATCTATGGCCCTGCTTTGACATCCGGTGGTCTTGATTCGTTCATCGCATTTGCTGTCTTGATCATGTTTCATGCACTGGTAATAATATTGTTTCAAGTTGAAGTTTTGGTTTAATTGTTTCTTGAATGTTGAATTGAAGGTTTTGTTGGGGATTTTTAGTTAGATGTTTGGTGAATTAAAGTGAGTTTGATCTTCTGCAAGAGGTTGTGATGTGAATCGATACCCAAATTGGGAAATTTTAGCTACCCAAATCATAAATTGATGATCTTTTCTATGTTCTTGATTCTGGTATAGTGAAATTTGATTTGAGTATGTGCTAAAGATCATGTTTTGATCAATATGCATCAGCTTTTTGATAGTTTAAGAAGTTTTTCTGCAACACAGATGTATTGATTATAAACGATGTAATTGTAGATGTTAAAGTCACTTATTTCATTTTTCTAGTAAAGAAAGATGTAATTGTAGCTCCCAGTTCCCATTTACTTGATTTGAGTAGATTTAAGGCTGAATTGCTGACCCATAAAAAGCTGTAAAAGAACTTATTAAGCTAAATGCAATGTTAGCTAAGTGTCTGTTACTTTAAACAACTTATTATCTGATTGTGATTCTTCATGTTACCACTATAACCAGTTAATCGCTTTGAAATCGGGCATCCAAACACCCCCAAAACCTGTTATCCTTTGTTTTGTCTGTCTATTGTTTTGATTCATCGATTTCCCTTTGATACTTTCCTCATATCTCAGAACCTGGTAATTTTTTATTATTATTTACTTCCTGGTTTTTACTAAAATGGGGCTGTTAATTTAAGAATTTGGGGTCTGGTTTGTATGTTTAGGTCCTTAACATGTGTGTTTTTAGTTTTACTAAGGTTTTAGTTTTGAATTTAGTAAAGCAAACTGAGATTGACCATATGCAAAGCATCATGTTTTTGATTGACGCCCGTGTTTGTGAAAAATAAAGAATTTTAACTTCATGGGTCATAAAAATACGAACCTTGGATTCTCTATGTATTCTTGATCTTTATTTTAGTAAAATGTGACTTGTTTATGTGGGAAAGATCATGTTTTTATAGGTTATTGTATGGCAAAGTTTATGAATACCAACTAACTAAGACACTTTTACATTATTACTTAGTTATTTTTCACTGGACTTTAACAGTCATTACTAATTCCGTTGTACTTCTCAAAATGGACAATATTTGTTCATTTGACTAAAGGAGTCTATAATATGCCGATGAAACATTTTAGTAACGATTTTAGAAGTGCAATGACAAAATTGGAAACGAAGTGAAGGTGCATTGCTAATTATTGCAATTTCTTTGATTCTTTTGTATACCTACAACAATTGTTGTTTGATTATTCACCGTTGATATCTTTACAATTTTCAATAATATTCTTTTTGGTTATTATGTGAATGCAGTTGGTGATGCTACTATGGAGTTATTTCTCTGTGGTTCTCACGGACCCTGGTAGTGTGCCACCTAACTATAGACCAATGGTAGACGAGGAAAGAGGGGATGTTGACCGGTTGACTGGATCTGAGTTCAGTTCATTGACCACACCCGAACCATCAAATACAAGAATCCGTTATTGTCGAAAGTGTAACCATATAAAACCTCCTCGCTGTCACCATTGTTCTGTCTGTAAGTTCAATTCTTTCTTCTGGACTTGTTAGCAGAAAATAAAGACCATTTTTTGCAATCTTAAATGGAAATAATAAACAGTTTGTTACATATTTTTTTTGCTACATGACATCTACATGATGATTTAGATAGGGTTTTGTGAGTTCAGTTCTATCATTACGCTACTTAATTAAGCATCACCTTGTGATTATGAACAGAGTTATTAACTTTGTTATATGAGGTCAGCATGATGACATGAGACGATTGTCTATTGATAAGCTCATATCTTCTCTTAGAGTTTTGAATAAAAGTATATATGTTTTCTTGTCGATTTTAGGTGGAAGATGTGTGCTAAAAATGGACCATCATTGTGTGTGGGTTGTTAATTGTGTCGGTGCACTAAACTACAAGTACTTCCTTCTCTTCCTGGTATGTCCTCTGCTTTTCTTTTACATAATTATCTTATCGGAATTAATGTTCAGATAAACCTGGAAAAATGGACGGGTCGGGCCAGCTAACTGGTGAAAATGGGTTTGGGTCAAGATGGGCTCGGGCTGAAACGGGGTGTATATGATACACACATCCAAACGCTAACCCTTATACTAGCTTATCTTGTAATCACTTTTAATTT
Organism: Flaveria sonorensis; assembly: GCA_025506505.1. Lineage (NCBI taxonomy): Eukaryota > Viridiplantae > Streptophyta > Magnoliopsida > Asterales > Asteraceae > Flaveria > Flaveria sonorensis. Next base: position 2,927,454 of record CM046426.1, read on the forward strand.
GTTTTTACGTTGTTGTTTGATGCAGTTCTATACCCTTCTCGAGACAACACTTGTAACTTTATCCTTGTTACCGTATTTCTTAGCATTTTTTAGTGACGGGGAGATTGCTGGGTCCCCGAGCACTCTAGCAACCACTTTTCTAGCCTTTGGTATGATCTATTGAAATCATATATTTACAGCTCTATTCCTTTCATTTTGTTATCTTTTGTTTCACCTTTTTAACTTATTCTTTCGGTTTTTTTTAAGTTTTGAACTTGGCTTTCGCTTTAAGTGTTTTCGGGTTCTTGATCATGCACGCGTCACTTGTTTCTGGCAACACGACAACAATTGAGGTATCGTTTTCTTGTCTCTATAAAGTTCAAATTGAAAGTTAGTTGTAGTTGTTTTATAAATTCAAATTGATCCCTTGTTTATTAGGCATACGAGAAGAAAACGAGTCCAAAATGGCGATACGATCTTGGTCGAAAGAAGAACTTTGAACAGGTAGTCTATTGTTATCTTCAATGCTATGTAACTATTGCTTTAAATTTTTTTATATTTCAAGACATTTGTAACTAAATTCTGTCTAGTTTAGTTAATAATCTTATTATCTTTAACAAGCCTGCAAAATGGGCTGATCGGGTCGGGTAACGGGTCAAACATGGCTAATAATAATCAAGCCTGGCATTTTTGCTCCTTTTCTCCGCGCGTTAGTTTTATCGCCTTTTAGCTTAACATCCAGTGAATATTTCAGGTATTCGGGACAGTTGAAAGATACTGGTTTATTCCGGCTTACAGTGAAGAAGATCTACGTCGAATGCCAGCGCTTCAAGGCCTTGAGTACCCGTCAAAGCCAGATTTGGACTCCCAAGAGTTCTAAAACATGACGCGACAACCAAACATTTTTCTTCATTTATGGTATACATCACAATCACACTGGTTACAACTGATTTCGGGTGTCGGGTTTTAAGCCGCAGCAGTTCAGGATACAAAAGTAGGAATATGGTATTGGGAGCGGATGAAGCGCATTTTGGTACGTTAGACTCTTTGGGGTTTGATGAATTTGCAGTATGAATTATGTGTCCGGTTCACACGAAATGTACATTAGTTAATGATCTAGTTTTTGTGACTGTTTGATGTTTTATGCGACATTTGTGCCAAAGTCTTGTATGCTTTGGCCTTTATGATTGTAGAATTATAGCTTTGGATTTAAAGGCTCTGTCATTCTTCTTAACGAACAAGACCTGCACACCCTAGGGGTTTAACTTTTAACTAGTTATTTAGTTTGTTTTCTTCAGCTATGAAATTATTTTAGATAATGTAACTAAACCAAATTTGAAACATGTCTAACCAAATTGAGTTCACTCAATTAATTTGAATTCACATTCGGATTCAGTTGAATTCAGATAACCAAACCGAATGAGCAAGATTTTGCGAGGATGATAGCCGAATTTACAAATCGGATACGATTAAGAACCAAACCAAAACCCAACTTTACAATTCAGCTGAGCTTTTTTGGGTATGAATACGATTTAGCTTTTGGGCTTTTCAATTTTCGGTTTCTTTTAAACACCTCTATTCACAAAATGAGAAATTGCTCTTAAAAAATAAATATATATAAAAAGATCACAAAAACTAAAACTTATCAAAAAATTTATCAAGAAATAACAGCAAGTCAGACTCGAATCAAGAAACTAAACAAGAAAACATCATAACATTAAAACTAATGGTTCTATTTATTTAGACTCCATAAAATGATACAAAAATCCATCAACCAGATAACATTTGCTCTTTAGCCATGAATCCTAAAATAATAATAATGCTACAATAAATTACATTCGCATCGGTTGATAAGAACATAAGCTCTCAAATCTCTCGTCATACACGTCAAAGATCATTAGACTGCAAAAGCTAAACAAATAAAAAAGAAAACTTGTTCATCGTGTGAGATCACTTGAAAACAAAATAACTTGTTTTCAAGAGGATCAACAAAACAATCATGTAAACACATAAAAATGAATAATAATTCAAGAACAAGTTTACCACAACTATTATCAATGTGCTTTTACGCGCCTCCGTGATCACTCTTCTTACCCGAACCGTAATAACTCTCATACCATCTAACAAACTTCTTCAACCCCATTTGCAGATCCGTCGTTGGCTTATACCCAAACTCCCTCTGCGCCAGACTAATATTCGCATGTGTAAATGGAACATCACCGTTTCTAGGCAGCTTCATCACACGCCTTTTCGCTTTCACCTTCAACAATTTCTCCAAAATACTAACAAGATCCGACACAGGCACAGGCGAAGTATTCCCCAAGTTAAAAATCCTAAACTGTGCAGCCCCTTTCTTCTTCCCACCACTTCCTGTACTCTTCCCAGCAGTGTCTAAAGCAGCCAAACAACCCTTCACAATATCATCAATATACGTAAAATCACGCGCCACAGTTCCATGATTACCCGATTCAAAGATGGGAATCGATTTCCCCTTCAAGATATCTTTAGTAAAGAAAAAATAAGCCATATCAGGTCTACCCCATGGCCCATAAACTGTAAAGAACCTTAGACCCGTTAGAGATAAACCATAGATATGATTATACGTATGCGCGATCTCTTCACCCGCCTTCTTACTCGCGGCGTATAGGCTCGCGGGCTGGTCCGTTCGGTCCTTTTCTGAAAAGGGTACTTTTGTGTTTAGCCCATAAACAGAACTAGAAGATGCCCAAACAATTGCAGGCTGTGGGTTTGCAGATTTGCAGACTTCAAGAATATTAACAAAACCAGCAATATTACTATCAACATAAGATTTAGGGTTCTTCATTGCATATCTAACACCTGCTTGTGCAGCTAAATGCATCACATGAGTAAACTGAACTACCTCAAACAGTTTCTTGAGCAAACCGGCGTCGTTTATGTCACCTTCAACAATGAAAATCCCACTTCTTTCTAACAAAGATTGACGAGCCCTTTTAAGTGTAGGATCATAATAATCGTTGAAGTTATCTAACCCCAGAACACCGTCACCACGGCGTTTTAGGGCGGCGCTGACGTGGGTTCCGACGAACCCGGCGGCGCCGGTGACTAGTACGGAGAACCCGGTTTTTGATCGGATCTTGGAGGATGATTTGACCCGTTTTTCCCAATTGGATCCGCCCCAAGATCGGGTTTTTAAGGATCTTCTTGAGAGATCTAATGGCGATGATGATGGTGATGATTTGAAGAAGATGATGAAGATTAATGTGAAGAAAATGAAAGTCCAAAAGGTTAGCTTTGCTAGATGAGAATAATGCCATCTGAATCTGTAATAATAATTGGGTTTTTCCATCTTGAACTTCCCTGGTGTTGATGGGATATTATCAAGATGAGATGACTTCATGGTTTTCAAGAAAATCTTGAAATGGGAAACACCCAATTGTTGTAGGTTTGATTTTCTTGAAATTGGTTAGGGTTTGAACAAATCTGAGATAAAAATGTGTTTTTTTTTCAAGATTTGAGGAATGGTCCAAATCTTTTGGAGGAAATTGATGATTGATGAAGAAAAACAAAGGGGTTGAAAAGGGTATTGTTGTTGTTGTTGTTGTGTTGGTGGTGTGTTCTTCCCCAAATTTCGCAGTTGATTGAATGGATAAATGCTTGCTTTTTTGGGTTTTCTTGATTCTAAAGATTGATTGCAAAAAGGAAGGTGTGAATGAGGAGAGAAACAAACAGAGTGGTGGACCAAATGATGGGAAGAACAATGATTTTGAAGGGCTTTATTGAAATGATGATGATGAATATTCAAAGTGATATTACAGATCATGAAAATCAAGAAAAGGTAATATTCAAAGGGTTAAACTCTGTAAAAATAAGGGTTTTCTCCACGAGTAGAATCTATGTGATTGGGAGGGGTGATTTTAGGGTTTTGATTGGAGGGAGGCAAAAAATCAGAGCCTTTGATTGTTTATTTGAGGAATTTGGTATGGATGGGATTTTGACTTTTGAGCCTATATATGAGGAGAGTAGTTTCTACACAATTGGAATGTGCTAATTACTTTTATTTTCAATCATTAAGGATTTATTTTTTTCACAAAACTTTAACTTGTACACAAAACTAGAAGAAAACTCAATTTCCTTTTGATTTTTATAAATTTTAAAATTGACATAAGCAAAATCATCGGTTTTAGTGAATGGTTCACCTACGTTTGAGTTCTAATATCAATGTGGCTTTAAGGAAGGAGATTCATTATCTCCATTTATATTCATGATTGTCATGAAAACTTTCACAAGCCTTACAAATTTTGAAATTTTGCATAGGCTCAAATTACCAAATCTAGGGCCCACTTTGTCTCATTTGTTGTATTCACATGATAAGATCATGAGAGAATAGTATAAGGTAAAGTTTAAGAAAATACTTGGGATAAATGAGGTGCTTTCATTTATGCTCGGGATTAAAGATTAATCTCAAAAAATCAAATATGTATGCCATTGGCGTTGAGGTGACTGGGGCAAAAAATCAGATTGCATCATGTTCACTTATCTAGGTTTATTGGTTGGTGCAAATATGAACATGAGAAATAATTGAGGCCCGTTTGACTCTCTTAGAAAATCAACAACTCTATTAATGGGTGAGAGGCTCATCCTGTTAAAATCATTGTTGGAGACGCTTCTAACACATTACTTGTCTTTTATACAAAGCTTCATGCAAAGTAATTGAAATATTGGATGCTATTAGAAGGAAATATAATTGGGACGAAACCACTGACACAAAAAAATCGAGAAAATCAACTGGGTTGCATGGGTTTTTGTAATAAAACCGAAGGAGGAATTAAGGGGGGTCTAGAAATTGGGGACCTCATAAAAATAAATAATGTTTTACTTGCTAAGTGGATGTGAAAATTTAAAACTGAAGATCATAGTCTATGGAAAAACAAAAAAGAAAGATGTAGACTAGGGAAAAGTGTAACTATGGTTGTTAGGTAAGGGCGGACCAAGTTAAGAGTGTTACCAAAGTGATTCATTAACTGAAAGTAAAAGTTCAACTAGCATGATGGCAGTACAAAAGGGACAGCTCTAATCTTTGGGAGTTTTTATGGTTCATTCTATGAGAGTGAATATTGAAAAAGGGCATTTTACCCAAGAGAATTACACTTAGTCACTCACCGTTGGATTAAGTGGGCGCTTCTAAAAATATATTGCGTCGCTTGGATGACATCTTTTAATAGAATCCCCAAATATGATGCTCTGAAAAGATAAGTAAACATCAATTTATGTATGTTGTTGGATGACAAATGAACTCTAACCACTTGAGAGGAATACCGCTATTTAAACACTTTGGTAACATTTAGCTACAAGCTCTTTGGTGGGTCTAATCAACTACTTATCTGTTTGATTCTAATTTTAATTCTTGAAGTCACATGACCCACTTCCACAATGCAATTACAAACAAACCCATGAATCCTTAAGTTTAAGATTTTTTTAGATGCATGACTCTTGAATTCATCTTTACAATATAAACCAACAAACGGATATACCCATAGAAAAATCCACTCATATAATAAGATTTGCGGATAGTGAGATCAAGACAAAATTTACCTCCAATTTGATTTTCAAGTTGATATTCCTATTCAGTAGATTGTTTATTATTAACTTTGTAGTGAATCTTCGGTAAACATGTGTAAAGAGAGGATTTTGCTGAGAACCCATTGAAGCATTAGGGATCACAGGAAATGGGCTTCAACGCCACGTGTTAGACTCCTTACAACATATGTAAAGCCATGAGAATTGTAGTGAGTGCATCTTGTAGCAGTTCGAATCTTAAAACAACTACAATGAGATGTCAATCATTCATAACATGAGTACTTGACTACTTGTGTTACAAATATATGCTATGTTTTTGGAAAATGCATGTATATGATATTCTTAAGTTGTAGGATAATAATATTACCCAAACCTTTTGAAAATTGTTTTAATCCAAACAATAGAAACGAATTGAACCAACAACAATTGGAAAAGTTTTGACTTGTATTATCTCTCAACAGTGGTTTACAAAGAACTTACAAGTAAGAAAGAAGAAGATGAAAAGCACATGTCGAATCAGCGATCAACGTCTTAATCTCTTTCCCTTTGATACTCATATCACACGATTATTCTAACCAACAAATAGTTGGTAGTTAAACAGACTTAACAAACACTTAACAACCCATTATTACAAAGACTAAAATACCCTTAATGTTTGACTTCAGTTGACTTTCATATTACTCTTTACATTCTCTACCTTGGAAATTCATATCAGTAGCATTATCATGAGTGTTTGCCTCTAAGCTTCCTTTGCCGACACTATTTGCAAACTCCTCTAAATTTGAGACATTGCTTTGTCTTTGATTTCTTTCGCGACCATATTTTGAATCTCAGGATGTTTACAAAGCAATAATAAAGTTTAGTATTATATCTCCAACAAATATTGGATATGTGTTGTTGATTTGCAGAACCTTGATAGAATGTCTTCTTCTTCAGCTACATTTTAAAAAATTTAAGGGTCAAACAACACACTTTGATATTAGTGGACAAACATATTTCTTTTCAAGTTCAAACTAACAATAGTGTTACAATAACAAGTTGACATTCAAGATGATGTGGATCTTGCTTCATTTCTATCCTAGTTATCAAACTATTCTCAAAATATTGAAAAACAAGTAAATTTTAATTTGTTTTACACCAAGAGTCAGTCTGTACTCAATATGACAATTTCAACTCATTTACGTATGTGATGGTTAACGTGGGTTAGGCATGTTAAACCACTCATTTAAATTTTAATTTGGTTGATACCAAGAGTCAGTCTGAATATTCCTTCTTGAATCACTCATTTAACAGAATATGACATGTTTGACAGCCTTAGATGATTGTAATGAAAGAGACCAAATGAACAATAAAAGTATTCTTAATCAAATGGGTAAAACTATGGTTACTATATACATTAACTCTTCTATTTATTGGAGAAAGCAAGTATATAAAATTTATGCATATGCAAATTAGAGGATATTTAATAAAGAAGTACCCTTAGTAGTCTCTTATGATGATGCATGGGATGTGAGAGATGAGGGGCCAGTAGTGGGAGCCACTTCCATCACACTTTTCTTCAAGATTTGGGCATTCATAGATTATCAAGCTTAAAAAGGAAGGCAATAGTGCTTCTGGTAGGTGCATCATCTTTGGGCAATGTCCAATGATGAGATGTTGAAGGGATGTGAGATGTTGGAGTCCCATTGAAAGCGATTCCAATTTATCGAATTCTGTTATCTCAAGTCGAGTAAGAGAAGAAGGGAAAAGGTCGGACAATTGACTAAAATTATGCACAAGCGGCTCACCAAATACCCTTAGGCTAACAAGGGAAGCTGGAAAATTTTAAGAACCCCACTCTAGGATAGGCTTCTTCAACCTCCCTATTTCAAGGAAACACAATTTTGGAGGCCAAAGCTTACAAGGAAATGAAGCATCAATACTTTGACAATTTCTAATTATCAAACGGTTTAACAAGATAAGATTCGATAGCTCTGGAAATGACTTCAGTCTTTTATAATATTTTATTGACAAAAAGGTGAGGTTAGATAGCTGAAGGTCTGGAACTGACTCAATACTTGGACAACATGATATAGTCAAATGGGTGAGGTGAATGAAGTTACTCAATTGAATGATGGATTTCAGATTTGTCCAACTAGAAATATACACCCACTCAAGCATTGGCATGCTTATGTTGTTTATGTTTTCCATTAGTCTGTTACAACCAAATATATCAAGTCTCTTGAGCTTTTGCCCACCTCCTTGTTTTGCTATTGTTGGGAAGGAAACACATGTAATTGAACTACAACAACTAATGCTCAAACTCTCAAAACTAAATGCTATTTGGACAATAACAATGCTCCATGCTGTCACAAGAGTAGACTTCCAACATCCTAAGAGATGATATGAGGTTGCTCTCAAAATTATCCTCCTCTTTCTTCCTAAACACACCAAATTTGAACAATTATGTACTTTCAGTTTTTTTAAATTCACAAGAACTTTACTCGCCTCTGCTTCTGACTCCCACAAGTATCTTATTTCATTACACATATTATTGGTACTTGATGATTGGTTAATATACATGCACTTAGTATAGTTAATATTGTATTTTTAATATATTTTATATATCAAACAATATTACTTTGTTGCGTGTTTGAAATGTAGGATAAATGAAGCTAAACGGACATTATTTGAGAAGGATACAAAGGATACCAAGACTACGGGTTGAAAGGTGCTGAAAATAAAGAAAACTGTGCAAACTGCAGGGAGGCCGTAAGCTACGGCCTGAGGCCGTAACTTACGGCCCTGTATCAACACCGTCTGTGAACCCCGTAAGATAGGAGGTTTGGCCGTCTGGTTGAAGGTAGACCGTAACCTACGGTCTATAGGCCGTAACCTACGGTCTATAGGCCGTAAGTTACGGTCTATAGGCCGTAAGTTACGGTCTAAGGCGATATTTTGGGGGGTTGTTTCAAACTTCAAAACCTATTTAAACCCTAACATTAGGGTTTCGAAAGAACACTGACCCCCAACCCCAAGAACGAATCTTGGAGCATTTTTGAGTCATTAAAACCCTCTCTAATCATCAAGTGATCGAGGATTCGTAGGAAAAAAGTCAAGATTGAAGCGATTATGATGAAGATGCAAGGCTAAACCACCCGTGATCATCCCTGGGTGGACGGTTTGTGATTGGATTATGCATGCGTATGTGTTTACCTAGTCAAGACATAAACTTTGATTGTTTAACAACTTTTATTCTTTTATGTGTTTTGAACTATGTGTTGATTAAAGATTCGTGTTAGTTGATTTGATTATTACTTATCAAGTTATCAGTTTTACATTGTTAACCATTGAGTAGTAATTAGGTTATCTTCATTAATTGGTGATTGCAAATAAAGTTTCTAGATTGTGGCATTAGTTAATTTACTAGTTAATTTACATAATCGGATATCAAGTTCGCAATTACTTTTCAACATACGTGATAAGCAAGTTATGTCTATGTAACTTTAAGATTGGGTAAAACATTAGCAATATATTCATTTACATTCCTGAAACCCGGGTGTGATCTCTTTTCATCGTAATAGTTTTCAACCAAGTCCAAGTTTCGTCTTGCTTCATAAAGTGATTATTTTTATTGGTAATTTCATTTAGTTTTAATTTACAGTTTAGTGACAATAGTAAGTAAGTAAATTTTGAATCAGTTACGCGTGACACTATCCACGGATTCCTCGTGGGATCGACACCCTATTTACCCTAACTAGTTAAGGTATTCAGGAATCATAGCCGGGGAGACTGTGCGCTTGGTGTTTAGTTTAATTGATTGCTTTAGTTTTTATTTTTTTTAATTGCGTGTGTTTTGTCTTGTTTTGTTTTTCTTTCTGTTCTTTGTTACGCTTGGTGTGTTTTAGTGTGCAGGTGACAGGTTGCATGCATACTCGTTATTCGGGTCGGAAATCACCACTTGTTTTTGATCCAGAGATTGAGAGATCAACAAGAGAAAATCGTGTTTTGCATAGATCGGGAATTCCAGTACCACCAATTTCTCGTGCCATTAAACAAGCAGCTTCTAGTTCATCTCAGTCAGTAGAGATGGAACCGATAGATATCCCACAAGGAGGAAATGTAGCTCCGAACCAAAACCCACCCGTGAACCCTAATAACCCGAATCCACCCCCACCACCGAATAACAACCGCAACACCTTGAATCAACCACCACCCAACGATAACCTGAACCAAAACAACCTCAATCAAGGAAACAATTTTGATCAAGTGAGCATGCATAGTGTCCACACTGGTGATGAAGATTATGAAGATGAGTGGAATAACAATGAAGAACCATATAATGATGCAAATTATGATGCTTGGGAGGGACATTTTGGTGGAGGTGATGGATATAATGGAAACCACAATTGGAGAAATGACCAATACGGGTGGAATACACCACCTATCAATCAACAACAGGGTGGGGTTAATAATCATAATGTCAACCAACAAAGAAGACCTCAGAGAGCTCCTGTACAAGGCGTGGATAGTCATTTCAGACCATCTATTTCTGAAAACCCGAATCCTATTGCACCTCCAAATCATAGAGGAAGATCTTTTGATGTATGTCCTCATTATCTCACTATTCTTCCCGCGTTTCGAGGTACTGCAACAAAAGAACCATATGTACATCTTGCTGAATTTGATGCAATATGTAGCACTATCGGTGGAAATCACTTTACACAAGATGAAGTGAGACTTATATTATTCCAATTTACTTTGAAAGACATAGCTAAGCAATGGTTTCTCACACTACCTGATAATAGTATTCATACATGGCAAGAGATGCAAAGAGTTTTTCTTGAAGAATATTATTCTATGGGCAAGACTAGTGATGCAAGAGATGCTATTCGATCATTTCAACAACAAATGGGTGAACAATTCCATGAGGCATTTACAAGATTCAAAGAGTTGATCCGCATGTGCCCTCATCATGGCATTGAAAGGTGGGAATTGATTAAGGCATTTTCAGATGGATTTACACCGGAGGAAAGAAAATATTTGTACTCCACAAGAAACGGTACGTTCTTATCTAATCATGAAGAAATGGATTGGGAGTTTTTAGAAAGAATGTGCAAGAACTCCAAGGCTCAAGCTTCGGCTAGCAGAAGGTCAAAGCCTGCTCCAGCAAGATCAACTACCATTGACCATGAGACTAAAGAAAGAATTGCTTCTTTGGAAAGGCAATTGGCCAAGCTGGGATGTGAGGGAGCCAAAGATGTAGCTTCAGTTGGATTTGATGTGTGTAATGAATGTGGGGAATTGGGGCATTTAAATGCAGATTGTCCGTTGTTGCTGGGACAACATGAAGAAGTGAATCAAGTATATGGAGAGAGAAAGCAGTTTGATATGAACTCCAATACTTATCACCCCGGATTGAGGAATCATCCTAATTTCAGGTATGGAAATGCTACTAACCAAATGAACCAAACTTTCAAGGTTACAATCAAGGTAATCAGCCGTATCCAAACCGCCAACAAGGGAATTATCAGGGTAGCTCTCAAAGAAATTCCTACAATCAAAGTGGCTACAATCAAGGTGGTCAACAAAGCAGCTCATCTAAGAATTACCAAGGTAATCAAACGGGAACATTAAGTAATGATGATTATATAAACTCAAAGTTGGATGCACTTATGAACATGATGAAGGAAAATAAGAAGGAGAATGAAATAAGAGATAAAGCATATGAAGCATTGAACAAACAAATGGGACAACTTGCACAAGATATTGCTCAAATTAGAAAGAACCCTGGAAAATTACCAAGTGATACAACAGTGAACCCACAGCATCAAAGCTCTAATGGGAAACATCATGTCAATCAGGTAAGTACTCTACGTAATGGTAAGGTATATGACAACAAAGTCATTCCTCCACCACCTTTTGTAGAAGGAGTGGTGGAGGATGTTGATGAAAGTGTAAATAGTGATGATGAGCATGAAACTGTTGTGTCTAAACCATTAAAGAAAGTAACTTTTTCAGAAAACACTAAACTGGTTTTAAATGATGAACTAAAGGAAAACAAGGATAAAGGTGTGGAGGCTAATACCATTCCTTATCCAGCAGCTTTAATTGATCTAGTGAAAGCTTCATCTATCAATAAAAGATGCCCACAACAAGAAGAAATATGGGAAGTTTTTAAACAAGTTAAAATCAATCTACCTCTTTTAGATGCAATTAAACAGGTTCCTGCTTATGCAAAGTACTTGAAAGATATGTGCACTCAGAAAAGAAACCATAAGTTTCCTAAGAAACTTGATGTGCCCGCAAATGTGAGTGCCATTCTATCGGGTGCCCTTCCACCAAAGCTTCGGGATCCAGGAGCGCCGGTTATTCCCATTCAAGTGGGTGACTTTAAAATGGCTAGGGCATTGTTGGATCTCGGAGCCAGTGTTAGTATCCTACCAGGGAGTTTATATGACCAATATGACTTTGATCCACTTCAAAAAGCCAAAACCACCATGGTTTTGGCTGATCTTACTCTTAAACTCCCCCGTGGAATAGTAACCGATGTAATTGTAAAGGTGGAAGATTTTTACTATCCTGTGGATTTCTTGGTTCTCGATTATACGGCTATTGATAATAACAAACAATCTAACGTCATTCTTGGCCGACCGTTCTTAGCAACTGAAAATGCTCAAATTAATTGTAGAAATGGAACAGTCGACATGACATTTGGAAACCATAAGTTAAGAGTCAATGTTTATGAAAATGCATCTAATTCTCCGGTTAGTAATGAATGCTTTATGGCGGACATTATTGACGGGTGTGATCCTTATAAAAATGAGGATAGCACCAAGGAGACATGTGTTTTATATGACAGGGAAGACGCGGAATTTGTGCAACAGTCGGAGGAAGAAGAAAAGCAACTGGAGGTATTGGCAATTCAAGAAGGTAGACCACCATGGACTCATCAAGTGGAGCCTCTACCCGAGTAAATTGACTCAAAGCTGAAGCCATCGTTAGAAAGTTTCCCAATTATGGAACTCAAGGAGTTGCCAAAGCATCTAAAGTATGCATTCCTCGGAAAAGACCAAACATTACCGGTGATAATTGCATCAGATTTAGAGAATGATCAAGAGGAAGCACTGTTGAAGGTATTAGAAGAGCACAAGGCGGCAATTGGATGGACCATAGCAGATTTGAAAGGTATTAGTCCATCAATTGTTATGCATAAAATTATTACTGATGCAGATGCAAAACCCGCACGTGACACACAAAGAAGGCTCAATCCCAACATGAGGGAAGTTGTCAAGAAAGAGGTATTAAAATGGTTAGATGCCGGAATCATTTACCCTATTTCCGATAGCACATGGGTAAGTCAAACACAGACGGTGCCCAAGAAATCGGGCATCCAAATTGTAAAAGATGCACAAGGTGAGCATGTTGCTACCCGACCCGTTACCGGGTGGCGGGTATGCATTGATTATAGAAAGTTAAACGTGGCTACCTCTAAAGATCACTTCCCGCTCCCTTTCATAGATCAAATAGTTGAGAAGCTAGCAGGTCAGAAGTTTTATTGCTTTTTAGATGGTTACTCAGGGTATAATCAAATTGCCATTCATCCTGATGATCAACAAAAGACAACGTTTACGTGTCCATATGGTACTTTCGCGTTTAGGCGAATGCCATTTGGACTTTGTAACGCCCCAACCACCTTTCAAAGGTGTATGATGAGTATCTTTTCAGATATGGTTGGGGAGTCTTTGGAGATTTTCATGGATGACTTTTCAATATTTGGTCCATCGTTTGACAGTTGTCTCATACAATTAACCAAAGTATTGAAGCGATGTGTCGAAACAAATTTGGTTTTAAGTTGGAAAAAAGTCATTTTATGGTTCAAGAGGGTATTGTTCTAGGACATGTCATTTCTAGACGTGGGATAGAGGTTGATCATGCAAAAATCAAAGTAATTTCAACTTTACCTCCCCCCACGAATGTCAAAGGCATACGTTCATTCTTGGGTCATGCGGGATTTTATAGGAGATTTATAAAGGGATTTAGCACAATCACCAAACCGTTATGTAATTTGCTAATAAAAGATGTGCCCTTTGTTTTTGATGAAGAATGTTTAAAAGCTTTTACAACACTTAAAGAAAAATTGGTTGAAGCCCCGATTTTGCAAGCACCAAATTGGTCATTACCATTTGAAATTATGTGTGATGCTAGTGATTTCCAATCGGGCTGTATTGGGGAAACGGGTAGACAAGAAACCCGTGGCAATTTATTATGCTAGTAAGACATTATATGGTGCTCAATTGAATTACACGACTACTGAAAAAGAATTGCTTGCAGTGGTATATGCTCTTGATAAGTTCAGGTCATATATTTGGGGAAGCAAAGTCATTATATATTCAGACCATAGTGCAGTGAAGTATTTGATGGAGAAGAAGGATGCCAAGCCAAGGTTGATTCGATGGGTCTTGCTATTACAAGAGTTTGATTTGGAGATACGCGATAAGAAGGGGTGTGAGAATGTTGTGGCTGATCATCTATCCAGAATTGTTATGGAAGTGGATGATACTAAAGCGATAAACGAAACATTTCCTGATGAGCAACTATTAACAATCTCCATTTTACCTTGGTTTGCTAACATAGTTAATTATTTAGCTGTAGGTATAGTTCCAGATCATTGGTCAAAGAAGAAAAGACAACAATTTCTAGCTCAAGCAAAGCATTACATTTGGGATGAACCGGACCTTTTTAAAGTTGGTGCTGATCAGATTATCAGAAGATGTGTGCCAGAAGAGGAAGTGCAAAAAGTGTTGACACTAACGCATTCGTCTGCATGTGGAGGACATTTTAGTGGTCACAAGACCGGGCATAAGATTCTATCTTGCGGGTTATTCTGGCCCACAATTTTTAAAGATGCTTCAATTTATTCTAAACAATGTTTAAGATGCCAGCAACTTGGTAGTATCTCCAAACGGGATGAGATGCCCATGAAACCAATCCTTGTAGTTGACATTTTTGACGTTTGGGGGATTGATTTCATGGGACCACTCCCGAATTCACATGGCAATTATTATATTTTAGTAGCAGTGGATTACGTGTCTAAGTGGATTGAGGCCATTGCTACTAAAACAAATGACCATACTGTTGTTTGCAAATTTGTACAAACCAATATTTTCTCAAGATTTGGCATCCCTCGTGTGATCATAAGTGATGGGGGGTCTCATTTTAAAAACTTTAACTTTGGAAAGTTGCTCAAACGGTATGGTGTAAATCATCAAGTCACAACACCATACCACCCACAAACAAGTGGTCAGGTTGAGGTTTCGAATAGGCAAATTAAAGAGATTTTGCAAAAGACGGTAAGAACCGACCGAAAGGATTGGTCTTTACGTTTAAATGATGCTTTATGGGCATACCGAACCGCTTTCAAAACACCTATTGGAACCACACCATATCGCTTGGTTTATGGGAAAGGTTGTCATTTACCTGTCGAGTTAGCTCACCGTGCATTGTGGGCAGTGAAAGCTGTCAACATGGATTATAAAACTGCAGGTAAGGAGAGAAAGTTGCAGCTGTGTGAATTGGAAGAATTAAGGAACGAAGCATTTGATTGTGCATCGGTGTATAAAGACAGAATGAAAGCTGTTCACGATGCCAAAATCCGAAGGAAATTGTTTGAAGTAGACCAGAAGGTGTGGCTGTATAATTCCAAACTTAAATTCTTTCCAGGCAAACTTAAAAGCAAATGGACAGGCCCATTTATTGTTACACGAGTTGGCCACTTTGGAGATATTGAAATTGAAGATCTGAAAGATCATACAAGGCGTGTGGTGAATGGTCATAGATTGAAACCATATTTGGAGGCGACTGACATCAACAAGGTACAAATGGATTCGGTGAAATTCCTTGTGGATTCACCAACATATGCGACAAACTAGTATATCAGGTACGGTCTGGCTGAAGACTTAAAAATTAGCGCTTTCCGAGAGGCAACTAGGAGAACTTTGTGGGTATGTTCACTAGAAACCCTCACGAGACTTAACTCGTCCGCTCGGGCCTACCGAGAGGTTTAAAAGGCTTGTTGCATATGCTAAATGCAACCGTGATTCCTACGAAAGTGAGTTTCAGAATTTTATTTTAGATTCATTAATTATTGTGTCTTTGTATTTATGTAGTTGGTATGCCTTGCGTTTTAGTCTTTGGATGCATACTAATCAGCAGGTGGAAGTCTTTAGATTTTCAGGTAAATATAGGTGCGATTAAGGGCAATGCACAATTAGTGGGGGGAGTGGCAATGTTTTTCGCCGACTAAAATAACAAAAGAACGATAATTAGTTTTTCAAATATTTTCATGAGTTTTTCAAAAAAAAAAAAAAAAAAAAAAAAGGGGGGGGGGGGGGGGGCGTAACTTACGGCCTATGCCAATGCGGACGGTCCAAGCTTCTGCCTTACGGTCACCACAAACGGTCTCAGCATAACACAAAAGACCGTAAGCTACGGCCTGTCGAGGCTGGGCACATCTTGACCGCGTTATTACATAAAAACCCAACCCAATCCCAATTTCCACAAACCCCTTTTGTTTTTAACTCCAATCCACCACCAAAATCTCAGTTTTACTCATCCACCTTCACCTTCCTTCTCAAAAACACTCAAGAACCCTAGTTCTTCCCCCTCACATAACTTCTTCAATTCTTCATCAAAACATACGAAATTCATATGCATCTGGGTTAATTTCTCAAGACAAACACAACCCATGGTGTAGTTTTCTCCAATTCATGGTCGTTTGTTAGATCTAGTTACAAGAGGACTTGAGAGTTTTGGGGGTTTTGGTGACATTGTTGTCAAGGTTGCATTTTTCTTTGTAGACATCACTTTAACAACAACAAGGTATGTTATTTACTGATTTCCGCTTATCATTGAAGGTACTCACTTACTTATGATGATTATTGAGTAAATTTATCAGGAACATGGCATGTTTTGCGTTGTTGAAACCATGAATTACATGATGTTAGTACAACTAGGTTGCTTGGGACATATCACAGGTTTTACATTAATTTGTAGAAATTAACGAATGGTTGATATCAATATGGTAGTAAGATTCAAGTGTGGGGAAGATTTTGGGTTAAGGGTTACTTGTA
Source organism: Flaveria sonorensis (assembly GCA_025506505.1). Taxonomy (NCBI): domain Eukaryota; kingdom Viridiplantae; phylum Streptophyta; class Magnoliopsida; order Asterales; family Asteraceae; genus Flaveria; species Flaveria sonorensis. The sequence goes on from CM046426.1 coordinate 2,944,103, forward strand.
GGTGTTATTATTGTTATATCTTTCAAATTGGCATGTTCTATGTGTATAATGGGAGAACCTTGAATGGTTAATGTCGATAGTCAAAGGGTGAAATGGTATCCAGGTTGGTCACTTAGTTCATGCTGCTAAGAATGTGTTATGTTGAGAATTATGATGATTACAAACACAATGAGTAGTAATAAGATATATGCCACTTTTCTTTGATGGAATTGGTATCTTTGTTTAAGGTTTAAACTCCTTTTTCAACAAGTAAAAGAAGCATGTAAAAGATTATCACTAACGACATCATAAACTATCATACACGTTAATTACTGATAAGTAACTTAATCATTGTTTGATTGCAGGATCGATGGTAGGTAATAACCAAAAAGGTAAAGGGAAAGCGGTTGCTTTGACATCAGACACTAAAAGGAGGAAGTTTCCCGAATCGGATCCACCTAGGACTGAGGAAGAAGACACTGATATGGAGGAAGAAGAAGAGTCTGGAGGTGAGGAAGAATATGATGAGGATGGATTACCCAAGTAGAGAAAAAGTAGACGTTTATCCTCATTTGCAGAAGAAATTCAACCTTTACTGTATCATAAGAAGATGAGGGACATTAAAGGGTCGCTTCAATCCCTCATGATCTGTGAGAGGCAAATTAATCAAGATCATTTTGACAAATTTGGGATTACTGATTGCTTTACAAGATTGGGATAGGAAGAACACATGACTTTTAACAATGATGGGAGCGATGACATTTATATGGATGCAATTATAGAGTGGATGTCAACACTTCAAAAGAAGCCAGGCAACAACCCACCGGAGACAATAGAGTTAGTAGGAAAGGTCAATGGCAAACCCGTAACATTATCATTTGAGACCTTGAGTAGAATAGCCAACTTCGACATGGGGGCCGAAGATGATGAACCATATGAGTATCCCTCCGATGCATTACTAGCTTGTAAGAAAGCCAATGAAGACACGTGAAGAGATATGATCAGAGAACTGTTTGTTGTGCCTCAAGGCACAGATGTAGCAAGATGGCCTCTACGTCGGCAACATCTCAAACCATTACCCAAGTTACTTATGATATTTTTAAACCAGAATGTAATGCCCCGACTAGGTGATAAAGGGTCAGTCAGATTGTATGAAGTGATGATTTTGCATGCTCTTGTGACGGGAAGACCCGTCCTATCAGCCCGTCATCTTATCTTGTGGAATGTGTGGGAAACCAAAGAAAAAGCTGATAGGAAATCTGTTCCACATTGTCGACTGCTCTCCAAATTGCTAAAAAGGGCTAATGTGTTGCCCCGCAGAGTGAAACCTCATAAATTTAAGCACGTACTATTCCGCCTAGATACATTAGCAGCTACAGAATGGTTGTATCAAGAGACCGCACGTGTTTACCGGTTGACCGACAGAAAAAGTGGGCGATGCATGGAGGTATTGAAAGAAGATGTTGAGGAAGAAGAACGAGTGGAGCCGACAGCCGCGGCAGCGGAGGATGTGCCTCTCGAGGACTGGAGACCTCATCAATGTAGTGATGGGAACGCAATAGCACAAGCGCGTCCCACTAATTTTAATCGATGGACTGACTGTGAGCAAATTATGTTTGACAGGCAAACACAGGAAATTGAAGAAAATCGAAGGAACAGGCGAACAATGATGTATACTCAAGAGCTCTACCGGAATGAAGACTTCAGATATCATGAACAGATTCGACATGACTTCCAGCAAGGTCTGCCATACACCGAGAGGCCTCACCCGATTGACTGGCGATCTCCTGATCTTGTTCCATATGCGCAAAGCCATCAGATGCCCTAATCAACTCCATCAGAATGGGTGCCATATGACACTAACATGGGTCAAGCACATGGTAGTTCTACTCAAGCCGACCCATATGACATGAGGAACATCCAGCGAAGTTTGTATGAGAGCATGTTTGGTCAGCCATACCCCCGACCATCATATGATGGATGATCTTGCATTCTCTGATCACATGAGATCAGGTCCACGTGCTTTTCTCTGAACTTATGCTATTATGATGTTTAAGTTGTCACTTCTTGTCTTTAGTTGTGTTATGTGGACTGGTCGTTTTCTTCTATATACTTGGTGGCGTAATGTGACATCCGGTAATTTTCCGTTACCAAACTCCGTTTGTTCCGTTAAGTCTTGCATACACGTGTCGTGCACACACACTAGTTGTCGTTGAACGTTGGTGACTTAACAATAATCAGTAATGTTAAATTGATGATAATTAAGTTAACAATGTGATTATTAAGTTATGCTTATGTGATTTAAATGTTAACTGTAATTTTATCGCGTAACGTGAAAACGTGCGTATTTATTTCGTGTGTTTTGTGATAAATGGGAATTATGCATGATTGTTATTTGTGATTAATAATAATTGTGTTTAGTAGTTAAAAACTATTTAAAAACTATTCAAAAAGCTTAATTTTTATAAAATACAAATTATAAGGGTTAAAAGGGTAATTATGGATTATTTAATAAAATAAAAATCAAAACTCTAACCCTAATCACCCTAATCGGCCGCGACTTGCACTCCTTCTCCCCCTCCTCTTCGAATTCAGCCCAAGAACAAGCAATCACCTTCGAATTTGATAGATTACAAGGCATACAACAAGTTAGAATCATCAATTGCAAGCCATTACACGTTTAAAGGTTAGATTTTTACATGTTTTTGATGGTTTTTCATGGTGGCCGAACCCTAGTTCGAAAATCTGAAATTGGATGTTAATTCTTGGTTGTTTGGTGATGTTATGATGTTAGTTAAGTTGTAGTGATGCTAGTTAACGTTGATTATGCAAGAAAGTTTGGATTTTGGTTGTTTGTTCATATGATCATCTTGGCCATGAGTTTGAGGCGATTTTGGATCAAATTGGATGTTTAATGATGGTTGTTTGATGTTGTTATTATGTTAGTTGGATTGTATATATGCTAGTTAACGTCAATTATGCAAGAAAGCTATGATTTTGATACATTGTTCATAGGTTACTAATAATAGTAACTTTATTTTGCATGAATTGATGATTGGTTGATGTATGAATGTTATGGATGTGTTTGTGATGATGATTAGATGCTAGATGGTTGATATGAATGTTAGGAATTCAAGAATGCATGTTGTAGTTCATACATTGCTAAAAATAGTAACTTTTGGGTATGAAAGTTGATGAATCATGATGATTAGGTGTTGTTGATCATGTTTAGATGTTGTCATGGACTTGAATTGGTATATAATTGATGAATTTATGAATGTTGTGTGAGTTTGATGAATTTGGGATGAACTTTCCCAAAAGGGAAACTTTAATTGTGCAAATCCTTGAATTGGATGATTTGAGCATGTTTGGGATATTAGGATCATGCAAGTGTGTTCATGGATGATTTCTAAGGTGATGAAATGTGTTGTTTAGGCTATAGGGATGTTGATTTGGTTTGTTATCTGTTTTGGCCTGTTGTGATTCGCATGACTGGTGTGATATCTAGTTGCATGATGATCTAGGTAGTATATGTGGTTAATGAAGTGTTATATGTAATCAAGTTGTATGTGAACATGTATGACATGCTGTTGTGTTAGTATTAACGAGTTATCACCTACAATGTCACCAACGGGTCAAACGGGTCAACTGGGTCAAATGTGTCTTGTCTTTCTAAAAACCTTGAGTTCCTTGGTTTGTAGAGCACTTAGGGTTTCATGTTGATTCTGTGTACACGTGCTTATGTACTCTTGTATTCTAGGTGACCTTTGAAGGTTGTCTTTTTCTTTCAAGTTAAGCTCTAAGTTAATTCTTGCGCGTATCAGGTGAGTTCTTGCCCCACTTATTTTACATAATCTCTTTTGGGGGAGATAGCATACTGTTGATCACAAACGCTTTTATACATGAGTGTGTATAATATTTATATAGTGTTGTTTACCATGGAAAGTTCTCACACTTTCGGATTGTTAATATTGAATAGCAGGGAAATCTTCGGTAGTACTACTGGGTCTGACGAGCCCCACCTGTGCGAATCGAGGTCAAACGGGTGCAATTTTGTCCTAACACATATTCGTCACGACCTGGTAAGTCGTGACGGGAGGCAACAAACGTAACACAGTCAGCTTCGATCGCGAAATCACTATGATTAATATTTTTATGTTAATAGACTAGCTATCTATTGCAATACACTACTTATACTCTGGAAACTGTTGATTGGTTTATATTTTAACGCAAACTCTTGAACTCACCAACCATGTGTTGACTTGTTTAGTATGTTATTCTCAGGTTAAGATTGCCAGTTGCCTAGGAGCACGCACACCAGCATCGTTGAGTTGCCTACATTTGTTTACAAATTTGGGATTATTTTCACATTAAACATTTGTGTTTGGGGCGCGTATGTTTTGCGCATTCTCTTCACATACTACTTGTTTTGGGTTTTCTGTTTTAAAAACGCTTCCGCAGTATTTTAAATGTTAACTCTGGTTTTTTTTATTAATCATATAGAGTCGTTCTTGGTAACTAATGACTGAGATCCTGGTATGTCACGCGCCTCGCGGTAAAACCCTGCTCGCGGATTTTGAGGGTGTGACACGTAACAAACTTGTTGTTTTGGGAATGTGTTAATTTGCATTTTAGTTAATGTCGAGTCTCAGTATGCATAACACAATTATGAGGGATTTAACTTTGTACTTGGGGGAACTAAGGTCCTATTAAACTCATTCTACATTGGGGACAATGTAGCCCAAGTGTGGGGATGAGGTGTTTAAAATCTTAAAATTTAGAAAAGTTGAAAATATTTTGAAAAAAAAAGAAAAAAAAACAAATAATAATTGTGCATCAAACCTAATTTCTCAATGTAAATCGCTAAATATCACTTGCTTGTGTATAGGTAGAGATCCCTTGGCATGGTTAGCTATAAGTGACAGGAAGGTATGCCCAATTGGTAGTTTCTATAAAATTAAGTAGGATTGCCTTGTTAAGTATAACGAACTAGACAGTGGACAACATAGATGTGTCACATCCTTAACCAATTCCTTCGTTTCCGTGAGAACTTGAGCCTAATTGAGCATTTTCCATGATATATTTAGTTGCTCTTTTCTTATTATATTTAGTGTTTACCATAATGTGCATCTATTTTAGAACTCGTGTAACTAATACATGTCGAGATCATGAACCATTACTTTGCACAAACGTGATAGAGGCATTAGGATAGCCATTTTGTTTAGACCATTTCATTTGACTCCCCTTCCCTAACATTTTCCCCTTAGACGCCCCTTTGAGCCCCAACGTGTCATTTGAATGAGCCACATCATTAACCCTATTAAACCTTTAGCCTATTTAATTAAGCCACATGGTGAAATCCAATTTGTTACATGTCTAAGTTGTCAAAAAAAAAAAGAGAAAAAAATGATGAAAGAAAAAATGGCGACATATGAGGTTAAAATGACCAAAGTATGAAGCAACAAAAATGATGTGAATTCTTGTAGTGTGTTCGGGTTAATGTGATCCAAGTTACAATAGTAGGTGTAGTTTTTTGATTTAGCATGTTTGAATTGGATTTCATTCACCATTTTCCACTTTAGATCCTTTTTCATACCCTTAACCCTAGCCTAATAGCACAACCCGTAAAAGTCCTCTTGATTTGTGTATTGTAGTGTGTTAGTTGATGGAGATATGATTATTATACGAGCTTATGATAATAATGTGCATTACTGGTTTGAGTGTTCCAGATATACTAGTATATAATCACTAGTCCAGAAATCAACCCGAGAGGAGTGCTCATTATGAGAGGGTGAATGCATGTGTGTGGAAACCGAAGGTAAGCTTGGTTAGGTAATCCTAAGATTTCAAACAAGCGGCTACTTGTTGGGTTGTCAATCTTGAATAATATAAACATTAGAGCCAGGTATGCCTTGGGATCTTAACTCACACAAGGTTAAGAGATTATTGATGCATTTTAGTAATTAGTGTTAAAGTGTATAAGAGAGTTTGTTTGAGGGCAAACAAAAGGGTAAGTGTGGGGATGTGAAGATTGGTTAATACGCATGCACTTAGTATAGTTAATATTGTATTTTTAATATATTTTATATGTCGAACAATATTACTTTGTTGCGTGTTTGAAATGTAGGATAAATGAAGCTTAACGGACATTATTTGAGAAGGATACAAAGGATACCAAGACTACGGGTTGAAAGGTGCTGAAAATAAAGAAAACTGTGCAAACTGCAGGGAGGCCGTAAGCTAAGGCCTGAGGCCGTAACTTACGGCCCTGTATCAACACGTCTGTGAACCCCGTAAGATAGGAGGTTTGGCCGTCTGGTTGAAGGTAGACCGTAACCTACGGTCTATAGGCCGTAAGTTACGGTCTAAGGCGATATTTTGGGGGTTGTTTCAAACTTCAAAACCTATTTAAACCCTAACACTAGGGTTTCGAAAGAACACTGACCCCAACCCCAAGAACGAATCTTGGAGCATTTTTGAGTCATTAAAACCCTCTCTAATCATCAAGTGATGGAGGATTCGTATGCAAAAAGACAAGATTGAAGCGATTATGATGAAGATGCAAGGCTAAACCACCCGTGATCATCCCTGGGTGGACGGTTTGTGATTGGATTATGCATGCGTATGTGTTTACCTAGTCAAGACATAAACTTTGATTGTTTAACAACTTTTATTCTTTTATGCGTTTTGAACTATGTGTTAATTAAAGATTCGTGTTAGTTGATTTGATTATTACTTATCAAGTTATCAGTTTTACATTGTTAACCATTGAGTAGTAATTAGGTTATCTTCATTAATTGGTGATTGCAAATAAAGTTTCTAGATTGTGGCATTAGTTAGTTTACTAGTTAATTTACATAATCGGATATCAAGTTCGCAATTACTTTTCAACATACGTGATAAGCTAGTTATGTCTATGTAACTTCAAGATTGGGTAAAACATTAGCTATATATTCATTTACATTCCTGAAACCCGGGTGTGATCTCTTTTCATCGCAATAGTTTTCAACCAAGTCCAAGTTTCGTCTTGCTTCATAAAGTGATTATTTTTATTGGTAATTTCCTTTAGTTCTAATTTACAGTTTAGTGACAATAGTAAGTAAGTAAATTTTGAATCAGTTACGCGTGACACCATCCACGGACTCCTCGTGGGATCGACACCCTATTTACCCTAACTAGTTAAGGTATTTAGGAATCATAAAACAAGCAAAATTCTTTTCTTATTTGATCGGGTCTTTGACACCGATCAGTACTTCTTCAACTGCCTAAGATACTCTATAACACCTTTCCACACCTCATCTCTAAGGCCTGAAATAGATCTTATTTCCATCTTAGTAATTGAAGAAGCTGCCTGAACCAAACTTGTCAGCACAACATAACCACATCCATCTATTTCTAGAATTTTGAGTGAAGGTAATGCTTCTAGTGAGACATCAATCAATTTGGGATAATTTTTTATATGAAGTTCTTGAAGGCATGGAAACACCGCATCTAAACCCCTCTTTTTTAGTTGACCACCCCTCCCAACTCGACATATCTTCAAACCTTAGAACTTTAAGTGAAAGGAAGGCAACAACAGCACTCACACTAAACTGCAAACCTATAAATTTAACATCATCCATGCTTTGAATAAATAACTCCTTAAGTGAAGGTAGCTGCCCAAATAGCGGTAAAGATGTGCATTTTCTACAACCACGTATGGACACATTAACCAACTCATGAAAAGAGGGATCACCAACCCAATTTGGAAACTCTATTCCCCCTTATATATGACACAGTTGCAAGCTCTTTCAACCTATCTCTGTTGGGCTCCATTTCATAAAGAACCTCCTTTTCAAGTGGACCACTTCGTGAACTATCAAACATATCAACCCATTTCAACTCTAATATTTTGTAATCTCTTTTAGAGATAAGTTCACCTCCTGGGTATGCATTATGCTTTGCACTCTCTGCAATCCCTCAATAGAAATTATCCCATGCAACCTTTTAAGCTTTACGAAGCTTTTTGGCAACTTAGTTAACTTCCTACATCCAAAAATAATCCCTGCAAATTATAAAGATTGCCAACATTCTCTGGTAACTCCCTGATACTAGTCTTAGATAAATTAAGATACCGCAAATGCTTTAAACTACCAATGAACTCAGGTACCTCATTTATCTCAAAATGACCCAAACTAATAACCCTTAACAATGGTAACTCAGGAAGTAAGTCGACCAAAATCTTATTTGATATGTAAAAGTAGCCCTAACTTTTATCCAACCCTATAGGCACCGATAACAACGTTCTCAAGCTTTTGGCACTTTTAAATGCCTCAAACTTATGGTAACCTACACGTTGCTCGCAAGTAAATGACATATAACGATGCTTTGACAAAGCTTCATGTCGTATCTTCTTATGATTGTTAGATTTTAGAAACAATTCTCCGGCAACAAAGGTAGCCAAGTCATTTATGAGATCATGCATCATAAACAGTGAGTTCTCATTAGGTGCATGCTGAAAAAATAACCGGCATTGATAACAAACTTTCAAAATATTCATGGCCTAAGAGTTCAGGTGACCTGGTTGCATTTGATGGTTTCAAAAACCCTTCTACCATCCATAATAAGACTAACTCTTCCCTGTTAAACAAAAAATCCTTAGGGAACAAGGAGCAGTACACTAACAATTGCTTCAAATCTGCAGAAAGATACGGTAGCTTAGTCTAAGAGCTGGTATAATCTCATTACTAATTCCTATATCCCATATCTCACTATTCAACATGTAATCCTAGTCTTCTCCATATGTTTTTGTCCTTAATAACCTTCCCATTGCCTTTATAGCCAAGGGCAAACCATCATATTTTTTCACACTACATTCACCTTGTTGTTTAGGTGTTGCATTGGAGTCAAAGTTATCTACACCCAACGCATGTAGAGCAAATAAACACAAAGCATCTTCATGTGACAAACTATCAAGACGGTCTAGATGATCAAAACCTAGCTTTATGAGCAATTGGTCTGTACGAGTTGTCATGATTACCTTACTTCCAGAAGCACATAAATGAAATGGGCGCACTAAGATTTCCCAATCACCATAGCTAGCTTTCATTCCACGCATCATCAACTACTAACAGAAATCGTCTTCCCTTAAATTGCTCTGTAAGAGCCATTTGAAGCTGAATTAAATCTTTAAACTCCTTATCTTCCTTGGTCACACATCGAAAGATGGCACTGCTTATCTTAAAAGCATCAAAATCATTAGAAACACAAACCCATGCCTTGAGCTCAAAGTGATCATTCACCTCTATATTATTATACAAAAGTCTAGCTAGAGTAGTCTTACTAACCCCACCCATACCAACTATGGGCACGATGCTAAAGTTTTCCTTAGACGCCTCATCCCTTAAAAACTCGTTAAGCAATCTCTCTACCTCACCTTCTCGTCCAACAACACTAGATGCATCCGGCAAAGAGGTTTCGTATCTTCTACTACTATTTCTCGGCTTTTCATCTTTCACAATCAAACCTAGAACAGACTTTTGCTTTTCTAGATGTTCCAACCTTGTGGTAATGCTATCTAACCCACCATCTCCATATATCTTTAAACTATAGTTTTTCTAGTGAAGGGAAGGTGACAACAGAACTCCCATTTAAATCCGAGCCTACAACTTTAACATTATACATGTCTTTAATATCGAGCTTCTTAAGCGACAGTAGCTCCCCAAGTCGTGGAAGAGATGCACAGTTTTCACAGTTACGTATTGACACATGAACCAACAGATGAAAAGAAGGGTCCCCAACCCATTTAGGAAATTCTATCCCCCGATACGACATGATCACAAGCTTTCTCAACATGTCACTATTGGGCTTTAACTCATTGAGAACCTCCTTATCCAGTCTTTCCCTTCGAGAACTATCAAACAAATCCACCCATTGCAACTCTAATTCAGTAATCTTTTTTAAAGTTAAGTCCGCCTCCCGTGCATGCATAGCACTTTGCACGTTGTGTAATCCCTCAATGGAAAATTTCCCATGAAGATTCTTCAATCCCTTAAGCTTGGTTATTGAAAATCCATCATCTTTCTTGATGATAATCGTAGTGAGAGTTTGTAGGCTTCTCAATTCACCAATACCCAAGGGAAGCTTCTTTGAAAATGGAGTATCTCTGATGTCAAAATGATGTAACCTTTTAAGCTTTAAAAAGCTATTAGGCAACTTAGTTAGCATGAAACTCCTAAAAAGAATTAATGTCTCTAGATTATGAAAGTTGACAATATTCTCAGGTAACTCTTTGATTTTAGTTTGAGATAAATTAAGATACCTCGGGTGCTTCAAACAATCAATGCACTTTGGTACCTCATTTATCTCAAAAAGACCTAAACATGGTACTCTTAAGAGTGGTAAATCTTGAAGTAAGTGAACCAAAATCTTATTGGATAAGTAAAAACAATCCCAACTTTGATCCACCCTAATAGATATTGCTAACAATGTTCTCAAATTTCTAGCTCTTTTAAATGACTCAAACTTGTCGTAACCTACATAACCCTCTCGGGTAAATGACATATGACGGTATTTTGCCAAAGCTTCCTTCCATATATTCATATGATTGTTAAACCTAAGAAAAAACTACCCGACAATAAATGTGGCCAAATCAATCATCACGTCATGCATCATAAACAATGATTCTTCATTAGGTGCAAGTTGAAAAAAAGACCTTGATAAAATTTTCAAAATATTCATGGCCTAACCATTCTAGTGACTTGGTTGTATTTGATTGGTTTAAAAACCCTTCTCCCATCCATAATAGGATCAAATTCTCCTTTTCGAACATGAAGTCCTTAGGGAACAAGGAGCAGTATGCAAACAATTAACTGCTTTAAATATGTAGAAAGATCATGATAACTTAACCTAAGGCCCGGAACAACCTCATCAACATTTCTTATATCCCATATTTCACTATTCAACACATCATCCCAATCTTCTTCACTTGTTTTTGTCTTCATCATCCTTCCAAGTGTTCTTAAAGCCAAAGGCAAACCACCACATTTTTTTTCAAAATACCTTCACCTTGTTGTTTAAGTGTTTCGTGTGCGTTAAAGTTATATACACCCAATGCATGTTGAGAAAATAAAGACAAAGCATCTTCATATGACAAACTCTCAAGACGATCTAGATGTTCAAAACCTAACTTTATGAGCAATTACTCCTTTTGAGTTGTCATAATTATCCTACATCCTGGGGCACCTGATTGAAATGGGCGCACTAGGTTTTCCCAATCTTCATAGTTTTCATTCCACACATCATCGAGTACTAGTAGAAATCGCTTGTCCTTAAGCTGCTTTTTAAGAGCCATTTGAAGCTGATTTAAATTTTCAAATTCCATTTGTTCCTTAGACACATCTTGAAACATAGTCTTGCTTATCTTAAAGATATCAAAATCACTAGAAACCCAAATCCATGACTGGAGTTCAAAGTGATCCTTCACTTGTCTATCGTTATACAAAAGTTTAGCTAGAGTGGTCTTACCAACCCCACCCGTACCAACTATTGGTACGATGCTAAAGTTTTCCTTAGATGGCTCATCCCTCAACAACTTGTTAAGCAATTTCTCTACCTCACCTTCTCGTCCAACAACTCTAGATGTTTCTGGCAAAGAGGTTTTGTTTCTTCTACTAGTATTTTTTGGCTTTTCATCTTTCACAATCAAACCTAGATCAGACTTTTGTCTCTCTAGATATTGTAACTTGGTGTTAATACTATCTAACTTGTGACGCAATCTATGACTTAGTGAGAAATTTGTGTAGGAAGTCGGAATGAGCTTTCTTACCTTGCTAGTGATGGCTCCTAATTCCTGGGCCAGCTCACGATGCATAGCTTCGGTAGCCAAATCATCAAGTACATCATCGATATCATAAGCCAAATGTTGGAGACCATTCAGCCATTGTTTAACTGATTCATCAGTTATTTCCTTTTGAGAAGCGTCATTAAGCAGAACTTGTATATGAGACAATGTGTTCTCCAATTCATTCAGCTCATTGTGAATTCCCTAAGAGCGAATAATTCGCTTCAAGGCTTCATCAGCCAGCTTTTGAAAAACGACTTTCACGAGTTCAATAGCAACAGTTTCTGTTAGAAATTAATCTTGATGTTCAAGGGTGTATACGGGTGAACTAAAAAAGATGAGGGTGGAATTAGTTAACATATAGGATATGTTAGTCAAGGTAAATATTAAGAAGGTATTGAATGTTTTGGCTGTGAATGAGCTGTCATTCCAGCTGTGTTTGAGCTGTGATTTCATAGTAATTAAGGTTAGGAGTAGTATAAAAGATTGTCATTGTATAGAGTTTAAGGTGTGGTCTTTTGTTCTTCATATTTATAAAAAGAGTCATGGTAGTTCTCACAAAATACCGAGTTTTATCTTTGTTTTTTCTGGGCCAATATTCTAACAATTGGTATCAGAGCGAGGGGAACGATTTTGGGAAGAAGATTGAGCATGTGAAGACGAGGAGAAAGATGATCGAGCTATGAAGAAGAACGAGGCCACCCGATTGAATCTGTGAGAGATTAATCGTAGCCCGAACCTGTGATAGGTTCAAACAAGTCAATTGAGTAGATCCAAGGGGAAGAACAGTTGTGTGATCCAACTGCAGAAGGAAAAATCTCTGTGTGAGACAGATTGGGTTCTGTGTGAGGCAGAACATAAGGTTGTGTGGAGCTGCGATCAGAAGTGAAGAAAACCTGAGCGATTCAGGTCACCACGGAGAAGATTTAATCTGTGAGGGATTATTCATATATGGGACAATTTGTGTGACACAGGTTGTGAGGAGAAGAACTCAGGAAAGCAAAAGGCAAGAAGAGCTTGTTGTTGTTTGCAGTCAAAGGAAACAATTGGCAAGTGATTTGCTAGGAAGTGAGATTGTTGGGCTGCTATGATAGCAGGTTTGCAAGGCTGCAAGCAAGGAAGAAAACAAAACGGAAGCTGTGTGACAAAACAGAAGCTATGTGAAGTAGATTTGAAGATCGATGATTGATCAAATTTTGAAGAAACATGGTTCTAGCGACTGGAATGCAAGACCAAGGTGGTACAACATCAAGATTAAGGGCGAGAATGTTAGAAATTAATCTTGATGTTCAAGGGTGTATACGGGTGAACCAAAAAAGATGAGGGTGGAATTAGTTAACATATAGGATATGTTAGTCAAGGTAAATATTAGGAAGGTATTGAATGTTTTGGCTGTGAATGAGCTGTCATTCCAGCTGTGTTTGAGCTGTGATTTCATAGTAATTAAGGTTAGGAGTAGTATAAAAGATTGTCATTGTATAGAGTTTAAGGTGTGGTCTTTTGTTCTTCATATTTATAAAAAGAGTCGTGGTAGTTCTCACAAAATACCGAGTTTTATCTTTGTTTTTTCTGAGCCAATATTCTAACAGTTTCAGCCATTTTTTGTATCAGTTACTTAAACTTGAAGCTTTGTGTATGTGTATGTATGATAGGGGATCTGAATGAAATGATGAGTGCACAGAAACAACAATTGCAACTGTTTTTTATAGTGATTTCTGCAATTGTTGTATCTGGTCGACATTTTTTTTAAAGTTTCAATGTTTTTTTTTAAATATTTTTGTTCATGTTCAGGCTGGCAGCCATAAGAGAAGAAGTAGGTAGTCATTAGAAAAAGCCCACTTGTACAACATTTACTCAAGAGTTTATAAACTTACAATAGATAACTGGCTTTTGGCTAGTTAAAGGGGTGCAGAAATGAATAAGTAAACTAATTTGGTTTTTTTTTATAGATAATCATCTGCATGTATTGAGCAATTTTAGGATAGCATATAACGGGTTGTTTCTTATTTTGACTTTATTTTAATGGTTAATATTGTATAACATGTCACAAGTTGAGGCGCCCATTATAAATTCTATGTATATTGAGGATTCTTAATCATGGCATGAATATCATCTGGAATGTTTTCAAAGTCGGTATTTGAGTGACGAAAAGTAAATAGAAGGAAATATAAGTGTTTTCTTGTCAACCTAATCTCACCAGACTATTTCAGCCTGCTTAAAGATAACTCGTTCGGACCAAAGCCACGATGAATTGTTACCTAACACAACTATTCTATGGCATCTACTACTAAGTTAGGATAATTAGTAAAGTTTAATTGCATTTTGGCGGTGACAGTTGTTTAGTGTATTTGAGCCTGGAACACAGGATATGTAGAATGTGTTTGAAATATGTTTTACGAACTCTAAACCAACAGTAGGACATAGCGTTTTGATATGCATCATATGTTTCATATCTATATCTTTAGTAAAATGAATCAACTTGTCACCATTAACGATGACAAGATGGGCTGGTTGTGTAACAGATGAGAACATTATTTTGAAAATTCATCATCTCGTGACTATTAGAGGACGTCACAATGAATGAGGTCACCATTAAATGAACAATTCAAACATCAATTTGAGCAAAGAGCAGTTGATATAGGTGCCAATTCCAAATATTTGTGTTGTGTTTTATCTTTTAACAGATAAAATCAAAAAGGCCGGTTAAATTATAGCAGGTTTGTTGGCTCAGGTCTTATTTGAGAGCAGCTTCCATATGTGTTGTGATAAAAGATAAGGTTAGTCCTTGTCTTACCCTTCTTTGACTTTAGGTCATAAAAGATTTGAGTTGAATATATCGAGAAATTTCTTATGAATTAAGTAGAGTTGACCCAAAAAAATTGTTCTTGACCATTTTGCAAAACTTTTATTGATAATATAACACGTTAATCTAATACAAACATAAAGTTATAGAACAATAAACTAAATGTTTACAAATGACAATTTATAAGATTGTGCGTTATGCATAAGTCAGACTTAAACCCCTACTCATTCCTTTTTATTTAGTGTTATAACAACTGGACGGACCAGGAAATGGGTGCCTAATCGGACTTGTTATGCTATCTATATTGATTTTTTTTTACATGTGAACTGACCGGTCAGACAGACAAAATGAAATGGATTGGTCAAATTAGGTTTCAGTTTTTTTATTATTTTATTTTCAAAAATTAAAACCATGATAATTTATTCGAGGCAGGTGATGTATTAGTCATAGTAAAATCATAACAGAATTTATATATTATTTAACAAAAATAAATAAAGATTGGAATTTGATAATAACTCGCTTTTCCTATATGAGAAAACGATAAATGGGCCATAAACAACCATTTCAAAAAATCAAAAGCAAAGTCTAACCAAAGGCCGACCAACAACAAAAGCCCAAATACAAATGTTAGCCCTTAACCAATAGAAAACAAGGCCGGTTCAATTTGGGCCGTTTGTACACTACTAAAACCGAACCATTTGTAGTTGTACCACTAGAAAGCAATGTATTTACAATATTACTCAATTTTCTTTCATTGCAATCTAGACAAAACTATTAGAAGTAGAATCTCTTTTAAATTTTTAGTTTTTACCATTACAACGCTTTTACAAAAACAAGTCGAACTTGTTGACGTGTACATGATCCGGTGCTGCTATGTTTTCAGGCACAGTTAACCTTCCATTTATTTATAAGTCGAATAAAGTTGTGTCAAAACCATCTAAACCAGTTGAACTAGTAACTGAAACCGGGACCAACCTTAAAATCAATTGATGTGGTCTAATCTAACTACGGTTTGGTTTCGTTTTATCCTATGAATTCAGAACTATTCAAAAAGCAGCTTTTTTTAATATAATGTTTATAGAAATACTATGATTAAATTATGAAAAAAACAATAAAATAATTGGTTTAAAATGTGGCTTAGCTTGTTTTTGTTCATCTAAATCACATCTTTATGTTGGTTAAGCAATGTCTTGGTTGATTAACTTAAGACAATAACCCTTGTCTCATGGCAATCTTTTGTTATTGCTTGCACAATTACATGGTCAACCTTTGTAAGTTGTAACCCTTACGGTTTACTTATTTTAGTTTTACTTGTGAAATAATATTTATTACATTTTATAGAGAAAATATATGATGGTATTTTTTTTAAATGATGATATTTCATGCATCCATGTTACCAGAATTCAAGTGTTTGGTTTTGCTTAAAATATGCAAATAAAATCTATAATTATTTGTTTATTTCCATGTACACTAGAATCCCCTATAAAAACACGATAAAAAAAATAAAATATTATGAATTCTTTGTAGAATTCAATAATTTGCATCATTTCTGTTAAAATTAGTTTTAAAAATATCGAAAAATTAACTTAATATATAAATATTGTAATAAGTATTTGGATACTTGAATGAAATATTGTTTTGTAGATTGTCTTATGGTATTGATTTGTGAATTAATTAGTTCAAAAGTCAACATTGATGTATTCTTTCAGATTAATTTTTACATATGGACGGTCGTGGTTTTGTTATAAAAAAGGGTTACTTAGAAATTGTAATGACTTGATCATAGTATTTAAATTATTTTAATAATAAAATAAATACTCAATTTATAAGCAAAGTTGCATGTGCAAATTGCAATGCATGTGACAACCTCTTCTATATAACTATATAAGCCCTAATCACCACTTCATGTTTTCACAATCCTAACACAGAAAAAACACAAAGCGATATAATACAATGGCACAAATGACTTTCTCATTGTTGGTCCTCTCCCTCACCGTCTTAGGTTTTTTGGGTGCGGCCGAGTCACGTTCACGTGCAAGGACGTACATTGAGGCACAATGCCGAACGACACTATACTTTGATCTGTGTGTTAAAACTCTTTTACCCTATGCTAAAAAAAACGAGATACCAAGCCCAAAAAAACTAGCTCAAATTACGCTAACTACATGTCTAGCCAAAACGCGTCTCACAAAGGCGTATGTGGATATGGTAGCAAAACAACTAAATAAAACAAAGAATCCTGAAGAGTACCAAGCCTTGGAAGGTTGTTTGCGACAAATCAACAATGGCGTGAACCAAATCACTCTATCTGTTAAGGAGTTACAACAAATGGGAAAAGACGGTGAGGAAAAGTTTTCGTGGCATGAAAGTAACGTGCAAAGTTGGGTTAGTGCTGCTCTAACAGACGCCACAACATGCATAGATGGAATTTTGGGGGATAAAATTGGAAGAAAGGAAAAAAGTATGATCAAAGCAAGGTTTTTGAACGTGAAACAACTTGCTAGCAATTCTATAGCATTGTTCACTCGTTTTACAGCAAGGCATCGTGCTTCTCGGGCCATTAAGAACCCCTAAGACTCTTATATAATATATTTTATATTAAAACCAATTGTAATGTTTATATTAGTTTGTTGTGTATGCCAATTGTTTCATATTTATTCAAAAGTTTGGCTCCTAGAATATGGCGCCCTTGGGGCTTTCTATTTGATTGTATCGAAAGGCCAAATGACGCGCGAATTAACTTGGGTTACAGGTGTGGTTCTGGCTGTATTGACTGCATCTTTTGGTGTAACTGGTTAATATACGTGTAATTGTTAATACAATATGTAACTATGAAATTTTGAAAAATAAATAAAGTTACAAGTCTATATATTGCTTTTAAGAAGTTTCATGTAGCTACAAAACTCTAAAATCCATAACATTTAAAATGATATACGTATACACAAAGAGGGGGGTTGGGAGGGGGGGGGGGGTTATCGTCTCCGATACATCTGGCGTGGCATGCATGATATGCTCTCTTTTGTTAGGGATCCGGGTGTAAATCAACACGCAAACACTATCAAACTGCGAGAAAAAATAATAACAAAGATGAACACCTGAGATTTAATATGGTTCGGTCGATGTGACCTACGTCCACGGGTTGCAACCAGGATAATACTTTTATTACTTTCTGCCTCACTCGTGAGGAATTGCAAGTACAATACATGATATAAATAGAGAAAATTAGGGTTTACAACTTAAAAGAAAACCTTAATGGGCTGAAATTAAATAAAAAACGGGTCAGGTCTTTAATTTAATTAATCCGCCATTGAGTTGTTTTTTAACCTGAGTCCAAATCAAGACTCCACAAACCCAACAATCTCCCACTTGGAGGCTTGATCATCTTTAAACTGCCTTTCGCTGTGAACATTGTAACTCTTGTAATCTTTCTTGTCTTCCTGGTTGCAGCGGCCTTCTCATCAAGTAACCTAAAGGCCCGTTGAAACTTCCCCGAGCTTCAACACATCAGTCATGGCTGTATCTGCCCCTAATCCGTTCTCCATCCTTACCGGCTCCCACTAAAATAAACTGCTAGATCCTGAAACACCCTGAGAACAAACACTCTCCATAGTTAGCAAGTAATCCTCTAGAGAGATTTTATCAGATGGAAATATTAGTTCTTTTAACCCACTGTCGTCTAGGAACTGTAATTGAAGCATAACATGTGCTCCCACTGCCACGAAATCCTTTAACTGGTTTTCCTGAACTCTTCCATGTACATTCACTCTGAATCTTTCTTTTGACTCTAGGTTTCTTACTTGAAAAGCAAACCTTCTTCTGCCCACGAGATTCTGTGAACTGGACTTTAGTATTTTTATGAACTGGAACATCACTTCCTTCAGATGGTAAACTGACCATATACAATAAACCCATTTTCTTTCCACGAGCAATGACAAGATTTCCTTTAACAACTTTCCACTGCTTATTCTCGAACTTAACATCATGTCCCTGTTCATCAATTGACTGACAAAAATCAACTGTTTCTTCAAATCAGGAATCACCCTGACATCTTTCAAAGTCCATGAACCATCTAAAGTAACTAAATCCATCTCACCCATGCCCGTAACATCAAGAACATCATTGTTTGACAGTCTTACCTTACCAAAATTACAATTTTTTAGATTCTGCAATGCTTCGCTGCTGTGGGTAGCATGAAACGAAGCTCCAGAATCCATGACCCAGGAATCCACATTGCTCTCTACGCTACAGATTAAAGCATCATTGTCTGAGTAGTCTGCTGTAGTGTTGGCCTCTTTTTATCATTTGGACACTGATTCCTGACATGTCCCACCTGTTTACAATTCCAACAAGTCACATCATTTTGAGCCCTAGACTGACTCCTTTTCTTGTTCTTGCTCCCACTACCTCTGTTATTCTTTCTTCCTCTACCAACATTCAGTAATTCACTTGATGATTCACTTGAATTTCTTCGTCTGATGTCTTCACCCACAATAATATCCCGAACCCCATTTAAAGTGAACGCACTGGTGGAACTAGTAATCGCTGTAACAGTATCAACCCAGCTATCAGACAATGATGATAACAGTAGTAGAGCCTGAACCTCATCCTCAAATTTGATGCCAACCGACCCAAATCTTGACAAAATCAAGTTCAAGTTGTTGATGTGCATTAAAATTGAACTTCCCTCTTTCATCTTTATATTAACCAGCTCTCGAATCAAAAAAACTTTATTTGTTGCCGAAGGCTTCTCGTACATATTAGATAACGTATCCATGTTACCTTTTGATGTAGTTTCCTTCAAAATGTTAAACGCAACATCCTTTGTCAGCGACAACCTAATAACCGCCTTGGCCTTTTTATCCAAAGTTTCTCATTCAGTTGGTTTCATATTTTTTGGTTTCTCACCCAAAACAACATCCAAGTCTTTCTGAACAAGCAAATCCTCCATTTGAATTTTCCACCAAAGTCATTTCCATCAAACTTCTCAATTTGTAGTTTTCCGTTCTCAGCCATTATCTCAAACTACAATATGTTTACTAATCAAGTCAAGACTGAAAGTAGTGCCAAACACAACTATGGCCGGCTGCCTGAACTTGAGTGTTGTTCTTTAAACACTACCTTTTTTTTCGTCTCAAAAACAACAAACAAACGAGTTCAACAATGCGCCTGAGAATTATCGACTTTGGATCTCGGTAATATATTAAGAATACTTGAAAAAATAACTAACCCCCACTGATCTTGGCTACATACCATAGATCTCGACAATCACACCAAAACAAATCAATGACGAATATCAAAACCCGATAATTAAACCCGAAGCCAAACCCGATAACCAATAATTATATACTGAAACAAACTAGAAACGCGAACTTGTTCCTTGGTTTCTTTCTAATAAAGAACACACGTGAAAAACAACCACCGGTGATTTACGGTTGTTAGTGACGATGACAATAGGCGGTGGCAACTAAAAGGCAAGCTGTTGGTCCTTTTCTTCTTCGCGTGCCACATAAAAAAAGATGTTTCTTTTCCTTTTGTGTTCGATCCCAAAACAAAAAGAAAATAAAATCCAATTAAAAAATCTCAATAATCTTCTTCTGTTGAATGCCAATCCACCCAAAAGAGTCAAACCTTTTCTTTCTTTCTTGATCTGCGCATAACAACATTCATAAAAAACAAAAAAGAGTGTTTTTTATTTATCCTCTTTTTTTTATTATTTGAGTCGGAACTCCAAATTGATGATGAAAACGTGGATGGGTTGGAGTGATGAATAAGAAACGACAATCAACTAGGGATGGCGGTGGACTGCCAGCGACTAACCCTAGATCCCGTTTTTCTCTTGAGTTGTGTTTCTCCCACGTGTAATGAGCCGTAGCTCTGATACCATTTGTTAGAGATCCGGGTGTAAATCAACACACAAACACAATCAAACTGCGAAAGAAAATAATAACAAAGATGAACACGCGAGATTTGACGTGGTTCGGTCGATGTGACCTACGTCCACGGGCTGCAACCAGGATAATACTTTTATTACTTTCAGTCTCACTCGTGAGGAATTGCAAGTACAATACATGATATAAATAGAGAAAATTAGGATTTACAACTTAATCTCCAAGAAAACATTAATGGGCTAGAATTAAATAAAAAACGGGACAGGTCTTTAATTTAATTAATCGTTTACTAAGTTGTTTTTTAACCCGAGCCCAAATCAAAACTTCACAAACCTAACATCTTTTCCACATCAGAATCACATCACTTTACATAAGCTTTACATAAGCTTTTTAAATCCATAACATCTAAAAATGATATACATATACACACCATCACACACTACGTCTTATAATGACGACATTAATTATACGAAAAGAAAGGCCTTAAATAGTGAGCTAAGAGTTATATTCAGGGCTCTTAAGAGTCTTGACAGATTTTTGTAATCCTAATTTCATATTCTATTTATATATACACGTGCACACATATTGGATTTATGTATGTATTAACTCGATTATTTACTATTCATGGATTATGCGGGGTTAAGATTCCGTATATGAACTTATGTAGTTTGAATTCCCATCTTATCCTAGTAAAATCATAAACATCTATTCTCCTCTTTCTCATACCCTTCTTGTTTATTATTAACGAACCCAATTTGACAGTCACAGTAAATATATATATACTCCACTATACTTATTGAATAGATGAAAAGATTGAACATTTAAATACTAGATAATACACATCTATTTACTATAATAAAAGAATGTTTTAAAATGACACTTGGTACCATTCTAGACTATCTAATTTTAATTTTTCCGCGTCTCTCTCCTATTAAATAACTACATTAAATACTAATACTATTATTTTATTCCTTTTGAGATTAAAATTTGTTTTTCAATAAATTGAGAAAGATGCTTTTATAAATGTAACTTCTAAACTAAAAAAATTTTAACAATAAGAAAATTTTTCTAAAACAACAAATAGTTGTAAAAATATGAAATAATGGTTTTTTTAAAAATGATTTTTATAAAACAAAATAACTAAAATTAATAGTTATAATAAGGAAATTTTTAATATTAATATTTTTTAAAACGGTTTATTTTGAAACAAAATGTTTATTTAAAAAAAACAATAAGGGTTTAAAAAACAAAAGTTTATAACAATGATATCATTGTTTATTACTTATATTCTTATTCATATGTAATTTCAATCATATAGTTTTATAATTAAAAAATTTCATTACTAGTTATTTTTTATTTTATTTATTCAACCCGTGCAATACACGGAATACTAACCTAGTTTGGAATAAAAAATCCCTACATTTCATAACTAGTTCATACAAAAAGAATACTATAATTTAATATTAAAACCCACAATATCTAAAAAAAATTATGATGCGCAAATAAAATGATATTCAAATTACACTAATTATAATATATACGTGTATCCTGTAATATGAATTTATCTGGATAAAATTGATTATAATATATTTTATTATGACATTTTTGTATATTTTCAATATACTGATATCTGAGATTACATATTTTTTATTTATAGTGTTTTTTTATATTTTAAAGATTTTAAACTAACTATATGCGCTGCTTGAAATGCGTATGACTTGTCTAGTCATCTAACCGCTAGTGTGGCTAGTGACAACATACGAGAAACGGTTTGATTAGGCATATATGTTATGTTTCTCACGACTTAAAAGAATAAACATAAAACTTTTAGTGTAGGTAGATTTTCTTAACCAAGTGAACTTGATCGAAAGTCGTCCATTGTTTATATAACTGCGTTAATTCACATTTCATTTTGTTAAAAGGAAATTGATCAAAGCATTTATAAAACATATTTACTTCAATTACTTACAACATTTGAAAAATAAAAAGGTATTTTGGAGTGGATCAAGGGAACTTATAAATATGATTAATTTGGGTATCTTTTGGCCTTTGTGATGCCGATGCTTTACGTAGAACTCAACCCAAATCTACTTAAAAGGCTAATAGATTACATAAAACCAAAAGACTCCATTGACACATTACCGAACCCTGGCCTATATGTTCAATCAAAGCATTGATATAGATATAGACTAGACTATACAATAATTAAAGATGTAACTAAAAGCACATATATAAAGTTCTAACAACCAATCAATAAATCGGTGGATAAGATTCGAGATGTATGTGGCATTTGGTTTATTTACATAATTACAGTGGAGTATTCCACATTTAATTAATTTATGAGCGTCAGTATTTTAAAATTGTTTGGTGAAACGGTATAACACACTATTGTAGAAATTATAAATAACACATCAAAATAAGTATCGGATATCATATAATACATGAAAACAATTATCATTGTCATGTTATCGGTTGAGTTCACCAATGAAACACGTATAGTTTTTTAGCGTTAATTATAATGATATCAAACCGTCTAATTTATTTGTTCGTGTAAGAGAACAAATTTTGTATAATCCTTATTAATTAGTTGGACAATTAACTCATAACCTAATAGTATCGTTGATTACCCTTCATAATCGATAAGTAAAATTTTGAAGTATAAGTTGATTAGTTGGTATTTAAGAGTAAAAAACCTGCAATTTAAAAGAAAATTAAGAGACATAAAATTGAGAGACATTACATTAAAAGTACCAAAATTAAAGAATGGCTTGCGTATAGTGTTTTATTTAAAGATTAATGACCAATTTTCCGTTATTCTTATTACTCAGAAGTAGTTAGTGTATCATTGTACTTAGCTTTGAATATATACGTGATTTTTTTTTATGTTTGTGCAATAAATAAAACTTAAATGGATGAATAATGCGGACAGCATGCAAGATCGAGACTTGCTAACAAACATTTACTTCCATTAAATCTATCAAGACTTCCAAGTTTCTTTTTTAATTTTCTGAAAACATACTTATTCATTCTGCTTTCTCATACACAATTTATTTCTTTCACTTTATACTAGTAATTATCTGAAGTCATGAAATTAATAAAGTATTAAACCCATTCCGTCTTGCCAAGGTCTAGGAGGGCCGAATCGCTTCGCGATACTATACTCAACCTTACCCTTACATTTTTATTCAAGTGACCGTTTCTCACGGCTTAAACCAATGACTCCAACTAACAGTTCACTTACCAGTTGCTTCAAATCTCGATTACTAAAAGCTTTATGCAATTACGTGTGATAATCGATTTTGCTTTACTTATAGGTGAAAATATGATATGTTTATTTTTGAAAAGTTCGTACTGGCTTTAAGGAGATCTATGGGAAAGTTATCAAATTGGCTATTAATAGTAAATTATTAAATTTGACTTTCATCGAACATCAACTTTTCTCTAGTCATGATACAATCTATAATACCTATAGTACAAGCGATTTATGCTTTTCGTGAGATGTGTGTCCACAAATCTTCTCCATATTAAATGTACCACTGCTGTTTTTTCGGTGTTTCAGTCGTCGATTGTTAATGAATCGGCTAGTAAATCATGCTATACAAATAACCTTGTTACATATTGCTGTTAAAAGAAAACATTAATCTGTAACCAAATATTATATATTTAAAGGTGGATGTGTGACTGTATGAGTTTGCTAGAAATATCATATATGCTAATCTGAATTTGTAAAATTACATATTTTTTCAAGTTATGCTTCGAAACCATTTGTATTTCAAAAAATACGTAATTATGTAAGTTTATAATGAGATATATTTATTTTTTTCCTTTAAAAATATTAGTGTGTTATACTATTTTTTTTTGAAGTGATGGATCAGATGATCATTTGAGTTATTCAAAATAAAAGTATATAGTTTTGACTTTGATCAAACTTGCTAGACGCTACTAGAAAAGAGGTGGTTTGCTACCCAAAATTTTTTATTACAAATTACGACATACTTGCAACATCAAAAGCATACATGAATTTTTTACGCAATTTGCGACAACACACAATGAGAAACCCTACCCGTCAAAAACGTGTTAGAGATCTCACTTCGAAAATTTTTATTTTTAGATGTATATCCGAAACTTTATTATTTTCATCTCTAAAGTATGCATCATATTTGTGGTTAAATTTTCATAAAGTAGATCGACTACTATTATATTAGTTAAGAATGGAAATAACAACCACATCATTTTTAGATTAGACTAGTTAGCAAATAAATATGAAAAGACATAGAAATTAAAGGTTAACTACACTCATTTTTCCTATCAAGTTAATTTAGTTTATATACAATGCTTTGAAGTTTTATAACAACACTATATCGAACTCGAAAGTTTAATAAAGACGTGCAATTACTATGTGTGTGGGGCACCCCTAGTAAGATATAAAAAACTTCTATATATACCCAACAAATGGAAAATAGTTCATAAACCTCTCTTCTGCTCTTAACAATTTGCTTTTTAAGATGTCAATATTTTCATTTTTAGCAACTTGTATTTCGTGTGTGTTATTTCTTCTTTCTCCGGGGGTGTGTGGCTACACCATATCCGAGGTCAGGTCATGGTGCAGCCAAACACCTCATCCGGAACCTTGTGAGTACGTCTTGTCCAGTAAGCCAAATTATGGTCCCATGAAGCAAAAACATGACTTCATCAACGCGTTGTTAAAAGCTACTCTCGAAGGTGCGATAGATGCTGAGTCGAACACTCGTGGGCTCGGCACAAAGTGCCATAACACTCTTGAAAAAACCGCATGGAAAGATTGTCTCGAGCTTTATGAAAACACTGTTCAGAGGATCAACATGACTATTGATCCTAAGAAGAAGTGTAGCCAAGTTGAAATGCAAACCTGGCTAAGCACCGCCCTCACGAACCTCGAGACATGTACGGTCGGGTTCGAGGAACTTGGTGTTGGTGCTTACATGTTGCCGCTAATGAACAATAACGTTTCCTCACTGATTAGCAACACATTGGCAATGAACAAAGGAAGAATATCATCCAACAATAAGCCACGATATCAAAAGGGGTTCCCAACTTGGGTGAACCGCAATGATAGGAAACTACTACAATCTTCAAACCCTACTACCCAGGCAAACGCGGTGGTGGCTCAAGATGGTTCGGGTGACTACAAGACTATCGGAGACGCAGTAGCCGCCACGAAATCAAGTGGTGGGAGGTATGTGATATATGTGAAGGCAGGAACTTACAATGAACATGTTGAGATTAAATCTGATAACATAATGCTACTTGGAGATGGTATGGGGAAAACGATCATAACCGGTAGTAAAAGTGTTGGAGGTGGTTCCACCTCTTTTGGCTCATCCACCGTGGGTAAGCTATAAGATCAATGTATAGTATTAACAAGTAATTTTGTTATATTTTTTCATCATAACTAAAATTTTTATTTTTCCCTAGAAACCATACAAAGTTGGTTTCCCCATCTATAACATCAAAAAATCCACTAAAAGTGTATAGTAACTATAGTAACAGTTTTTTCATGAATTCAGCGGTGAATGGAGACAAATTTATCGGCCGAGGCTTCACAGTTAGGAACACCGCGGGGCCGCAAAACCACCAAGCCGTGGCTCTACGAAGCGGTTCTGATCTCTCGGTTTTCTACCAATGCAGCTTTGAAGGGTACCAAGACACGCTCTACGTTCTTTCAAATAGACAGTTCTACAAAGAATGTAATGTATATGGTACAGTTGATTTTATCTTTGGAAACGCTGCAGTGGTACTTCAAAACTGCAACATTTATGCACGTGATCCTCCAAACAAAACCAACACACTGACAGCACAAGGGCGGACCGACCCGAACCAGAACACTGGAATCTCGATCCATAACTGTCGCGTTGCAGCTGCCTCAAGCTTAAATGGTGTGAAAACATATCTTGGTAGGCCGTGGAAGCAATACTCGAGGACCGTTTATATAAAAACATACCTTGATGGTATAGTGAACCCCGCGGGCTGGATGCCATGGAGCGGTGATTTTGCACTTGATACGTTGTATTATGGTGAGTACATGAACACAGGACCTGGTTCATCCACCGCGAAAAGGGTTAATTGGAAAGGCTACCATGTGATCACTAGCGCCGCCGAGGCGGCGCAGTTCACTCCAGGGAGCTTCATTGCCGGTGGATCATGGTTGCCGGCAACAGGAGTACCCTGGACCGGTGGCATTTAAGGCACTCATCCAATATGTCCATGTAGTTATACATATATTGAGTTGATTATTAATTACATAATTTAAAGCTCAAAAATAAGTAAATAATGAATGGCTAGGGAAGTTATGTCACTATTTCTTTGTACTTGTTTTAATACATATGATAAATAGATAATTAATAGTAGATGAATGATTTAATAAAAGCTTGTTACTACAAGGGAGTGTATATACTCTTATAAAGATGAAACTAATACTTTTTTAATACATTACACATATACATTTATGTTATATTACAATTACGTGATACAGAAATTCATGGTCGTGCATCTATTTTCACTCATGTATCTAGTTTTGGTCCAATTAATACGACCTAACAATTATGTCATACGTGAAGTTTCATCCCAATATCACAATGAACGTATACACCACTCACAAAAGTCGTCACACACACACACACGAGGTGGACTCACATAGCATTTCTTTCTTTCACGTATCTAGGGCTGGTAAAATAGGTCTTATCGTGTTTAACGTGTTAGAGATGACGCGCAGAACTCACGTATCAAACATACAAAAGACTTGTTTAACTACTTATATATTATGCCTATAATTTTTTTATATGTTTTATGAACCAAGATTGTGAAATAATAAAGTCTAGCATTCTGATTTTAATTATTTTGAAAAATATAAAAAAATAAAAAATATATTTTTATTAAACATATCTAATCGTGTCCTAAACAGGTCGGGAATTGCCAGCCCTACGACGGTATCTAAAGTGGAGACGAGAACACAATACTTAAATTTGTTACCTAAGTCATAAAATTTAAGCAATGAGTATTCACTAATTCATAACATAATTAAGAGAAATCTATACCTACATTTCTAATTGTAAAGATTTCAATATAAACTGAAAAATTTGAAATGCTTTTCATAGTGATTAATTTTTCTATATTCTTTTAGACGTGTAGATATTCTTAACAAATATATAGAATTGTAATATTTTTCATATTGATTAGTTTTTTAATAAATTCATACGAATATTTCTCTCACAAATAAGATTTTAACGGAAAAAAAGCCTTTTTAAGGGTCAGTTTTAGACAATGGCAATTAATTGTTGATGGCTACATTATTACATCTTTAGCAAAAATTGTTTGCTTAATTAAATGGTGCCACTCCTGGGGTCCATGTCACGTTATGTTGAAGATTAATTGAAAGTTATTAAAACCATTGTCGCATGCCAAAAAAAAGTTAGATTAGATGGTGTGAATTCTAGGGTCCATGTCACGTTTTGTAAAAGATATTGATCAAATTAAAGTTATTAAAACCAACGGCACATGCAATAATAATAATTTGATGCGATAATCATAAACTTTAAGGTATTTGAGATGACAGATACATGTCATCGATCACAAATTAAGTGTTCGATTGGGTGACTGATTTATATTGTTTTTCAGTTCATTATATGGATGGTGTTTAATACTTAAATTATTTTTATTGGTTGCTTTAATCCGATTTAGTTTAAGTGAATTTGATCAATACGATTATCTGTACCAAACTGACCATATATTTTGTGTTTCATTGTAACCTAAATATAATATAACTCGAGAAGCCGTATTTGATAAAAAAATAGTAAGCTTGAGTTGTTTAGATAAAATCCATCAAATAATATACTAAGATTTAAGTAATAACTTGATGCAAGATGCTTAAAATAGTATGAAGGCTAGTAAATAATAGTTTTACAATGATATATTGTTTGATTTGTACGTTTAAGCATTTAATAATCAAATGTCACAATGCCATACGAATTTTATTACATGATATGATCTCCTTAATTAACTCTTTTTATGTTTTAGTGAATGATAGTTTATTATACCAACAAAATGATGAAGACTAGCAATCACTCGTTGAAGTGAGAAATTGTTAATGAGGCCTCTTGGAGAAACCAAATATGAATAAAGACTTCACGAACTTCTTTTGATCATTGAGGATCATCAAAAGATCACCGATGATGTGTCCCTAACAGACCAACGACGAAGACTAACAGATTAATCAACGACAAATTACCGACCATCTTCATCCGTCATTGATTTCAATGATAGATCACTAAAGCACGTTAATCAAATGATATCCACTAAAATTTGTCGCTATTTTTGGTTTAATTAAGAGATTTAAAATAAAATTCCCTGAAAACTAAAATATAGAAATTCAAGAGATAAAAGTATATAAATCTTGAAATAATTCCTAGAAGTTACAACTATAATAATATATAAATATGTTTATATAATGACAACCTATCAAGGTATATAGGAATAACTAGTTAATGAATGTATATTATAAGCTACTAAAGGAAAAAGTAAAAAAAAAAGAGCTTGTGTTGGGCTTAGTATCAACAATTTGGATTTTGATCGAGCCCATGTTACAAACCCATAGATTGGGGCATAACAAGCTGAAGGCTGAGTAGAAATATTCGATGTATTTAGGTCTTTCCATGGGCTACTCGTAAGCTCCCAAAGGACCCCAACCTTTCATGATTCGTTAACGAAATTGAATTTTAAATTTATAAGTATTATATAATTAAGCACTATGTTTTTAATAATGATTACAGATGGTAAAATTCTTACTAATTGCCTTTTTTATAATATATTAACAAATTATCATCTACCATAATCTCTTTGTACTGTCTAAATTAAATCAACTAAAATAAAAACACAAAGAAAGACTCTTATGATGCTTCATACCATTTAAAAATTTCATAAACACACAAGAATAAAGTCACCAAAATACATCCTGATTCTAAGATGCATCGTTCTATAAAAGGGGTAGATGATTCGAATCTTGTAAAGTGTGATTAATAGAAGCAGATTATGAGACGTTTTATAAAAAAGGTAAGAACAATTTCAACCATATTTTGTTAATGATTTATTATGGATTAGACTCCATTATTATACATCAAATTATCATTGAATAAATCTGTAAAGAATCACACTTCAATTTCTTTTGGAAGAATACGATAATAATAATAATAACAGTAACAAGAGTTGTACATGAAACTCGGTGAATTGTATTTCTTGGTTGGTTAATCACTGTAGAAACCAACCAAAGGATGTATAGTAAAAATAATAACAATAAAATTATGATGTCGACTTTTTACTTAGTCGACCAATTATTCTTATCAGCTAATGAGCTTTAAACACGTAAAACAAGTAATTAATCCAAAATATATCAACGCTATCATGTATAATATCTAACGAGTGATTCAAAGGCCAGAAGTGAAGGGTACGTTGGTGCCAGGCAACCATGAACCACCCGCGATGAAGTTTCCGACAGTAAACTTTGCTGCCTCGGTCGCGCTAGTGATCACACGGTAGCCTTTCCAGTCAACTCTATTCGCGGTTGATGAACCAGGGCCCGTGTTCATGTACTCCCCATAATACAATGTGTTGAGCGCGAAATTACCACTCCATGGCATCCAGCCCGCGGGGTCCACTAGACCATCGAGGAATGTTTTGAGAAAAACAGTCCTCGAATACTCCTTCCATGGTCTGCCAAGATACGTCTTGACAGACCCTGTAGACCCTTTTAGGTCCGAGGCGGCTGTGACGCGACAGTTTTGGATTGAGATTCCGGTGTTCTGATTTGGATCAGTCCGGCCTTGTGCGGTCAAGGTGTTGGTTTTGTTAGGAGGGTCACGAGCGTAAATGTTGCAGTTTTGTAACACCACAGCAGCGTTACCAAAAATGAAATCAACTGTCCCGTATATGTCACATTCTCTATAGAATTGTCTATCAGAGTGGACGTAGAGTGTGTCTTGGTAGCCTTCAAAGCTGCATTGGTAGAACACCGAAAGATCAGACCCGCTTCGGAGTGCCACCGCCTGGTGGTTTCCTGGCCCTGCGGTGTTTCTAAAGGTGATGCCACGACCGATAAATCCGTCTCCCACAACAGCTAAAAAGAAAAAAAAAAAAGATAATAAGCATCAATAATTAACAAGATTTGTTCTTTCTCAATTTTACTACTTTGTTTTCTGAATCAGACCGGATATTAAACCAGTTATTTTACTGGTCTATTAATCGAACCGGTCGGCTAGCCAAGTCATGAAAACATTAAGTTTTGTAGCATTAATAACCTTTAAAAAACATGCATGATAATTGATAAAAGTCTAACATGATGTAACTTGTTAAATGGAAATCAATAAATATTCAACAAGTGGTTTTATGTTTTATTCAATTGTCTCTTTGAATTTTCTTACCAACAGTGGCTGATTTGAAAGTTGTAACACCTCCTCCGACACTTTTGCTACCGGTGATGATGGTTTTTCCGATACCATCTCCGAGGAGCATTATGTTCTTCAACTTCGAACCGATTTCGATATTCTCCTTATAAGTACCGGCTTTCACGTGTATCACATACCTACCACTACCCGATCGTTTTCCTGCAGCGGTTATCGCTTCTCCTATCGTCTTATAGTTGCCCGAACCGTCTTGAGCCACCACAACATTTGCCTGCGAACCCGAATCCGAAGATTGTAATAGCTTCCGATCACCAGGCTTCACCCAATCTGGAAACCCTTTTTTGTAACGAGGCTCGGTATCTGATGAGCCTCCTTTGTTCATTGCCAGTGTGTTGCTAATTAACGAGGAAACGTTATTGTTCATTAGTGGCAACAAGTAGCCGCCAACTCCTAGCTCTTGTAACCCATCTACACATGTTTGTAGATTTGTGAGCGCCGTGCTGAGCCAGGTTTGCATCTCATACTGGCTGCATGACTTTTGAGGATCAACAGTCATGTTGATTCTCTCAACAGTGTTTTCATAAAGCTCAACACAGTCTTCCCATGCAGCCTTTTCAGGCTTGTTACGACACTTTGGGCCAAGCCCACGAGTGTTGGACTCCGCGTGTTGCGCTCGCTCTAAGGCCACCTCTATTAACGCCTTAATGAAGTCATGTTTTTTCTTTATCGGAGTGGAATATTGGGTATTCGCCAAGAAGTATTCGCATGATTCTGTGTGAGGTGTTTGGCCGCACCATGAAGCGATCTCGGATTTCGAGTATCCGTACGCCACCGGAGAGTGGAGAAACAAGATACATGAAATTAGGGTTGCTAAAAGTGGAAAGATTGTCATCTTAAGTAACAAGCAAATTGTTAACAGAAGATGTGTTTAAAGCTGGTTTTTGTGATGAGTGTTTGCATACTTGCATGCAAAGGGTTGGTTTATATAGAAGTGGGATCCAGCCAAGGGGTGTACCCACCAGACCTTTGACCATATGTAATCCGCTAGTTGTTTTAACGACTCGTAATTTATTTATATTAAAAAACAGAGGAGATACATCTTACCATCAGAATAACCTCATATAAACATATATAACCCGCTTGTTAGGTTCGAAACAAGTTGTACGTGCCAACTTTCCATTTTTTACAAAAGCAGATCGATATACCGTAAATTCATTTTAATTAATTTAGTATTTTAATACTTGAAAAGAAAAAAAGGAACTTGAACTTGTATATTACATTTTGATACAAGATAAGTTCAATTCGACTATTTAATTTTTTATACTTTTAGTAAATTAAATATTAAGCATTACAAATTATAAAATACGATCAATTCATTTCTAGAAAGAAAAGTATACCCTTGACTTTTAGTTCAAAACAAAAGAACGAAAGAGATAACAAGTGTTAATAACTGAAAAGGAATCCTCCGATATTTGTAAAATAAAATGATAATATGAAGAAAGCCAGAAAGAAAAAACTGCATATAAACATAAAATTGAAACAATTTAATTTCTGTTGTAAGTTAACAATTTAATTAACGGCAATACTAACATTTATTTTGCCACATTTTAAGGTTCGGATTTACATTTGAAATATTTATAGTTGGAGAGTATATACGCACACACGTACGTTACCAATCAACCCTCTATCAATTAATTTGAGTTGATATGGTTGTATAGCTAGCTAAGGTGTACGATTTGTCAGTATATACGCGTATGTAGCATTGTAGGTTACTCTATACACTTGTGTAGGTCATGTATGTAATGCATATGCACTCCTATATATGCATGCACACATCTTTAAATTAACGTTGCTAGGTGTACATGAGAAACTTTTCTTTTACAACAACGTAATAGTCATTAAGTTATGTTTGCGGCATATTTATTTTTATTTACACTTTCATATAGCTAAGTTTTTTTTTTTTTTTTTTTAAATCTACCCATTCTAAAGCGTGAGTAATTACTTGCTAGTTTATGTTTAATATTTGTAAGAAATTAGTTGGAGTTCTTAGAAATTTCTTTGACCGAATAAAATCAAATTTAAGAATTGTCACGGGTGTATGCTTGTGTATAAATTTAAACTGAAAACTTAAATAAAACATATGCGATAAACCTAATATATTGATACTAAGATTTCAGTTCCAAAAATTCTAGTGAAAAACACATCAATAACTAGTTGTTTCGTGAGATTTAAAACAAAAAAAATATTCGGACCTTAAAAACTATTTGGAAAACTGCAGAAGGTATATATTATATATAACATGTTGATATTATGATCTTTAAAGTAGTCCCTTTATAGAATATTTACACTTTTTAGTAAATATTAAGAAATGCATAAATATTAAATAATCTTTTAAAATGCATGATATATACATATGTAATTAGTGTTGGAGATATATATTTGATAAGAATTAATGCCATAAATTAATTTGTGTTGATTTATCGGTTTAAATTTAGGTTCCAAATTGTCTATGAATGGTCATATTTTATGCATGGGATAATGGCAATCGAAAGGAAGCACGTAATTTCGAAAGCTGTCAAAGTGGTACCACAATTATTATTGGTGGAATGAGGTTTTGGAATAACCTTTTTGCATGACGACTTTTATATTAATGTTCCTATGGATTTATCAAAGTAGTAAAGCCGGTATGTATAGAGCTAGCACATCCATTTTTTATTGTGTGAATTCTAATGGTGCATGTCTAAGTGAAGGAGAGAGAGTGTGTGCAATACGTCTAGTTTTCTAGACAAGCTGGGACGAGCCTTCATACATGACAGGAGAACGAAGACAGAAAGTAATGATGTGATGGTGATCGGAACATCTGAAATCGAGGGGGCGTTGGAGATGCTCCAATATATTTTGGTTTATTGTAAAACATAATTTTTTTAAAGACATTTGCATTACATTACGTTATGTGACATTAGGTCATTGGTATACTTTAAGTCCCTTAACTCCACTTAAGTTACATCTCCCAATTTACTTTCTTTCATTCCATCTCACCTTAATAAATTAGTTTAACCTCCGCTAACTCTATCTTATGCACTTTTTTTTTTAAATTTCAATATAACATAATTAATTTAATTACAAATAAAACCTACATTTCATTAATAAATACTAAGAAAATATAAAACATTCAGAAAAATAAAGCATTTATAAAAACAAACACAATTTATTAATTAAAATTAAAAATAAGTTTCACTATTTAAAATAACAAACTACTCTTTTGAATGTTAGAAATATGATCGGCCGACCTAAGCTGGTTATGACCTTCTCGGTTCCGCATCTCACATCAATTTGCTCGTTGTTGTTCTTCGTCAACTGCTTCAATCGGCATGTTTATTTCATCTTTATTGTATTAACAAATTGTTTGTTACTCGTTTATTCACCCGGCATGTTTACGATGACGATGATGAGGAAGGCATTGCGAAAAATATATGGAGGAGATTATTTTAATGTGAAAAAATAATAAAATGTTGAGTTGTATCTATAGGGGTTTTGGTATATATATTATTTCAAACGTACAATACACTGCTGTATGCATTATATGTTGTACTACGTACATTGTAGATGCCAAATGATTGACTGGTTTAACACGATGTACCTCTAAAACCAGATTGAAAGTTTCAAAAACCAGATACAATCAATACAATCAAAAGCTTTACTTTATGATTATGAGTACTTTCTTTTTTTTTTTTTTTTTTCTATTATAAAAAGCATAATGACCGGAGAAAATAAATACTTTACTGTTCAATAAACAATAATACACAAACAGAAAGTCTTCATGCATATGATTTGATGGGGTAAATTCTTGTTAGCAAGTCGCGATCTTGTCACCTTGCTTTTACATATATATTTATATACTTTTCTATATTTTATATTTCGATTCTGTATCAAGAAAACTTATAAAAAATATCATTTATCTGTGACTAGGTGTTAGGCAGAAATAACAAAGAAAATTGCCTGGAAAAAGATTGTTTATAATATTAAAATATTTACCCCTGTTTATAGGGTTGATTTTTATTTGGTACGCCTAGTCGGAATTCAAAAAACCTAATAAACTTATACTATGACGGTTCGATTTCAAATAACAATTATAGCCGAATGTAGATAGAGATATACATGTCCCAACGGCGTATTCGAAATTACAAAAAAAAAAGTTGTACTGAAAATAATGAACGATAATAAAATTACTCATTACGGCGGCTTAGTTTTTTATTTAAATCTATGTCAAAATATAGGTAGAAATAAGCACGTCATATGTTATATTCGGAAGTTAAGAAAATATACCTTTTGAGGGTTAAAAATTAAAATATATTATAATTAATTAACCCATAAATTTTATTCCATTTTACCCATTTCATATTTACGTAATTCATAATTTTCATGTTACTTCACTCTAGTCTTAATTCTGCTTTGGTTAAACCGAATCCTATAAAATGGCGTAACGACATATGCGAAACTCAAAAGAATCAAATTTAAAAGTAAAAAAACGAACATTGACGCAAGTTGATGATTTGTATGTTTATAATTCGATTTATTGTATATTATCATCCACACATTAGTTTGGAATTAAATTTAAATCAATTTGTCAAAAGAAAAAAAAAAAACACTTCGCACCGATAATTTCATAACACATTATGTATCAAAACTTATAAAAAGAAAACCAATGTGAATAAAAAAGTAAAACTACATTATATTTAACCCACCGTTTTTTTAAATAGAAGTTATAATGAAATTTATATAAAAATAAGCCTAACGCAATTGTATATTCAAATATAATGAAATTTATATAAAATAAGCCTAACACAATTGTATATTCAAAACTTTATTAACTATATATTTTAAAAGTTACAAGAAAAAAATATGTTTATAATTAATAATAATGTAAAAATAATCAAAATTCAGTTAAAAAAACTTATCTTTGCTCACCATCAAAGCTCAATAAAATAACTAAAAAAAGAAGCAAATGTTGGAGGGCCAAGAAAGAAAGGATGAGCGTAGAGGATCGAACAAGAGGACTTTAAATATCCAGTATTGTGCTATAACTAATATTTTTATTACTTGATCAGACAATGAGTCAGACCAATAATAGTCATGGCTTCCGGTTCAACGGCCAGCCCGGTTTTAAAAATATTAGCTTGAGTCACTCAAACAACGCAATTAACTTAGGGGAAAAATAATCAAAATAAAGATTTAACTGTAGCAACCGACCTAACTTTTTAAATATTAACCACTCAAACAAAGCAAACTTTGTTTAATTGCTTGTGAGTTAATCTATTAACATCGGGGACAAAGAATGAGAAAAACATAAAGATTTTACTATATCAACCAGCTTAATTTTTTATGGGAAAAGTGAATATGAGGTTGTTAAGCGTCTAACTTACATGCGAAACCAATCAAGAGGACGTATTATTGAATAAAATTAATTAAATCCTTTATTTTAATAATTGATCTTATACCATCTATGTATATCTCCATAATAATATTGTACCTGCCATATCATCTTGCATGCTCTTCGTTCTTTCTTTGAATCTTCTTCCATCTCCAAAATTTGAATATAAACTACCTGGTATGTATTCATCTTTCTTCAAATCTTCTATGTATGTTTGTATAATACATACGTGATATGTTTGACTGTAAACTAATCAAAGTAACTTTATAATTATAGAGGAAGATTACTCAAGCTAAATATTCTGTTGTTATTACGGCAAAAAAAAATATGTCAAATTCCTAAACCGTTTAGTTTCAATTCGATAGCTAGAGAAACCGTCTATGGCATTTGTCTTATGATCACTCCATTTGAGATGTTTTTATTTGTGTGGTGAAACTTTAATTTCAGCGTTTTAAGTTGTAAATTGAAGCCTTTAAAGTTATGTCAATTTATAACTCATTTGTCTCTAGGGAGACGTTGGTCCAAGTATGATCAATCTGTTAACTTTCAAATCAACTTCGTATTACAATTCTAATTGTGTGGTGAAACTTCAATCATTTAAAAAAATCTAGCTGGACGTTTCATGTTATATCTTGAAACATGGGCGGAGGATATACAAGGCCGGGGTGTAGGGCCCGCCCCCTCTTTTTTTCGTCAGTAGTGTTAATTTTCGGTCTGATAGTGTAAATTTTTGACCCGGTAGTGTAAATTGTTGTATATATATCAAGTTCGTCCCCTTTAAAAAATATAATTTCGTCGATTGGTTGAGTCGAATGGCTTTAAAACCTTTTATTGTTCTTGTAATGTCACTTTGTTTTTTGTTAGCAATTTCTAACCAATTTGTTATATAAAAAGTTTTTTTGCTGTTAAAAAAAGCTACTACTAAATAGGAGTTTGAATATGTTTCAAACTTATTGCAAAACTTAACAAATTTGTGACACCCTACATATAACCCACATCGGCCGTGGACAGGAGAGATTCCTGGTTCATAAGTAATGTCTGGTCTCTAATATCACCAACGCGTTTTGGGCGTATTGGCTGTGGATGAGAGGAGAACTCCACAGTTAAGCGTGCTCAGGTGGCAGCAATCTAGGGATGGGTGACCTGATCGATGTCGAAGTATCAATCAAATAAGATGTTAAAATGTGTGTTCCTATTCACCTTAAACTAGTTAGGGTAAGTAGGGTTGTCGATCCTCGTGGAATTAGTGGTCGGTGTATTGTACTTTAATTTATGAAATACTAATTAATTAAATTAACAAATTACTTAACTATTGCCTCTTGGCTGTGAAAATTGGATTTTTGGAATAATTAATAAATAAACTAAGAAAACAACTTGGAAAGAATCAAACTTGATTAAGAAAACGATTATAAGATAAAGTAATCCACTTCGGTTCTAGGTTTGGTTTTCAGCAATTGTTTAGTTTAACTTTAAGGAAAATCCTTAATAGGGATTCTGTACGTGCTATGATTAAGTTATATCGATAATCAGGACTTAATGGGTCTTGATACACAATACCAATTCAATTAGAAACCAAAACTTGCAATCATATAATTTCCGGAAGATTAAATGATATTCAACTAGAAGTTTACCAACATCGTTGTTTAAATAATCAAAACACAAGTTAAACTCATAAAAGAACTTAACGGGTTCTAAAGTTTAATCCCAACAAAGTTAAACAAAAACAAAAACCTAATCACACAAAACCTAATACCCGAAGTCGATCACGAGAGGATTAGCCGCTCATCGTTCTTGAATGATCTTCAAAACCGTTGTTGATTTGCATTCCGGATGATTGAATCTTGTTTTTGTGGGTTGGAATGGTGAAAAATCGATCCCAGAACTTCCATAGTACGTCTTTTTTCGTCTTAGGTCGAATGGGAATCAAGTGGTGGCTAAAACCTAAATAAAACGCGTATTTAAGGGTTTTTAAAAAGGGTCCTGGCGTAGGCTACGCCAGCCAGCGTAGCCTACGGTGGGGTGTATTCTGCTGATTTTTTACTTGAGCTGGCGTAGCCTACGGTGGCTACAGTAGGCTACGGTGGAAGCCTTTCTGCTGCACTTTGAAACTTCGTTTCTTGACCCCTCCAATGACTTGTTTTATCATGTAAGCTTCCAAATTCCTTGTTTTTCCTACAAAATCACTTCCAACTCATAGTCAACCTATTCAACTCAATCACATGCATATAAACGAATAATCATACGTAATATTTAACGTTTAAACACTTAAAATCTCATTCCAACGCACACACATCACATCCCCACACTTAAGCTTTGCTTGCCCTCAAGCAAATCTAATTCAAAACATTTAACAACATTATAAACCAAAATCCCTTTCACGCCTTAGCGATAGTCCAAAGTCATGCCCATTCCAGAATTGCAATAATCATATTTGGCTAGCAAGTAAAGGATGTTACATTTAATTCAAAATAGAATCCGACTAATTAAACCTAACAAGCTTCCGGCTTTTATTGTCATGCAACACACCCCTCACCATTTGTCACTCATCTCAGTTTATTTCTGGATCGGTGAAAATTGCACCAATATATCACTCAAAAGGTCCACATATAAAACTTTGTTATCATATGCTTGGGTGACAATCAAACTTCCACGATAATAAATTGACAATGCACACATCAAAAGGACTTACAGGTTTTGGGCTTAGGTTAAGGTAGGAATGATTGGCTGTGAGTGTGGCTAAAATATAAATTAAGGCAATACCAACTGTTGACATCCTTATTGACATAACTTTATTCAAACAAAGCAAACACATGGGTGCATATTTAATCCATAACCAACAATTTGCATTATTCTTTTCTATCCTCTTTTTTTTCTTTTTTTTTTTTTTAAAATTTTTATTATTTATTTTTTTTTTTATTTTTTATCTTTAGCATAAATCAAATACTGCAGCTAATATGAATGTTCAACAGTGGTAACTGGTCACATTGGGTAAATTTGATTTGGGTTTTACTGATATGGGTTTGTCAAAATGAACAGTTAAAGCTCGAAAGTGGCTACTAAGGGAAATTTTAGGTAAACTGGTGCATCACAAGAAATGGTGTTAAAAGAGAAGGGAATACTAGATTGCCTCTATCATCTATGTGCATTTATCAAATTCACCGTTTTGGTATGTATCAAATCACACAAGTTCTAAAACAAAGAATCATATGGCCTACACTCAACAATTGAAACACTTTTTATGTGAACTAACAATCTAGTAAGCTTCAAAATCTCACCAAGTAGGAATTAGGGTTGCCGACGTATGCATGCTTTCTATTACACCATTAGCCTGTTAACCCTAACTAGACAGTTCTTAATTTTTTTGTAAAACCTTGCTAACATAATTATTTTTGCTATCGTAGAATTAGACCATGACTAAGGACCCTTACATCAAACATGGCAAGAATCAATTGATGTGCTTGTCATTTTCATGTTTGATTGGATTGCTTAAAAACAATAAAATTTTCCAAATTTTCCCACATCCCCACACTTGAGATACATTGTCCCCAATGTATGGTATTTAAGTTAAGTGTGTGAGTTTTTTTTTTCTTCTTTGAAAATCAATTTATTCAATTAATCAACACAAACGACTTTTCCAACCCGAACCGACCCAGACACAAACGTAACGATTATCAAAATAAACTACTTAAATAGACATATCAAACACAAAACATAAAAATTAAATTCGGGTTGCCTCCCGATTAGCGCTAAGTTTTAGGTCTTCAGCCAGACCGTACCTACGACCACTCATGGTGGTCGAGTAGGATGCTTGACTCCAGTATTCTTCAAATGATCCAGCAGTTCTTCAATTAGATCGTATTGTGGCCCAAACATTAATGCCTCAACTCTGTCTTTTATAGGATCAAGTGAATAGCCAACTTTTTTCTTCATTTTAGGTTTCACATCTTTTGTTTCCAACTTCATAATTGGCTCTTTCTTTTCTTTTAAATCCACCAATTCCTTCAACTCCACATGCTTATCCCTATCATACTTAAAATCATTCTTAAAAGTGGTGTTCATGCTTACATGTGAAGTATAAGTAGGAACACACACGTTAGTCATATCTGCCACAAAAACTTTATGATTAACAAAATAATTAATCGACTTGGAAAATACATTAAAACGTAACTTACGAGTTTCGTAAGTCATGTCTATTGTTCCATCCCGACAATTGATTTGAGCATTCGCAGTTGCTAAAAATGGTCGACCCAATATGACATTTGGTTGCTCATTCGTTCTCACTGGTGCAAAATCAAGCACCATAAAGTCCACAGGGTAGTAAAATTCTCCCAACTTGATTATAACATTCTTTACCATCCCCCGAGGACATTTTTGAGTCAAGTCAGCTAACACCACAGTGGTGTCAACTTTCTCTAAAGGACCGAAGTCATACTGATCATATAACATACCTGGCAAGATACTGACAGCTGCTCCATAATCCAAAAGTGCTCTTTTTATCTTCAACTTTCCTACTTTGATTGGAATGATGGGTGCACCTGGGTCACTCTCTTCCATCGTATCGGCTTTCTCTTCCTTATCTGCAACTTGTTGTGAAAAAGAAGTAAAGTCATTATCAAAGATTTCAGAGTCAGGAAGGATACTAACCGAATTAATATGAACATTTCTCATATTTTGTGTGTTGGTTCCTTGATGTTGAGGATTGACCGTGGTATCACTCGGTAGCTTTCCATGGTTCCTTTTAATTTGAGCAACATCCTCTGCAAGTTGACCCACTTGTTTATTTAAGGCTTCATAAGCCTTGTCCCTAATTTCATTTTCTCTCTTGTTCTCTTTCATATTCTCTTTCATCATGTTCATCAAAGCATCCAACTTTGCATTTGTAGACTCTTCACCACCAAGTTGTCCCGATTGAGAATTACTTTGATAGTTGCGTGATGAACTACCTTGTTGATCCCTATGATTGTAGTTTCCTTGATTGTTTCCTTGAGAATATGAAGTTCTTTGATAACCACTTTGATTATAATTCCCTTGTTCTCGGTTCTGATAAGCTTGACCACCTTGATTATTACCTTGAAAATTAGGGTTCATCTGGTTTGAAGCATTTCCATACTGAAAGTGTGGATGATTCCTCAAACTAGGGTGATAAGTATTGGAGTTCATATCAAACTGTTTTCTCTCTCCATATACTTGATTCACCTCTTCATGTTGACCTAAAAACAACGGACACTTTGCACTTGCATGCCCCAAGTCACCACATTCATTGCATACATTAAATCCAATTGAAGCTACATCTTTAGTCCCTGCATGTCCTAACTTGGCCAATTGTCTTTCCAAAGATGCAATTCTTTCTTTACTCTCATAATCAATGGTGGTTGACCTTGCCGGAGCGGGCTTTGACCGTCTACTAGCCGAAGCTTGAGCTTTGGAATTCTTGCACATTCGTTCTAGGAATTCCCAATCCATATCTTCATGATTAGATAAGAATGTTCCATTACTTGTAGAATACAAGTATTTCCTTTCTTCCGGTGTTAGTCCATCTGAAAATGCCTTAATCAATTCCCACCTTTCAATACCATGATGAGGACACATGCGGATCAATTCCTTGAATCTTGTAAATGCCTCATGAAATTGCTCACCCACTTGTTGTTGAAAAGATCGAATGGCTTCTCTTGCATCACTTGTCTTTCCCATAGAATAATATTCTTCAAGGAAAACCCTTTGCATCTCTTGCCAAGTATGAATACTGTTGTCAGGCAAAGTGAGGAACCATTGCTTAGCTCTATCTTTCAAAGTAAATTGAAACAATCTCAGTCTTACTTCATCTTGTGTGAAGTGGTTTCCACCGATAGTACTACATATGGCATCAAATTCAGCAAGATGTACATATGGTTCTTCCGTTGTAGTGCCTCTAAATGCAGGAAGAATGGTTAGGTAGTGAGGACGTACATCAAAAGATCTTCCCCTACGGTTTGGAGGTGCGATAGGATTCGGGTTTTCAAAAATAGCCGGTCTGAAATGGCTATCCACACCTTGTACTTGAGCTCTGTGAGGTCTTCTTGGTTGATTGAAATTATTATTGACTCCACCTCGTTGTTGATTGATACGTGGTGCATTCCATCCATATTGGTTGTTCCTCCAATTGTTATTTCCATTTTGTCCATTACCTCCACCGAAATTGCCATCCCAAGCATCATAATTTGCACCATTATAGGGTTTTTCATTGTTATTCCACTCATCTTCATAATCTTCATCACCCGTGTGAACACTATGCATGCTCACATGATCAAAGTCATCTCCTTGATTGAGGTTATTTTGATTCATATTATTGTTGGGTAGTGGTTGATTCAGGTTGTTGCGGTTGTTATTTGGTGGTGGGAGTGGATTTGGGTTTTGATTTTGGTTATTGGGAAGAGGGTTTGGATTTTGAGGTGGTTGGTTGTTTGTATTATCCATGTTAGTCGAATCAGACAAACTATCAGCTGCTTGTTCGATAGCTTGTGAAATTGATGTAGTTGGTAACCCTGATCGATGCAAAACACGATTATACCTTGCTGATCTTTCTATCTCTGGATCAAACACTAGCGGTGATTTCCTGCCCGAATATCGAGTATGCATACAATCTGTCACCTGCACACTTAAACTACCAAGCGTAACACGAAAATAAAAACAATTAAAATAAAACAAGTAACAAAAAAGATTTTTTTTTTTTTTGAAACAAATAAAATAACAAAACACCAAGCGCACCGATTCCCCGGCAACGGCGCCAAAATTTGATCGATGTCGAAGTATCAATCAAATAAGATGTTAAAATGTGTGTTCCTATTCACCTTAAACTAGTTAGGGTAAGTAGGGTTGTCGATCCTCGTGGAATTAGTGGTCGGTGTATTGTACTTTAATTTATGAAATACTAATTAATTAAATTAACAAATTACTTAACTATTGCCTCTTGGCTGTGAAAATTGGATTTTTGGAATAATTAATAAATAAACTAAGAAAACAACTTGGAAAGAATCAAACTTGATTAAGAAAACGATTATAAGATAAAGTAATCCACTTCGGTTCTAGGTTTGGTTTTCAGCAATTGTTTAGTTTAACTTTAAGGAAAATCCTTAATAGGGATTCTGTACGTGCTATGATTAAGTTATATCGATAATCAGGACTTAATGGGTCTTGATACACAATACCAATTCAATTAGAAACCAAAACTTGCAATCATATAATTTCCGGAAGATTAAATGATATTCAACTAGAAGTTTACCAACATCGTTGTTTAAATAATCAAAACACAAGTTAAACTCATAAAAGAACTTAACGGGTTCTAAAGTTTAATCCCAACAAAGTTAAACAAAAACAAAAACCTAATCACACAAAACCTAATAC
Source organism: Flaveria sonorensis (assembly GCA_025506505.1). Taxonomy (NCBI): domain Eukaryota; kingdom Viridiplantae; phylum Streptophyta; class Magnoliopsida; order Asterales; family Asteraceae; genus Flaveria; species Flaveria sonorensis. The sequence continues at coordinate 2,987,835 of CM046426.1, forward strand.
CCGAAGTCGATCACGAGAGGATTAGCCGCTCATCGTTCTTGAATGATCTTCAAAACCGTTGTTGATTTGCATTCCGGATGATTGAATCTTGTTTTGTGGGTTGGAATGGTGAAAAATCGATCCCAGAACTTCCATAGTACGTCTTTTTTCGTCTTAGGTCGAATGGGAATCAAGTGGTGGCTAAAACCTAAATAAAACGCGTATTTAAGGGTTTTTAAAAAGGGTCCTGGCGTAGGCTACGCCAGCCAGCGTAGCCTACGGTGGGGTGTATTCTGCTGATTTTTTACTTGAGCTGGCGTAGCCTACGGTGGCTACAGTAGGCTACGGTGGAAGCCTTTCTGCTGCACTTTGAAACTTCGTTTCTTGACCCCTCCAATGACTTGTTTTATCATGTAAGCTTCCAAATTCCTTGTTTTTCCTACAAAATCACTTCCAACTCATAGTCAACCTATTCAACTCAATCACATGCATATAAACGAATAATCATACGTAATATTTAACGTTTAAACACTTAAAATCTCATTCCAACGCACACACATCATGACCTCCCTGGGAAGTTTTCACCCGGGCAACCAAAAGCAAATCCGTGAGCTACTCGTGAGCAAAGCGGACAATATTGGTGGTGTGAGAGGCCGGATGTTACAGAATGGTATCAGAGCCACTCCTGTGTCGTTCGGGATGTGGGACATACCTCACCGAGGATGGTGACTTCTCGGGCTCATCGAGGATGATGAGTCCAAAGGGGGGGTGATTGTGACACCCTACATATAACCCACATCGGCCGTGGACAGGAGAGATTCCTGGTTCATAAGTAATGTCTGGTCTCTAATATCACCAACGCGTTTTGGGCGTATTGGCTGTGGATGAGAGGAGAACTCCACAGTTAAGCGTGCTCAGGTGACAGCAATCTAGGGATGGGTGACCTCCCTGGGAAGTTTTCACCCGGGCAATCAAAAGCAAATCCGTGAGCTACTCGTGAGCAAAGCGGACAATATTGGTGGTGTGAGAGGCCGGATGTTACATGAGAGGAGAACTCCACAGTTAAGCGTGCTCAGGTGGCAGCAATCTAGGGATGGGTGACCTCCCTGGGAAGTTTTCACCCGGGCAACCAAAAGCAAATCCGTGAGCTACTCGTGAGCAAAGCGGACAATATTGGTGGTGTGAGAGGCCGGATGTTACAGAATGGTATCAGAGCCACTCCTGTGTCGTTCGGGATGTGGGACATACCTCACCGAGGATGGTGACTTCTCGGGCTCATCGAGGACGATGAGTCCAAAGGGGGGGTGATTGTGACACCCTACATATAACCCACATCGGCCGTGGACAGGAGAGATTCCTGGTTCATAAGTAATGTCTGGTCTCTAATATCACCAACGCGTTTTGGGCGTATTGGCTGTGGATGAGAGGAGAACTCCACAGTTAAGCGTGCTCAGGTGGCAGCAATCTAGGGATGGGTGACCTCCCTGGGAAGTTTTCACCCGGGCAACCAAAAGCAAATCCGTAAGCTACTCGTGAGCAAAGCGGACAATATTGGTGGTGTGAGAGGCCGGATGTTACAAAATTATAACTGAACAATTAAACAGATAAACAAGAATTAATCTCCTTCAAGGCAACTCATGAGATTAAACCCCACCGACTATGATGTTGTTAAGCATGATTATCATCTCTAGCTCATTTGTCTCTATCTAGTAGCTTCAATTAAGTATGAAAATCACTCTTGAATCAACTTTCTATCACACTTATAGTTGTATGGTGAAAATTCAATTATTCAAAGAAACTTAGTTGGATGTTTCATGTTATATTTCAATAACAACAAGTCATGTTTAGGCTAGGGCTTAGTACAAGATGAGAAAGACATCAACGTATCATGCATGATTGTATTAAAGATGTAACATGCATGCAATAATACGAAATTAATCACCACAATCATCTTCTAAAAGATCCACATCAATCGGGATGAAGATATATAAGATGTACGTTTTATTTGAACCAAAAATACAAATCGGATTAAATACGTGAGATGTCATGATAAGAGAATCACATGCATGAATAAGTATACACAACCATTATCTTCTCAAACGTCACTAGAAGGGTGGCTAAAGTGTCTTTTCCTAATTTTATGGTTTGGTTGCGAAAGGGAAAGAGGTTGACCATTTATGTTTAGGTGATAATTTGAAATTTATATTTAAAATATGTGACTCCGAGTTATACCCTTTGAAGTGTTAAAATAAATACAAATGATCAACTACAAACAAGTGGCATGTCGTAAGTTTTAGTATATTTAAAAGTTACAATCTCCCGTGATATTTTATTTCGTAAAACTGGAATATAATGTTACTAATAATCTAATATATATTTACAATATTTAATATGTAATTAGCTATTTGTAAAGGCAGAAAAGCAATTTTAGTGTGTGAACTCGATTCTATCTAGTTCACAATTAAAGACTATCTATTTTGATTTGTTAAGCATTATACAATGCACATGAACTAAGTACTTAATTAGTAAAATGTTTCTAGCGCAAGCCGTGTAGAAAAAAATATCGTTCTTCAAGTTTTATATCACATAATTAATAAATATAAAATGTTAATTTAAACATATAATTACTAGGTGTACGAGTTAGCATTTTAAAGGGGAAAAAATAACGTATTCTTTATAAGGTGGTATAAAAATACATGTTTTAATTAAAGAAAATTTAGGTAACACCTTTGTCCTTGTAATCTCGTATGATTAATATAAAACATTTGAATTGATAGCCTAGCTACGAAACCTGTTAGAGTTAGAATAGAAACTGAAACAAAATTATATAAGTTAGAAATTAGAGATATAATATCATAAACCAATTAGATTCTCATGAAAATCATGCATTTATGAATATTTAAAATAATGACTCATTATGAAGTGGCACTCAACCTTTTTTTTTTTTTTAAAAAGGAATTTTTTACTCTAATTTTATGAATTTGATGGTAACTTGTCATTAGTTTATTTATGTTTATTTTCCATGTATCTACATTCTAGAAAAAAGTAACGACTTTTATATATCAAAATAGGGTTAAGGGATTTTTAAGTGTTTTTTTTTACCTTATATATAAAAATACGTTGAGTGACTTTTTAAAAAATAGAAAATACGTGGGTTTTAAAATTAACCCAAACAAATAAGGATCTTGATATAATAATTGTCTACCACATCACCACAAATTATCAAAGGAGAACAACTTATAGATGATCTCCAAGAAATGAACAAGAAGTACTGAAGTAGGTAGGGGATATGTAAAATATTGACAATATATCTTATCTCCACAACTCAAAAGTCCCTTACGCCATCATCCCTCGGATAAACTACAAGTCATTTTCCATATGGTTGATTAAGCATGGTGACTAACCCTACAATAACAGTATAATTCATTGTTTCAACTTTCATGCATATAATGAGCTAGCTAGTGGCGTGTTGAAGACCACCGATGAGCAAGTTGTTTTTAATAATATTTGAAACTAGAGTTCCTCCTTTGTTAGAGAGTTGAATTTGGTGTCAAGGTTTGGTTTGAGTGTGGTAAACTAACGTGTTGTGGATGTTCCAAGATGTATATGTCATGAGGGAGAATAATATTAGGACCGTAAGGAATGATCTTAATGACAAGAAAATGTGTGGATTAATGGATGAAGATCATCAAGAGCAAAGACGGGTGCTAAGTGGAACGATGATCGGTGTTAGTAATAAGATAGAAAAGTATACGGTTATCCTATGTATGGAAATGCATGACTAGTATATAGTTTATCATATTATCTTAAAATGTCATAAAAGTTTTGCCTCGTTACATTTTATTCTCTATTTATCACTTATCGTAATTTATGATATTCCGACCATCATATTATCTTAAAAGCTTAAAGTCTCTTTTTCTCTCTAGATCCCTATCTATTCTATTCTTTTTTTTTTGCATCATTCCGGCCATCGTAACGCCATCCCCCGCTAAAAACTGTCCATTTCACATTTTATTATACATCTACATTTTTTTATTGATAATGACAATCAAGTTATCTAGGAAAAGTTTGAATCTAAGTTTCTTAAAAACCCTTTTAGTTGTCTGTTACTAGGTCCTTTTGTGATTGTTATTATATTTCTACTCATTTAGAAGCCAAATTACACAATACTGCCACCTCTATTCTATTGTGTTTGTTATCGTTTCTTACAAAACTCAGAGAAAAATGCTCAGTTAAAGCTTTTATACATTATTGTGGTCCACTTGCCGAAAAACAGTCCGCAACCACTGTCAAGGCATTTTTTTAATATCTAAGTCGTGAACAGCCACCATCAACACCACCGTTCTGTTATTCAGACATTTCCGACTAAGGTTCAACTTTCCTTCGGGCTACGTAGTCCAATTGAACTATCTTGATTGTCTGAGTCAACTCATTTAACCTATTTTTTTTCGTCTTATCTCAATTGTTTATTAGTAGCAAATAAAAATATGTTAGGTTCAGGTAAGATAATTTAAATGCGATTCTAGTTGTGTAATTGTGTGTTTATTTGAGATACACATGCATGCATGCATAAATTAATTACACGGGTTAGTTCCAATATCAAAAGGATTTCGCCTAAGAAAAGTACGTAGGTAGCAACTAGGTGACGACATGTATACATGAGTGGGTTTAATGCGCTAGGGCTATTTGCGTCCATTTACCTAGGTAAAAACTAGGTGACGACATGCATACATGTTTAGATCATGCATTAACACCACCCAAAAGATATCTGCATATGTAAAATGAGATAGCCGCACAAAATAGATGTTTTTATTACATTTATATCACACAAAGTATTACACTTTTTAAGATATCATTTTTTTAAATAACAATATTATACTCATAAAAAAAGTTCTTTAATTTGTGGTATGATATTTAGAAAAAACAAATTACATATAAAAGTTATTTAAGTTTAAAAAAATATAAAAAAATATTTAAAACTGTTATCTAATGAAAATACTAGAACACTAGGGTTAGATGCCCCTCTTATCCCTTTCAATTGTTCCTCACCTTCAACTATTTACGAAATTGTTTGTGTGTTAATCTTAATAATTTAATGCGTTAAGTTGGATCAAAATGCATTTGCCTCTATTTCTTTATAAGTATATGTATTTAGCTTTATAAAACTATTTTAATGTATGATTCGTAATCATAGATATGAGTTTAAGGCAAACACGTAATGAAGGGAAGCGAGATTGGTGTCAGACAGTTACTTTGCTTGGCGGAATTGATAATTTCATAAATCATAATCTTTAGGTTTGTATTTCGAATTTATTCAAATAGTTTGGTAGAAAAAAGACAAAGTTGGTACTTGGTGTTTGAATTCAAACATTAGTTTGTTAGATTCATACATTTTCAATCTTCTCGCTAAGATCTAATTTCAGGATTTGACAAGAAACAAAAGTATGCAAACATGATTAAAATACCAAACTTCATTACACATCGACTTGATTAAAGATGTTACAATTAACGAGTACAAAAATTGGCCAAATTTGAAGAAGGTTTAGAATAACGATTGATTGATTATTGATTAATAGTTCAATTTCTGAAATATAAATATGTTTAGATTCTTTGTTTTTAGAATAGAAGTTTAATGTTTTGAAATTCTCTTATTTGGAACCAAGTCACCAACGTGAGCGGTCATGTTCCCTAATAAGTAAAATCATTAGTGAACAGTTGTTGGGTAGAATAAAATATATTTAACAACCGACCTTAAGAAACCTTAAAATCAAACTAGAACAATATACTTTGGTTGGTCGTTAGTTTCCATCCTAGAGTATATAAATTTGGTCTCGGATTCAGTTTTGGACTAATAACTCGTATGAAAACCAAACCGACCAAAGATGTTTCCAATTGATCCATTGTTGTTTGTTTTACCTTATAAGCATGCTTGAGACCAAAGTGCCTATGTGGCATAAAACTACTTTGGTGTCAAAAACCCTCATAACAAGGTGGTAGTGATATCTAGACTATTCCACGAGATCTACAAATAACAGACAGAGAAAACTTAACAAGATCGTTTGTTCAAATTTTATTAGAAAACTTGATTATTAAAAGTTATTAAAGAAATATTAAAAATATGTGCAATTAATACATGAAAAAAAATAAAAAAGACACTAAAACCCACATCTTCTTCTTTAATGAGCGAATCTCACATCCGCTTCCTCAACGAACGGATCTCATTTTGCTTCCTCAAGATATATAGAAGATACAAGAAACACTCACCGGCAGAACTTCATCAGGCATCACATACTAAGTAATGTGTATATGGTCAAAACAAATGCATACAATGAATAACAATATACAAAGATCAATAAGAAGTCACTATACAATTGACTCCAAGAAGTATGCAATTGACAACAATAAACAATGATTCAAAAAAGATAAACATTAACACCAAGCAAGTGACAATAATCAATCAGGTACTAACATGTAGAGTAAGCGGCTAATACCCACATAAGATACATCTAAACCCTCCTTTAGACGTTCTTAACATCAATCATATGTCTTCATGTATTCCTATCCAAGATAATGTTCTCAGATAGATACAACTCTAGATAATCCTATCAAATTTTCTACTCCCAACTCATTTGGGTCTACCATTACTTCTCCGTCCCTTGACATTTAAAGTCTTTACTGCTCTAACTGGTAATATAGTTTGTCTTCTCTTCATATGTTCAGACCATCCCACAAATTTTCAAGGAAATAATAATGCTCCCCTAAATTTGAAGTCGCCTACTCATAAACCCTATAAATTATAGGTATATAAAATAAGATGTAGAAGTTTTCAAAAAATATGAAATAAATTAATGGGATAGTGGTTTATTAGACAAATTACAGATATTAAGATAGAGAACCAGATGTAATTACTCTTAGTCAGTCACTCTAATAATGCAAAACAACCACTATACCAAGCTCGTATTGTGTTTGACATGCTTATTAAAGCTATTGCTACTACTTATATATAATACAATGACATAAATAGAATAGTTTTAGGTTTTCATTTTTTTAGGTTTGCTTATTTCGATCACAAGAGTTTAATCGTTTCTATTTTGGTTACTAGAGATTAATAAAGTGAATACATAATTAAGACATTTTCATTTTTATTGAACTTTTGTTTTTTACATTTTGTGTTTTTTCTTACTAAAACACATGAATTTGTAAACGTGATTAGGTAATATTAAAATTTTAGTTTATTAAAGTTTGCCCACATAAACTTTTTTTTCGCATTTTGTGATTTTTTTTTTTTTTTTTTTTTTTTTTTTTTTTTTTTTTTTTTTTTTGTTTTGTTTTGGCTTAAACACATGATTATATTCCTTTTACAATGGAATACGTGTTAGGTTTTACGGAAAAATGACAGTCACTGCAACATGTTTTGTTTTTCTTTCTTAATGCCTTTTGATTGAAAGTCGATGCGACATGTTTGGAATCCACATTTTCTATTTGGAATTGTAGTAGATCAATTTTTCTCATGGACAATGTATGCAAGGTAAAACCTAGTTTATATTATATGATAAGTGACAATATTATTCATCTCGTTCTAAATTATTATCAATCTAGCTAATGTATTAATTATAATGATAAGCAAAAAGTATATGTTCATGTCAATTTAAATGTTGTCGGTGACAACTTGGTATTTGTTAAAACATTTAAAACTAGATATTCAACTTTGCAATCAATTTGGTGAGCGTTAATTAAACAATGATTTATTATACACCAAAATCAATGTCTTATCATTAATTGTCGGTTGTAATTGTTTATTAATAACGAATTAACGATTTTATCATTACGGTGCATTATTGATTAATATATAGCGACAATTTCAAACATGTTTGCAACCGTCGCTATTGATAAATTGATAGGACAAAAATATTATGTTCAACAAAAATATTATGTTCTGTCGTTTAACTCAAGCACAAAATGAAAAACTAAAGATAAATTTCAACGAATTTAATGCTTCATTTTCTTAGCTAGCGAATTTAATATTTTTTTTCTTGAAGTAGCCAATAAGATATGAGTTGAGCTCGTCAAAAACAAATTAGACAGCTTTACCAAAAGCTTGAGTCTTAAACTAAAATTCGCTTAATAAATCTAAACTTCATAGATTAAGGATTGTGAGTCAAAATAAATTTATCTATAACCTATAATAAAAAAAAAATAACTTTTGTTCACATGACCCCTAACTTGGTTGTATATCTAAACATCACGTAGACTTTCCACATATCTTCGTCATATTCACTTCTATAGCAAACCATCTTTATTTACATTTTCAAATGTTACCATTTTTCAGTTCTATTCGGAAAGAAAACAAATTTATTACCCCCTAATTCATTTTTCTTCCATTTGTTACATATTCTTTCTATTTGTAAATCATTTGAATAACGAAATCAAACACGGAACATGAAGCTTATTGACTGAAAATATTTGTAAATCATTTGAATAACCAAAACAAATTTCTTTCCCCCTTTCTTTTTCTCACGTCCGTTAATTGAAGTCTAATGGTTAATATATAAACATATATCATTGATGTAAATGTAATTGAAGTGTATGCTAATACGAGTGAAATATGTCTATAATGTTATTTGCAATATGTAATTCTGTTATAAAATCTGTAGGTCGAGGGTTCATCAGTAGATCGATGACTACCCTTTTTAAAGTCGATACAATGAAGTAGAGAATAAAAGCCACCACTGAATTCCTTAACTTCATTTATTTTTTAATTTTTCTTATTTGTTTTATTATTGTCACATATCTTTCAATGTATTAATTGTTTTCACTTATAGAATGTTGTAAGGCTGACTTATTAAGCTTCACAATAAAGGACATTTTTTTGCCAGTAATGATCTTCCTCGTGTAGGAAAAACCTTCGGTCAACATGAGGCATTACTTACATGTCGTGGTTGAGGTAAAATTTAACTCTACGCATGCCTATAGTTGTATAAAAATGTTTGAATATCTATTAATATAGTTTATTTTCTTCCTTTTTCTTTCAAGTTGTTGAATTTGTCAATATTAGAAAACAACTTGAACTTTTGAAAGATAGACCGACTCAATGGTTCAACCTCGTCAGACAGATGCAATAACCAATAGTATTGTGTAATCCATAATACGTGTTTTCTAATAAAAGTTATAAATGACATAATAAGTATTTGTTTTTCTTATTTTAGGTTAATAATGTCCAAGATTTAAGAAAAAATCTCATTCAAACATAAAGAAAAAGTCATCGGAGATCTACTATACCAAAATTCATTTAAAGTTCATAAGAAAGCTACAGGAGGATTATGAGTTAAAATTCATAGAGTTATTTATTTCACGTCAAATAAAAGGATTGAACAATGAAGAATGGTCTTTTTTTCACAAGACACATGGTAGACATTGTCCTATACAAATAAGTATTTTGATTTATGAATCAAAATCATCTTTTTGTATCTTTAATATCATTACTTTATTACTTAAATTTCTTATTAATGTGTAACTTCAGTTAGATTTTATCTTCAAATAATGTTTACAATTTTTTTAAATCTCAATAACAATCTAAATATAATATTTTTTTCAACCCGTATAATACACAGATAACAAAACTAGTTATAGATATATAAACATAACAATATCTGTATAATATATAATGACATCATAATACTTATAACAAAAGAAAATTGTATATATTTTGTTGTATATAATCGTAACTACAAATATACAAAAATAATTATACATATAAAAATAAAAGATAATTAATAAATAATAAACGACTAGAGATCAAGCTTCTAATATTAGTCATAGACCGAGCTTAAGGTTTAGAAATATGATGTAAGAGAGTCAAACTCGAGCTCTAGATCTTTTAGGTTAAAAAAAAGTTAAGCATGAGTTTTGTAAGGCTGAGATTTGGCTTCACTCAACTTTCACTATTAGTAGCTGATGCAGAAAAAAATAATATTAGCAAAATTAGGTGTATTCAAATTTTCGTAAGTTTAAGTTAAGTAAATGGTATTTAGAGTAAAAAATTAATGTGTACAAAAGTTATGCTATAGTTTCCTACAAAATCAATATTAGCACCTTAAAATAGCAAACTTTATCTTAAACTTTCAAACTTAGAACCAACTAATAAGACTTGACTGTTCAACTTTTTTTTAATGGTAATATATTTTCTTATAATTTTATTCACATTTTACTTATAAAGATTTGAACTCATATTATATTTGTGACTAGAATTATCAATACCACTATAGTACAAGAATATAAAACACTTCACCTTTTTTGATGGAAAGAACAAAGTCTTGTGTCAACCAAACTCTTTGGCTCTTATGGAAGTACATTGATTTTGTATGAATTGTTATTTGGCTCTTGTAAGCTCTCAGCAAGTGGGAGATTATCTTCATAAACTTTGATTGTACTAGCTATGGTTATGTCTTCTTAAATCAAAATAAAATAAAAAAATTTCAGCTTTATTTCACCTCCAGTGAGATATTATTTCATCCAATTGCAAGTAAGAAAAATATGTAAACACACACACACACACATATATATATATATATATATATATATATATATGTATATATATATATGTATATATAGAGGTAAGGTTTCTAAATATTAATAATTCAAAGAATGAATGCTAGCATATATAAACTCTCAGTAAGTTATTGTCCATTTAATTTTTTTCTTAAACAAAATCTTACTCTACTATTACTTTTAAACTTAATATATTAACTGTCTTCCTCCAAAACCCAATGACCTCTAACATTCGGTTGTACGTGGCTGAAATGACTTTTTGTTCCATTCATGTACGTCGGGATATATTATTTGGGATATTAACGGCACGTATTTCAGAAATTTAAATAAGACAAATACATTTATTTTCTGTGACATTGTAGTGGACAATAATTGTGTTATATTTATGTAATAAATGTAACATCATGTAAAATGATATGTCCTTGTGCAGTGGATGATGACAAATCTATAGTTTGCAAACTTTGTAAGCAATGTTCTCATTATTAGTTGTAATCTTTCAATTCAGATTAAATTACAGATAAGTACCTTTACTTTTATAACTAATTTTGTTTTTTAACTTTTGTCTTTGTTAATTACATTAGATAACCTTTACGTGCATGTTTTGTTTCATATAAGGTCATTTAGTCTAACAGACATTAGTTTGTGTTATTAACTTAGATCACATGATTATCACATGATGACACATGTGTAAAAAAACTTCAAAAGGACTTAATCCAATAACAAATCGACATACTAAAAGAGAATGATTAGTAACATGTTAAGATCGACAAGTAACACCTTAAAAAATTATATATATTTTTATAATCACTTTTCTTTAAAGCTAGTTTATAAAAACTTAATGTAGCATATGATTTATACTAATAATAAACTTAATATATTCAACCTACAACATAATACAAAATTATAATAAAACATAATAGTAATTTACAAACTAATTCATAACAATATCATTAGCATTAGCATTGATAAGTTTAAAAACACATAACCAAAAACATAATTGTTCCATATCATAAATGTAGGACAATACAGAATAAAAGGTAATTCAAACCACTTAACCATATAAATTAGAATTATCATTGGCATGTGCAAATTATGTAATTATATACTTTGTGATTGCACTCACTACAAATAGATCTATAAATTAGTTTGTAATCATTTATTTTAAATTAGCTTATGCGTTTGCTAAAACCTATTTTTTTAGCGACTTCTTTACTTTAACACAAAATCAATCTATCGTAAAGCGTATGAATCGCCCGCTAGTTATGTTAAACAACAAAATTAATTTTGTTATATAACTTGAACAAAATCATCTAAAAAATTTCATATGGCTTGCATTCAAATTTTTATGTATTAAGTTTATTCTAGATATTTAAATCTATTATACAATAAATTTTCATAAAACTAGTTTTATAAAAAATGATTAAAAACATACAATATTTGTTTGAGGTTTTTCTTGTTGGTCTCAATTTTTTATCGACCGTATTTTCCTAGAAGATCAATTCATTTTTTAATTAATTATATATGTCACTTGAAAGTTTTTTTACATATCTATCCTTATATGACAATCAAGTTACTTAACTTAATGATGAAAACTAACGACAGTCAAACTAAAGGACAAATATTGAAAAATGAAATCTATTACAAACATATATAAGTTCTTTTATGTAATTTACTTCTTAATTAATTATTAATGATTTGATATACCATGCTAAATATATGTTACATTCAAAAGACGTCATGTGTCTAATATGCATGTAATAATGTTCTTAATTTTAACAGGGTAAATGTGCACTGGAGATGATTTTGTGCTAATAGCCTAGTAAATGCAACGATTTTATCTGATAATAAATACACACGTGACTTTAAGTCTTGAACTAGTAATACTACAATTAAATATCACAAAGGTTCACAAATAACCTTTTAGAAAAGCTTGTACGCATATTGAATATTTGGTAGTAGGATCATCATGTTCGAAGGATGCTAAATTTAACTCTCAGCTATTCTTTTCATCATTATGATGCCCTAATGACCTAAATTATCAAGTCGAAAAAATATGTTTTTGAATCTTTCATCTTCAACTTCTCCCATTCTTTTATACGTAAATAACATTTTATATGATATTATTTTTAAAAAAAGTTAAATCATAATATCGAGTATTTATATCTATAACTTAAGCATAATATTGTTATATTTTGAAAAATAAGTCATCACAAAATGTGTTGAACTAGGTGCGAACAACATCGTGTCAGGTTTTTCTTTAACATGTTGTGAGGATTTATCTCAATATTGTGTCATGATTTACAATATGGCGTGAGGATTTATAAAGTGTGTTGAATTAATTAACTGCGAACAACATGAAGTTAGGAAATATTTACAAAATAACATCAAGATTATTTGATCATAATGTCAGGATTTAGAACATGGTATCACAATTATTTGTCATTTGCTCTAGATTTTTTTTTTTGTACACATTTAATCTTACTAAACTCGGAAGACCTCTTAGTTAAATTCGACCTCATAAGCAAACATGGTTATTAAAGTAAGAGTTTCAATAATATAACAATAGAAAAATCTTAACTTGTTCAGTAAGTATTTGATAAATTCAAAACAATGTATGAGGTGGAAGTTGTTAAATTTAAGTCAAATTGAAAAGAAAAAAATCAAGTCTTTTAGTAAATAATAACTAAGTTTCATAATTGTTAAATTGGATAAATCGTAACCACGATTCATCTATGTTTCAATTGCCTCAATTAATTTAGAAAAATAAATATTCATAAAATACTATATAGGATTGAAACATATAATAAAAGTTAAGTAACTTTACAAGGGAAAAAAAAGAAGAAAAAACACTTTAAGTGACTTTAGTCGAACACTTGAAAAACTTACTCGTATCATATAAAATTACACTAAAAAATACTATTAATAAAAAGGTATTAGTTATATAAATTATTCGCTTTCAAAGAAATTGATTAGTTACTCCGTACCTAAAACTCATCATAGAAAGTCGGTAACACATATATAGATGAATATCATGTATTAATAAAAAAATCCACAATAATTATCAGTGTTGTATTTTGTTGAAACAAGTTACAAACTTATACAAGTTCTCTTTAAGAGAAACTTAAAAGCTTTTTTTTCAACTATATTTGCTTCAAGTTTGAAAAATAAATATGTTTAGTTAAGTGCATCTATCATCTTAAGATATTAAGTAATATGATACACTCATTCTTTTTCTTTTACTATTCTTTCTAACATTTGCTCGTACAATTTTATTAATTTTTGTGATTCATCATCATTTTATTTAAATAAGCAACACCTAAAGTCGATTTAAAAAGAGAAAATGCAATAAAATATGAAAAAGACAAATGTTACGGACCGTAATATTTAACCTTACAGCCTGTAATTAACTTAGTGAGCAAGAATATCATTACGGACCATAACCTTGGTCCTTACGGTCCGTAAGGATGTGACGGTTCAAAAAACACTCCAGAGTGTGACGTATATTGGTGACTAGACCAAAGAGGCGAATATGGATTGTAACACTTTGTTCCATACGATCAATAACGAAGTCAAATATAGCCTATAACTAGAAAACCACATTCAAAAGGTTTTCACACAAGTTCCACACTCAAACCACATTTAAACGCTCGGCCCCATTCAATGGCGGATCTAGAAGAAAAGTTCAGGGATAACGTAAAATTTTTTTTTACCATACATTTGTATTAATAAAGGAAAAAAAAAAACATATAGGGGTCGGAAAGAAGATCATTCAAATCAAATCCATTTGAAACCGAGGGAATTGAACTCGAAGGAGTTGTTAATCCAATATCATCGTCGTTATTAGAATCGATATCCTACTATTAAAATTTTCTTTTAAAAAAGTGTCAATAAAACTTGTTTTTTTTCATATTTCAAATCCCTACTTAAGATAGCACAATTAAAATCCCTAATTTCAATATCAAATCTCTAACTCATCTTTCAAATCCCTATTTCATATATATCTAATTGCATAAACCCTAAATATTAAAAAGTGAGCCAAATAAACATTAACCAATATGAAACCGAGGGAATTGAACTCGAAGGAGTTGTTAATCCAATATCATCGTCGTTATTAGAATCGATATCCTACTATTAAATTTTCTTTTAAAAAAGTGTCAATAAAACTTGTTTTTTTTCATATTTCAAATCCCTACTTTTATAACAAATAACACAATAAGATTACAAATTACAATTAAAAATAGCACAATTAAAATCCCTAATTTCAATATCAAATCTCTAACTCATCTTTCAAATCCCTATTTCATATATATCTAATTGCATAAACCCTAAATATTAAAAAGTGAGCCAAATAAACATAACCAATATCCTCATCTTGAAATCTTTCATATCACTAATTATTATATCAAATAACACTTAAATATTATAAATTAAACAATATAAACCCTAAATTCCTAAATTCATAGTGTAAAAGAGAAAGAAAAAAGCCTAGAAATTTTACCTTGAACTCTTGATTTGGTGAAAGTAGAAAGATCAGATGAGCAACAACAAGCAGCAGCAGTTCGGCGGAGGGTAGCGGTTGATCGACGAGAGGGTGATCGACGACAGTGGGATGGCCGAATAGGACAAGGGTGAGCGATGACAATAGGGATTGGGGAATAGTTTGTTATTTTTATAAGTTATTTGAGTTATTGGTATTTAGGCTTGTAAGTTTGTTAGACTTTTTAAGGTGTATAATTTTTGGGTTTATTTTAATTTTGAACTTGTTATTGGGTATTTTGGGCTAATTAGTTAATAATATTTATATAACATGCAATGTTTTTTTTTATAAAATATTAGACTATTTTTTATAGAATTTATTACTTTCTATGAAGTATTTGAGTTTAAAATTTTTTAAGGGTAACGCAATCTTTTCTCGGGGGTAACTTTAAACTGTATTTTTTTTTCTTTTTTTTACATAAAAACGTAATTTTTTTTACACTACCCATAAAAAGTTGAGGAGTAGCGGAGGTTACCCCTAGACTTAAGGTATGTCCGCCCCTAGCCCCATCTCAGGTGTTTGCAAGCCATAGTCTATGTACAGGCACTGAGAAAACATTAGGTAAGGTTTCGTTTAGTTTAGGATTGATTGAATAACTATAGTAGTGATTGAGTTGTTGTGGGTTAATGAAAAGTAAGTTAACTTTTTAACTTAAATATCAAGAATTAGTATAGGTAAGTAAAATCATCTTCACAGAAAATCTACAAAAAGTGCATAACCTAGTACGTAAGAAATCAAAGTACAGAAAGGAAATACATAAAAGACCATCTTTTTGGGTTTTCTTGTTTAAAATGCAACTTAAATTAAAAGAAGACGATTAAGAGAGCAATGATTTTGATTAACGGGTTTGAAACAATGATTAATAATGGCAACCACTTTCTAGATTCGTGTTCAAATATCCAGACTCGGTTTCATCAAGAATTGATCAGATTTTACATAGACATGACTTTGTAAAAGCTTTTAGTTAAAATGATTATAAGAAAACAACCTTTTAAGATTCGCTTGTTCGCACATACATATTAAACTGCTCACGATGCAACAAAACCGGATGCGAATGATGGCATACAAGTATTTAAACATAAATAAACCGCATAGCTTTAAACATACTAATAATTTTATTCGTGTGCCAAAAGAAAACAACACAAAATATCAAATCAAACTAATTTTAATGCTTTACTTACTAGAACTCTCCTCCTAGAAGTGATTAAGAACAAATTAGCCAGCTCATCGGTATCTTATTTCTTCATTATTCAACATAAGCACATGAATCTATGATTGATTTATGATAATACGGGGTTCTCGGGCTGAGATTTGATCATAACTTCGTTCTTTATGTAATAGATTGTGTGTTTTTAAAACCTTAATGTTGGAAATTTAAATAGTGTTTAACATTTGAATTGTGATAATGTATCTTCGTGATCAGCCATAACTTACAGCCTATAGACCGTAGGTTATGACCCTTCTCCTTACTTGCGCTTCACCTTCTGTCTAATAGGAGTGGCAGACAATATCACACGTGTGATCTCTCCGTATAATTGTTAAAGTGTTTGTTAGTTCCGTTATCTTTTGTAAGGCTAGTTTGTCATTAATTCAAATACGAGGTTTATTTGTAATTTCCTTCCTTCCTATTTTGATCTTAGTTGGTATTTAAAATTAATTATAATTTGCTTTATTATTAAATAATTAAGTTAAAAATAAAAATACTAATAAAAATAAAAATAAAAATAATAATAATAATAATGAAAACATAATAAAAATAATAATCAAAAATAATAAGCATAATAATTGTTAAATTTTGAAAATAAATAAAAACAAATAATTTTAATAAATTTAACATTGTAATATATATTTTGGGCATAAAATAATAAAATAAAACTCCAGGGCTAAACTGTAATTCTCTTTTAAACTGGAAATTTAACTTTGGGTTAATCATGTAAACTTATAAACCACAGGGACCAAAGTGTAACATTTAAATTAAAAACCCAAAACCCCGTTTTCCGGTTATCTTCTCAGGCGGAGCTCCGGCCGAGCTCCGGCCACCCCCAAAACAGCCGATATAACCTCGAATTTAATCAAATTAAACCCTCTCTTATCATTTCGAACCCATGTAAGAACATTAATTTGATTTAAAATCGCGTTTTAAGCATGTAACCGAAAGTTTCCCGAAACAAAACTGATTCACCCCTTAAAACATAATATTATGCAATTAACCATGTCTAAACGTTCCCCTAATCTTTTCCAAGCCGTTAATATGATTGATTCCTCCTGAAACGACTATTTTACGAACAAAATCGACTCGTAACCCCCGCGAACACACCCGAAGCCGTTAGTGTGGAAACCGATCAAATTGAACCTATTTAACAGAGGGAAAGGTTCACCTTGTTCTTTCCAACTCTTTGAAAGCTCAATTTCACAAAAACTTCTCGCACACAACTCAATTTGATTCTAGTCTTAGCCGCGACATCAACTCAAGTCGAACTCGTTGATCCCATAACCAAACAGGTAATTGAACTGGGTGTTACACTCGTTTTCACTTGGGAACAAAAGCCCTAACCTTAATTCCATTATCAACTTCGAATTGTTGATCAATTTCTTCGATTTCAGATTAGGTTCTTGTTGAATTGGGGGAATCGAATTATGTTGTTTTTTATTATTTGGGATGGAATGATGACAAAACTGGCCTTGGCTCCGTGGTTTAAGCTCGGTTGTGTGGTGGCTAGGTACCCGGGTTCGAACCCGAGTCCCTACCTTTATTTTTTTAAAAGGTTTTATTAATTTTTAAAATTCCTGATATTCTAATATCATTATTAATTATATAAAAACTATTTTTAAACCAAAAACCAAATAAATTAATTTTTTTTAAATTTTCTTAGAAATCCAATTAATAAATCCTTATCTTTTATTTTAAAAATAAAAAAATTGTTATAAAATAAAAATTATTATAATTTTTAAATTGTATGAATCTCCTTTTATTCCCAAAAATTTAAATTTAATAAATTTTTCATTTTTATAAAATATATTTACAAATTTAATAAGAAGATAAATATATATGTACATATTTAAAATGTACATCTTTTGGGTTTAAAAAGATTATTTCAAACATTTGAATCTACAAATTTACTATTTTAAATAGTAAATAAATAATCCTTCGATAAGAGAAGTTTAACTTTTATTAATGGTTTTACTACTCGCTAAAATTCTTAGTTAATCATTTAAATATTAAGCGATTATAAAATTGTATCTATCTTATAATTTAACATCATGGTTTAATAATTTATAAATATATCATTACAATTGTCATCCAAACGCCCAAATTTAAACCGTGAATTCCCGAGTACCGCTAACATTATAACCTCGTTATTAACTTATGACTCGTTCATAGGATCTAGTGTAACCTTATCAATCGTCGGCGTTGAATACAAGACTTCTTATCATATCTCCTTATAATTCATGTGAGTTTTCCATACCCCATTTTACATTATTTCACACTTTTGGGGTGAAACATTTTAACCCTATAGAAACAAACACTTGTAATACGTTTGACTCTTGTACACACTTGTGCAATTCATCTTATCTTGTCATGATGATTTGGACTCTTGTATTATCATGTATAACACTTTTAAGATACAATCATTACTATTGCTAGCCTATCGACGTCATAGATCTATGGGTCTGACAAACCTATTTGGTGCTAAACCGAGGTATTGTGCCGGTTCCTAGTGACGTATTCTTATCACTATGGGAACCAAGTAACCTAGTTAATCGTATAATCATGTTGTGGCCATATTTATCGAGTTTGATTGTTACATTTGTTTATCCATTTATTATGACATTATTCATTAACCTATGACATGAATTGTCGTCTTATTGTTTATATTTATGTATGTTAAACCTATGGAACTTACCAACATTATAAGTTGACATTATTTTTAAACATGTTTCAGGAAATGAACCCGCTTAATTGCTCTTGAAGACTTGAACACATCTAGATTGGACCTAGAGAATAATAAAAATAACAGATTTTGTCACATGATGCTATTTGATTATTGTTATGTTTGTTTTTTGAAACTTATGCTTTTATTATGTTATGTCATGAAACTTGGAAATTAATAATATTTACACTTTGAAATAGCATTATGTGGCATGAACAATCTTAACCTCACATCTCAATGTTTTCGCCGTTAAGGTTGGGTTGTGATATTTTCTTTGTTCTACACTTCTTTTTCATGCATGGTCTTGCAATCCTTCATATCTTTGATCGATGTCAAAGTATCAATCAAATAAAATATTAAAATGTGTGTTCCTATTTATCTTAAACTAGTTAGGATAAGTAGGTTTGTCGATCCTCGTGGAATTAGTGGTCGGTGTATTGTACCTAGATTTAGAAAACAATGACTAATTAAATTAACAAATTATTAACTATTGCCTCTTGGCTGTAAAATTGGATTTTGTAATGATTAACAAGTAAACTATGAAAACGAATTGCAAATAATGAAACTTGGTTAAGAAAACGATTATACGAAAGAGTAATCCACTTCGGATCTAGTTTGGTTTTCAGTATTTGTTTTATTTAACCTTCATGGAAAATCCTTAATAGGGATTCTGTACGTGCGATGATTAAGTGGATATCGATAATCAAGACTTAGTAGGTCTTAATACACAATGCCAAATCGATTGGAAACCAAAACTTTGCAATCATATAATTTTCCGGAAGATTAAATGATATTCAAATAAAAGTTCACCAAAATCATTGTTTAAATAACCAAAACACAAGTTAAACTTATAAAGAACTTAAAAGGTCTAAAGTTTAATCCCAACGAAGTTAAACATAAACAAAAACCTAATCACAACAAAACCTAATACCCGAAGTAGATCACAGAGAGGATTAGCCGCTCATCGTTCTTGAATGATCTTCAAAACCATTGTTGATTTGCATTCCGGATGATTGAATCTTGTTTTTAAGAGTTGGAATGGTGAAAAATTGATCTCAGAACGCCAAAAATTCATCTCTAAAACGTTCTAAGTCGAATGGAATCAAGTGGTGGCTAAACCCTAAATAAAACGCGTATTTAAGGGGTTTTTGAAGGGTCCTGGCGTAGGCTATGCCAGCCACGTAGCCTACGCTGGGGTGTATTCTGTTGATTCTTTACTTAGCTGGCGTAGCCTACAGTGGCTACAGTAGGCTACGGTGGAAGCGTTTCTGCTGCACTTTGAAACTTTGTTTCTTGACCCTCCAATGACTGTTTTTATCATGTAACTTCCAATTTCTTGTTTTTTTCCTACAAATCACTTCCAACTCATAGTCAACCTATTCAACTCAATCACATGCATATAAACGAATAATCATACGTAATATTTAACGTTTAGACACTTAAAACACTATTCCAACGCACTTATATCAATCTTCATCAAACAAAGTCCATTAATTTTCGTTTAACCTGCAATGCAAACACATATCAAAGTAATACCATTGTATATGTAAAATATATTAAAAACAAGATGTTAACTTAATAATAATAATATATACATGCATAGTGACCACTCATCATGTAGTCATAACCACTAGTAATTGTCTAGTCTTAACATATTATATAGGCTTTGATAAAGGGAAGTCAGCATCATGTGTAATTACCAAAGCAACACCGTCATCAAGATGAGTTAATAGCATCGAGAGACACATGTTTTCAATTGTTAAAGCTTGGGTTATGCTTTGCAATATAACATTTGAACTTTATATATTGATTATAACAGCATAGATATATCCACTGCGGGTAGGCCTTAGTAGCATGTGTGTAGAACTAAAGGTGGTAACCCCTGACAATTAAAAAAATGTAAAGGCAGGTTATATGTATTGTTAAAATGTTTATATATGAAATGATCCATGCATAACCAATATAAAGTATGAAAGATG
This sequence comes from Flaveria sonorensis, assembly GCA_025506505.1. Taxonomy (NCBI): domain Eukaryota; kingdom Viridiplantae; phylum Streptophyta; class Magnoliopsida; order Asterales; family Asteraceae; genus Flaveria; species Flaveria sonorensis. The sequence goes on from CM046426.1 coordinate 3,008,810, forward strand.
TTTATGAGCATATTGATTGACCAGCATTTCCAGCTGACACATGTTTTGTTCTAAAAGTCATGTATCTTAAACCATGAAAAACAAAAAGAGGCATAAGGGAATAAGCTTTGGGTTTAAAGAAAATATTTCTAATAGTTAGCTTTTTAAATGGTCTGTTCTACTGTAATAACTTTTAGGTTTTAATGAGACTTATGATTATGCTATTTAATTAATATCCATCGGTCACATAAGAGGCCCCTCCTGGGTGGGGTGTGACAAAATACACTATCTTAATCCTAACCAGGTGTCCTTCGTGCACGTTGCATGGGAATTATGTCACGAAGCCAAATATCAAACGCGGATACCAAAAACATCACAACAACAATCATTCCAACGTAAAACGCTAAGACATCAAGAAAGCTACAAAAAGTCCGTACGGCGTTCACTCCGTTGTAAAAGACGTAAAACCCTAATACATAATTCTTCATAAAAGGGATATAATCATTTCTTCAAGCCAAAAAACAAACGAAACAAAAGAAAACCACAAAATAAAAATTAAAAACAAAACAAAAGTTCCGTTAACAAACTCTAATAACCCTCAAGATTTAATTTTAAATTATAATGTTTACAAAATTATATGTTTAAGCTTAAAAAAAGACAAAAATCAAAATAAAAAGAGGGTTAAAAAAGAAGGAAAAAATGAGAAAGAAAAGAAAAATTATCACCTGGGCGGTTTTTAAAACCTAGATTGCTTACAACAAGACCGGAAGGACTTTTGGGTTATCCATACAAAACAAAACCCTTAAATATACTTGTTAAGTGTTGCAGAAGAGGACGTCGGTGGTGCGAAATGTGTGGCGAAAATCCAACAAATGTCAGAAGCATTGAAGCTTTTGATGTTGTTTTCCAAATGACAACTGGTGACTCGTTTAGACTGAACGAAATATGTCATCGCTCATGCGCTAAAGGGTTTAAAGTTTATATCAACAACAGAGATGGTGGTGCAACGTGGGCGGCGTTGGAGAAGTGGTTTGATGAACTCACCAATGCCACCCGAGGCTTACTTCCATAGTCATTTTTTTGTGAATGCATTATTTACGTGTAAATCAAGAGTTTTTTTGACTACTTATATGAATGGATCGTCAGTCAGCTATAGGTGGAAGTGGGCATACATAAACTCCTTATACAATATGATGTAACTGGCTATAAATTACTCCCCCTCCTTTTTTAAATAGAATGTAATATTTGACATGGTTAGAGCTGTTAAACAACAATCCTGGGTTTTGTTATAGGGCGTGAAAGGCTTCACGCGTTGACGATCTCACAGTGTGATTAGTGTGTCTTACACGTATAATGAATGTTTTTAACATATAGATTGATTTGAATTTTTTTAAAATATTAGATTTAAAAAAAAAAAAAAAAGAGGCATAGGGGGGAGATATTTTTTTCTTGGTCTAGTGAGTCAATAAAATGGATTGAAAATGTGTGAAATGAGTGATATGATATGTAGGAGTTAAAGACTTAATGGTATATCCTTATACCTTTTAGAATTAATTTGTGGATTTGATCAAACATGTATAGTAGTGAATTAAAGTTGCAAGTTTAGATAATCAATATGTTTATCACACTTTTCAAATATAGTACACATGATCTTAAGAAATATCTATCGATACCGATTATTCCATCCGTAAGAAATCAACGTAATGACTTGTTTAAAAATAATTCCATCAAGACTTGTACGGAGAGACACTAAACTTGATAAAGCCAAAAAAACACACAAACCCTGGTGCTAAACTAGGGGTGAGCAACGGGTTGGAACCGAACCGAACCCAACCGGACCGACCCGCCCTTGACCCGACCCCATAACTGGTTTTATATAGAACCGAGAACCTACCATTTACATACGTTCGGGCCGGACCGACCGAGTAAACGGGTCGGTTTAATATAATATGGTGGTCGGAACGCAAATGTTTTTTAGGCTCGTGCTTTTTGTCGGGAGAAAAATGAAACTTAAAATATAAACAAAACCAATCAATGGATTTGTTTCTTAGACTTCTTATTGTAACATAGACAAATTTGTACCATATTAAAATACAAACCATACATTAGCTGTCGTCATGACTCTTTTATGAGCTAATTTAAGTGTAGCGTGCAGTAGTATTTATCTATAACTTTCTAAAAGTTTATTGATTTGCACACTTCTATTATGTGCTAGTAAAACATTTTTTTTATATTTTTGGTGTTCAAAGGCAACTCATTTAACATCTAAAAAGCGAAAACCAACTCTTTTTTTATTGTCTAATTGTAATCGGGCTGGACCGAAACCGAGCTCTTACCCGCGGGTTTGGACCGAAACCGACCCATAACCGTTTACAAAAGGAAAGCCGAACCGTGGACCGGGACCGCTAATTCATACACGGGTCGGTCCTCAGTTTCATGGGTCGGTTCGCGGGTCTTAACCAGGTCGACCCGCAAAGTGCACACCCCTAGCTAAACTAGACCCTAGTCCCGAGCCTTTTGAATAATACTCATTTTATAGACTATATAACACATATCTTCTATGTATATTATATTTTTTTATAAAATATTGGTTTTTAATCAAATTATTTCTTCTATAAGAATGCTAAGTGATTGGGAAAACAAAAAAATAGACATTATTTTTCATATATCGTTTTTTGTTTTTTTTTAATTTTTAATAAAAAAGGTTAAGAAAAACATGTTGACATTGAATCCTGAGAACTAATCAGAAAAGAAAAAACCCCTGATACATTGATCAAAGTAAAAATCATTTTTTTAAAACTAGCTCGTGTTGGAACCAGTTCTAGTGGGTGAAAGGATCAGGTTTGACTTGTTCGTTTTAGATTTGAAATCAATTTAGTTTGAGTTTAACCAGGTTGAAATCAGTTTTAAACCATAGGGTTACATAATGATATCAACCTACGTATTTATTTGGGTTTGAAGCGGGTCATGCTAAGACTGATTTGACGATTAAATCGGGTCGGGTTGTAACGGGTATCTTTCCGGAGGCTTTTAACGGGCCTAGCTATTACCGGCCCAAAACAAGGGTCTGGATTAGTTTTGACTTTTGTGATTATATAGACTTAAAGTTGCTATCAATACGTTAGTTCCAGCCGTTCAAAAAAAAAATTACGTTAGTTCCATTGTCTTACAACCGATTTGACTTGTGAAACTGTGACCCACAATAATTCATAAATCAAACTTACGTGGATGATACTATACGTTAGTTTAATACATACAACTACACAATATACAACTACACAATAGGATAACTACATTAAACAATTATTTGTTTTTATTTACAATTCCATGCTTTTACTTTGACTACTTTAAAAAAAAGCACTCTCACGTAATGAGCATTTTAAAAATGAATTTTTAAAAAGGTTGCTTGAAGAAGTTGGTCATCGATTAAAAGTATCTTTCAAAAAGCTTTCATACCAACGTTCCATATCTTTTTATGTTGAAAATCTAAACTCATAAATTTCAAACTAAATTAACCATGAACATATATTAAGATCTAGAACAAACTTTTAACGGAACCAAATGGAATATCATAAATTCATAATTTGACGCGTTTGACCGATTAGTTGAACTTTCACCAGATAATCATCACATGTTAACTATATATAATAGAAACTAAGTTTTCTAAATATTCCACTAAAGTTATTCTATGTTTTTTTGTTCCGCTAATGTCACTCAACTGTTTCAAATTTTTATATTTTTTACTAAAGTATTAATTGTTATAAACTAAATGAGACAAATAATGCATATGTAAATCTTGATCACTACTCAATGATTATTTGGTTTTCTTATTAACTTAGACAAAAGTTAATAGTGAAGAAAAAAATTGATAAATAATAATATAATTTCATAATTATTTAATTTAAGTTAACTTAAAAAATAAACACTGAATAGTAAATGAAGCATATTTGAATCTATGTTGCTATTTAGTGGTTGTTATTTTCTAATTAACTTGATTACTATTAAGTAACGTGTTCCCTGATTCACACAAACATAAAGACACACGTTCACAAGTCCAAAGCAGAATATATATGACCCTGTTACAAGTCTAGTCTAATAATTAGAAATGCATAATATGATGTTGCATATCACACATAGTTACTTCACGAATTACACATTGTAGATGTTGAAGTTGTGTTATTGCTCAATTTGTGTCATAACTTATTATGCAAAACATGATCTTGCGGTTATTTTCTACCGATTCACGATTCAATCTTTGGGCAAATGGATAATGTAACTAATCAGGCTTAGATGACAAAGGCAGCCTTGGGTTCTACGTGCGGGGCTTGCAGCTTGAACATTGTTTCAATAACATATCAGCTTTTGAAGTGAATCGACTCGTTTTCATGCATCACGAATGGAAAGTCTAGGACTATAGAGCATTTGATGGATTTTTCAACAAAATCACATCTGGTTACAATTTAGTTTCGTTTATCTACACGGACATCATGTTATATTACCTGTGAAAAGGTTAACATAACTTACAAATTTAGTGGTGTACAAATCAGGTTGGAAACCGGTTTTGAAACCAAATAAGATTAAGAACTGGTATCAAACCTACGAGTTGAATTGGGTTGGAGTGAGACTAGTTTGGCAACTGGGTCGGGTCAGATTGTCTGTTTCTCTTTTCAAACCAGTTTCCCATCTCCACTTTTCAATATATGAATTACGGGCCTTTGGACGGACTTTGAGTATGGACAGCATGTCATGGCCCAGAAGCATGGGAACTAAGAGGCCCAAAACCTTTTATAGGATGCTTTAGGTTTTAGCTTGAAAGGATTGCACAATTTATATTTATTTTTCTTGAGATGTTTGTTTTGTAAACTTATGTTTGACTTCCATAATGTGTCGATTTTGTGGGAAAAAAACTATTGAAAAGTAGCGACTTTGAGCCGCTCATAACCTACTTGAGATCATCTAATTAAAAGGTATAGACGAATCGAGCTTAAACAAACTCGAGTCAAGAATATATAGGGCTCATGTAATAAACAAGTAAACCCAAACTTCTTATATCAAGCTTGAATATATAGCGTTGCCACCTTAAATGATTCTATCATTTATGTACCATTTATTTAATTATTAAATATATATGTAAATAAGAGTTATTATCATATATAAAATTATGATAAGAATAACTATATTACGTAGTTTATATTATATATAAACTTATAATTATGATTATATATGCACACTTATATAAATAGTTATAAATGTATACAAATCAAATATTTAAATAACTATAAGCAAAATCAGCTCAAGTTTAAATATCACTTATGAACTAAGCTTAGGCTAAAATTTTTCTTACGAGCCGATCTCAAGTTGTTTTGAGTTAAATGAGTTTAAAGGATGTTAGATTCAACTTGGATTACTTTAATTCCTCTCTCCTTTGTCCAATGTGCAATGACGACTTCCCTGAATTATGTGATCACTCCCTGATCTTATACCTATAAAGGCCTGATATCGTTGCATAATATTTCAAATGGTAAAAACCCGAGAAAGAAAATCATCCATGCTATCATTCTTATCACCCGTTGATCTTTATTGCGGTCAGAAACAACAAGGTGCACGAAGGGAAAAGTGTACCAATAGAAGGAATCATAACATCAATCAATTCTCTATCATTCCTTTGGATAAAAAACTCTTCTAAGAAACTAGAGCCGGCGGATGGTTTCAATGGAGCTCCTTTTCATTTTAATTTCAATTGTATCTATTGTGAAATTGATGTTTGTAGTTTTATTGCTAGCTTCTTGCTAGTTTGGAATCTAATTGCTGTAAAAAAATAAAAAAATAAATAAACATTTCTTACTTGCCACTCCATACTATTACACTACAAAAAAAATGCTCATTTCTTAAAAATGCCTTAATTCCTGCTTTCTTTACCCAATAAAAACAAGAAACAGAAAAAAAAATATTATGTTTTTAGCTTTTAACCTAGGTTGATAGGCAGCTCCATAGTTTTTTGCACCAAACACGAGTCAAACCTATATCTATATAACTTGATGGGTTAATTAAATACTTAAATGTATTCCACTTGTATGCTAATGGTTCCTATTATTGAATAAAGTAAAAATAATATATAATATATTATTTAAACGCCTGTTTGTACGTTGAGCAAAACTCTTTTATAACGTGTATATATACATAATAAAAACGAAAGTTTAATAATAATAAACCTGGGCATGAGCATATATGTATAGGTGACAACTGGATGCATAAACTTTTTCAAAAAGAATTAATCGTTCGGACAGTAAAACTGGCTAAGGTAAAGATATATAAACCCGTTCATTATATTCTATTTTCTTGACACGGTGATTATATATTTATAACTTATAAGATTACTCGTTCAAATGAGCTTTTAACATCTTTCTAGGAAAATAATTCAAAGTTTTTTGCCTCCACAGACTAGACTTGGGCACAAAAACCGGGTTCGGACCCGACCCGGTGGACCCGACCCGGAACCGGGTACGGGTACGACCCGGTATATGCATACCCGGGTTGGACCCGAAAAAAACCCGTAGGGTTGGAACCGGGTATGATTTTCTAGAATTTCTTAGAACCCGACCCGAACCCGACCCGACCCGGAACCGGTTGAACCCGGGTTGGACCCGGTTTCGACGACCGTTTTTTTTTTTTTTTTTTAAAAAAAGTGGCTGTTTTTTAACGGCTATATAGCCGTTACCTTCGATTTGTGACCGTTTTTTTTGTCACTTTTGCCCTATAAGTTAGTATAAATAGGTGTGGGTTGATATGGTTTAGTACCCAAGTCTCAAACGCAAAAACATACGCAAAAAACGCAAAAAAATACTCTCGTTTACTCTCGTTTTACACGTTCACTCTCTCGTTTTACACTTTCACTCTCTTCAATCTTGATATGGCTCACTCACAATCTTCCGTTGGTCAAGGTTCGTCCAACGCTCCAACCGTCGTTCGTGTTCTTGCACACAATCGTAACATGGATGTTTGGTGCAATTGGGATATGGTTGAGTTGATGACGGGTCTGTAAAGGCTCGTTGCAAGTTTTGTGGAGCTTTGCTTGCTAAAGATTCTAACACGACTTTAAACAAACACATTAGCAAGAAGTTTTGTAAGTCGTTGAAAAGTAATCCGGATTCGCAACAAACACAATTGGGTGGAGACGGTGGAATCTTTAATTACGATGTTAATACGGTTCGAGATCGAATGACGAAGTTCGTGATTCAAGAAGCTTTGCCTTTTAGTCACTTCGACAATCCTCGGTTGACCAACTTAATTCGAGAGACGCTTCAACCTCGTTACACTCACGTAAGTCGTACTACACTTAGACGTTATTGTTTAAAATTATGGAAACAAGCAAAAAAATTTAATTGTATTATTTGAAATTTAAATACCGGTGTAAACTTAACTAGTGACGTTTGGTCGGCTCCACACGGTTTACCACTAATCGTACCTTTGCGTCACCGCTCATTGGTGGATCCCAATTCATGGCAATTGATGAAACGTACGATTGCATTTGATCTTTTTCCACATCCACACACCGGAGAATTTTTGTTTTACTTTTTAGATAATGTAATAAGTACTTTTAAATTACAAAATAAACTTTTTTCAATTGCATTTGATAACGCCTCTAACAACACAACCGCGGTTGAAAAATTAAAATTAAAATATCTTCCGATTGCAAACGGTGATTTTTTCCATACTCGTTGTGTTGCACATATTATTAATTTAGTAGTGCAAGACGGACTATCCGGACAATATGTTAATAACTTTATTACATCTTTTCGATTTATGTTACATGACGTTTTTAAAAAAAGTAGAAGAAGATATCAAGATTATAAACAACTTTGTAAGGATACGCACTCTAGATTTTTAGGTCCTAATTGGGATATACCTACTCGGTGGAATTCGACTTGTCACATGTTTGAATGTGCTTTAAAACAAAAGGGCACTTTGAAAGCTTTTCATAATAATCTTTCGGATAATGGTGAAGCCGACCCATTTCCGGATGCGGGTTGGGAGAATCTTCAACGTCTATCCGAGTTTCTTGAGGTTTTTAAAAACTCAACAACAAAATTATCGAGAGTTTATTATTCCACTAGTTATTCGGTGCTTCAAGAACTATATTTTATGTCTTTGAATTTTAAAAATTTTCAAAATAAAATAATATGTTTAATCAAATGATAGAACCAATGAAAGAAAAGTTTAAAAAATATTTTAAGGACTTACCACCCATTTTTACGTGTGCCGCCGCTTTAAATCCGTTTCTAAATGTTGCGGGGGTTGAATGTTTGATAGATGAGATAAATGACCATTTGGATATGCATGACGAAAACCCTGATTTTTCAAACGAGGCAAAAGAAAATTTTAATCATAGTTTGAAAACAATTTATAATTTTTATTTAAATAGATATGGGCCTAACGTAAACATAACCATGCCAAGCGGATCAACCTCAAGTGCTAGTACCTCGCTTAAAGACCCTGTTTTGACTATGTTGAATGTTGTTCGGGATGTGACGGCTAAACGTCAAAGGGGTAACACCCCAACAAGTGAGCTCGGTAGATATAGTGGAACGGATTTTATTTCCACTATGACTACCGAAGATTATCGTGCATTCGATATTTTGGCTTGGTGGAAAGAAAAAGAATCTCAATTTCCGATTCTTTCTGCTATGGCCCGTGATTTACTAAGCGTCCAAGCTTCTACGGTAGCTTCGGAATCTGCTTTTTCTCTTAGTTGCAGGGTAATATCATTACGAAGAACAAGACTAACTCCGGAAGCAGTGGAGATGTGCATTTGTTTAAAGGATCACTTAGACGCAACGGATCGTATACAAGACCAAACAAGCCTCGAAGACGAGATTACACTCGAAGCTAAAGTACATGATGAAGAGGTAGAAGACGGAGTATCTTCTGGCATATCCGATGAAGAATTAGCATTTGATCAAGCATCTCGTAGTAGATAAAATTAAACGATATTATTATTTTTAAGTTGTTTTAATATTATATGTCTTTCATGTTCTTTTTAAATTTCTTTGTCATTCAAATGTTTTATATAAAAAGTATATAATATTTGTATATTATAAGTGTAACATTTTCTGCTCAATATTTGTATATATTTATATATTAAGTTGTTTAAATTTTTGTCATTCAAGTGAACCTGGTTAGGAAAAGAAAAATAAAAGAAAAAAAGGAAAGAAAATATAAGAAAAAAAAACATACGACCCGGTGTTCGACACACACACAAGAAAAGAAAAACAGAAAAAAAAATGCAAAAACCCGGTTGAACCCGGGTTTCATACCCGAACCGAACCCGACCTGACCCTACCCGGGTATACCGGGTAGGGTTTGTATCTCGCTGAACCCGACCCGGGTTCGTACCCGGGTTCACCAATACCCGGGTACAAAAAACCCGGTTGGGCCCAAACCCGGTTTGTACCCGGGCCCGGGTCCGGCCCAAACCCGTTTTGTGCAACTCTACCACAGACCACAATGGTAACTTTGGTTGGTCCATGAAAGCCCAATAAACGAGATGCTCGGCGAAAATACTTTTATGTTGTATGTAATCGTGCGTTATTATTATACATATGTTTCGTAATCAGGGGCGGAGGATAGTGGGGGCCGGGGGGCAGTCGTCCCCCTCTTTTTTCCGTCGGTAGTGTTAAATTTTAGTCCGTTAATGTAAATTTTTTGCCCGGTAGTGTAAATTTTTGTATAAATATCAAGTTCGCCCCCCTTAAAAAAAATTAATTTCGCCCCCGCCCCCCTAAGGAGATGTTCAAGCTCCACCGTTGTTCGTAATTACAAATATGTGATATGTAATTATTCCATTACTTCATATCAATTTCCACTTTATCATAACCATCTCTATGTAATCACTAAAAAGATAAATTACATAGTCTAAACTACATGTTTTTTTTTTTAATATTAAAGAAAATATGCTTTATACTAAATAATTTTAAAAAGGTACAATGAAAAGAGTACGTTTCCTGATGAAGTAACAGAGCGTCCGTTGGATTTAAATGTGAAGTAACTGTTAAGTTTTACCATTTCAAGCCATTTGTTTAGCAAATCCTAAAATTATTGATTGTATAGAAAGTTATAAATTAACGGTATATATGTTCTTGATGTGATAGTTCTTAATTGTTTTAGTCAAGTACATGATTGTTTTTGGATAATTAAATGAGATTGGGTAAATTAGAACGTAATTTCTATACTAAAAAAATAAATAAAATTTTATCACGTGTCATCTTTTTATACTATTATTGTCATATGCCATTTTTTCACACACTACATACAATATGTTACTAACATAATAAGATAACCATTCAATGATTATATTTAATGCTAAATTTTTTTTTATATTCTTTTTAAATTATAAAACATATTTTTATTAAAAAGTATAATTTCTTTAAAAATAATAATTATGAGTTTTTAATACAAAGAATTTTTTTTAAAATTACGTTCAAAAAAACAAATTTAAAAAAAATTATAGTTTTTAAAAATCATTTTGTTTAAAAATAGTTTTTAAAGATAAAAGTTTAAAAAAATATTATTACTATATTATTACTTAAAATAGTTGATTATACGTACTTTGAATCATATTTTTCTAAAAGCTATAATATAATTTCTAATATTAATTACTAACTATTAATTTAATATTAATTCAACCCGTGTTTTCATGGGTTTCTAAACTAATTAACAAGTAAAGCAAGATAACTTGTGACTAATTTAATAGGAAGAGAGTAAGTCAAGTGAGTAAATAACAAAAAGATAATTTAACTAATTAAAATAGAGAATATTAACGTTTATTGCGATCCAATCAATCCATTCTTTAAATATTTCTTTTCTTAATGACTGATATAGAATTTGACATTTCGTTGTTAGGTTTAGTAACAAAAGGTCGAAAATAAAAGTGATATATTAGTTTATTTTCAAAGTCTCAAATTCATTAAATATGAGTTTCGTGAGCCACTAAAGTTGGTAGCCCTATTATTCTATCAACAAAAGACAAAACACTCTTTGAAAACCATTCAGATATAAATCTGGTTAGGATACTCTAAAATAGAGTATTGATGTTCAAAAGAATAATACAAGTTTCATAATACCGATCAAAAATAGTACATATTGTTGGTGATTTTAGTATATCAAGAATATTTCAGTATAACTTAATTACTTAAGACTAAATGAGAAAATTAGAATAAAATTTATACTAGTTACGAGGTGTGAAGTGCACGTTCATTTAATTTCCGGTACAAAAAGCATCGGTTAAAGGGGGCGCAACGTACCTCTTAGAAACTATTACAATAGCAACTTTTGTCGGTAGTAACTGATATATCAGTATTAACCAAGGGTGTAGTAATTACGATTAACAACTTGGCTTCCTAGCAACTTTGAGCGTTAGTACCAACTATGCTCTTTGTTAGTAAGTTTATTACTACTGATGGTTTGAAGATTGGTAGTACCTTTGTTTATATTGATGGTTTGAAGATCGGTAGTACCTTTGTTAATATTGATGATCGGTAGTAACTTTTTTATTTAGAATGTTGTTATTGCTGCCGCTCGACATATATGGCGGTTATAACCATCAACCATCATGCATCTTCAAGAGGGATTATGATTCATTGCAAAGTTTTAACATTTTATCTTATTTTAGGCTATAATTTTGTACAAATTCACTGGAAAGAACATCTTGTCCATGATTTAGAAAGTCATCCAAGCAATACAAAATCAAAAAAACACAGTAGTATATCCCAACCGGTGATAATTTAAATATCTCACTTAACCAAGTTGCAGATAATGCATTGTGTTTGTGAATGATCGTTGCGTAATGCAACAACAATGTTTGAAATTAGGTCTCATAATCCTAAGCTCAAGTGTATTTCATGTGTCTCTATAAAGTTTCTATGGCATGCCCGAATAGATTGACTTTTGCTTACTAAATTTTTGAAAAAGTAAGCGACTGATGATAAAAATCATTGAAGCATAGACGTTTGATAGCAGATTATCACCCCTATTATAATGAAAGCATAGAGGATGGTGGAATATAAGCGCATATTCCTCTTGGCATCTAAATGATATACATGAAAGAATTCTAAATGAATTGAAACAATATTGATGAATTAATGTATAGTTTAAATAACTTGAAAAATCATATATCTTTATATGGAGAGATTACAATAAAATAATAATAATAAAATTACTCAAATAATGATAAAATATCAATAACTATCCTAATATTTAAATTAGAAAGAAATAATAACAAGTGAACTTAAAGTTAAAATGATAATTAACTAATAATAACACTATAATAATAAAGATAATCTATTTTCATATCCTCTAAAACCGGACGTTCTAGCAACTTGTAGCTTGAACCGAAGTGTATCAAATCGATCATATATATGAGAAACATTGGTCAAGTATCACCACCTTCATGTTCATTATTATGTATTTTTTTCACTCGGATAGTTTGAGAGAGCATATTACTAATATATATTTTGATAAAATTTTTAGTAATTACTAAAGTAAATATACTAGATAGAATTTGTTAGATAGATAGAATTTGTCGTAATTAAATATAAATATATTGTATTAACTTTATTATAATTGGAATTTATAATTAAATCAAGGTTGTTTTGTAATTATCTTTATTCATATCCTTATGTATATTTTATTAATAATATACCAATAACTCATGAGGGTTTTATTATTCTATTGAAATCTTCTATAGCATTTAAAATTCTTGTTCTAGGATGCTCATATTGTTTCTCCGAAGTCCTTCGTGGCATTAGTGACATCTTATTTCGTATAATTTAAACTGGTTGTACCATGTTGTTCGTGCTCTTAAGACCTTAAAAGACTTGTTCTTGATGAAGATGTTTTTTCTTCAGTGCAACTCATGATCTCATGGAGTCATGGTCTGGCAGAACTAGTCTCCTGTTTACATGAATATACCTCAAGATTATTGTTAATAAATTAAAAAACAGATGTTAATATAGATATCCAAGATAAATCAACAACAAATGCTTGATTAGTTTATAAGTCATATGTAAATGTACATTTTTGAGTTATAATGGACATATAAAGGTGTTATCATAATACCAATGGACATGAACAGTATCTAGACCGTAAGTAACATGATATCTAGCTAAAAAAGATTGCATCGGTTTATTAGGTATATGCATACATGCATATATATATATGATGTATATATATGTGTGTATATGTTTTTGTAACTTTGTAGGTGGCATATAAATACATGCTTATGTGTACGTATATATAGCAGCAATCCACAAATAAATGTTAGATAAATAGATAACAATAATTTATAGCTGAAAACGACAAATAAATGGAGAATGTCGAGTGAATTTAATTAACCCTCCTGAAACCACATTTTATCACTGACCACTCTGATTTGTGCATATTATAGTGGTGGGATCGAGAACAATTGAGTGGTCATATCATCAAGAAATATTTTTCATAACAAAATTTCTTATTTTATTTGGTGTTGTACTTTGAGCGGGTGTTCTATAACTTTGCTAATTATTTCTTTTCATCAAATTTTGTGTAATATCTTCTATCTTAATTTTTTATCTCTACATTCTTATTACTCGCAAACATTTATTTTAATATGCTCTAGAAAAATATATATAGATTAATAAATAGTGGATTTTTATGTTTTAAAAATCATTATTCATTAAACTTTAAAGTCTAAACTAAGAGATAGAGATGAAGATCCAAATGAATCTTCTATACTAATCTTCTTATATTAATAAAGTAAAAAATAATTGCCATGGGTTTCTATACTAGCATATAAATAGAAAAAAAAATTAAATAATAACAATGGTGATATATACCCAATTATGAATGCTCTCATATCTGACCCTCATAGCGGAACCATAGGGTACATACTACGTAGTATTTCGCTATTTACTTCATGGCAACAAACTTAGAAACTCTTAGTCAGATGATCATCAAAATATTTGTTTCTCTATCAACTATAACTACAAGGTGAATGGTCATACATTTCTTTTTAAAAAACTCAGTTTTTGTATATAAAAAATATCAAATTATGAAGAGCGGGTCAATGGAACCCTTTTGATCGACTCACACCTGGTTCCACTCTTGCATAATGTTTCAACCTAAAGTGTATACAAATGGGTAGAGGTAGAAAAAAAAACCGGTTCGGGAACCGGTTTGGCCGAAAAAACCAAGACCGGTTTCTGGCCCAAACCGGTTTGGCCCAAACCGGTCCCGAACCGGTCCGAACCGCCGGTTTCGCCACCGGTTGGAGGTTTTAAAAAAATGAAACCTATTTCAAACCGGTCCGATCCCAAACCGGTTTCAAACAGATCCCAAACCGGTTCCCAAACCGGTGCACCAAACCGGTTCCCAAACCGGTGCACCAAACCGGTTCACCAAACCGGTTACCAAACCGGTTTTCAAACCGGTTTTAAAAACTAGCCATTATATAACGGCTATATAGCCGTTTTTTGATCGTTTTTTGGTGTTTTTTTACCATTATACCCCTATTAAGCTAGTATAAATATGTATTGGATATTTTGGTTGAACCACAACAACTTAAAACGCTCTCTACTAAAAAAAAACGTTATCTATTCTCAAATACGCTCAATACTATCATTCAATTCAAAAAAAAACTCTCAATACTCTCGTTCATTTCAAAATGGCTTCATCAAGTGCTCAATCATTCGTTGATTGTGATGCGTCTTCAAGCAACGTGGTGGTAGCAATCCTTCCTACGAATAGGAACCCCGAAATATGGTGCAATTACTGTTTATGTCAAATGGCTAGCGGTCCAAACAAAGCTCATTGCAAGTATTGTCATAAGTTTTTCAAAACAGATGCAAATACAACTTTGAAAAACCACATTGCGAATAAATATTGTAAGGCTTTGAAAGGTGAACAGTCTCAAGGTCATGCTTCGATGACAAGCGAAGGGAATGTTTGGGATTATGACGTTGATGCGGTTCGTGAGCAAATGACGCATTTTGTAATTCAAGAAAGCTTGTCATTCAAACATTTCGACAATGAACGTTTGACTCGGCTAATTCAACGAACACTCCAACCGCGATACACACATGTAAGTCGTGCTACACTTAGAAGAGATTGCTTAAAAATGCGGAAAAAAAGCTAAAATTGAATTGTTTGATTATCCTCACACCGGTGTTAACTTAACTAGTGACGTTTGGTCGACTCTGCACGGTTCAGCGGACACATACATTTGTATCACCGCCCATTAGGTTGAACCCGATTCGTGGCAAATGATGAAACGTACGATTGCGTTTGAATTGTTTGATTATCCTCACACCGGTCAAAATATTTTTTATCTTATTGACAAAGTTATTAGAATATATAAACTGAAAAACAAAATCTTGTCAATATCTTTTGATAACGCGTCAAATAATACGCTTACGATAAAACATCTAAAATTAAAATATAAACCAATTTGTGACGGTGTGTTTTTTCATAGTCGATGTGTTGCGCACATCATAAACTTAGCCGTTCAAGACGGTTAAAAAACTATTCAAAAAGTAAAAGATAGTTTTAAAAGAATGTTACGTGACATTTTTAGCAGTAACCAAAGATATAGTAGGTATCGCAAGTTTTATAAAGATGCAAATTCCAAGTGTTTAGGTTCGAATTGGGACGTACCTACAAGATGGAATTCGACTTGTAACATGTTTGAAAATACTATTTACCAAAAAGGAAGTTTAATAGCCTTTGATAATACTTTGGTGAGTCGTGAAAAGCCTTTGACTTACCATCCATCGGGTTGGGCTATTATTGAAGAAATAACCAAATGCTTAATGTTTTTAAAACCACAACTACTTGTTTTTCTGGAGTTTATTATCCAACGAGTTAATTAGTACTTCACCAAATTTACTTAATGACTTCAAAATTAAATGAGTTGTCGTTCAGAGGTAGACCTTATTCGGAAATGATACCATCAATGAAAGAAAACTTAAAAAATATTTTAAAGAAATGTCTCCGGTTATTACATGTGCCGCTGCCTTAAACCCTTGTTTAAATACGTCGGGGTTGAAACTTTACTTGATAAAATTACTTTTAATTTGGATTTAGAAGAAGAAAACCCATGCTCAAAGTGCAAAAAATAATTTTAACACACATTTAGGCCAAATGTTTGATGTTTATTTAGCAAAATATGGTGAAACATCAAACATACATGAGTCTATGCGGCATGCGGCACATGACGAAGGTTCAAGTGATCCAATGTTTGCTTTGTATAATACTTTAAGAGATGAATGTAGTAAACGTCAACGTGGTAACACTCCGAGTAGTGAAATCGGGAGGTTTTGTGGAACAAACTTTTTATCTACCATGACTCCACAAGATTTTAAAAATTTTGACTTGTTGGCTTGGTGGAAAGATAAGGAAGATCAATTTCCAATCTTATCCACCATGGCCCAAGATTTACTAACCGTCCAAGATTCCACTGAAGATTCCACTGAAGATTCCACGGTAGCTTCGGAATCTGCTTTTTCTGTTAGTCGCAGGATTATATCAATACGAAGAACCCGACTCACTCCCGAAGCAGTTGAAATGTGTGTTTTCTTGAAGGATTATTTGGATGCAGTTGAAAGAATACAAGACAAATGCTCACTTGAAGGAGAATTAGAATATGAAGTCGAAATATATAAAGACGAAGTAGACGGTGGATTGACACCCGGAATGACGGATGATGAAGCGGCATATGATGAATACATTCGTAATAGCTCGGGTTCTAGTGGCGAAGAATAAAGTATCCAAATATGCAACGGACGAACGGAGAACGACTTTAGTTTTTAAAAGTTTACGTCATTTGAATTGTTTATATGTTTTAAATAATATCTTTATTTTACATTTTATGTAATCTTTGATAAAAAAAATAATCATATTTAATTTTTCATGTATCATAAATCATAATTATATTTTATTTAAATTTTACATTTTATGTAATCTTTGATTTTTAAGCCTTTAATGTTTTATGTTTTAATATTTATAAATAATTTATATAAATTTGTAATCTTTGATAAAAATAAATAATCAAATGTTTGATGTTTATTTAGCAAAATAATATTTTAGATCAATTGAACAAGTTTTGAAAAATTTGATAAGTGTGAAAAACTTCTGAAATTTTGCTAAGTGTTTGGGCGTTTGGAGACTGTTTGGGCGTATCAGCTAGGCGTTTGGACTGTTTGGGCGCATCGTCACTGTTTGGGCGCATCATCACTGTGGGCGCATCATCACTGTTTGGGCGCATCATCACTGTTCAGACGCATCTGTGTGGCCGTTTCTTCATTGGATTTAAAAAAAATGCAAACCCGAACCGGTTTGGGCCCGAACCGGTTTTCAAAACGGCCCGGACCGGTTCGATAGGTTTGAATTTACTAGCCCTAAAACCGGTTTAGGAACCAAACCGGTTTGGGGTTCAAACCGGACCGGTTTGAAATCGAACCGGTTTGGCACCAAAAAACCGGTTTGTACACCACTACAAATGGGGATTGATTTTAACAACATCAAAATTGGATAGCATGAGTTTCATTTGCTCTACATTGTTGGGATGTTTCATAGAGAAACAACAAAAAACAAATTTTTGTGAAGCATCACAACGAATCAAAAACTGATTTATGTATTTGTCCTTGTCGATGACATATACAATAAAGATGTGGGGTGGAAGAAATAACCATAACATGGTGGCCATGTGTAGAAGATTACGATAATGTCCTTTACATTATTGCTACTAGAATACAAGGACATCCTTTCTCCATACAATAGAGTGGCCATGATCCACTCTCTAGATTTTGGCATATTAAAGGGAGAGTGACAACACAAAATCAAGAAATCACATAACTTAAGGTTTTAACAATTTGATGAAATGTTAGTCTAGTATTCTATTATTCATACCTCACATCACTCTATTTCAAAAAGGCAATTGCTAAATGTTTCTTTAGTTTTCTATGTACACACAGAAAACGTTAAATCATTAAATATGTTATCTTTTAGCATGATAAGAAGAGAATTTTACAGATATAACAAATTAAAACGGGTGTAACAAGTACACCATATATATTTTAAGTTAATAAAATTAGTTTAAAATGAAAAGTCAATACAAACAATAGCAATTAGTATATTAATTTATATGATTTTCGAATCATCCTTAATAACATTATGAAAACTACAACTAAAATGATTAAGTTAAGATACATGATTTGTGGAGTAATATATAACTTTTTACTTATTAATATGCTTAATCATGTTTCTTTCGGAACTATATTACGAGTAATTAGAGACATTTGGTATTGTCATATTTTAATTATCCTCTCATAAAGTGGTCATCATTGTACAAATATTATTGCAACATTTGCATCTTATGGACCAGTAGGTCAAATTAGTAATCGCGTTGTACTAAACGCTCACCAAACTAACTTCCACATGCCTTCAAGTGGACATCACTTGGAATTAAAAGGTTCAAATATTACAAAGTGTGCGTAAAATGTAGATGTAATCGATTAATAGAAGTAGATTAAGTCATTAAAAGTTGTCGTAACTGTCACATTTATAAATCTATAAATTATTTTTTGTTATTATTTAATATTTAGATTTATATACACCTAAAAATAAAGTATTTCTCTAACTTTTTACATAAATTAATAATGAACATATGATTTAAATTCACATTTACTTTCAAACAATATAATAAATCAAGTCATTTGCTATAAAAATTCTAGTTATTTGCTAATTGTGGCTCTTTTAAATCAAATAATAATTTATTAACATAAGATATTTATTTATTGTATTTTTTTCATAACCCAGACCGTGTAATACACAAGAATCTAACCTAGTCATATAGAAAAGCAATTCGTTGTCGAATTTACTTCACTCATTGTAGGTCCCAAGTAAAGAAATTTCGTTGCTAGAGTTAATTCAAATCATCAAGTCCAAATATGTTGATATATATATATATATATATATATATATATATATATATATATATATATATATATATATATATATATATATATATATATATATATATATATAGTACGTACGTATGTGTATGATTTAACAATAACTCTTTCTGAATTCAGAGCTACTTCTCTCGATGGAAGCACATACAAGCAGATATCACTCAAAATCCACGTACACTCCCAAGCATACATTTTGTATCAAGTTAATGAAACTATAAAATATTTGAATTTCATTAAGCTATGCGCACATAAGCACCGTTCATTTATAAACTATATCATGTTGAGTTTTTATTCATTACTAAAAGAATATAGTGCTTAAACAACTATGTCAAACTAAGAGAGGGGAGGGATGGGGGGTTGTAGAGTTTAACATTTAAGCCTAAACGTCCATGTGTGTATGAAATGTGGGTTCACGAAAATAAATATGTTGATGGCTCGTATAACCTTCTTAGTATACTTAAGAAGCACTTAGTTTTCTTAAGAATTTTAAGTAATTGTTGAAGTTTTATAAACATATTCAATTTATCATCACAATTGTAACGTACCAAATTTTCAATAACCGTGACTTTTCAAAAATTCTATCCATGTTCACAATTTATATATTTGATATCAATATAATAGGAGAATCATAATTAAAATTCTTACTACGTATCATTCTCAACATCAAATCAATAGCATAGATTATGCAAAATTCTAACGCTTTGTTTAATCATATTTTGAACTATTGATCTAGTTGTCAAGACTCGATCAAAAACAAATTAATATATCGGTTTTAGCTACCTTTATTATGTAAGAGTAAGTAAGGTGTCTCCACAGGGAATATGTGGAAAGTGTTTAATTAATACGACTCGATTAACTAAAAGACGCAAAATTTGAAAGTAAATATTGAAACTTTGAATGATTTCTGGAATACTAATGCAAAAGTCAACGAACTTTGAAACGAATTTACTAATTAATGGAAAGTTAATCACTTTCGGGTTTCCAGTTTCGCAATATCAACAATTGATACTTTTAAATTAAGGTTTGTAAGAACTTAACTTCAATAATTTATTTTCAATTAAAGTGATAACCAAACAACAATCTTTTAAGACTCGTTCATCCATAAGATTACCAATTCACCTATATCGTGTTGTCTACCTTTCTTAATGAGCTCGCGATGCAAGAAAACCAAAAACGGATGATCAAGCACACAACTTTATTTACAAGCAAATCTTTTAAATTAATCAAAACATAAAACTTCATTCAATAGTCTAATGTTCATTACAAAAACCTATATAAAGCATACCAATTGTCTCACTTGACAAGAATTGTAGTCCCGAAAGCAATCAAGAAAGAACTAGCCACGCATCATCCTCATTAAATCTTTAATCTTGTTTCCAGTGATAATCAATGATGATATGAAGGATGTTAGGAAGCTTCAAAGCACCCAAAATCTCCTTTAATTTGCTAGATTTCATCTATGGGAAGATGCTTTTCGAATTGGGGTTAGAAAGGTTTAAATAAACTTGAAGATCCAAAAATCCAGAAATTAGTTGGTGACAGGCGAATGATACGCCGACCTTGGGCGTATCATACGCCCCCCTCAGCCTTCCTACGCCCAAGTTTCTGTAATTTTTTCCATATACGCCTACTGATACACCGTTCGACGTATTATCGCCCATACCCGGCGTATCATACGCCGGTACACCTCAATTTGTGTATTTTTTGTAACTTTTGATATTTACATATTTAGTCCTTGTAGTTTCGTGTTTTGCTCATTTTTCTTTCAAAATAAGCCTTCTTTAGCTTCAAATACCTATAAATCAAAACACAAACAACTTGAACCTATTCCACCATAATCACAATGTAAAATCACACATTTAGATCAATTAATCACTAAATTATTACTACGCGATCAATTATATATTGTATTGACTCTTTGATTCTTATTTGATCTCTATCTTTCCTCATTCATGATCAAAATTGTATTTGCCATTATTATACACATCAAGCAAGTATAAAACAAGCATGAGCTTTAAATGCCAAGTGAGATCTAACAACGGGTTCATCATAAATAACATTTCATTATATCATTGTGTTTTTGAATAATGTTTTTATAAATATCATGTCATAGTCACTTATATCTTGGCTAAATCATCTTATCATGTAAAACCTAAATCAAGCTTATTATCTATAAAGCCACTATGTAACATCCCAAAATTTTCAAAAGTATATTAGTATTATTAGTTGATGAAAAGGAATGAACTTATTTATTTTGTATTTGAATTGCATATGATAAAAGGAAAGAACATGAAGCTCTTGTGTGTGGAGCAAGGTGTGACTAAGTGAAGAAAGGGAGAAATCCTTGCACTGTTGGTAGAAGTTTCTTTCTAAGCTAAAGTCTCTCCATAATCAAGTATTATAATTCTTAAATGTGTAGTTTGATTGTTAGAGTTTATACCTCTAGCCATGGCATTAGATTTAACACCGGTACGTCTTCATATTCCATGTTAGCAAAGAGCAAGCTCAATCTATCAAAAAATTTATGAGTGTACTCTTACATCCTTTAACTTCACATAACAGTCATATCACTCACTTTACTCCCTTTAACTCCACCTCACCCAGTTTTTATTTTATTATATTCTAATATACACTTGAAACCCGCTCCCCCCCCCCCTTATGTTCGTTAAAACATTAGCAGATTGGACCTTTCACTCTCCTTAACGTTGCCCGGAGCAGTTTTTCACCCTCCTAATGTGTCCAACTTGGATTTTAGTTAACGCCCTTAATTAGCATTAGCTAGGGTCTATTGACGGCCTATCACGAGATACACTAGTTCCCAAACCTAAAGACATTATAGATATTGATGCGGGTTGTCAGGCCTAATAAAAAACAATTTATAATGGTCCAAACTCATCTAAGATAGCTAGGGTAAGTCGGGTCATCCACAGGAAATATGTGGAAAGTGTGGTCCAAATTCAAAAGTTTGTAGCTTGATTACAAAGAATTTGTAAAATAACTAATCGTGAGAAGTAACGATGTTAAAAAGTAATTTAATTGCAAACAATGATGGGAAAGGGTAATCTTCTCCGGGTTCAGATTTGCTACTTAGACTTGCTTTGATAGTTAATAATGGTTATATAAACATAAGCGGGTCGATTTGGGTAAATACAATAGATTGAATTAGACTCTTGTTAAAGAACTACTCGAATCATATCCTACGTTTGTGATACCCAATTTCATCCAACATTGATATTTCTAGATGAAAAGAAATCTAAAACAATCAAAATGGAATAATTGAATTGAAAGCAACACACGTATTTTAGAATCTTCAACCAATAAATAATGTTACTTGGCTTAAACTACCGTGTTCAAACATTAACTCAACCACAAATCATCAAGAACAAGTCATAGTATAAGTCTTACTACCCGGAGAAGATTACAAGTAGATTAGCTAGACATGATAATGAAAAACAACAAATCAAAATCTAATGTAAACATTGTATCTAACGTTAAAGATTCAAACCGAATGATAAAAACACAATCTTGAGCCTTGAAATCGCCTCCGGGAGCTTTTTGGATCACTTGGGGTCGTTCCTGGGACTTAGGGATGGCTTGGAATGAAAGATTAATCTGAAAACCTAATTTTTCCGTCTTATAATTGTTTTCAGCGCGCCGTGTACCGTAGGTCGTATGACCACCGTAAGTCATGGTAGAGGCTTTCTGTTCAGTTTTTTGAGTTGTTGCATCGTAGGTCATCATTCCACCGTAAGTTATGGTTGGGGCTTTCTGTTCCAGATACTTTCAGGCCACCGTATGTCATCTTTCCACCGTAAGTCATGGTGGACAGCTTTTATCCGATTCTTATTTTCTTCGTAACTTTTTCGTTTGGACTCTGTTTTCGTCCCTGTTTGCGGCCACGTTCTCGTAATTGAATTCTCTATCACCTAATCTATCATGATATTCGTTTATATTCCATGTGCATTCTCCAAGCGACATCAAATCATTGCGTTTTACCTATAAAACACCAAATCATCGTAGTTAACTTATTCCATACAATTTCTTCTACTTAAACACATTAAAGTTAACCACTTAACCATGATAAACATCATTCCAAACCCCTTACATCAGATATCATGAATACTTGACTATGAAAGGGTTTGCTATAGGTTTTTTCCTCATACTAGCGGTTATAGTATGTCCCTCATTTTATCCGGCACTGATAACGAAACACAAATATGTCCCTTTTAATATAATCTGGTCGTAATATGGTTTTTTATAATTTTTCTGTGAATATATGTATGTAATTTGAATAAGTAGGATCTCATTTGTATGTTAATTTTAATACTTGTTAAACCACTTTTTTGTTATTATATTTATACTTTTCGATATGGATTGATATTTGTAAAGGTTCTTTTGGTTTGAACAAGGATTTTCATCATTGTAAACTCCTTATTAAAATGTTACATCTTTTGGATCTTCATATAGATTTCTTTTGTTAATGTATATTTTTAGAGATTTTTCATGCATCATTCATTTCATTTAGGCTTACTTATTTCTGTATGATCCTCATGTTACTCGTATGTTTAATGCTTATACTTTAAAATTTTCTATATCAATTCTATTAGGTTATTTTCTAAAAAAAAAGACTGGAATAGAGAGCAAGTTATTTGTTTGAAAATTGAAACTAGATTCCACTTCCTTATCAAATTGGGTTATATTAGTTAAGTTATGTTGAAAGTACTAGTTTAATAACACATGCATACACGGGTTGATTGGAAATATTAGATTAATAGTTTTTTTTATCAATACTTAGAAATTATAATATTTTTTTGAGATAATATATAATTAAAGTTACGTATAATTAACTATTTTAGTTAATAAAACCATAAAACATTTTTTCAAACTTTCGTCTTTAAATAAATTTTGTTTTAGAAAATTTTTTTACACTCCAATTTTTTTTTTAAAAATACTTCTTACAAGCAATGTCATTTTTTTTTAAAAAACTTCATATTTCATAAACTTTTGTTTTTAAAAAAATTATGTTTTTTAATAAAAATATATTTTTTTAATTTATCAAAAAAAAAGATTCATAATTTGTATGTATATAAATAATCATTAACACTTAATGTATCATTAAATGATTAATTTCTATTCTAGTTCAACACGTGTTCAAATTCTAGGTGAAACCGAGGTGAACTATATAAAAACATATGATGTGACTTCTAAACATTTTAGTTTATTATTATAAATTAATATGGTAATTAATGTAGCACTTTCTAAAATGAAAAGTAATAATTTTTATTGAAGAATCCTTAATATAACCATATTCTACTTTAAATTTAAATCTATCTTATGTATCAATTGACTTAAATCCAACACTTCTTGTATGAAAGTCATATATATTTTTGTCACTAGACTATGTTAGTTTCGCATGAATAATAATAATTAATTTCAAGAATTACTTGTGAGGTTTTTTAGAGTAATCATTGTTAAACCATGCCATCTATGATGAAGATGATTTTTATTATTTAGTATGAACAATCCAAGCACGAGCAAAGATCCATTCAATTCGACTTGACTCGTGAACAGTCTTAGTACTATTACGACAGCAAGATTGTCAGGGTTCTAACATTACCACTAACATTTTAAAGCGTATTGTACAACAAAGGTATGCACAAAAAATAAATAAAGCACAATGTACAATAACAGAAAACAGAGACAACTTGATAATTATATTATTTAAATTAACGTACACGATTAGTTATACTACTCATTTTGGTATATTACTCGTATTTGAGAGAACCTCGTATCTTTGAGAATCTTTCCGAAAAAGGTGAGAAGTTTGGCACAAGTTCAAAATCAGAGTTCGAAATTGGTTTCTATTGATACGAAAAATTAAATACTTCTGGTATTTTAGGCATATTTTAATTACCTGTTTCTTGTATAATACTATATCTTTGTTTGTAAAATATGTATTGTTTATAAAGTAACAATTTCAAGAAAATATCGATATTGTTATTCTATTAATACTAATAATTTTAAGTAAATAAGAAAATGTATTTTTAAATATTTTCTTATTATAACTATTAATTTTAATTATTTTATGTTTATAAAAAATTTACTTTTAAAAACATTAATTCTAAAATATTTCGTATTACTAACAAAGTTTGATGTTTTAAAAAGTTCTCTTTCTTAATTTATTTAAAAGCTATTTTTAATCTAAAAAGAAATTAAATAATATTATTAGTAATTAATGTAATTATTGATTAGAAGAGAGAAGAAAGAAAATTTTGACGAGAAGAAATGTGGAACTGTCACGTGTCATTTAAATTTTCTTAATTAAAATAGAAAAATAAATAAATGAGTGTGATACTTGTCATAATGATATGAATCCATATTTATTCTCGTTTCTCTTTCTTCATCTAATATATACATATGTTTTTGGGTTTTTTCCATAATTCTAAATCTTTATTGCTAATTAATATTATTTTAATATATTTTATTCAACTCTAGTAATATATAAGTTTCTAACTTAGTTGTATTATATATCCAATTTATCTCTTCCTTTAAAGTGGTGAATTTTATAGAAAGTTATTAAACATAAACTAATACAACATTAAATTATCAAGTTTAGGCTGATGAATATAACCGTTTAACAAACATGTCCTGTCTTGAATTGAGTGATCTAACATGTTTTTTTCTAACATGTTTAATAAAAACTCCTGTGACAGTGAAGTTATTATGAAATGGTCATTACATTAAATGAATCATATATACAGTGCATCTTGCCCCCTTTATCCAAACTGAGAATACCACAAATCAAACGTGCGACAAAACCTTAAAGTAAAAAAGAAACCATAACAATAAAAAGTATATGCAAGTTGGAAAAGAACTTTGTGAAAACTCGAATCCTGACCCAAAGTGAACAAATGGTTTAGAGGAGAATTTGTAGCGTACTTACGTGCTAGAACAATGGTCCAACTTTGATTTCGTGAGTGGTACCACTATAGTATATATGTGTGTATTTATACGTATGCATTATTTAAAAAGAATTTCATATACACTCCTAAAACTTTAAAAATATCATATATATTCAAACAAAATTTAAAATATTATATATACTCCTATAAAACTTTTCAATTATAATTAATTTAATCCAACTTTAAAATATCATATATATTCAAACAAATTTAAAATATTATATATACCACTATAAAACTTTTCAGTTATAATTAATTTACTCCTAAAGAATTTTCAAGTATCCTAAATTTAAAAAATACCTACTTGAAAGTATCATATATACAACCAAAAACTTTCTAAATTTTGAAATGTTATTGAAGTATAATTTAAATTTTTTAAGATATTTGAAATAAACTTTGATTTCACCCGGACTTAATTAATATGTAAGTTATTTAGAAAAAAATATGAAATAAATAACTAAATATGAACTTTTAAAGTATCGAGAATTGTGTATATAACGTAAATAATCTAAAATTCTTTTTAACTAAAGAAATAATATAAAAAAGTGTGAAATTCTATTTGTAAAGGTTATTATTTCTTTAGTAGCTCAACACATGTACTCTTTACCCGCTTATGCATTTATAGCACAAGATTTTACTACTCAAACTACATTATATACTCATCAAAATTATATTGTTTTTTAATAAGGATTAAAATACGAAACAAAACAAGGATAATGTATTGACAAGAATTTTAGAATATAAGAAACTATCATATGTCCTTTAAGTTGGACCAACTTCTATTTGGGTTTCTATACTTTGGGACTCCATGTTCATAATCATGTCATGCTTGTTTATGGTACTACGAAGACGCAAATCCACCCTTACCTCTAGCTTACCAATGGACAACTTCAAGAACAACTATGTCTACTTTCCCAACAACTATCATGGGAACTGACGAAGCCTTGATTTCTATTATGTCCTTACCTTTTTTTAGGTCGATACGCATAACGCCTAGTATCCATCGCTTACAGCTAGGACTATCGGGGTATCTAATCTCATCCCTCCTCTATCTTTCGTCTCTTAGTGTTAGTGTCGGCCCAGCAGAGTGCTTTTCCTATTGGTGTTCTTTCTGATCTCTATGCATTTCATCGCTCCACCGAAACTCCAATGTCAAAGTCATGCTCCTTATGTCTTGATCTTGAGGGGGAACCAATTGATCAACACTAATATATAGCTATTATTGGATCTCACATGCATCTAATGGCTAGCAGATCGGATATCATGTTTCTCATATGATTTTGTGCAAGATTTCAAACAGCTCCTAAATTGTCATACATGTTTGCTTTCAAAAATATACTAAAATATCTAGGCCTATAAGATTTTTTGATATTTTTTGTAAGGGCTTATGTGATATTTAGAAAAAAAAAATTACGGTATCTATATGATATTTCAAATTGATTTGACATATATGATATTTGAATTTTTTTTAAATGTATATATGATATTTTATAAGTTCTATAAAAGTATATATGATATTTTTTATTTTATTCAAATTGAGGCCACAACATGATCCATCTAAGAGCCTTCTTGGTTTTACTTGCAGCCGATATTACTCTACAAAGAGATTTTCCTTCTTCCCTAATTTCTTATCTAAATGTATTTTTACTAATATATTATAATAAATTTAAAGAGGACGAGATTTTCTTTTACATTAATGTTGAAGATTTTTAGGGCGTAAAATTGTTTTTAATAAAATCTAATTATGTAAACAATCAATTTACTTCATAAATTTAATCATGTAAACAATTAATTTGTTGTATAACTAAATTCTCATAATGATTTTTATTTTATATGATTTCATGATGATACATTGATATCCAAAAATGTTATGAAATTTAAATGTATGTTTCTGGTGTTTAAGTTATGATCTTGTTTTGAATTCAGAAACTAGAAATTCAAAAAAAAATAAAAAATATTAAAGAAGATGTATGATGACATTTTAATCGTTTTATTTGAGTTACTAAAATAAGATACAAAAAGAAATTATATAATTTATTTTTTAAGAACAAACTAATTCACACTCTCTTAGTCTACATTTTAGATCTACAATTGTATTTATTATAAGACTTGAATTCTGATCAATCATTTGAGTAGAAACATCTTTTCTAAACATATTGACACCGCTAGATCATATGTCATTTCATAAATTATACGATTACTAACAGTTAAACATAAGTTTATATATTTCTTCTTAAATGATTTAAAAATTTCTTAAATTTGGGTTAAATCATATAAGGTATTATAGCATTAATTAGTCTACGAATATACCAAAACCGGATCATACCAATATAGAGGCCGGCCACTTTATAGCAAAATGATAAGTTGGCAATCTCATCTATGACAATAGGGTGGTAATATTTAGTTTTACAAAAAGTTATTTTTATACCATTCAAAGTTACATAGTTCTTTATTAGATCATAAATATCACGAAACTCGCAATAATCAATCTAAATCATTTATTTACAACTTTCTTAATCCTATGATTAACACTAACAATGGGGTCCGTCGACCTCCAAA
This sequence comes from Flaveria sonorensis, assembly GCA_025506505.1. Taxonomy (NCBI): domain Eukaryota; kingdom Viridiplantae; phylum Streptophyta; class Magnoliopsida; order Asterales; family Asteraceae; genus Flaveria; species Flaveria sonorensis. The sequence continues at coordinate 3,037,311 of CM046426.1, forward strand.
AACTCTTTATGAGGTGGAAAAGAGAGGCAACAGACATGAAGAAGATAGGAGAGTAGGTCCATGAGCTCGTCGGTTTTTAACCGGAAAAATCAACCGTCACGGCCGGTAAGTTCCGGTCCGTTGTTGGCTTAGTTGAAGCTCTAGTAGGTGTTGATTTGCAGCTGTCATAAACAAAAATTAAAGAAGAAACAAAGCCTCTAATAGGCTTTATAAAAGCTCATAACTATTGAAAACAACAGGTGAATGTGGGAAGGCTAATCACCCATGCAAACGTCCCTTTCTCCTTCATCTCCCCCACCTCTGCCGCTCTGTGTGGCCCTACATATATGCATTTATCGGGAATGACAACCATACATACACACATGTCCTTCAACTCTCTCTCTATCTCTCTACACCATTACAACATATTATTGTACATCCATTCTTTTAATGGAACAATGGTAGATAATGGAAAACAACACAATATTTGGTTAAAAAATATCACTTTTTACTCTTCAATTCTACTTGCATTTGTTTATGAATTGTCAAGGTTATATGTATGGTGTACAATTATTTTGTACCATTACGCAAATTTACAAAACTATTTGGGCCCTAATGAGACCACACGACAAAAAGTTCACTAGAAACAAAATGAAGAAAATGTGACATCAAGGAAATTTGGAAGTATTGGAAAATTAAGGAAAGAACAAAACAAAATAATATAAAAACCTAAAAGTATGATAACATACAACACCCTAAGTCAAGTGTAATACAAATATGAAACCCACAACTGATCGAAAAATGATGATTGTAATTAGATCTTAAAGTTCATATGATTTTCATTCTTTCATGAGTATTATTTATATGTAACTGATCACATTATTAGACTAATTATATATTTAACTTCTTTGAATTTTATCTTTCTATCATTTACAGAATCAAAGAATCTAATAGGAGAAATAAACCATAGGTCTAGTCGTCATACACTTTTTTTCTTATAGTGTTTGTCTCTTAATTTTTAATCCTATCATCACAAAATTAACAAGTAATCAAGTCCTTGCATGCCATTAATCATCATACATGCAGCCATTTCCTTGATGATGATTTTATGAATGTGGAATGCCAATGGTCCTCTCTCTTCTCGAACTATCGATAAGTGTCCGTCATAATGAATGATCCCATTTTAGGCCTTGTACTAATAAAAATAATTAGGCAGGCCTAACACAAAAGATATTGGGGCAATCTTTAGTGGCCTAAACCCTAGCTTTTATTTGTTACTACTTGTGGATGGTCGGAACCTTGTTTGATACGGACGGTTTGCAATTCCGTCCTGCATCAAATCTTTACAATCAAATTCATTGATATTCATTTAGATCATGTGTTTTTGCCTTTTCAAGTGGTGCAATCTAGTTTCTATTATGTTGATATCATATGCATAAATGGCATGGTATATGAAACTGTTTAGTATTTCTCAACTAAATGATCAACTAATGTGTACAACACAATGATCCTATATAGAGGATCCAAAGGAAAGAAACAACACAATGAAAAGTATAACGAACAAACTTTAACATAAACATACATAGCCATACACATATACATGAGCTGTTGTACGTGTGTATGAATACATACTCTAATAATATATGTGTTCTAAAAATTTACTCTTTAATTACAAGTTACCAACGTTAAGATGTGTGATTTGCAATTCCCTTAGGTGTGAGATATGCAGATCTGCTAGGCTGAGGTGTGTTAAGTTTATGTTGTATTCCACACTTTCCTAGCTAGCTTCTCTCTAGCTTAATCTCAGTATATATTGTTGATTTTCTAAAAAGAAGTACCTTATAACTGAATCATGCATTTTGTTAAATAATAAAACTATATTAATATAACCAAAGTACAAGTGACCCTAACCAATTGATGAGTGTATAACTAGAAAGAAAATATAAATAGGGTACAAAAATTAGAAATCCAAAAACAAAAATTAGTTGAGTACTATTATGATCTGTTGTGTCACGTGTTATTGATTATCAAGACATTAATTTAACCCATCCCAAATACAAGTTGCAAAATAGAACTCGCCATATATAGAAAATAATTATATGAATGATAAAAATTGTCTTTGAAGACAAAATTCATTATTCGTTATAAAATGTCACATGTTCAAATCATACTCTATAATTTCTGTTATATAAAACTGTTAATTTATGTTATTAAATGAATCAATAATTGTTATTTATACCCAATTCCTATTATTCAGGGGAGAGTTACAAAGATATACAACCATATTATTAGAAAGTAATTACTATAATTAATTTATGATAATAAAAAATATACTATGATACGATCTAATATTCCCCTACAATTTGAATGGGAGTACGATGGACACTCAAAGTATAAAGAAGGTCTTGATAAAGTTAGCGTGGTAACCCCTTAATGAGGCTGATATCTGCATATTAGAATGATGAAAGATGAAACACCCCAAACATGGGCAAGTCAAACTTTTTTCCACGCAAAGTAGATGTCAATTTTCACGTTTTTCATCCTAGATGTAGAACTGGATTTTCTGATAAGTAAATCGTTGACACATTGTTACAATAGATTATTGTAGTTTTGCCCAAAGGGAATATGCAACTCGAGCAAAAGATTTGTGCAACCATATTGTTTTGGTGAATTTGTTCATCAACCCCAGGCGCTCTACTTTGTCACTCGATCAAGATATAGTGAGATGCTGTTTAGAGAACCATGAATTAAGTTGTCTCTCAAACGAAACAATAGCCTGAAGTAGAACATCGAGAATCATAACATCTGCCTCAATCGACATCTTAATAAGCTGTGAATGACTGTGCATGCAAAGGAACCAATTGTAATCCACAACTAATGGTGCTAGTTAGGTATCACAGAATTTGTATCATGAGCTAAAAATGTAATTCCTGTGGGGCATAAGTGATATCAAGGCAAGTAAAGGTAGGCACCCGCATGAGTTCAGTATAGAGTATCATTCTAAAGAATATCACAGGTATTTATGCTGAGCCACCATAGTAACGCACAGTTCAGGGGGTGATATACATGCTCGTTGTATGATGTCTCTGATGTAGGTAACCTAAGAAAAAAGAAGACCCATCTTTGTCTCGTATAGCAGTGATACTAAGAAAGTGATAGAGCGTGCCCAAGTTGGATATAGTAAACTCTTTAACAATGTGTCCATGATGTCTTGCAACATGCCTGAGTCAAAGGAGATGAGGATGGTATCATCCACATAAAGAAACAAATAAACGCATATGTGGCATAAGTGAAAAGAGAAGTATCATATTAACGCTACGTAACCTATTTGATGTAATATAAATGGCGGACTATTTATACTGTCACACCCCAACCTTAACGGCGGAAACGTCGAGATGTGAGGGTTAAGATTGTTCATAGCCACATAACACTACCATAAATTGTAAATATAAAAATTCATAAGTTGAAATGAACATTACAACCAAATGTCTCAACAAACAAAAATAAACAAAGTTCAACTTTCAAGTCTCAAGTTATTTTATTTATTTTTCCTAGGTCCAAATCTTAAGTGTAAGCATGCTTCAAAAGATAATCATCAACCTTGTGCATGTCCTGAAACATGTTAAAAATAAAAGGGTCAACTTTAAAAGTTGGTGAGTTTCCATGGGTTAAGCATACATATATATATAAAAGTTTACAAGTAGCAATTCATGTCAATAGTTACGAATAAAGCAAGTTTATAGATAACATATAGCTACAATCAAACCTTGACCAAGAATATCATTTACAAGTTTAACGATTAGCTAAGTGTACTTGGTTCCCATGATGAATAAGCATACGTCATCAGGAGCCGGCAATAACCTCGGCTTTAGCACCAAATAGGCTTGTCAGGCCCATAGATCTATGACGTCGCCAGGCTAACAATAGTTAATGATTGTCAACATATAATGTCCATCATATAAGACTCACAATATTACAAATAACCATGACAAAAAGTAAAGATGAATTGCATGTGTATGTACAAGTACCAAGATGTTTATAAGTGCAAGTTTATAAAGTTAACATGTTTCACCCCAAAAGGTGTGAAATAAAGTAAAAGAGGAGCATGAAAACTCACCTTATATATATAAGATGATAACAAGAAATTAAACAGTGCTCCAACAATTCCTTTTACAAGATACCTAACGTACATATTTCAAGGTTAAGTTTAAAGGTAATATTAACGATTAAACGCGAACTAGGGTTTCAATAGGAATTTGGGGGGTTTTATAAATAAATAAGGTTATCTATTGAAATCATATATATATTTTAACCTAATGAAAGAAATATACCATTTAGGTAATTTAATATGGAGAAAAGAAATTGAATTCTTTATGATAATTTGTAAAATTTAAATATAAGATGCAAATAAATTTTTATAATTATTTGAAATAAACATGATTAAACATTAACTAACGTATTGGCCAATAATAATTTATTAATTTAAACTATTATTTAAAGTCTATTTTATAAAAATAATCTAAGTATGACATTTGTAAAAAAAACGTTTTATACAAAATAAAATATTAAAGTATTTAAATGAAGAAATTTACAGAAATTAATTATGTGACTTTAAAAATAATTAAAGTTTACAAAAATGATTTTTATAATTATTAAAAAATTTTGTAATTAAAATAATTACAGAAAACCCTTTAAAAAAAAATAGGTTGAGGGTGCCCGGGTTCGAACCCGGGACCTCAAGGATGGGGTAACACGCGCTTAATCAGTAGGCTGGGTAGCCTATGCCTGCTGGAATCCGGTTCCCCTATTTTAAAAGATGCGCTTACAGATGAAACCCCCAAATCACATAAACCCTAGAACCAAATTTTGATCAAATTGAACATCCATTCATTTAAGATAATGAAATCAACGTTGGGGCTTTTAATCCCCAAGTGATTTCGAGTGTAACCGCATATCTAATTACCTGGGTGGAAGTTTAAATCGATGAGAACGAGACGAAGAACAATCGCGACTGTGGTGAATCCGATTGAAATGCAATTGGCGATGATAATCGAATTAAATTCGTGTGAAGTTTCGGGGAATGTTCACAACCCTAAGCCCTTTGTCAATTTTAGTTTAAGTTGCTTGGAAGGTGGGTTTCGATTGGGTTGCAGGTTCGCGATGAAGAAGGAATCGAATGAGACGATTTCGTGTGTTTCAGATAGAATTATGTTTATTGAAAGTTTAGGAATAGTTTAACGATCAATTTTGGTGCAATTAATTAGATTATTATTAGGTTTCAATGATCAAACGGTTCTATGATTAAAGCTTCGGTTATTCAAGCCGATGGTGTTCGTAACCGCGTTTAAACGTAATTAAAGTGTGTGTTTAAGTTCGAACCATGTTCACGAATCGATTTGGAACGGTTTGGGATCAAGATTCGAAGGGTTTCGATGGTTTTGGGGTCTCGCCGGAGTTGGCCGGAGCCCCTCGCCGGAATCACGGGGTTGGGGGGGAAAATCCGGTTTGGTTTTTGAATTTTACACAATTGGTCCCTGTAGTTTCAATTCTTGTTATTTTAAGTACAACTTTATTTTTTAAAGTTTCTAAATTGACAGTAAAGCCCCCTGAACTTAATTAAACTTTTAGTTTTAACTATTTTATAACTTATTAATTATTTAACTTTTATAACTTATGATTTCTATTATTATTATTATTTTTATTTTATTTTGACAATTATTATTATGTTTATTATATTAAAAACAAATTATTAACTCTTAAATTAATGAATTAATGCACAATAAAAGAAACATTCATAAACAACCCATATCTTAATTGACATAAATGGTCCTTACAAGGGCATAACAGGGTTAACTATTAATTAACGAAAACACGAAAGGTTACAGTCTCCCCAACTTTTAAGAATTTCGTCCCGAAATTAAGAATGAACTAAATGAACAGATACGGGTATTTCTTCTTCATATGCTCCTCATGCTCCCAAGTAAACTCAGGTCCACGCTTATTCTCCCAACGAACCTTGACGATTGGGGTAGTAGTGGTCCTAGTCTTCTTCATAATGCGGTCCATGACTTCAACGGGTTTCTCAACAAAATGTAATGACTCGTCGATCTGGATGTCATCTAATGGGACATACAGACTTTCATTAGCCAAACATTTTCTCAAATTTGAGACATGGAAAACAGGATGAACCCCGCTAAGATCGGAAGGTAGTTCCAGTTTATAAGCCACTTTCCCAATCCTTTTCAGGATCTTGAAAGGTCCTACAAATCGTGGAGCTAATTTACCCTTCTTCCCAAAGCGAACGACTCCCTTCCATGGTGAGACTTTAAGAAGAACCATATCCCCAACTTGGAATTCCAACGGCTTGCGTCGTTTATCGGCATAACTTTTTTGTCGACTTCTAGCCACTTCAAGGTTCTTGCGAATCATGGAAACTTTATCGGTTGTTTCTTGTATGAGCTCAGGACCAGTGATGAAATTTTCACCAATGTCAGTCCAGCAGATCGGGGAACGACATTTACGACCATAAAGTGCTTCAAAAGGTGCCATTTTGATACTCGAGTGGTAACTATTATTATACGAAAATTCCGCGAGAGGTAAATGCGTATCCCAGTCACCACCAAAGTCAAGGACACAAAGACGTAGCAAATCCTCTAGGGTTTGAATGGTTCGCTCGGTTTGACCGTCCGTTTGAGGATGGTAAGCCGTGCTTAAATCCAGTTGAGTACCCAAAAGTTCTTGCATAGACGACCAAAAGTGCGAAGTGAAACGAGCGTCTCGGTCGGATATGATATGCAAAGGTACGCCATGACGACTCACAATCTCATCAATGTATATACGAGCTAACCTTGACGTTTTGTAAGTGTCACGTATGGGTATGAAATGTGCCGACTTGGTCAATCGGTCAACGATCACCCATATGCTATCATGACCACGAGAGGTGCGAGGTAGTTTGGTTATGAAGTCCATGGATATGTGTTCCCATTTCCACATGGGAATCTCGGGTTGTTCAAGCAATCCACTAGGACGTTGATGTTCAGCTTTAACCTTCGTACACGTAAGACACTTAGCTACGTAAGTTGCTATGTCTTTCTTCATTCCAGGCCACCAGTATTGACCACGCAGATCCATATACATCTTATCGGAACCAGGATGAATTGAGTAACGAGTTTGATGAGCTTCATTCATGATAAAGGTACGAAGATTATCACGGTTTGGAACCCAAATTCGATTCAAGAAATACATCAACCCATTGGCTTTCGTCTCGAGTTGAGCTCGAAGGTTGTACTCCAATTCCTCTCCCATTTTTCCTCCTTCTTGAACTGCTTGTTGAGCCTCCATGATACAAGTCTCGATATCATTCTCAATCCTCAAATTTTGTAGCAGCACCGTAGTCTCGTTAACATCCAGACGATCTCAGTATCAAATTCTCCCAAGGTATCAAACCATTGTCGTCGATCGCGAATTTCTTGAAACGAGACCTTCTTATTATGAATCTTACGACTTAGTGCATCGGCTACGACATTTGCCTTTCCAGGGTGATAACGAATGTCACAATCATAATCACTAATCAACTCAACCCAACGTCGTTGTCTCATGTTGAGATCCTTTTGATTGAAGACGTGTTGTAGGCTTTTGTGATCGGTGTAAACTATACATTGCGTCCCATAAAGGTAATGCCTCCAAATCTTTAAGGCAAAAACCACAGCACCAAGTTCAAGATCATGTGTCGTATAATTCACCTCATGGACCTTCAATTGTCTCGATGCATATGCTATGACCTTTCCTCGTTGCATGAGAACACAACCAAGGCCTTGTTTAGATGCATCACAATATACGGTGAAATCATCGTTTCCATCGGGAAGGGTCAAGATAGGAGCATTACACAACTTGTGCTTTAAGGATTCAAAGGCTTCCTCTTGTTCAGACCCCCATTCGAATGGTTTATTCTTTTGGGTCAAGGAAGTAAGCGGTTTCGCGATTCGAGAGAAGTTGGCAATGAAACGTCGATAATAGCCAGCAAGACCAAGGAAAGAACGAACTTCGGTTGGAGTTGTGGGAACACACCAATTTTTCACAGCTTCCACCTTTGCAGGGTCAACGTGAATTCCTTGACTATTCACCACGTGTCCCAGAAATTGGACCTCCTCAAGCCAAAATTCGCACTTTGAGAACTTTGCGTATAGTTGTTCTTTCTTCAATAGCTCAAGAACTTGTCGCAGGTGATGTTCGTGATCGGTTTTGGACTTGGAGTAGATAAGTATGTCGTCAATAAAGACAATCACGAACTTGTCTAGATACGGCTTGCATACTCGATTCATGAGATCCATAAAGACAGCAGGAGCATTCGTTAAACCAAAGGGCATAACCATGAACTCATAGTGTCCATATCGGGTACGGAACGCAGTTTTTGGGATATCATCATCATGAACTCGTAATTGATGATAGCCAGAACGTAAGTCAATCTTTGAGAAAATAGCAGCTCCTTGAAGTTGGTCAAAAAGATCATCGATGCGAGGAAGAGGGTAGCGGTTCTTGATGGTAAGTTTGTTAAGCTCACGATAATCGATGCACATACGAAATGATCCATCTTTCTTCTTCACGAACAGAACAGGTGCACCCCAAGGCGATGAGCTAGGTCGGATAAAGCCCTTGTCGGACAGTTCTTGGAGTTGACTAGCTAGCTCTTGCATTTCTGACGGTGCAAGTCGATATGGTGATTTAGCCACAGGGTTCGCTCCCGGAATTAAATCGATCTTAAACTCGACTTCACGCACGGGAGGTAAACCGCTAAGGTCATCGGGAAACACTTCAGGAAAGTCTCGTACAATCGGGACATCCTTAAGATCGTTCCCTTTGACTTTCGTGTTGACCACGTAAGCCAAGAAAGCCATGTAATTCTTGCTTAGACATTTTCGGGCTTGAGTACACGACATGAGTTTGAGTCCTTTGGAGGATTTTTCACCGAATACTTTCAATGTATCCCCCGAAGGCAAAGGAATTCGAATGCACTTCTCGAAACAAATAATTTCCGCATGATGTTTGGCTAGCCAATCCATGCCAATGATAACGTCAAAGCTTCCAAGTTTCATAGGAATAAGGTCGATAAAGAAATCATGCTCGTTTAGGCTCAAAATGCAATCACGAATAACGACATCAACGGTGATGGGTTCTCCATCGGCGACTTCGACAGTAAGAGGTCTTTCTAGTTTCGTATGTGGCTTAGCAAGTATAGGCTCAAATTCTATCGAGACAAAACTCTTATCGGCTCCAGAGTCAAATAGAACGTAGGCATAAGAATTATTAATAAGAAACATACCTGTTCAGTTTTAAAGACGTTAACGATATAGGTAAAGCAACAAAAGAACTTGGATCATAAAGTTGGGGTTGGATTTGACATACCGTTCACCACATCGTTGTTTGCTTGTGCTTGGTTTGCATTGATGTTGAAGGCACGTCCTCGAGCTTGTGGTACGTTACCCGCAAGACGAGGGCATTGTGGGCGAAAATGACCAGGTTCCCCACAGTTGTAGCAAGCACGATTAGCAACTAACGCGGCATTGTTTGGTGCACGGTGACAAGTAGCCACCAAGTGTCCATACTTACCGCACAGTGTACAGATACGGCACGGGGTATTACCCGCATGATGATACTTACAGACATTGCACAATGGTAGAGGACCAGCATAGGCTCTAGTAGCAGGTGCTTGTGTAACAGGAGCGGGTTGTCTTTGAGGTACCTTGGGTGTAGCCACAGCGAAATTACGCGCCGGTGTGAACTTGCGTTTCTTGTTGTTGTAAGACGGTTCATTCTTACTCTCCTTAGCTGCTTCAGGGACCGCCTTTTCAGTCTTTTTAGCCCCTTTGACAGACAAGGTGCCCGCTCGAATATGGTTTTCAGTAAGTTGAGCGGTGATGGTAATGGCATCTTCCAAAGTTGTGGGTCTACTTCCCACCACGGCATCTTGGATTTGAGGTGGCACCCCCTTGATGAACTTCTCAATGTTCCTAGGAACAGTGTCAACCATGTGAGGCAACAGGATGCTCAACTCGTGATGCCTAGTTGAATAGGCCAAATGATCTCCACCATCTTGCTTGAGATTCCAAAACTCCTCCTCCAGCTTTTGCAGCTCACTTCTCGGGCAGAACTTTTGGATGGCAATGTTCTTGAATTCTTCCCAAGTTAGTGCCAACACAGCATCAGCACCACGATTCCTCTTCTCACTATTCCACCACGTAAGTGCTCTTTGTTGAAGAACACTTGTGGCATAACGGACTTTGAGTGCCTCGGGACACTCACAGTTGATGAAGGTGTTCTCCATGCTTTCAAACCACTCGAGAAGTCCAGTGGCTCCTTCCTTCCCACTAAAGCTAGTGGGTTTGCACGAGTTGAAGTGCTTAAACGTGCAGGGTTGGTTGTTTCTTCCTTGATTTGCACTATTCTCTCCTTGCCCATTGCCATTAGTGTTGTTACTAGCGTTGGTCATCAAGGTGCTACTCAGTTCGGCAACCATGGTCGGAATGACTGCAGCCATTTGACGGGCAATCATGGCGGCTAATTTGCGGTCGGAGCTACCACGCTTTCCATGATGACGAGACATGCTGGATACAAAATAAGTTAGTCACAGAAATTTGGAGGTAGAAGATAATAAATCAAACAAAGATTTTTCAAGACTTGTAAAACACACATGGAATGATTCCATTTGGTACGCATTACCATTTGGAAACGTTGACACGTCAAGGTGAGTTAACTCCAATTGCCTTAGAAACTTGTGTATATTGACCATAGTTTATCACTCATCCCAGAAATCCCCAGGTAAGCATAACTAGTCCCACGGGATTTATGCGAAATGCTTACCTTAGCCCGAAGGCTTTTTGCCAGGAAATCCAGAATACAGGTGTCTATGTGTCACACAATATTTCTTTAGGTTCATGGAATTAAAACCTTGATGAGATTTTCATAGGTTAGACATAAAGTCTAAAGATTTGAACCTTTTGATATAAAGCTTACGTTCCCCCGTGTCGTCGAGAATAAGTTTAAGATATTTCATCGTCGAGAGAATAAAGGATTAAGAATAAGTTTTAGAGAGGACAAGGCAACCAAGTTTCTCAATTATAAGGCAATCCTAACTAAAGGCATCAAGTTGCACATCAAGAGGCCCTCCTTAACAAGTAGCATTATGTAGCATGCAACAAGATATATTACAAGATCATAAAGATTTTTCTTATGAGGTTCATGCATCAACTATAGTCTAGGTCACCATTTCTAATAACATAAATCCCTATAGTTATGGGCTCTGATACCAATCTGTCACACCCCAACCTTAACGGCGGAAACGTCGAGATGTGAGGGTTAAGATTGTTCATAGCCACATAACACTACCATAAATTGTAAATATAAAAATTCATAAGTTGAAATGAACATTACAACCAAATGTCTCAACAAACAAAAATAAACAAAGTTCAACTTTCAAGTCTCAAGTTATTTTATTTATTTTTCCTAGGTCCAAATCCTAGTGTAAGCATGCTTCAAAAGATAATCATCAACCTTGTGCATTTCCTGAAACATGTTAAAAATAAAAGGGTCAACTTTAAAAGTTGGTGAGTTTCCATGGGTTAAGCATACATATATATATATATATAAAAGTTTACAAGTAGCAATTCATGTCAATGGTTACGAATAAAGCAAGTTTATAGATAACATATAGCTACAATCAAACCTTGACCAAGAATATCATTTACAAGTTTAACGATTAGCTAAGTGTACTTGGTTCCCATGATGAACAAGCATACGTCATCAGGAGCCGGCAATAACCTCGGCTTTAGCACCAAATAGGCTTGTCAGGCCCATAGATCTATGACGTCGCCAGGCTAGCAATAGTTAATGATTGTCAACATATAATGTCCATCATATAAGACTCACAATATTACAAATAACCATGACAAAAAGTAAAGATGAATTGCATGTGTATGTACAATACCAAGATGTTTATAAGTGCAAGTTTATAAAGTTAACATGTTTCACCCCAAAAGGTGTGAAATAAAGTAAAAGAGGGGCATGAAAACTCACCTTATATATATAAGATGATAACAAGAAATTAAACGGTGCTCCAACAATTCCTTTTACAAGATACCTAACGTATATATTTCAATGTTAAGTTTAAAGGTAATATTAACGATTAAACGCGAACTAGGGTTTCAATAGGAATTTGGGATTTTTATAAATAAATAAGGTTATCTATTGAAATCATATATATATTTTAACCCAATGAAAGAAATATACCATTTATTTAATTTAATATGGAGAAAAGAAATTGAATTCTTTATGATAATTTGTAAAATTTAAATATAAGATGCAAATAAATTTTTATAATTATTTGAAATAAACATGATTAAACAATAACTAACGTATTGGCCAATAATAATTTATTAATTTAAACTATTATTTAAAGTCTATTTTATAAAAATAATCTAAGTATGACATTTGTAAAAAAAACGTTTTATACAAAATAAAATATTAAAGTATTTAAATGAAGAAATTTACAGAAATTAATTATGTACTTTAAAAATAATTAAAGTTTACAAAAATGATTTTTATAATTATTAAAAATTTCTGTAATTAAAATAATTACAGAAAACCCTTTAAAAAAAAATAGGTTGAGGGTGCCCGGGTTCGAACCCGGGACCTCAAGGATGGGGTAACAGGCGCTTAACCAGTAGGCTGGGTAGCCTATGCCTGCTGGAATCCGGTTCCCCTATTTTAAAAGACGCGCTTACAGATGAAACCCCCAAATCACATAAACCCTAGAACCAAATTTTGATCAAATTGAACATCCATTCGTTTAAGATAATGAAATCAACGTTGGGGCTTTTAATCCCCAAGTGATTTCGAGTGTAACCGCATATCTAATTACCTGGGTGGAAGTTTAAATCGATGAGAACGAGACGAAGAACAATCGCGTCTGTGGTGAATCCGATTGAAATGCAATTGGCGATGATAATCGAATTAAATTCGTGTGAAGTTTCGGGGAATGTTCACGACCCTAAGCCCTTTGTCAATTTTAGTTTAAGTTGCTTGGAAGGTGGGTTTCGATTGGGTTGCAGGTTCGCGATGAAGAAGGAATCGAATGAGACGATTTCGTGTGTTTCAGATAGAATTATGTTTATTGAAAGTTTAGGAATAGTTTAACGATCAATTTTGGTGCAATTAATTAGATTATTATTAGGTTTCAATGATCAAACGGTTCTATGATTAAAGCTTCGATTATTCAAGCCGATGGTGTTCGTAACCGGCGTTTAAATGTAATTAAAGTGTGTGTTTAAGTTCGAACCATGTTCACGAATCGATTTGGAACGGTTTGGGATCAAGATTCGAAGGGTTTCGATGGTTTTGGGGTCTCGCCGAAGTTGGCCGGAGCCCCTCGCTGGAATCACGGGGTTGGGGGGGAAAATCCGGTTTGGTTTTTGAATTTTACACAATTGGTCCCTGTAGTTTCAATTCTTGTTATTTTAAGTACAACTTTATTTTTTAAAGTTTCTAAATTGACAGTAAAGCCCCCTGAACTTAATTAAACTTTTAGTTTTAACTATTTTATAACTTATTAATTATTTAACTTTTATAACTTATGATTTCTATTATTATTATTATTTTTATTTTATTTTGACAATTATTATTATGTTTATTATATTAAAAACAAATTATTAACTCTTAAATTAATGAATTAATGCACAATAAACGAAACATTCATAAACAACCCATATAGTTTCTTAATTGACATAAATGGTCCTTACAAGGGCATAACAGGGTTAACTATTAATTAACGAAAACACGAAAGGTTACATATACCATGCTTGGTTGCCCGTTTGAGCCCGTATAGAGATTTTTAGTAAATAATACCCAGAGGTTGGTGCATATAAATTTTTCGTAGAGATCACTATGTAAGAGGTCGTTTTTTACGTGTAACTAGTGAACTAGCCAAGGCCGATAGAACACTAAATTGAGGGCGTTTTGGATGGTATGCGGTTTGACTACCAGACTTAATGCCACATCTCAATCAACACCCTAAGTTTGATATCTTAACCACCAATCTTGCCTTATACTTGTCAAGTGTGCCAACGAATTAGAATGTGTGGCGATAAAGACACATACATCATATCACTAGTTGATGCTAGTGGGCGCGGAACTAGTTCCGATGTATTGTTATCTTGTAATGCCTTAAATTCGTTTTTCATGAAAAGTGACCAATTAGGGTATGTTTGGGTGTAAGTGGTTGGTATCAGGGACATTATTGGTTTAATAATATCAACCTTAGCTTTGGTAGTCATGGGGTGAAAAAAGATTGGTTGTTTTAGAAAAAACTAGCTAGTTTTCTTCACGGATTGTCAATGTCTCCAAGTTGATCAACTAGGTTCTTGAGTTGTTGATAATATTCATCCAAGGATGAACAAGGGTAAGGGTAAGGTTAGAGAACTTCCGTTTGAGAGACGCAGACCTGGAACCCTAGCTTATTTTTCAAGAAAATCTTTTGACTCTTGAGCCATATAGCATAAGCATTGTGTAGGGGTTTTCACAAGTTTATCAGAGTCATTTTATCCTTATAAAATAAAAAACGCAGCGGAAATGGAAGAAAAACTTGTTACAGTTAATATATATAAACCAATTTATATATCTGTTAAAAACCCGTAATGGATCGTTATATGAAAAATCATGCTTACAAACAACCATAGGGTGTTTAGAATTCTACCTCTAGAATGGGACAGAGGAAGATGATCTTTGATCGGCAGCTTCCAAAGCAGGAAACCTCAAGCTTGTCTACCCAAAGCTTCCAACAAAACACCAGGTTGCTAGGATTTTCTGCACTTGAATCAAGTTCTGTTTTTGGTTTTCTTCGACCGATCGAGAGAAAAGCAACAAGAACACCAATCTGCACCTTTGTGTGTGTTATAAGTTATCAGAGAGAGTGGTTGATTGCAATCATATATTGCGAGTCCTATGAAACTGAATTTTAGAGTGAGAGAAAAGTGGGCGGGACCCATCCCTTTAACCCATCCGTATTTCTCTAATATTCATCCGCATTAGTAAATGCGGATGAACAAACTCTAACCGCATTTGTAAATGCGGAAGAAGAAACTTCATCCGCATTTCCCAAATGTACATCCGCATTTGTAAATGCGGACGAATAGTTCATCAGCATTTCCTAAATACACATCCGCATTAGTAAATATGATTGATCAGTTTCATCAGCATTTCCTTAAATGCTCATCCGCATTAGTAAATACGGATGAAGAAATTCCTTCAGCATTTTCACAAATGCACATCCGCATTTGTAAATACGGATGAGGAACATTCATCCGCATTTCCTCAGTAATACATCCGCATTAGCAAATGCGGATGAGTAACAAAGAAACGCGGACAAAAAGGACTTGTATTGTTTGTTCAACCATTTGAATAACAATACAAAGTACTCTCTCTCTAGAATAAATTATCCATATAATTTATTCATAACACCAGTGCAAATATTTTAGAAATCTAATTTCTATATACTTCAAGTTTCAATATTTATTTACATGATCAAATCATTAAATAAATATTGTAGATATTTGTCTAGCTTGTTATTGGGTATGACCCGAATTGGATCATAACGTACTAGCCACATCAATTCAATATGTGTCTTGGGCTGACCGTTCCCAACAATCTCCCACTTGCACAAGATACATAGAGAATTAATGCAAGTAGTAAATACCGCCTTAGAACGATTTACTACCCCTAATACGCATGACGAAGTGCCATTCAATAACATCATCTTCCTCAAGCCCCTTACTTGAAATGATTTAGGTGAAACAATCATTTATCCTTTTGTTACAGACGTCATGTTAAATCCAGAGCACAGAATGACCATTCTCTGTTGATTTAACTTAATCAGGCCTTAGACATTATACTCTCAACGAATAAAATGAACAAATCCCATCTTGACTACATAAGTTTCTTACAATCACCTTGTATCACACCTGAAACTAGCCTTGTGTACTATCCATTATTTCAGAACAACAAAGAACCAGATCAAAGTATAATATTTGGTGAATATCGAAACCCAATATGTATCTTAGGTCGAAGAATACAATGATATTCCCTTTTACTCAAATTTACTTATGATCAATTAATATATTTGTATCCCACAAATATCTATGAACCTTGGTAGCAACCTATTGCTCTATATTCATACCTTCATATTTGTTCCCACAAATATGACCGACTACGGACATTTAGAATAATAAACATATTCATGGATCTAAACATGCTAAAATGGAACATAACTCATAGTATCATAATCATATATATATATATATGAGTCAAAATAACATTTGTTTCAATACTTAAATACTAAATAGATCAAATCCAATCACTAGAATATCGAAGTCCTAAGGCACAAGTATGACTCTCATGCTTTGGCCTTTCAAGGAGCTTCGTGAGTGGATCCGCAATATTTTGATCAGTGTGGACTTTGCGATACAAATCTTTCCTTTTTCAACTTCATCCCTTATGTAGTTGAATCTCCGATTAATGTGCCTTGTCTTTTGATGTGCACGGGGTTCCTTGATTTGAGCAATCGCACCCTCGTTATCACAAAAGATCTCTAGGGGATCTTGAATGGTAGTGACAACCCCAAGATCGACAACGAATTTCCTCAACCATGCAGCTTCCTATGCTGCCAATGAAGCGGTGATGTATTCTGATTCTATAGTTGTGACCTCTCGTATTTTTTTTCCTTGTTAAATTTTGGTTATTACCGTTATCTCTTGTAAACGTTTGATTGTCATTAAAACAAATATAAGGGCTCATTTGTAATTTCTTATATCTTAATCTCTTTTGCGTATTTAGATTTCTTATAATTTGTGTTATTATTAAATAATTAAGTTAATAATAATAATAATGAAAATAATAATAAAAAAATAATAATAATAATAATAATAATAAGCATAATGGGTGTTAATCTTGAAAATAAATAAAAGCAATATAAGTTTAAAATTTTTAAAAACTTGTAATTTATTATTTTGGGGCATAAAATAATAACATTAAAGCTCCAGGGACTAAACTGTAAATTCGTTTTAAATTAGAACTTAAACTTTGGGTTAATAATGTAAACTTATAAAGCACAGGGACCAAAGTGTAACGTTTTTTAAATCAAAATCCCAAACACCCGATTCTCCGGCCGATTCTCCGGTCAACCCTCCGACCGACTCCGGCGACTCCTTTAACACCAAAATCGGTCGAATTTAACATCATTTAACCCATCCTTATGATCGTACAACAGTTTCGAACTGGTGAATGCTCATTAATCGAAATTTAAATGAGTTTATTAGTCCTTTAAACTTGAAACCGAATGTCATCGAACTACAAAGCCGTTCTACACCTAAAATCATAATAACAACTCAATTAAACGGCTATAAACGTTCCTCTAATCATTTCAAAGTTATTAGTGATATCAATTTCACTTGAAACGGCATATTAAACACTGAATTAAAATTGTAACAATCGAAACAACAATCTAGTCGTTGGGCACCTAATCGTACAAATTAAGACTATAAATCAGAGGGCAAATGCCCATGGCATCTTCTTTCCACTATCTGAAACATTAATTTCACAAACAACACACACACACACACAACAAATTCGAATCAAGAACAGTCACGAGTTAGGTCCGCACTTGAAATCAACAAAACCATTTGAATTCAGGTAATTAAAATGGGGTTTATGTTCGGTTTTACATAAGGAACAAAAGCCCTATGACTAATTTCATATCCATAATCGATTCAAGCTTCAATTTGATCGATTATGATTCTAAGGTTCGTATGAAATTGGGGGCTTCCTGGGTAAATCCTTTTAACTTTTGATTTCTACTTTATAACACAAAATAGGGCTTGGCCCGGTGGTTTGAGTGTGGTGTGGTGTGGCAAGGGACCCGAGCTCGAACCCGAGTCCCTGCTTTTATTATTATTATTTTTTTAAAAAATGTTTTCTTTTTAGTTTTAAAAATCCAGAAAACATTTTAATATTATTATTAATTATATAAAAACCACTTTTAATCAAAAACCAAATAAAAATTATTTTCTTTTAATTTTTCTTAGAAATACAATGAATAAGTTCTTATTCTTTTGATTTAACAATTATAAAAATTATTTCGAAAAATGATGTAATATTAATTTTAACTTGTGGTAAAAATAATCTTCTTTGATTTCCAAGAATTTAAATTTAATAAATTCTTCATTTCTATAAAATATATTTACAAATTTAATTATATATTTAAAAGAAAATAAATATATATATGTACATATTTAAAATGTACATCTTTTGGGATTGAAAGAATTATTTTAAACATTTAAATCTACAAATTTACTATTTTAAATAGTAAATAATAATCCTTTGATAAAGAAAAGTTTAACTTTTATTAATGGTTTTAATCACTAAAATTCTTACTTAATCATTTAAATATTAAAATAATAATAAATTATATATATCATGGTTTAATGATTTATAAATGACATCATTACAATTGTCATCCAAAAATCACAAATTTAAACCGTGAATTCCCGTGTACCGTTAACGCTATAATAATCATGATTAACTTATTACGTCGTTCATTTAGGTTGAACCATAACAAATCTTCAGCTTTTAATACAAGACTTCATATTTGTTCATTCTTATAATTCATGTGAGTTTTCCATACCCCATTTTATATTATTTCACACTTTTGGGGTGAAGCATGTTAACCTTATTATAAACACACTTGTAAATACGTTTTTACTCTTGTAACACTTGTGTAATTCATCTTATTTTGTCATGGTTATTTGGACTCTTGTAATTATCATGTGATAATACTTGTAAGATACAATCATTAACTATTGCTAGCCTAGCGACGTCATAGATCTATGGGTCTGATAAGCTTATTTGGTGCTAAAGCAGAGGTTATTGCCGGCTCCTAGTGACGTATTCTTGATCACTATGGAAACCAAGTACACTTATCTAATCGTATAATCATGTTGTGGCCATATTTGTCAAGATTTGATTGTTACATTTGTTTATCCATTTATTATTACATTATTCTACAACCTATGACATGAATTGCCAACTTATTGTTTATATACATATGTATTTTCAACCTATGGGAAACTCACCAACATTATATATTGACATTATTTTTAACATGTTTCAGGAAATGATCCCGTTTAATTGCTCATGAAAACTTGAACACATCTAGGATTGGACCTAGAGAATAATAAAAATGACCTATTTTGTCGCATGATGCTATTTGAATTCTTGTTATATTGGTTGTTTGAAACTTATGTTTTTCCATTTATGTATGTCATGAAACTTGGAATTTAAACGTTGAAATAGCGTTGTGTGGCATGAACAATCTTAACCCTCACATCTCAACGTTTCCACCGTTAAGTTTGGGGTGGGACAATAGTGGGCAATGCTACTACATCCTGCTTTGAACTCTTCCAGGACACTGCCCCTCCATTCATAATGAAGACATACCCCGATTGTGATCGAGAATCATCTCGATCAGTTTGGACACTAGCATTCGTGTAACCTTTACAACGAGTTCCTCTTCACAAGATCCGTATATTAGAAACATATCCTTAGTCCTCCTAAGGTATTTCAATATACTCTTAACAATCATCCAATGGCTATTTCCTGGATTCTGCTGATATCTGCTTGTCATACTTAAAGCGCATGACACGTCCGGTCTAGTGCATATCATTGCATACATGATGGACCCTATAGCAGATGCATATGGGATTTCCTTCATCCTTTCTTGCTCATCCTTTGATCTTGGACATTAAGATGCACTCAATATTGTCCCTCTTTGAATAAGTACCAAACGTTTCTTAGAGTTTTCCATCTTGAACCTTTTCAAGATTTTATCATTGTATGCACTTTGGTTTAAACGTATCAACCGCCTTGATCTATCCCTATAGATCTTTATTCCCAAAATATAGGCGACTTCACCAAGATCTTTAATGGAAAAACAACTTCCAAGCCAGGTTTTAACACTGTCCATGGTTGGAATGTCATTTCCAAACAGTAGTATATTATCAACATACAATACTAAAAATATGATGATGCTCCCACTAGCTTTCTTATATACACAAGCTTCATCAGCGTTCTTGATGAATCCAAATTTCTTGATCTCTTTATCAAAACGTCGATTCCAACTTCTCGATGCTTGTTTCAATCCATAGACTGATTTCTTTAACTTGCATACTTTATTAGGACGTTGTGGATCGACAAAACCTTCAGGCTGAACCATATAGACATCCTCTTCGAGATGTCCATTAAGAAAAGCAATTTTGACATCCATTTTCCAAATCTCATAGTCATAATATGCAGCTATGGCAAATAATATCCTAATTGACTTTAGTATTGCCACAGACAAGAAGGTCTCATCATAATCAACCCCTTGAGTCTAAGTGAAACCTTTTGCTACAAGTCTTGCTTTTTAAGTATCCAAGTTTCCATGCATATCGGTTTTCTTCTTGAAAACCCACTTACATCCAACCTGTTTGGAGTTAAGCGGTGGCACAACCAATTCCCACACTTGGTTATCATACATGGATTGCATCTCTACGTTCATGGCTTCAAGCCACTTGTCACAATCCGAATTGGACATTGCATCATGGTACGTAGTTGGTTCATCCGAGTCAACTACATAGCATCCATTTATGAAAAATCCATATCTTTCATGTGGATAACTAATTCTACCAGATCTGCGAACGTTTTGTGTGTATTGATCAACCACTTGATCATTATCAATAACGTCTTGTTGATTGCCAGTATCAACCAAACATGTATTGGCTTGTGGTTCTCGATCCTCATCAAGTTCCGCTGTTCTATCGGTAGTTCCTTCCATAAGGAATTTAGTTTCCAAGAACTCAGTCTTTTGAGCAATAAATACATTTTGCTCTGTTGGATTGTAGAAGTAATATCCCATAGAGTCTTTGGGATATCCTACAAAGATACACTTAGTGGATCAGCTGTCTAACTTGTTTGAAGTGTTCTGCTTAACATAAGCTTCACAACCCTATACCTTTAAATATGATAACGATGGAACTCTTCCATGCCATATTTCAAAAGGTGTCTTATCCACTTTCTTGGTTGGGGCCATATTTAGAATACGGGCCGCAGAGAGAAATGCGAAACTCCAAAATGACAGAGGTAGTGTGCTTCTAGCTATCATAGATCGAACCATAACCAATAGGGTTCAATTTCTCCTCTTAGACACACCATTATGCTGTGGTATTCCGGGTGGAGCAAGTTGTGAGACAATCCCACAACTCCTAAGATGATCTTAAAAAGCATCACTAAGGTATTCACCTCCTCTATCCGAACGAAAAACTTTGATTGTTTTGTTGAGTTGATTCTCTACTTTATTCTTGAAGATTTTGAACGTTTCAAAAGCTTCATCTTTGTGTCTTAACAAGAACACATAACCATAACGACTATAATCGTCGATAAAGGTAATGAAGTATCTTTCACCATTCCTTGTCATTGCTTTAAAAGGACCACATACATCTGAATGTATGATTCCTAATAAATCTTTTGCCCTTTGGTTAGTACCACTAAAGGGTTCCTTGGTCATCTTTCCTTGTAAACAAGATTCACACTTATCACATGAACCCTCTCCATTTGTTTCCAAAAGACCATTCTTTTAAAGTGTTTGAATACAATTCTTGTTTATGTGACCAAGACGACAATGCCAAAGATATAATTCACTAAAACCCATTTTCAGTTTCTTGGTGCTTGATTGGTATAACGAGTTATTAAAGGATGAGTCATCATGAACTAATTCATAAATACCATTAAAAGGCATAGCCTTAAAATAAAATATATCATCCATAAAGACACAAATACCATCGTTTACAAACTTTAATACATAACCAAATTGTTTTAGAAGGAAAACAGAAATTATGTTCCTAGTCAAACTAGGAGCATACAAAACATTCTTCAATATGACTTCCAAACCACTTGGAAGCTTCAAGATATAGTCTCCTTGGGCTTCGACATCAACCTTTGCTCCGTTGCCCATGTAGAGACTAGTATCCCCCTACTTAAAATGTTTATTTCTTTTGAACCCCTGCAATAAATTGCAAATATGAGTTCCACATTCGGTATCTAATACCCATGTTTTGAAGAAATAACATTAATTTCAATATGGATCATGAAAGTTGTACCTGAGGCCTGCCCAGCATCCCTCTTGTTTCTCAACTCCTTGAGATAGATTGGATAATTCCTCTTCCAATGTCCTATCTCACCACACTCAAAGCATGGGTCGTTCTCCGTAACATTTGGCTTCTTAAGCCTCGGTTTTGGTGGTCCCGCTTTAGTCTTTCCTTACCATTTCCATTGATGTACCCCTTGCCTTTGGCAATATTTGCCTTGGGTTCGGGGTGATGCCTTTTCTTGTTGCCACCCTCATTGATCGTGAGAACCGGTAAAATCCTTTTACCCATCCCTGCCTCGGCTGTTTTGAGCATTGCATGAAGTTCCCCAATGCTCTTGTCCCATCCATTCATGTTATAATTCATGATAAAAGTCTCAAAATTCTTGGTTAGACCATTGAGGATCAAATCCGTGGCCAACTCTTTTGAGATGGGACAATTTAGCCTTTCGAGGAGATCAATGTGACTTTTCATCTTCATCACATAAGATGATACAGATTGGGTTTCTTCCATTCTACATGCATGAAGCGCTCGAACCGTTTCGAAGCGCTCTACCCTCCTTGTTGAAGGAACATTTCCTTCAGCTGGGTAATCATGTCGTATGCCCCGTGATGTTCAAAATCCTTTTGAAGCTCGGGAATCATGGTTCCCAACATGAGGCAAGAAACTTGCACAGAGTCCTCAGTGTGCTTAACCCAATCCTCGTAGGCATCAACATCATCAGCGTTGGGTTCATCGGGAATAGGATCGTCCAACACATATGATTTCTTTTCTTGCTTGAGAACAATTATCAAGTTTCAAAACCAATCCATGAAATTATTCTGGTTTAGACTATCCTTTTCCATGATAGTTCTCAGTGATAGGTTATGGACGGTCGGGGAGGTAGCGTTGTTATTATTTGCGGCCATTACTACAATACAAACAAAGTTCAATTTTAGTATTTACAAAAAGACATTTTAATAATTAATACCCTTTCATGTCTCAAAGACAATTAATAATTAAAATCTAGAATCCAACGTTACATTCAAATAATGGTTAGGTGACCTTTATCCCATTATTTAAATTAACAAGGTAGTCAACTTTTGACAATTGCAACCCTTTGCAACTTCTAGTTTATGGGATCGGTTAAACATCTTTATGTTTAGTCGGCATGTTTAATCCCATCAACACCATTGTACGCCATGCTTCGGTGACCCTATTCATATCGTTTCCAACTCAAGTCGTCCTACTTACACACACGTGTGAGTTTGCACATACAGGTGGTTAGGTGACCTTTATCCCACAAATATGCTAAACCTACCTCAAACACACAAGTTTTCTAAATGTGGTTAGGTGACCTTTATCCCATAAATAGTTCTCAAGTGATTCGAGTGTTGTATAAAATGATGGTGTTAAACTTGTTTAAAAGAGATTTTGTTTCCATTAATTCTAGTTATAAAAACATTTTGTACCTTACATTTGCATGCATTCAAATGCGTGGTACACTAGTGAAACCAATTTCCAAGGTTCTTTTAATAAAACCCAATTTTATTACGAAAACATTAACCTTTAATAAAACCATTTTATTACCCATGTTAATGTTTCCAAAAGAACCATTTGCAGCTTGTTGTTGATTTGAAATTATTAAACAGTGCATATCCAAATATCACATGAACAATAAATTAAATCAACTATACAAGCAACATATACAACAACAAGTTCATAACCATAGCCAACTAATTTAACATCACTTGTTGACCGAAACAAGTGAATTATTAGGTCCTTCCTAAGGGTAACAATTGTGTCAATGAACTCCCACTTGATCTCGTATCTAAATGCTTCAAGTGTTCATTTTGTGTTGTGATTCTCCCATTCGATATGAGCTTCCAAATGGACTTAAAATTCTACACCAAACCCCTTTGGGCCTTTAAAATATGTTTTCGGTTATTGGGCTTAAATCCCACTAAGAGCTATAAAGCCCTTTGGGCCTAAAATTAGCCCAAATCGAAAAACATTCTTGTTGCATCTTCTTTTATAAAATTATATATCCTATATATATTTTTTAGTAAAAGTGAAATGCAGCTAATCTATTTATTTTACATACCAAATGAAAATAAATTATTACATAGCCAATAGGAAGAACAAATAAATTTAATTATTACAACCCTTTGAATAATCAAATACAAATCACAACACAACCAAACACAAGGTCTCGACTAGGTTATGAACATCAAGATACATATCCAAATATGTAAACAAAAATCTAAGAGCTTTCCCCTTGAACCACTGATTTTCGGTTAATGTAAAAACAAACCGAATATCATGATTCTTGTCCAAACAATTAAATCATCCAAATGATTAAATTTTTCAAGATTACAATATGCATGTAAAGTAGAATCTTAAAAAACAGGGGAAACATAGACCTGAATTTTTGGTCTGTTGGTGAATTAACAGCAAGAAACCGAGAATTCAGTCCAGATAAAGCATGTATCCATATAACCGGCTCTTGATGCCATTGTAGGGGTTTTCACAAGTTTATCAGAGTCATTTTATCCTTATAAAATAAAAAACGCAACGGAAATGGAAGAAAAACTTGTTACAGTTAATATATATAAACCAATTTATATATCTGTTAAAAACTAGTAATGGATCGTTATATGAAAAATCATGCTTATAAACAATCATAGGGTGTTTAGAATTCTACCTCTCGAATGGGACAGAGGAAGATGATCTTTGATCGGCAGCTTCCAAAGCAGGAAACCTCAAGCTTGTCTACCCCAAGCTTCCAACAAAACACCAGGTTGTTAGGATTTTCTGCACTTGAATCAAGTTCTGTTCTTGGTTTTCTTCAACCAATCTAGAGAAAAGCAACAGGAACACCAATTTTCACCTTTGTGTGTGTTGTAAGTTATCAGAGAGAGTGGTTGATTGCAATCATATATTGCACGTCCTATGAAACTGAATTTCAGAGTGAGAGAAAAATGGGCGGGACCCATCCCTTTAACCCATCCGCATTTCTCTAATACTCATTCGCATTAGTAAATGCGGATGAACAAACTCTAACCGCATTTGTAAATACGGAAGAAGAAACTTCATCCGCATTTCCCAAATGTACATCCGCATTTGTAAATGCGGACGAACAGTTCATCAGCATTTCCAAAATACACATCGGCATTAGTAAATACGGATGATCAGTTTCATTAGCATTTCCTTAAATGCTCATCCGCATTAGTAAATGCGGATGAAGAAATCCTTCAGCATTTCCACAAATGCACATCCGCATTTGTAAATGCGGATGAGGAACATTCATCCGTATTTCCTCAGTAATACATCCGCATTAGCAAATGCAGATGAGTAACAAAGAAATGCAAACAAAAAGGACTTGTATTGTTTGTTGAACCATTTGAATAACAATACAAAATACTCTCTCTCTAGAATAAATTATCCATATAATTTATTCATAACACCAGTGCAAATATTTTAGAAGCCAAATTTCTAAATACTTCAAGTGTTAATATTTATTTACATGATCATATCATAAAATAAATATTGTAGGTGTTTGTCTAGCTTGTTATTGGGTATGACCCGACTTGAATCATAACGTACTAGTCACATCAATTCAATATGTGTCTTGGGCAGACCGTTCCTAACACATTGTGTTGGTTTCCAATACATAGACATGGAGGTCATCGAAAGGGGACCATAGATCCGTTGTAACAAAATGTTGTCAATCTTGTTCCATAACTCATAAATAGATTTGGTTGGCTCTAGGGTATTGGTACAGTCTATGTGATCAAGAACTTTAGAAATGTATGCATGAAGCTTAAAAAGTTTCACCTAAGACAGAAACGTGACTTTTGTTTCATCAAGCATTCAAACCTATATTTTGTATATTCAAACCGTACTAACATAATGGAGATTAACAGTGGTAGGCTTTGAAGTCTCGTCGATTTTCTCTGCAATGACTTTGATTACCGAATGGGAGACGTACCCGATGGCTTGTGGCGGTTTCTTCATGTACCGGTGGTGGCTAAAGTTTAGAAAAATTTGTCTTTGACGTACACCATATATAAGAATATTGGTGGTATTGAATGAATTACTAAATATTATTGACAATCCAATCTCGCATCATACAATAGAGAATTACAAAGAAATACAACCACTAAATAATGAAAATATAACTGGGATCGATTTACAATAACAATAAATATGATAAGGTGTAACAATAACATCCTCAAAGTGATTATTCGGCACAAGTTGTGATTTATCTGTTCTTGTTATTAACAAGATTATTGACAGGTCTAGTGAGTTTAATGTCTATAAATTCTTATTAAAACTAACAAAAACATGAAACAACAAATCAACAATAATGTAAACTAGACTAAGAGACCTGTGGGGTTTGGTTGAACAAGTGCTATATTATGTAGTGGGTCTTTCTCATTTTGTTTTGCTTCTCTCTCACATTCTCCATTGTTACTTCCTTCAATTCAATTCTCTCTGTCCTTGATAACACACACAAAGACAAGGCCAGATCCCCAAACACAATCTATCCATATATATTATTGTTCACTCCATCTTATCTATCAATCAATCAAATCAAATCAACACCAGCTGAGAAACAATCAAAATCCATGTCATCTTCCACCACTTTCTCACCGGACCACCACCATTACCACCACCTCCCTCCTCCTTCCGAGCAACTCTGCTATGTTCAATGCAACTACTGTGAAATCATCCTAGTGGTATGAATAATAATCATCTGCATATGATTATATAAAGTAGTAACATATGTATAATCTTACAATATTCTTTGTACACTTGTAATCTATATGCTTCTCCTATGTTGTTGGTGTTGTTGTAGGTGAGTGTTCCTCGCTCCAGTTTGTATGCAACCGCTACGGTTCGCTGCGGGCACTGCACAAATCTTCTGTATGTAAACATGCGTGCCCATCTTCCTCCTGCTGCTGCTGCTGCAAATCAGCTACATATTGGGCATAATTTCTTCTCAAATCAAAACATTATGGTATAAAGTAACTATTTTGCTAACTAATGAAAAACAATATTACAGATCCATCAAGAAAATGCATATGCTGCATATGTAAGTTGTGTAAGATCCAAAAAAGAAATTAAATAAACCTGTAAACCATCACCAGACGGGTATAGCGGTAAGGTGTCTGAAAGTTCTTTCAATTGTAAGATTTGGGTTCAAACTTTCTCTGGGTAAACACTTGGGTAAACATCTTGGAGGGTTACCACGCTTCAAGAAAAATAAACCTGCAATTAACCTAATTATTTGATCAGTACTATCCTAAAAAAGTAGCATACAGTGATGAAATTAAATCTTTAAAATGTACATTTTATCAGTATAACACTTTTTAAAAAATTATTCAGGAGGAACTCAGAAACAACCCTTCCAACATCTTGATCAATCAACCGATTCCAGATCCGTTTGGGCCGGTTCGAGTGGACGAGCTTCTCAAGCCTCCGGTGGTGAATCCACGTAAGATCTGTTAATCTTTTTATATATTTTTAAGATTGTTTGTTTTATAACTTTTTTGCAATTTTAATCTTTGAGTGAGTTAACTGCAGATTAAAGATTATTTTGTTTTAATTCTATTTTTGACATAAATCGGTTAGTTTCCCAGTGAAGCAAGAAAGTTATAAAGATTATAATTCAGTGTTTGTACTTTCAGAAGCTTACATCTAAATGGTGTCTTGAGCATTTATTGGATTTGGTACCACCAAAAAGGCAACTTTTTTTTCTGCAAGACGACTGAGTTACAATATAACTCATCAACCATTACATTCAACTCGGAAACCCTAATATTAATCTTTTAAGTTTATAATTTTATATCTCTAAATGCATTTTAATTCTTAAGCAATCTCTTCAACATTTAACCTGGAATGTTAATTATATTCTTCCAAACCCTGGTTGAAATGCTTTATCAACATTTTCTTAGTAATATTTCATGTACGGTAGTGGCGGAACAAAAGCTTCCTCTACTTACAACTAAGAGTTTCAAATCATAATTTTCTTCAAAAACTCTAGGTTTAATATATAGAAAATGATAAGATTCTGATGACCGAGCGTTAAGAGACCCTCTTGACCCTCCTCTGATTCCGTCTCTGTATATTTTACTAAGGGATGAACAATCACACATGAATACAACTAATGAAAATTACTTTATGTTCATCAACATGTTAATCCCCATATGTTTGTTACAATCTCATAAATCTGAGCATCATATTCCATTCTATAAAACAATATTAATCCTTTTCATTTGTTTTCTTGAGGGTTTTTGCATGTGTTATAATGACGAAGTTATGATAAGAGATAATGATGAAGTTATGATAAGTGAGAGAGAGAAAAGACTATGAAAAACAGTCAGAAACCAAAAGATTTTAATGTTGATGTCTGCATACTTTGTCGTTATATTTGTCTTCTCTTTGCAGCTCCAGAGAAGCGCCAAAGAGTTCCTTCTGCTTACAACAGGTTCATCAAGTACGTATCTTAATTAACCTCATCTTGAAAAACATAAGGGTTTATGCAAATATCATGTTTTCCCAAGCACCAAATTCTTGGAGGATAAAAAAAACTGGTTTAAGCAAGAAGGGTCTACCCAAACTCAAGCTCTTTATTAAACAAACATCATGTTTTCTCAAACACCAAGTTCTTTTTTAAAATTCCATAAATACAACATCAATTAAAATCTAATATAGTCATTATTATATAAGATTGTAAGGTCATACTTGGATTAAAGAGTTGAGATCACTAGTACAGATATGGTTTATTAGGACGGTGATTTCTATTTGTTAGCGCGGTTTCACACCGCCTTAAAAACCTCGCTCTAAAAAATACTTTATTTTATGAGGTGGTTATTTTATAGGGCGGTTTTGGTTTTTTAGGGCGGTTTTTAGGTGTATTTTATAGGGCAAATTTTTGCATTTTATAGGGCGGTTTGATACATTTTATAGGGCGGTTTTTTGATGCATTTTATAGGGCGGTTTGGTGTATAGGACGGTTTGGTGCATTTTATAGGTCGGTTTTTGATGCATTTTATAGGTCGGTTTTTGATGCATTTTATAGGGCGGTTTGGTACATTTTATAGGGAGGTTTTTGTAGTTTTATTTTATTAAATGGATGTTTTTCAGGATATATTTTTCTAAATTTCCAGATACATTTTCATTGTTCTACTAACTCACCATATAAATCTAAAACCATACTATTGTATAACAATTCAAACTACTAATATATATTATACAACATCAAAGATTGTACAACAATTCCTCAAACGATCAAAATAACAATAGTATTACAAACACTTAGTGTTTACTATACAAAATTTCAAGTTATAACACAATGATGCCTTAAAATATGTGGACGTCTACCTAATATATATTTTGCTTATAAACTGCGGCATTAATTGTAAAATCAACTTGTCAATTTCCATTTCTGACATATAGCTTGTGTCATTCCAAGTCTAAAAATAAATAAATAAAAAACAAGATTTAATATATAAATAGTGTAATATGTAAAGTATACAAATTGATAAAAATAATTTACTTTATTTGAAAATTGATGTTGAATATCTTTGACAAACTCATACATATGTTTTATAACCATAAAACCACATTCCTAATTTTGTAGTTGTTGCTTACACTGCATAAAAATCACAATTGTTAATTTAGTATTATCAACAAGGAAAAAATATTAATAAGTAATTAGAAACATACATTAACCATTTCCATTCAAATTCAATCCCAAAAACTCAATCAATTAAAGATGTAAGAGCGTAAGATTTGAAATTTTTTTTTCTTTTATAGAATCAAGAATATATCTCTTTTGTATTGAAGGTGAAATGATCTATAGCAACCAATAGAAACTACAAAAAAAGTTATAGATAAATTAGGTATGCATATGTTTATATGTAAATATAGTGTATAAATAATTATTACCTAGCAAATTGAGCGACGATGTGCCACGATCAATAAGTGATTCACCTTGCATTGACCAACAAGTGTATCTAGGCATAAAATTATGTTTAAACAAATGAAACTCTACGTCTTTAATATCCCTAAACCTTTTAAAAATTTTACAAAGTGTACAAGGACAACTAATCGATTTATTTCCTTTATTCACTCGATCAGCTTTGGCCACCATAAGAAAACTTTGAGCTCCTTTTATATATATTGAGCTAGAACGTTCGATCTTGTACATCCAAACTTTACGATCCATCTGAAAATAAACAAATAAACAAATATGATATGAATTGTATGAATATGATGTAATTCGATGGCTCTAAGACAGTGGATCCTAACCCACTTTTTGAATATTCTATCTCGTATGTATATAGTTTAACGAGTTAACTATCTAAGAAAAAATTGACAGCATTTCCCCTTAACTCCTCAAGTAAACGGAAAAACCGTAAACTCGAAGGAGTAAAGAGGAAATGATGTTGATTTTTTCTTAAATAGTGAACACATTTAACTATATACATCCTAAATGAGATAGAATATTTAAAAAGCCGTCCCAAAACGTGGGCAATCTAAAATTTATCTCTATTAGATAAATTTCAGATGAGTATTTTCTAAGGGGTCCTAGCTAAATAATATGTATAAATATATATATATATATATATATATATATATATATATATATATATATATATATATATATATATATATATATAAAAATGTGGGTGTGTGTATATATTACATATGTATAATTTTATAAATATAATACAAATATATGCAAATCATATGTGCATATAGTGACAATCAAATATATGTTCTATCATTAAATTAAATGATTATATAACATACTATATCAAAAAATATATATATAAGTAGAGGATTAAAACTTACGAACTTTCTGAAATATTGAAGAAGCTTTTGAAGAAACTTAGTACACTTTTAATCAAATATGTTGGTGATAATTATACAGACTTGAATCATTGAAACAAAACATTATATAAATTATATCAATAATAAACACAGTCTACAATAATCAAATGTAAACAAAATTAAAATACACTAACGTACCTTAATAAATTTCCTCATTTGAGAATAACAAAGAAGATGATTAATATAAAGTTGTTGAGAAAATAATGAAGCTGAAAGTTTGAAATTAATATGACAAAGAGAGTTTGAGGTTGAAGACGATAAAAATTCTAATATTTCAAAAAGTTAACGTTAAGTTTTATTGGGGCGGTGTGAGGACAAAACCACTCTAAAAAATAATACAAAAACCGCCCTAAAAATTATATGGATTTTATAGGGCGGTTAGAGAGAGAATAAAAACCGCCCTAAAAATATCATTTTATAGGGCGGTTAAACCGAGAACTACCCTAAGAAATCATACAAAACCGCCCTAAAAAATAAACATTCATTTTTGAGGCGACTTATATTTGAACCGCCCTAACAAATCATAAAAAACCGCTATCGAACAGCCCTAACAAATCAGTTAGAACCGCCCCCAAAAAATCAATTCTGTACTAGTGGATGTCCATGGTAGGATTTAAATAATTTGTACTTCATGTAAAATTAAAGAGTTGAGATCATATAAGATTGCTATACAAAAATTATATAGTTTGATGGTATTAGAGGTTCCCATTGATATTGTTCATAATTGTTACTCGACGAAAAGGAAAAAATATTTTTAAATTAATCTGCTTGCAAAAATAAAAACAAAATTTCAGGGAGGAGATCCAACGTATCAAAGCTGGAAATCCCGATATAAGTCACAGGGAAGCCTTCAGTGCAGCTGCAAAAAATGTAATAAAATCTCTCATCTTAGAGTGACTTTATTTTTTATAACGATACTGGTAGTTAAATTTTTTTTGGTATACTAATTATTATACCGTTTTAGAGATACAAAAAATAAATAATTTAGCATTTGTAAAGTTATAAACCGAAATGTAAGCAAACTATAAGTATAATTCTTTTAATTTATTAACAACTATGATTTTTAATGGTAATTTCTTGTTTCACTTTTAAGGTTTTTTAATTAAATTGTCTTTAATTTATCTTATTTCAGTGGGCACATTTTCCTCACATCCACTTTGGTCTTATGCCCGACCAACCCCTTAAGAACTCCGACGTGTGCCAACAGGTACTCTTTATATTGTATCGTTTTAATCTATTTGCATTGACTACATATAAATTAAATAAATTAAAAACTAATATTGTAACTTAACACAAAAGAAAAATAATAAATTAAAAGAGTAATAAATTAAAAAAGTATAAGTGATTTTAAACCTCAATTTCGATTATCAATGGTTGATATCAAATTATAAAAAAAAAATTTGTTAGAGTGGTACTTTAATCATAACTATTTTTGTTGAAATTTTTTTAAGTTCTTTCCTTTTTTTAACGTTTCATAATTTTTATAAAGAATATTATTTTTTTAATAAATTACACAACAAAAACAAGTGTTTTTGTCTTTTAAACGAATACAATATCATTATATAGAAATATAATATTTTTTTACGTTTTCAACTAATATGAAATATGCTCTTCATTTTTTAATCTAGTTCATTGTTTCTTATTTTTAGTTATTGTATTTTTTTAAACGCTATTATGTTTTTTTAATACGATAAACTCTAAAAAAAACCAGATTGGTGAAATAACACTATTATGTAATTTTGATATGTAAAAACACAATAATAAATTAACAACAAACTAATAAAAAATAACATAAAATGATATAAATAAAAAATATAATGATAAAATATCTCTTTGTGATTTTTTGCTTGTCATTATGTTATCCTGAACACAATGACTTTTGAAAAACATATTGATGAAGTAATATTATTGTGTACCTCGAACATTAAAGATGATATATGAAATTCTAGGATATCCGCTTTGAGAACGAAATATATATTAGGTTTGTTAAATAGTGAAAAAAAATCATGATTTTAGAACATAATAAAACCACAAAACCTACGTAGGATGCAAGGATATATATATATATATATATATATATATATATATATATATATATATATATATATATATATATATATATATAATGAACTCGTAATCTTTTAACACAAACTTTATTACTTGAGCATATTATTTTGTGTGAGTTATCTATTTTTGTGTAATATTCAAACGTTGATTCGAGTATATGTAGGAAGGAGATGATCTTCGCTCGAAAGAGACTTTTCTTACCACAAGCAATGTGGGTGTTTCACCATACTAAGAAAAGTGAGGCCTCATATATAAATAACTAACTAGAGTTTCTATGTTTATCATGTATGTACTTTCTCTTCTTTGTTATATCATTATGTCTAAGGCTCGTTAATTAATCAAGTAGGTTTCTCGTTGAGTCTGGTGTGTTCCATTCGAAGTCTCTTAACCATTACTCAAACTGGAATTGTGTGCTCGTCAATGGAGGATTAGAGTGTGATTTAAGGTTTTAACTTGTTATTGAAAACCCTTGGATATGATGTATCATTTTATTTATCTTATGAAAACATGAATATTTATTGAGTAGGATCCCAAGTTATCACACCTTGGGTCAAGTACAAGGCATGTGAACTCGATTAGTAGGTATCATGAAATAGGTTCCAATTTATTTTATCAAACTTTTGTAAATAATCAACTCCATAGGTTGATTTTTCATTTTCATTTATCATAAATATTTTATTCCTCATATTCGAGGTAATCAATTTCTGTGATTGATCAAATAATCAAATACTCTCTTCGATGGTATTTCAACACTAGGGATTAAATTAAAAACATTCATATACAGATTACCTTGCTTCCAATAAACAAAAGTTTAGACTTTTAAAAAATAATGTACAATAGGTAAGAGCCACAAAGTTTAAACTCTAATTATCCAGTCTTCATGCTCTCTTGTGGGCGTCCTCACGAAGTTAGTGTTTCATCATAAACCTTATTTGAAATAACATCTTCACATCATTTGCTTAAAAATAAAATGTCAGCATAAAGTTGATGAATTATGTTACTAGATATTTTTTATAATATCAAAACAACATGTTTTATATTAATAGTTATTAAGACAATTTGTTTTATAGTTGTTTTATTTATTGATAAGGACCATACCGGATAGCTGATATACACTGAATTTATCCAGTTCATATATGTTAACATAATTTTAGCCTCATTATGGCCTGACACTCAGTTATCATTAATGCGTGTATCATCGATCCATATACGTATTCTATGTCATGAGCGCTTAAACCCTTGCTTATAAATTCAATATAGTTATATGCTGGTTTTACACTAACACGACACATTTGTAAGCGGACATTTCATAAGCATGCTTGAAATTATTTTATAAACGTTTGTACACATAGACAAAACATACAAATGAAGTTTAGGAAACATATTCACCTTAACAAACGGTTTATATTGCGGCTTATATTCTTCTATATCATTGACAGTACCTCCACATAATCACCTCGAGCTTAACCGAGTATTACACTAGATTACACGGGGTGTATTAGGGGCTTAGGGTTTTTGAGTGAAATGAAATCTTCACCCATACACTTCTTTTTATAGGTGAAATCTAAAGGCCTTCTTATCTATTACTATAAAATAAAGTCTATATATCAGTGACTTATGTTAGTTAGTTCACACGGTTCTAAATATTTTGTTTACTATGAGCATTTTATTGTTTTCTTTTTTACATGATCAATATTTTAAGTTATCAGTTGTTATTTATTACACTTGCAAGCTTGTGAGAATGTTGCTTCTAACGGTGAAACAACTTTTTGAATGTCATGAGATCTGAAGTTTTAGGTTTGGCTGTAAATAAATCGAACATTCAATGAAAAGTTCATGAAACATTTGATGGAAAGTTTGTTTACATTCCTTTGTTTAATATATGATCGAACAATCATAAACAAGAAATTACATTCGTTTAGTTAAATGAACGAACATAAACAGAGGTTATGTTCGTTCATTTGTGTTCGTGAACATTCTGTAAAGTGTTCGTTTAAATTTGTTTATGTTCGTTTACAATTGTTTATGTTCTTTATACATATTTGTTTATGTTAATTCATTAAATATTAATTTATATATTTATAAATTTTATTTTTAATTAATCTATCTAATATATATTTCAAAATTTTTATTTTTTTATTCAGCTTACATCTTTTTTATAATTATTTATACTCGTGAGTGTTCAATAATATATTCGTTTATATTCATGTGTATGAACATTTTGTCAATATCTTAATTTTAATTAGTATGTGGTCATTTGTATTGGTGAATTGTTCGGTGTATTTTTGTGAGTTCGGTTATGTGTTCGTCAACCGTTCGTAAACAAGTTCATTCCTTAATGAACAAACACGAACAAGAATTTTTATTTGGTAAGTGTTCGTGAACCGTTCGTGAACACTTTCACTTCTTAATTAACGAACATGAACGACTCCGTTCGATTCGATTCGTTTATAGCCTTAGTTTTAGTCTTCTAGACGTGTTTTGTTTACTGTTTTAATGACAATAATGGTAAATTGGCAATTACTATTGAACTTGGTTTACTAATACTGAAGTTCATAAATTTTACATTAGGCGTATACTAAAATTAATTTTTTATATATATTAATATGTGTAGTAAATATCAAACATTAAATTATTAGCAAAATAAATGACTAGGCTCGAGCCTTTTAAGAGTCGATCACAAGTCCAACCAACCTCTGCTTATCTTGATTTGTAAACTTATTAAAGTTAAATAGTTGCAGACGTAAGTCAAGAAAAAAGAGGAGTCAAAGATGCAAGAAAACAATAAAGAATATTGGTTGAAGATTTTAATTAAATTTATTTATGTATAGTTTATTAATTTGAAGATTATTGTTAGAGTTTTAAGAAATTTGTTATTTGTTTACATGGTATGTGTTATTGTTAGAGTTTTAAGAAATTTGTTATTTGTTTACATGGTATGTGTATATTAAGTTTTAATGTATTAACTTTGACAGGTATAAACAAAGGTGTAGGGTAATTATATTTTGGTGGTGGTGGTTTGGTGGTTTTTTTCATAGTAAGATTATCTTCTAGATCCTGAAGTGTTCTTGTGTTGTTTTCAATTATCATATTGTTTTTCTATTTTATGCGGCTTTGAAGACATGACCTATGCCACCAATTGGTTACAGAGCTTGTAAAACGATCGTGACGTGAAAATCAAGTAAGAGAATATCGGAGTGCTTCTTTTTGAGCTAAAGATCAAAACCACCGAAGAGGTTATGTGTAAGTCAAGAAGAAATTGTTCTGTGTGAGCCACGAAAACTAAGGTTCTAAGTGAGCCAAGGAGAGCGGTGTTGAGTGAGCCAATGAGAGCGGTTCGCTACGAGCCTGAAAAGAATAAGGAAAGGAGACGATCTATGTGATCAAATGGTAAGTGATTGAGGAGAAAGAAATTCACGTGATATTGTGTGAGTCGAATGGTGATCAGTAAGGAGAAAAACAGAAGAACAGAAGCAAGAAAGTTGTTTGGCTGCGAAAAAAGGATTTTTCTTTGTTGCTTGCAAGACGTTATAAAAAGAAAAATTCTTTGTGTTGTTTGTGAGATAAAAAACAAACAAACGTAGTATGTCATGTATGACGCAAGAAAACGAGAAGAAAAAAGTTATGAACATAAAAAACATGATGATTATCATCATGATGAGATAGGGTAGGCAAGATCGAGTGAGTCGGTTAAAGATAATATCCTATGTGACCGAGGGTTGGGTCAAAATAAAGAAGACGAGGAAAATGATCTAAAGATTAAAGTGAAAGAGTTACTAAGTCTTGTTTGAAAGTTAAGATCTTGGATGAATGCATCAAGATTAAGAGGGAGATTGTTGGTAATTAATCTTGATTTGTAAACTTGTAAAAGTTAAAGGGTTGAAGACGTTAGTCAAGAAAAATGAAGAGTCGAATATGCAAAAAGAGTGTAAAAATATTACTAGAGATTTTAATTGATTATATTTATGTATGGTTTATTAATTTAAATATTATTGTTAGAGTTTTAAAAAAAGTAGATATTTGTTTATATGGTACGTGTATATTGAGTTTTAATGTATTAGTTTAGAGAGAAAGTCATGGGTATAGTATAAATAGAGATGTAGGATAATTGTATTTTGGTGGTGGTTTTGGTGGTTTTTGTTCATAGCATAATTTTCTTCTAAATCCTAAAGTGTTCTTGTGTTGTTTTCAATTATCGTATTGTTTTTTGTATTTTGTGTTTGTTGAAGACGATACGTGTGCCAGGAAGTCCAACCTACCTCTGTTTATCTTGACTTGTTCACAACCCTAAATAGATAATTCCACGAGATATGATACCGTGCGTTCTTCTTAAATCACCTGTAGGACAAAACATTTGACAAGTTAAATTAGTTTAGACCAAAAACCCAAATCCACCATGATTTGATCTAGGCCTAAAAGTATGCTTAGAGTCACTTAAATGATCATCTACGATACATATTTCAATGACAAACCATATAGACTTGTCAGTAAATTCTGTTAAAATTATTGGGTGTGTGAATAAATGTTTAAAATTGTGATGAACATTTTATCCCACATTGATGTGGAAACAAAGTGAGGCTTGGTTAATAAGAAATTACCTTATCACTCTAGTATATCTTTATGACATATTTTGCCATAAGTCCTACCCGCATGCAGGGGGGGTGCAAAAAATGGGTTTTCGGTTGGATTTTCAAAAATGGGTTTTCGGTTGGATTTTCATCGAACACGCACGAATGCAGCTCAAAAACCTGGGCCCACGCGAGGTAGTTTTTTGAACTCGGTTTTGAATTTTGAAACTTGTACTGATGCTCGTTTCGAATGGTCATTATTATTTTCAGTTTTCTATGCACTAGTGATCATAATTATGATTCAATAATGGTTATAAATCGTTTATGGATATATGTCTATATAAAAACCACTTCAAATGCGGGAAATAAACACACCGAAAACTTATTTCTCTCTCGATCTCCTCTCTCTGCTGCAACAGCTCTGTTTACGTTTCAGGCAAGTGCTCAAGTCCGGCAGTACGCGTTTGCTGCTTCGAACCGGTGTACCCTGGGAACAGACCGCAAATCTGTTTATGGGAATTGTGTCAAACACAAGCTCGGTTCACCCATCACTCTTTCTGGTTTTCATGTTTTTTTTCAGATCGTCGATTTGCTTTGGGCCTTCATAACAGTATAGATTTCTAACAAACTTAAACAATTTTTTTTACTAACTGTTTCTGTATCGTTTACGTTTCAGAATGGAATCCACCCAACCCTTGAGCACTGCTGTTTCTGTGATCATGACTTCTGTTGTCGCTGTCACAACTAGTTTGCTTGCACCACTGCCTAATGCAGTCACATCGCATGCTGAGAAACCGGAAAAATTCACCGGTGTGAATTTTTAACAGTGGCAGCAAAAGATGTTCTTTTATCTGACCACGTTGAACCTTGCAAGGTTCTTGACTGAAACCGCTCCCCATGTTAAAGGGGAAATGGATGCTCAACCATTGAGTGCGGTTCATGCTTGGAATCATTCGGATTTCTTGTGCCGGAATTACATTTTGAATGGTATGGTTGATGCACTTTACAATGTGTATTGCAAACCCAAGACTGCCAAAGAATTATGGGAGTCTTTGGATCGCAAATACAAAACGAAAGATGCAGGTACTAAGAAGTTCGTGGTGGCTAAGTTCTTGGACTTTAAAATGATAGACTCTAAAACTGTCATGAGCCAAGTCCAAGAATTACAAGTTATTCTTCATGATATTCATGCGGAAGGAATGACACTAAGCGAGATATTCCAAGTTGCTGCTATGATTGAAAAGCTACCACCAAGCTGGGTTGATTTCAAGAACTATCTCAAACATAAACGGAAAGAAATGACCATTGAAGATCTTGTTGTTCGTCTTCGTATTGAAGAAGATAACAAAGTTGCTTTGAAAAGGATTGATGGTCCTGCAACAGCAAAGGCCAATGTTGTTGAACATGGCCAATCTTCAAATGGAAATAAGAATAATAGGAAGGGTGGAAGAAAGAATCATAGGAAAGGCTCCAACCTTGGTCCTAAGGGGGGAATCTGGAAGAAAAAGTTCACTGGCACTTGTTATAACTGTGGAAAGCAAGGCCATAGGGCCAATAAGTGCAAGCTTCCAAAGAAAGAAAATGCTCGACAAGTGAACATGGTTCATGAGGTTGAAAACCTTGTTGCTATGGTCACGGACCTCTCAATTTTGGTCACCGAAGTTAACTTGGTTGGCTAAAATAACAAGGATTGGTGGGTCGATACTGGGGCTACCTGTTATGTGTGCTTTGACAAAAGTCTCTTTAGCACATTCAAGGAGGTGACTAATGGAGAAAAGGTTTTTATGGGAAATTCTGCCACGGCCGAAATTAAAGGGGAGGGGAGTGTGGTTTTGAAGATGACTTCTGGAAAGAAACTTACTTTGACTAACGTGTTGTATGTTCCAGAAATTCATAAGAACCTTGTGTCTGGATGGCAATTGAACAAGTTTGGGTTCAAAATGGTGTTTGAGTTGGATAAGGTCGTGTTGACCAAAACTAGTTTGTATGTTGGTAAGGGCTATGCAATAACATGTTTAAATTAAATGTACTGGTCATGAATGGAATGAATGAAAACGCTACTAGTTCTGCTTACTTGCTTGACTCTTCTAATGTTTGGCATGGTAGACTAGGTCATGTTAATTTTAATTCCATTTGTCGTTTGAATAAACTTAACTGCATACCAACATTTAATATCGACTCCAATAATAAATGTGAAACTTGAATCGAAGCAAAACAAACGAGATCGTCATTCAAAAAGGTTGAACAAATCACCGAACCCCTCGAGATGATCCACACTGATGTGTGTGATATAAAAGCAATTCCTACTCGTGGTGGGAACAAGTATTTCATCACGTTCATTGATGATAGTACAAGGTATTGTTATGTGTACTTACTTAAAAGTAAGGACAAGGCTATTGATAAGTTTATCTTATTCAAAGCAGAAGTTGAGAATCAACTAAATCGGAAAATTAAAATCGTAAGGAGCGACCGAGGAGGTGAATATGTTTCACCTTTTATTGATGTATATCCAAAATATGGAATCATACATAAACTCACGCCTCCTTACTCCCCTCAATCAAATGGCATAGCGGAACGCAAAAACCGCACTTCGAAAGAAATGATGAATGTCATGATGATAAGCTCTAGGATAAGCCAAAACATGTAGGGGGAAGCAATCTTATCGGGAAATTATGTCTTGAACATGATACCTAATAAGAAAAAGGATGTAACGCCATACGAATTGTGGACGGGATATAAACCATCATATAAATACTTGCGAGTGTGGGGGTGCCTAGCCAAGGTGGTAGTGACACCACTGAAGCGTCTATTAATAGGACCCAAAACAGTAGATTGTGTATTTTTAGGATACACCCATCCTGGTGGTGCATTTCGCTTTCTTGTGCATGATTCCAAGAACCCTAGAATATGCAATGGCACCATAATAGAATCTAAGGATGCATCATGGTTTGAGCATGTGTTTCCATGCTTGGGTAAAGGTGAACCGAGTTTTTCAAAACCAGTTGAGGAAATTATTCCTGAGGATGAGGTTGGAAATAATGAACCTCGAGAACAATCGGAGACTAAGGAAGTTGAAATCCGAAAGAGTAAATGACAAAGGACTGAAAAATCCTTCGACCCTGACTTTATTACCTATATGGTAGAAGAGGAAACGCAAACGTATCAACAAGCGGTAAATTACTCAAAAGGAACTCAGTAGAGGGAGGCCATCAAAGGTGAGATAGGCTCTATCTTACAAAATCATACTTGGTAACTAGTGAATCTTCCTCAAGGATGTAAACCACTAGGATATCGATGGATATTCAAGAAAAAGATGAAACATATGGCACCATTGATAAGTACAAGGCAAGGTTGGTGATAAAAGGATATAAACAACGAGAAGGTTTAGATTACTTTGATACATATTCGCCAGTTACGCGAATAACCTCCATCAGGTTGGTACTTGCTACTGCTGCCATTAGAAATTTAGAAGTTCACCAAATGGATGTGAAAACAGCTTTCTTGAATGGAAATCTAGAGGAAGAGATTTACATAGAACAACCTAAAGGTTTTATAGCCACCGGGCAAGAAAAGAAAGTGTGTAAACTTGTAAAATCCTTGTATGGTTTGAAACAAGCTCCAAAACATTGCACCAAAAGTTTGATCATGTCATGATTGATGCTGGGTTCAAAATTAATGAATATGACAAATGTGTATACGTGAAGGACACATCAGATGGATATGTTATTCTGCGTCTATATGTAGATGATATGCTAATTGTAGGAAGTGATGACAAAATCATAACGTCTACCAAGAACATGCTAAAAGCAAGATTTGATATGAAAGACATGGGTTTTGCAGATGTGATTCTGGGAGTTAAAATCACACGTACCCAAAGTGGACTTGTTTTAAGTCAATCCCACTACGTGGACAAAATTCTTGAGAAGTTTAATGCAAATGACTCTAATATAGCTAGAACTCCCATTGACACAAGCCAATATCTAGCTAAGAATAGAGGTGAACCTGTTAACCGGTTAGAATACTCAAGAATTATTGGCAGCTTGATGTATCTTATGAGTTGTACTAGACCAGACTATGTTGTAAGCAAGCTAATTAGATACACGAGCAACCCAAGTTCAATTCATTGGAACTGTATGACTCGATTGCTTTGTTACTTAAGATACACTCGCAAATACAGGCTATATTATGACAGATATCCAGCAGTTATCGAAGGATACTGTGATGCAAATTGGATATCTGACATGAATGATTCCAGAGCAACAAGTGGGTATGTATTCACACTTGGAGGTGCAGCTATATCGTGGAAATCGTCAAAACAAACGGTTATTGCTAGATCCATGATGGAATCAGAATTCATCACTTTAGATAAAGCGGGTGAAGAGGCAGAATGGCTACATCAATTTGTTGAGGATATACCAAGATGGCCTAAGCCAGCATCGCCATTTGTATACATTGTGATAGCCAATCGGCAATTGGCCGAGCTCATAGCACAAAGTATAATGGTAAGAATAGACATATTAGACATACATAATACGGTACGACAACTAATCTCTACATGAATTATCATTGTTAACTACTTGAAGTCAAAGGATAATATCGCCGATCCGCTAACAAAAGGCCTAAGTAGAGAGTTAGTTCAGAAGTCGTCAATGGGAATGGACTAAAGCCCTTGAAAAATTAAAATTCATATAAAGGAAATCTAACTCAATAGACTGGAGATCCCAAGAATTGAGTTCAATACGAAAACCTAATTGTATGAATTAGTGAGGTCACTTGGGGGGGGGGGGGGGATAACCCTACGTATTTAAAAAGGAAGTTTATTACAAAGCTTAGTAAACATCCTAGTCCATTCCTTAAAGTGACAAGTGTGAGGCTAAGCCTACGGCTTTTAATGATTCGACTAAGGTAACCATACATAGTGAATCACCTATGTGAGAGAGAAATGGGGTCGCTTCGAATGGTATTGTTTGGGGCACAATACTTAATGGCTCTTACAGAACCAGGCTCATGTTCATGACCATACCGAACAAAACTATGAGGACTTGACTTTGTCAGGGAAAGTATTGTATGAGGTGTATTGTCGTCTACGTAAACGGCAGACGAGTTCAAAGACATCACCGTCTACTCAGAGCCAATGGGCTAAGTGCGCTTAATGAGCGAAGGTTCAAAGGGTAACACCTACCTATCGTATGCAAAACTCAACTGCTGAATTTAAGCGGAATAATGTTGTTTCTGAGATCGGCCTTCATTCATGTGGGGGATTGTTGAAATTATTGGGTGTATGAATGAATGTCTCCCACATTGGTGTGGAAACAAAGTGAGGTTTGGTTAATAAGAAATTACCTAACCACTCTAGTGTATCTTTATGACATATTTTGCCATAAGTCCTACCCGAACGTAGGGGGGTGTAAAAAACGGGTTTT
Source organism: Flaveria sonorensis (assembly GCA_025506505.1). Taxonomy (NCBI): domain Eukaryota; kingdom Viridiplantae; phylum Streptophyta; class Magnoliopsida; order Asterales; family Asteraceae; genus Flaveria; species Flaveria sonorensis. The sequence continues at coordinate 3,080,451 of CM046426.1, forward strand.
CGGTTGGATTTTCATCAAACTCGTGCGTGTCCGCACGTCCGGCGGACACGAATGCAGCTCCAAAAACCCGGGCCCGCACGAGGCAGTTTTTTGAACTTGGTTTTGAATTTTAAAACTTGTAACTGATGCTCGTTTCGAATAATCATTATTGTCATTATTATTTTCAGTTTTGTATGCACTAATGACCATTGTTATTATGCACTAACGATCATTATGATTCAATAATGGTTATAAATCGGTTATGAATATATGTCTATATAAAAACCAATTCAAATGCAGGAAATAAACACATTGAAAACTTCTTTCTCTCTCGATCTCCTCTTTCTGCTGCAACAACTCCATTTATGTTTCAGGCAAGTGCTCAAGTCCGGCAGTACGCATTTGCTGCTTCGAACCGGTGTACCCTGAAAACCGACCGCAAATCTGTTTAAAGGAATTGTGTCAAACACAAGCCCGATTCACCCATCACTGCTTTCTAGTTTTCGTGTTTTTCCTTTTCAGATCGTCGATATGCTTTGGGCCTTTATAACAATACAGATTTCTAACAAATTCAAACTTTGACAATTCACCGAGCTTTCTTGCAGCTCGTCACTTAAGTGATGCGCTCGCTTGATAACTGATAAGTTGATATTATATGACAAAAAATTCTTCATTTAAACTAAACTTCTTTTAAAATTTTAATAAAAAATTGTATATAAATAGAAGTGGCAGGTGTTAATAATTGATGACAACTTACCAAGTCATAGGGTAGGATCATTGTTCCAGTGTACTTTGCTAGTTGCTACTTATACGTTGCAGGGATGCGCCATATATTGATATTATATTTTCTTTTTATATCTTATTTTTGTTCGCATCGTTCAAATTCAAAATTAACTTTATTCATTTTTAATCTCATATATTAAAGAGTATTATATTAAAACACATACTATTATAAATTGACATTCTCTTATGCATTTCGTATAACTTTATATGTGGCGTATAGAGCCGATGACACTAAAAACAATAAAAATTTAAAGGGCTGTTAGAGGGCTATACGTCCTATACGACCCCCTATATGACACATGTAGGACTATACGACGCATATAGTAAAATTTGATACTAAATAAGAGGAAAATTCAGGGGGGGCTGTCATATAGATTATACGCCTCATATGCGACCACCTTATACGACACATATAAAGCTATACGACCCGTATAAACTTTGGATGCTGATTTATAATTAAGGGTGTCTAAATACCGGTTATCATATTAAATTTTACAAGAGAATAAAAGAAATTCTGATGATCATAATATACTAAGAATTCTCTAACAAAGCTAAAACTGTTAATTGGAAATAATGTTTAATTCTTAATTAAGAAGTTGAAGTTCAGATTCTTCTAAAACAAGAAATATTAGAAATGTTTGGGTTATATGAATGGTTTGGGTTATACAGACATTTAAATTTGTTATAATGATACGTATATTTTTTTTTTTATCTTTTTCTATGTATTTAAAATTATAGAGAGAATGAGGGTATTAATGAGTGTACCTATAACAAATCTTTAAAAAAAATTAATCATAGTATTTTAGTTTTTGTAGTTATTTATTTATTTGTTTATTTTTTATTTTTGAACTATATATTAATGGTTAATTGTTAATATCATCATATTATTTATTATTCGTCACTATCAAGGTTTAAACCCTCGAATCCTAAAAGATGCAACACCTCCTAACTTTCTCTTGATTAAGAGATCATTGATAGTTATTTATTTTGTAGTTATGGTGTAAAATATGAAAATTAGAAATATCCTATCTCAAAATCTGCTTTCTGATGAATGTTAACCAGGACAAGTTATTTTTAACCGTGTATGACTTATAAGATGGTGATTGATAAGAACATTACGTGACCATCATAGATCAATGTTTAATGGTTTTAGCATTTCTTGCGAATTTATATTTTTATTATGTTAGTTGAGTATGTGGTGTTGGTTTTATTTTTATGGTAATAACTTGAATATATATGATTGTGTGTGTGATTTTAAAATTTATACTTATAAATTTGTTTTACGTTATTTCTTTGGCGAGCGATCACATGATAAGAAAGCAGTGTAGGATATTACGGGGTAACTTTATAGAAAATAACTGAGTTTGTAAGTGTTCTAAAATAAGTAAAGCAAATGAAACATATATAAGCTTTGATTGCTATCTCTTGTTCCTTTAAGTCACTCAATTTTCTCTAGATGTTTCAATCTTATATAATATTTTTATAAATATTTAAAAAAAATAAAATTAAGTTAGGAAAAAAACATATATAAGTTTTGATTGCTATCTAGTGATTATTTTTGTCCAATTTAACATAAATGTAACAATTTTGGTACCTTCATTAAGCCAGGATTTTTTTCTTTATCATTATCAGCTAATTCAAATAAATTAGAAAAAAAATTCACCTTTTAGTAACTAAAATTCATATATGTTTCACTTACCTAACTAAATTTATTTAAACATTAACATTTATAAAAATTTTACATATGAAAGCTAGTAAATTGAGCATACAATATAACAACAATTTAGTGAGAAACAAGTTTACAAGACAAAATAGTCCGGAAGGGTGAAAGCTTATGGAAGCTAGGTTTGCGTAAAGGACTCTTACTCGTTCCTTAATATTTCAAATAGGGTGGAATCCGTGACAGGTTTATAGCTTAAAACTTTATGGGTGCCGAGAATGATGAATAATTGATAACTTTTCACACATTAAAAGCATGTTATGGTGTTAAAAAATGCGACTTTGAATGAAGAATATTATCTACGTACCAACATCTAGTTGAACAAGTCTTCAAAAAACAAACAAAAACAAATGTAGAGGTATGCATTTATGCTGGAATATTAAACTAAAAAACTTTTCTCTCTAAGAAGCTTAAGAACATGTCTTTTTAAAATGGCTATTGGATTTCAATGATCTCAATTTTCATTTATTGGTCGGGGTTAATCCCAACTTAGAAAATATTTACAGCACTCTCACTTTTAAACTTATTTTCTTTCAACGATCTTTTACTAACTGAGAATTAACCCCATTAGTTTTTTTGTTGTAATGTGACTAACTTTGAGCTTATTTTTAACTCCGTAGCAGTCCGGTCATCATCAAGTCCGTTTTCCAGTGTCTAACCTTTATCATCGTCTAAAATCTACCTCCAGCAAGTCAAGGGATTCAGATCAAGATGTGGAGATTGACGAGCTTCAGGGTGTAGAAGTTTCAAGTTGACGAACCTGATGGTAGATTTTTAATTTTCTCCTTAGTGTTTTGGCCACATAAGCACTCCACGTTATCAAAAAACAAGATTAACTAGGTTAACTCTCAGTTAGTAAGAGACTGTTATAATAAGCTCAAACTTATAAGCGTCTGTAAACATTTCCTGAGTTGTGATTAATCTCGGCCAATAAATGAAAATATGGATTATTAAAATCCAGTAACCCTTTTAAAACTATGTTGTTTGTTTTAAACCGTCTGTTTTAAAATTCGTGTTGTCTAATTGAATTTATGTTATCTGATTGAATTTTTTTCTATATTTTTGAATATGTGTTGTTTGTTTTGTACTAGTAAAATCTGATTTTTTTTAGTTAAAGGGATTGGTTTATCGCCGATAAAAGGTCTAACTATAGGACAAATCGATTCTAACGTTGCAAGAATGAGTTCAATCGAAATTCATCTAAGCCGGTTTTAAAATGGTTAAAATTATTTTTAAGATACTTAGGCAAAAATTTGTCCTTATTTGAAACCTACCCTTGCAGTTATGACATGGTTATTAAGATTGAAACGAGAACATGTTGATTGAAGATATTAAATACTCTTCTAAAGATCACCATGAAGCCAAATCCTCACACGTGTGCCGTCAATGTGGATATTGATATAAGTTTTAGGGCATGTACTAACCTAACATTGAGTTATAAGTTACTACTAACGTGGTGAAAGGCATTAAAATGAGTCGTTCATAGATTATAAGTCGCATACAAATTCTTAAATTCTTAATGGTAAATCAGCACCACTCGAATATTTTTGGCTAATAAGAAAGTTAAGAAAAACTGTAAAATATTTAATTCGAAAAAAAATTTTACTAGAGTATTCAATTATATATTCTATTTTCAATGAAAAAGGTAACCATTGGCATGTTATATATAGATCGTTAGATCAAGCTGAGAGTTGATCTCAGCCATGTAAAATCCTTAAAATGCTTCTAGAAGCGAAAATGGTGACGGTTAATCTTAATCACTCGATTGTGTTTGAGGCTGGAGTTGGTGGTGGTTATGCAAGGATGTATTAGGCGATTTTAAGAGGTGAGTTTGTGGGGTGTTTGGTGATCATTTTGCAAGAATGTATTAGGCAGTTTTAAGAGGTAGGTTAACGGGGTGGTGGGGGTAACTGTCGACTTGTGTGTATAAAAAGAGCCTACTAGTATTGACAACACTTTTAAACCCTTTACTATGTTACTGGACAAGTTATGTTCATGAAACAAATACACGATAAATTGAACATATTGACTTTAGGCCGCAAACTAATTATTAAAAGCATATGGTCTTATGACTTAGTGACATTCATAATTATGCCTCACCAACATAATATAGATTCCAATCGCAAGTGTTGATGGAGGAACGTAGTTGCTTCGTTAAAATGACCGTGAGAGTGACATGAGTAGGGCTGCAAACTAACCGAACGAACACGAACAAGGCCTTGTTCGTGTTCGTTCATTAAGAAATAAACATGTTCATGAACTGTTCACGAACACTTACCGAATGAGTTTTCTTGTTCGTGTTCGTTCATTAAGGAAATGAACATGTTCATGAACTGTTCACGAACACTTACCAAACGTAATCGAACACAAACAAAATCAAACGAAAACAAACAAATGTTCATGAACATGACGAACACAAAGAAGTCCATGAACACAAACGAATACAAATGATCACATATTTATTTTAGAAATAAAATCAGCATATTCATCACAAAATTTACAAAAAATAAATAAACATGTAACATAAATATCCAAAAACACTTGACATACTTGTCATAAAAATAACTAACACAAAATTTAAGAACATAATCGAACATATTAACGAACATAAACAAACACATTATCGAACGTTCACGAACGGACATTAACGAACATAAACGAACACATTATCGAACGTTCACGAACATAAACGAACGAACACGGCTTGTGTTCGTGTTCGTTCGTTTAACTAAACGAACGAAATTTTCTTGTTCGTGTTCGTTCATTTACTAAACGAACGAACATAAACGAACTCTCCGCCGAATAGTTCACGAACTGTTCGTTGAACGTTTAGTTCGTTTGCAGCTCTAGGCATAAGACACACTTTTGATGGCTTCAAAAGAAGCAAAAGGACGATGCTCGTAACCCACCTCACAACCCCCTCCAATGATCCAACTCACGCCCTACGCAGGGGGTGTTTCACTCCTCACCCCAGTACCACCTCATCCACGTCCCTTTCACAAAACCACTACGCATACTCTTGCTAGTAAGAAATTGATTAAAATTTAAAAAAAAAAAACTTACTTAAGATATTCAATTCCATTATGTTTAACTAAATGTCACCTTTTGTAAAACAAAATCCCTTTCTAGCAAATTCTATAAATCCACCGTACAAAATAGTAACACCACTATCCTGCAAATTGCACTCTACCACTACCACCACCACCTATACACACCCCCACCCATCACCTTCACCTGTCTTTCTTCTTTCTGTTACCATCACAACCCTTTCTCTCTCTCCACCACCGCCGCCGTCACCGGCGGCGACGGCGACATAACTCCACACACCTCCTTTATCTCCATAATAATTATAATAACCACAGTACCACACCCAATTCACACCAATTTTCAAAAACAAAAATGGTGTGTTTTTTCTCCAATTTCATCACTTCAATTACTCATCTTTAAGTTCAAGATTTTCTTCAAGATTCAACCTTTTTTGCAGATGGATTCATCTTCTTCAACTAGATTGCCTCAGTGGCTTGAATCTTTACTGTCGGAAACTTTCTTTAATGCTTGCATGATCCATGAAGATGCAAGAAAGAATGAGAAGAACATATTTTGTCTTGATTGTTGTGAAGCTATATGTCATCACTGTATTGATCTTCATAGCTCTCATCGTCTTCTACAGGTTTGAAAATTGAAATCATAATTCAGTCACTCATTCAAGAACACCATGTTAATCTTTGAAAGTTAAAAGTTTGATTTGAATTTTGTGTGTAGATTAGGAGATATGTGTATCATGATGTTATAAGGGTTGGAGATGCTGAAAAGTTGATGGATTGTTCTTATGTTCAAGTGAGTTTCAACCCAATTAAAAAGAATAAATTCCTGTTTTCATTGAAATTGTTTAATGGTTTGAATTATTATTATTATTATAGGCTTACACTACAAATAGTGCAAAAGTTGTGTTCTTGAACCCAAGGCCACAAACAAGAGCTTGTAGAAACTCAAGTAACAATTGTATAAGTTGTGAAAGAGGCCTCCAAGATCCTTATCTCTTCTGCTCTATTTCCTGCAAGGTATTACCCTTTACATATTTACACACACATATGTAATAGAATAATTATTTTATAAGATTTGATAGCTAACTAGCTATGACGGTTTTCTTGTGTTATATGCTTCATAATTTCACTTGGACACTTGGTTCTTGTTTTATCTAATTGATTTTCAAGATTTTATGGGATCTCACTTGGTAACTTGTGTTTTCTTGAATTGATATCTTCTAGGGGTGGCACATTTTCCAGAGGTCAAACCCTTTGATTAATGTGCAATTTTGACGATACAATTGCTTTCTTTTTATGAGTTTATTTCATCTTTTACAATCTTAAAATATTTCTTGTTTTCATAAGGTTTTTAAACTCACACACCATTAGATCATATCTTTTCTCTAAGGTGAGACAAATTTATCTTAGATCATACTTTTAATATATATATATATATATTTTCTATAAGGCAAGACAAAATTTTCTTTTCTCGGTGAGACCTAAACTCAACTCTAAATCATATGTTTTTTCCTACCAGTACCGTTCATGGTTGTAAAAACTACTAAGCATTAACCGACTAGAGATTAATAGGCATTAATCGCAATCAATCAGATTGGAATTTTATATGTTAATTTTCTTTTTTATATAATACATATATAATTTTTTTTTCAAAATCATATATATAATTTTTCAATGTTGACCAAATTTTGACTAATATAAACTGATTTTCTCTTGTTTTTGGCCGATTTGACAAAACTTGAGCAAAATTGCCTAATTTCGAGCGATTTTATCCGAAATTTGGTCTATGTTGACCTTTGAACGATTAGTTGAAGTCAAATTATCAATCCGTGATTAGCTGATGCTAGGCGTCGATTTTTGCAACACTGGTACCACATTACAAAACCTAACCGTAAATTCCAAACATATTATGCACCAAATTTGAATTTTGAACACAACCCTTTTCAAATATTATCACATTCTCACTTGGGTCATTATTATTTTTTCCAAAGATTAATCAGATCATGAGAAACAACGGTATGATGTCGGAGTACCTACACGAATGTGAAGTTCTAACCCTACCGGAGCCCTCTTCCGACGAATGGTTTATCTCACCGGAATCAGCCTACGAACCCTTCGTTTCTGTACGGACGTCTCCGGAATCCACCGTCACCATCGCCGGAGTTGACCGCCTGACGATCGCTTGCACCGCCACAACGGAAATTGTACGGAAAAAAAGAACTTCAAAGTTTGAAATTCCGGCAGCGGCGGCGACGGTGGCTCGCCGGAGAAGTAGTTCGCCGGAGTTGGAAACCGCCGTGAACCGCCGGAAAGGTATGCCGCGGCGATCGCCATTTAATTGATGGTTCCGTACGGTTTACAGGTGGAGTACGATGGTGATGGTGATGGTGGTGGTGGTGGTGGTGGTGAGTGTTATTTGAAATATTATTATTATTATTATTTTACAGATAGGTCCCTTTAGAATGATGGAGAATATATATGAGCCCCTCGAAGTTTTGTTGTTATTCATGGGCACCTTTACGTTTGTCTAACATTTGTGGTTTTTAATATTGGTTGAAATTTGTGGTTTGTTTGTAGATACCATCTACATTAGGGGTGTAGATCAAGTTAAATATTCAGGTTATTTGGGTTTTTTAGTTTTACTGGCTACCTGAGACCTGATCCGAATAATAATCGGTTTAATCGGTTTCGGGTTGTTCTAGATGTATTTCGGGCAAGAAACAGTAAACTTAAATTTGTGGACTTTAATGAGTTTACTTTGATGTCTTGTAAAATTAATTACTTGAATTGGTTTACTTGAGTAAATTATAATATGTTTAAATATCTGATTGTATACCAACAATTTGCTCTATTTGAGCCATTTGTTTACAAACAATTTGTTTTATCCTAATGCATGTTTTGATTAGGTTATTCAAATTTCGGGTTAATTGATTCGGGTTATTAGAGTTTGAGGTTTTAAAGTATATCTAAAACCCGACCCTAATGACAATCGGTTTAGTTGTTTTATGGTTATTCGGGGAACGGGTTATGTTGGGTCGGGTTTAATCGGGTATGGGTGAGATCGGGCCGGGCGGTTTAATCGGATGCAAGTAAAATTGACACACCTAATCTACACATGTTCTTGACGTAAGAAGTGCTTATGGTCGGACGTCCAGGTATTTATTGTTTGGACCGGGAACCGGTCATAGAACCTAGTTATGCTTATTTGGGTCATAGATCAGTGGAACATTAAGGTGACGGTTCGACATCTACATTAATCTACTTTGGTAAGTACATTTTGATTATGTTAGTGTCCGGATAACGTAAGATGTCTGAATAGTTACTTGATGATCGGACTATCCCTTGAGTGATCGATTGTTTTTGAATGTTTAGTGAACGAATGACCTAGAAACAACGAAAATGTTGGGATGACGCATAGACTAATTTATCAACTATAGTTAATGATGCATGATGTATCAACAATAGTCAGGAGATTATTGGAAAATCTGAATTAATAAACCATAATCGAATGAGGTTAAAGACGATAACGGAACCCGAGAACGTGATAATTTGTTTTCTAAGTTTTTTATTTTTATTTTTTAACACAACTTGAAATCAAGGTCAACGTTTTATTCTTCTATTATTTATAACTAATGTATTACATGTTTAAAGAAACTATTGTTATAAATTTTTATGAAAAAATGCTACTTGTTTATTTGTTTGTCTTTGTAAGTAACCCACTCAAACAAATCCTAATAGATTATTAATTGAAGTTATAAGTCTGATTTAACTCATAACCGCATTGAGACATATAAACTCACCGTTTGCAATAGTCTTGACAAATATTAATTTATTTTTATTTCCATGAACATGCTTACACAAACATATAACACTACAACAATGAAAATTCTTGTGTTCCACCATTTGACTATTTTATTAAGAAATCAGCTTTGTTATAGTTAACATTTCAATAAATAGTATATATTAGAGATGAAATAACCTAAATAGATAACAATAGTTATGAGATCATTAGAAAAATTGAATAACTAACACCATAATAATTAAATGAAACTTAACGAAATAAAACCAATTGAGAAATGGATGATTTGTTTTACAGTGTTTATATTAACTTAGTTTTTTGTTTTGACTATTGTTACATGTCTTGAAAAGTAGAGTTAATTACACAGACATTCCATGTGGTTTAGCATTAATTTTAGGTTTGCTTACTTGCTTTTTTAGTAACAAGTTTAGGGTTTGTGATCTTAATTGTGTAATGAGTTTGGGATCTAAGGTGAACTTATGCTAAATTTTCTGTTAACCTCAAGTGTATTTTAGTCTTTTCACGTCTGAATGGACTAATTTTAGTTTTACTCTTCGATAAACTAAATGGACCATTTGTGTAATGAACTCTAAAACTAAAAATAAAACCCAACCCCACCCAACCCACTATCGGCCGTCTCTGCATCGCCGAAAATCACACCTGAACCCCGTAGCCCTATAAGTAGCACCTCTCTCATACCATAACCTTTTAAATAGTCTCATACGCATCAAATACCGAATAAGTTTTGACATAAAAAGAGTAAAAAATAAGGAGCCAAGGATTGAAGAATTTACCTTAACATAAGAATTCTGTTAGTCTTCACTCCCAGAGCCCCCATAAAGTTAAGTAGCACCTTGCTGCTAGAAAGCTAATAAATATTGACAAACAAAAGAGTATAACATAACCTTCTTAGAGTTAAAGAGCTTACCTCAATATAATAATTAATCTTCTCGTTTCCTCGAGCTCACATAAAAGTCAAGTTACTAGCTCTTTCGAGAAAGACACTTTTTTTTGTAACAAGCAAAAGTATTAAAAGGCTTGTAAACTTTCTATTAGCGGCAAAATAAATGAATAACATTAAAAGATTTACCAGACAAATAACATAAACGTGGGCTAGCATTCCTCATCAAATTCATGCAAAAGAATTATAAAAATGCACATTGTCTAATACAGAGAAGTGAAAACCCTTTATAATATGTCATTTAGAAATGGTGAGCATACATAGAAATAAAACCACTCTATCATAAAATATAAAGATACAAGAGCAAAGTAAACCAGCAATGATAACAATGCACATTGTATAAAACAGAAATTCCAAAACCCTTTGAAAACAAACAAATATATCATTGAGAAATTGTCAACAAACAGAAAAATATAAACTATTCTTCACAAAAATATAAACGAGCAACAGCAAATACAGGATGATTTGTCACTAAACCAATAAATTATTTCATATTGCTAAGAGCCAAGGATGAACACATAAGCCAGGTGAACACAAATAAGAAAAACGCTAGCAAAGTAATCAGAAAATACATAGTGTTTTTACAAATCAAGATATATGATACCAGTAACACATTCGATCATTTAATACTGATAAGAGCCAAACATAAACACATTACGCATTCACGTATGATCAAAGAAGGCTGCATACAAACTCAAATATAAACAAACAAAAGAGTTGAAATTTTAACCTTTAACATAAAAATCACATTAACCTTTCATTTCCTTGGTTCCCATAAAGTCAGGTGGCAGCTCCTTGCAAGAAAGCAAATAAGTATACACAAACAAAAGAGTAAAAGATAACCATTCTATAATTAAAAACTTACTGCAGCATAATATACTTTCATTCTCCTGAGCTAGATGAAAAGTCAAGTAGCACGTTGCTGCAAGAAAGCAAATAATTATTCACCACCAAAATGATTAAAGATAACCGATTCAATATTAAAGAACTTACCTTGACATAAAGTCAAAGTAATGTGGGGCTAGCCTACTTAGTAAAGGCATTGCCTCTTAAAGAGGAGGTAATTTGATGTAATGTAATAGTAGGAGTAGAAAAATTTGTCGTTAAAAAAAAACATAAAGTCAAAGTAGGAGCTCTCTTCGAGAAAGCAAATAAATTTTAGAGAGACAATGTATAACAAATAAATAGTGTAGAGTTGGATAACTTACCTTAACATAAGAATCTTGTTAGGCTTTTGCTTACCCGGGCTCCCATAAAGTCAAGTAGCAGTTTAATGCATGAACGTAAATAAGTATACGGAAACAAAAGTGCAAAAGAGAACATTTTAGAATTAAAAAAATTTGCCTCAATGTTACAATCTTTTTGTTTCCCTGAGCATGCATAAAAATGAAGGAGCGCCTTTCTCAAGAAAGCAAATGGTTTTGACAAAAGAAAAAGGGTAGTGACAAAAAAGGGTAAAAACATAGGAGCCAAGGATTGAAGAGTATACCTTAACAAAAGAATCTTGTTAGTCTTTAGTCACGACCCACCAAAATGCATATCGCAACACCCTAATTTTTATCGATTAGGGGCACTTTTGAAGCAAACAAGGCTGCCTGAAAGATTCCAAAACATCCCGCACAATTCAGGAGCAACATGGCAGCGCCAGAAGTCTCTAGAACGTCTCGCACAACACTAGAAAACATTGCTCAAAGATCTGCTATGAAGAGACAACTAGTGCAGCCCTAAATGATCCCGAAAATCTTTAGAAAACACTATAAAATTTAGCCATGAAGACTAGATGGAAAGATCCTAGAGAAGCCTAGAGAATTCCATAGAAATATCTATCTTTAGATATTTCTAGTTTATAAATAAAATATTATATAGATGTATCTAGATATAGAACAATCTAGAAACAATATAACTAGTGTAAATAGGATGATGGTGCTTCATTTGCACACACTCAAGTTCCTTGTAACTTACAAGCCTTGTACTTGTATTCTAGTAATACAAGCTTACTACTTATGTTGTAAACACACACCACAATCATCTCACTTACGTGCTATAAATCTAACGTTTCTTTACAAGACTTCCGCTGCAAAACCCATCCATACGAGACCAAGAATGCTGATTTAGAACCAACCTAAGTGCCGCACGAGAGCTAAACAAATCAGTCTGTGACACTTTGCTTCAAAGCCACCATTAAGTCAAGTAACACCTCATTCCTAGAAAGCTTATAAATATTGACAAACAAAATATTAAAATATAACTTTTTTACAGATAAAGAACATACCTCTAACATAATAATCTTCTCGTTTCCTCGAGCTCGCATAAAAGTGAAGTAGTAACTCCTTCGAAGAGAGAAAAATTTTTTATAAGAAAAAGAATAAAAAGACCGATCAACTTTCTATTTGCGGCAAAATAAATGAAAACCATTAAAAAATTTACGAGACAAATAACATAAATGTGAGCTTGCTGATCCGCCAAATTCATGAAAAAGAATGATAAAGATGCACATATTCTAAAATAGAGAAGTGAAAACCCTTTGAAAAAACTAAAATATCATTTAGAAATGGTGAACATACACAAAATTATAAACCACTAATCATAAATATATAAACCACTTATCACAAAAAGAAACAACAGCAAAGTAAATCATCAATGATAACAATGCACAATGTCTAAAACAAATTTAAAAACCCTTTGGAAATAAAAAAAAAATAGATAATTAACGAACATAAAAATATAACCTACTCATCACAGAAATATAAACAAGCAACAACAAATACAGGATGATTTTACAAATCTAGTAACATGTTTGATAAATAAACAATCTACAAAGCCAAAATGTACAAAAGCACAAGCAACTTCAACGTATGAAAATACTTTTATAAAATGAAAGGAAAATAACATGAGTATACTTATAATCATCAAACTGCAGCAAATGAATTAAAGTAGAAATTGAAACCCCATTCAAAAGTCAACAAATGATGGCAAAAATCAACAATGAGACAAAGAACCTAAATGTGTGTGTGATCTTCTAATCCACCAAATTCAATCAATTGAATGATAACAATGAACATATTTGACGGTGATAACCGATAAGAGCCAAAGGTAAAACACATCAACTAGAGAAAAATTCATGCATGGGCAAATAAACAAAACAAAATACAAGCACAAATATGAATAACAATAGCATAGTAAACGAACATGATTTTACAAACATATTTGAAACCAGTGACATATTTGATAATGATAGCAGCAAAAAATAAACACATCAACTCAAGATATATTCATGACTAGCAAATACGACTTGGCATACAAACACAAATATAAACAAACAAGCGCAGAGCAAACCAACAAATAAACACAGTACTAACATTCTGGAACCGGATAAGTGCCAAAGTAATTAAAACACATCAAGTTAAAAAATATTTATTCATGACCAAAAAAAACTCAACATATACGAAGAGATATATAAACCAACAATAGCAAAAAGCAGGGCAAACACGTGCTTCATGTCATATGTTAGGATTCAAGATTCCACCAAATGTATTAACGTCAACTTCTGCGGATGCTTGAGGGGAAAATTGCTCCGACTAGGGTTTATATGGTGCCTCTAAATGCTTCTATTCGCCGGAGAATAAAGCCATCGAAGAACAGGTTGAAGCAACGATTGTGACTGTAATAATCAATCGCTATATGGTAACGTAAGGAAACACAAGTATGAGGTTTTGAAGAAAGGGGTTTTTAGGGGTTTAAACATGTATTAACGTCAACTACTACAGAAGATGTGCTTAAGGGGCAATTTGCTCAGATTAGGGCTTCAATTACACCCATCAAATGCTTCGATTCGCGGGAGAATATGGCGGATAACAAGCAAATCAATCAATTGTATATTAGGGTTGAAGCAACTGTTGTGATTGGAGTTGTGTACGGTGGTTATATCGTTGGAATAATCAATCACCTTATAACAACGTGGGGAAACAGAAGTATGAGGTTGATGAAGGGTTTTTTAGGGGTTTGTGAATGTATTAACGTCAACTGCTGCAGAAGATGTGATTGAGGGGCAAATTGCTCTGATTAGGATTTCTACAGATGATTGTATTCTCGGGATAATAATATGTTGGTGGATATCAGAATCTCTGGCGCCGGATTTGGTGATGATAATGATGAGCAGAGGAAATTATTTTCTGATACGCACAGTGGTCAACTCGCAAACGTCTTCTTGTAGTTGTTTGTGATTGTTAATTTTTTTATTAGTTTTTATCATAGTTTGTTTTATTTATATAAACTTGGATAACTAGTTTCATATTTTCTAGAATCCTTCCACATGATACATTCCCCTTGGTAGACAATGAAATTTATATAGAAACGTAAGAAAAAGTAAAAATCATGTAACATTATATTCAGAATTTTAACAAGAATGTAACAAGAGTAAAATTGCATATGACTTATGAATTGATTACGCGCGAAGCTTGTTAGGGGTTAATACAAACACATTTGATTATCAAAAAGTTAAGAAATATATGTCATTAACAACATGCACTACTTACAGAGAAGCCCTAAAACGCGTGTCATATTTCTACGATGGCTGAAATCAGCAAAATAGGATAGTGAAAAAAAAAACATAAATAATAAAAGATGAAACTAGAAAAGAATAACACAAAATATCTACATATAAAAACTATATGTGCGATAAAAACTATCAAAAACTATGCGCCTACAACGGAACCAATTGTGTTTTTTTTTCAAAACTTTTCACCTTCGGGTATTTAATCTTAGCTTATATAGTTATAGAACAAAAATATAGAATAAATCAATTGTCTAGCACGCCACAGGCTACCATTGGGTGAACTTGTTTCTATTTACCTATCACTTACCGACACATGGGAGGTGGGTTGAGTCTTAACCAATACCCATATATTTTATGATACATATTATCAAAGCCACACCGACACCAAAAAAATTTAACACCCGACACACATAACTTTTTGTTACACAATTTTGCACTAAAGTCATTTTCATCAGCATTCCTTCATATCTCCGTCATTTCCAATTTAATTCACCAACTTTGTCTTCATATGGGCGGTGTTTAACATAAATAAATATGCAAATTACACAACATATCCAAAAGGAAAGGAAAAAGAAAAAAATTTGTCACTTCGACCATCGTCTTCCGGTATCATAGTTAACACAGGCTCCCCCATGGAGATGAGATTCAGTGTTTACTTAACCATGTATCCCAACAAAATCCCTAGCAGACCAATAATAACAACATATATGAAGGGGATACCACCACGACTTCTGTTGCCTTGACGCCTCAACAGTTCCTACAGAAAGAAAGATCCAAAGACGATAAAATGAAAAGAACCTAAAAATAAATAAGATGACGTATGAAACATAATATGCTTCAGAGGTGCCAATTTTGAACCATTTTCTACAAAAGGTTAACGGTATAATGGGTCAAATAGATTAAGTGGAAGGATATAACTGAGAAGGAGCCAGGTGAAACAGGTTAAAGTCATCCAAAGTAGGACTTTCAATGGGTCGGGTCTTGATTCAAATGTGATCCATTTATAAGTTCCAATGGGTCAAAAAAACAGATCCAATGTCCCAAGAAAAGATCTGATAGCTTCACTTAGTTAAATGGATCATTGCTTGGTTGATCCAAGATCTGTCTGGGTTAATCCAATTAGTTAAAAAAAAGTGCTTTTTGTAATTCTGATTGTAATGTACACATACAAGCATGTATATGTTCTATATAAACATTTATATCAATGTACCTTTTACATATAAATACAAACACACATACATATATACATACATATGCACACAGGAGAGGATTCAAATGAGAACCATCCTTTATTGGATTTATATGATGTACCAGATTATTAAATTAAAAAGGGTAAATTAGAATTTGATAATGACCAAGTGTCCAAGTTCTATTAGTTTTATTTCGTAATTTTACATGGATGTGGGACTGAAAGTGCTACCAAATTCAAAATAGTGTTACCTCACTTTATTAAATAACTTGGACTATTATTGTAACAGTGTCAGCTTTGTAATAATATTTGACACATTAACTATTTATATTCAAAAGAGATGGATAAAAAAAAGCATTTGCAGGTTAGCCCAATCCAACCTGTTTTGACCAGCACTTAAAGATTACACATAATCCAATAACCAAACATGCCCAAACCCACCCATCTTGTCACCCCTAACTTAACAATGTAAACAAAGGTATATATGCAGAGCAATATGATTTTGGACTTGAACTCAGGTAGTCAGGTAATGTCAAATGATTCAAAACTCATGCTAGTGAGTAAAAAAAGAACTAAAAAGGAATAAGGGATCACTACTTAGGCCTGGAGCAAAGTTATTAAACTATGCAATTGCCAATCAAAAATTCAGAAGATATTCAGGTTAAAGTCAAATCAGTGACGAGTATATAACACACTTTTATGGTTTAATTATAATATTATCTGCAAGAAGCCATTAAACTAAGCTTATGAAAAGGTATGTACCAGTTCTTGGTGAAGCTTGGTAGATTGTTGAATGGCGGAATTCTTCTCGTCAGTCAACTTAGAAATAAGAGCCCTTGTCTGAAAACACACAGGAGGTGCATGTAAAGAGGACTTGATAGTCAAATTATGTTTAGAAAATAACAATATACAAACATTGAACAAATGCCTAATACTAGTCAAACAGAGAAATATATTCATATTTGTTGGGTGAAATGGTGCTCCACAGCATTTTAAATCCACCATGGTATACTTGTTTAACATTTAAACAAAAAGATAATATTCAAACTTTTTATAGTGCCAAATAAAGTCAGAAAATGCATGCAAGAACTACAAGCAACTCAACATTATCGACACTCACACCTGTATGCAAAACTATGCAGAATTTTATCTGAGCACAATTTTTTTACAATTTATAATGATAAGTAGTAGCAAAGGAAATAACCTCTGATGATATCTCATGAGATTGAGAATATGCTCTTGGAACCTGCACATAGGAAATTGACTCATTAGCATTTCCGTTAAATAAAAGATTGCCTAGATCTTGATTTTATAAAGTGCGGGCGCTCCACGGCATGCTGGTCCCAAAAGCCGAGGCGAGAGCTATATACACGCGACTTGCTTTATATTCAACAAAATAAACTTTATGTACAACCAAAAGCTGCATCACTCTCATCTCTTTTACATATCAACCTTCTTCATTAAGTAAACCATCCCTAATCTCTTCATCATTTTGGTCGTTTTTACATACTAGCTTCAGGTGTTTTTCCGATCGCCTAACGCGCTTTATAAAACCAAAGTCTAGATGGTTGGATAATGCAAAAGGGATAAGTTTCTCACAGCAGAGTCAGTTGTGTTTATAGTCCCATTATCTGAAATTGATGCCCTTGGAGAGGAACCTTCTTCTGATCCTTCTCTTACGGGTGATGGTGGTTGTTGGGGAGCAACATAACTAACTTTTAATTTCCATTCATCCACTTGATTTCCAGATTCTTTGTTAAACTGTTGCAAATATGGGAATTTAACATTTAAACATCCATTCATAAAGTCAGAAGTTTGAACATAAGCTTATCACTAAAATCAGTACCAATTCCGGACTAATATCTTTAGGGGTAGTTCCAGGACTTGCAACTGCACTCTGAAGTAAGAACTTGTCCTTGCATTGCATATCAGGAGGAGCCTCCCTTTGAGCTTGCATTGTAACTATTACAACATCAATGTGCAAAAAGAAAAAAACATGTTATTTGCATCAAATTAAACAAGAACCAAGGACCATAAAATCATGTACAAAATCCAAGCAATCAAACAGATAAATATACAAAATAAGCAGGGAAGGCGGAACCTGTAACATCACAAGTAGAGTGAGGCAACAAGACCCCAGTGTTAGGTCGAACGCAGTACTTCTTTGGATTTGTAGTTTTCACCTGAAATCTCAGCAAAACAGAGAAACCTAAGAATACAACAACGGTAGTTCACTACTTCAAGATACAGTTTGTCATCCCACTCTCAATCTTTCTACATCTATAGATGCCCACCAGCCTTAAAATTGATTACATGAGACAATGGTAACCCTAATCAATCAGAAGAAAGGAAACTCAACATACAAGTATACACCATTGCCAGATTACTACTTTAAGAATTAGTATCCTTTAAATTGATTACTTGATATAGTTAAGATCATTTTATTTGTTTTTCTTCTTTTGACAACCTTGCCCTAATTAGTCAGAAACTTTACTGAATTCAACTTCTGTAAAACCATATTCTAACCTTATGAGCAAAATTTCCACAGTAAGATTCACAAATTAACTGGAAATTTCATCACCTAAAAAAGCTAACATTTCTACATACAGTTTGACATCAAAATAACTTGAGATTAACAACTATACAGTAGTAAACTACCTTAAACGCGACATGATTGTTCGTATTGTTCTTCAATTGCATGGAACACGAGATCTGCTTCTTCAATTCAACTACAAAACACAAAACCGAATCACAAAATTAGGAATTCAGTGAGAGTAAAATCGTAAATAGCAACAGATCTAAACAAAGGAAGTAAAATAGTGGCAAAATCGTATGATCTACAGGGAAACTGAAGCTCCTGAGGCTCAATGCTGAGAAGCTCTCCGGTGCTCATGTCTTTTAACTTCTATTATGAATATAATTACTGACAAAACCGTAGCCGGAAAATTAGGGGACGTCGCCGGAGGTCAGTGTATTCCGGTGCCGACGTCAGAAATCCGGTGAGATTGAAAGAGAGAGATCTGGTTTTGGAATGTTGTGCGTTTTGAGCGTTTTGTGCGTGTGTAATTGTGTACGTGTGAGAGAGAATTGAATTTTTTTTTTGGGTCATCGAGGCTGCGGTTATATCCGGTTTAGCAGTTTCGTTTACAACTCGTCCGGTTCAAAACTTAAATTAGTAAAAATTCGTAATTTATTTGGGGTTGTTTGATAGTCTTTTCTGGTCATTAACAGACTATCTATTAATGGTTTATAACCTCTTAATTGTTAACGTTGTGTTCCCGAGTCTCGTTTAAGGAGAGAATTGGAAGGAAATGAATGGAAAGTGAAAAATAATTATGTTCCTGAGTTTTTTTTAAAAAGAGAAATTGAAGGAAACAAAAAAACATTGTATTCCCGAGTTTTTTTAAAGGAATGAAATGGAAAGAAATGAAAGGAAAATTTTTAATAATTTTCCTTTCTAATTTTCTTTCCAAAATGAAAGGAAATAAAAAGAAATGAAATGAAACACATAAAATTCTTACTTTTTTTTCATTTCTTTCGAACTCTGGAACACGAAAATTTTAAATGTCTTTTCCTTTCTTTTCATTTTTTTTTCTTCTTAATTTCTTTTCTCTCCATTTCTTTTCTCTCGCTAATTTCCTTTCAATTCTTTTCTTTTTTCTTATTTCGTTTATTAAACTCGGGAACACAGCGTCAGAGGTAATTTTAATATTATAATGTTGAATGCTTAAGAGGTTGACTAAGATGTACTATTCAAATAATGAAACTTTTAACAAGAAATTGAAACAAATAATTAAACTTTTATACTAAAATTAATGATTTTAAATAACCAAATAATTATGTCACGTGTTATAATTTTGTGAGTTTAACAATGGCTTTTGGCTCTTTCTTATTATTAAATAAATAGTATGTATAAATTAACCCTAATTTACATTCAAATAATAAAACTTTTAACAAGAAATTGAAACAAATTATTAAACTTTATACTGAAATTGATGATTTTAAACATTTGAAAGAAGAATAGTTACTTTTATTAAAATGTAAAATTAATATGTTTACTATTTTATTTTAAGTTCTTAGAATATTTTAAATGATTTGTATTATCTTTTATTTCAAAATTTATTTTTCAAATTTTATAGGTCATTTACTGTGGATCAAGTTACGAACTTGACTTTGTTTGAGATTGAAATTTATTTTAATATTTGTAAATTTTCGTTACTATCTATATAATATTTTAATCTATTGAACTCGTGTTACATAGGAGATTTTATCCTAATAACCAGAATAAATAAATAGTTTGGATGTGTTTTCAAAATAAAATGGTATAAGAAATAATTTCATATTATAGAGATATGATAGCAGTATAGATAAATATTTATTCAATTGTGTTTTGAATTGAAGATCATTTGTGACTTTGGAGTTCCAAATAAAACCATAACCAAACCATATAAAATCTGATATCAAAAGGGATCAAAACTGACCCACCGTCTTCAAAATCGGTTTCGTTACTTCGGTTCGACTTTCTTGATTATGGCTTCGTTATTCGAATTTTCTGCAACCAAGAACAAGATCTCTAGTGATCGGTCGGTACAATGCAGGTTCCATTTTCGGTCGATTCAAGATTACAGCCGATGTACACAACGTTTTTCATTCGTGACAAAGGAATAACTGCTGATACATTATCAGTATACATATAACGCGTTTCTTAAATTCAAATCATGAACCAAGGGAGCCATCAGATCATCAACCAACATAAAACAATTGGCATTAACCATGATTACAAGATGTTGCACCTATGTATGCTAGTTATTGCTTATGGTTGTGCTTAATAAACAATACCAAAATGTTAATATGAAATTTGCATAGATTATACCTCACAGCATCAACCAGAAGAAACTTCAACTTTACTAAAGTTGGATGACTCATTTTGATGAAGGTGAGCCGTAAAGCCAGCATACCAAGCAACCCTCATGACCTGCACACCAAGAACCAGGACCCACCAACACACCAGACCCCTGATCATATGAACGGTCCAAGCTGGGGCACCAAGCTCAGCCCCAAGCTTCAAACCCCTCATCAACTGTAAGACACGGTATGCTTCATACACAACAGGAGTCATAAGCCAGATAGGCGACTCCCAGTGCCACGTCAGCATCTCCGTCAGCATTTGTACCCCAAGAAGCAGAAGATAGGGGCCCAAAAGAATTGCAAAAGAAATTGGAGGGAGGTGAGATTGAAAAAGATCCTTTTGAGAACCAAACCACATGGCTAATGGAAAGATAAAACCGGATATGGTTGCAACCATGTTCCAGAACCTGTAGCTGAAAGGGGGTTGGCTGCGACAAGGGTCTTGAGCCAGGTTGTTTGGACGTGAGCAGGCGTCTGCCATGAGCAGGAACAGTGATGCACCCAGGTTGAACACGCAGTCAAGCCCGGTCAATGACAAAAGGCTGGCTATATTTGGTCCTAAAAAGATTGAAGAAATTGGTAACCAAAGGGTGGGAACCATTCCAGTGGCTAAAAGAACCAACGGGCCCAAGAGCCACATAGGCCATCTAATGTACCCGAGTTTTGTGACCCGTTTGGTATCTGTTGTTAAAGGTTCAGCTGTTTTAGTTTTATCAGAATCAAGGGTTTCAAATAAGGTGGTCGGACCAGTTAAGAACTCCCCTTTGGTGGTGTCTTCTTCTTGGGCATATCTGACAGGAGGTGGGTCCCATGGGGTCGCATTTGTGCAGCAAATGGTGCAATGTTTAGTGGCTAAATGAGGAAAGGTGAGCCTATAGTTCGCAGGCTTCCAAATTTTGTAGTTTTTAGATTGGATTCTTGGAAGAACCATTGATGCCATTGTAGATGGAGGTCGTAAAACAGAAGCCATTTTATTGTGTCCTTGAATGTTACCTACGTAGCTTTATTCAAGAACTGTTTCAGGTTTATCTGAAAAGTAAACAAAAACAAAGCATTTAAACAATATTAACAATCAAATGATTATCTTGAAATATTTTGATAAAATTTTCTCTTCAGTGAGTAACTGAAGCCTTCAAAACCTCTGCTAATTGATTAACATTTGATCGATAGCAAAAAGGTGTCAAAACAGATCATCATCAAACAATCTTTTAGCACTAACCCATTCTACATGTGGAACTACCCGAATACTCTGAAAGACTGATCAAACATAGCATCACCATAAATAAGCTACATATGTATTGATCACGATCACCAATACACCATAACAATGGAAGCAACATGGCTTAAAAAAGTGTTTTCCAGATCAATTTTTAAGTTAAATAATCTACAACAGTTAGAAGTCCTATTGAACTACACTTTAGGGGTGTCTGCATGTAATTTTAGCTCATTTATTGCTTATGATTTTGAACTTCTGAATCATTTAGGGCCAAATAATCAAATTATAATCATGTAATGGAGTTGCACGAAACCTATTTCGAGATACACGTAAACTTATCCATCCAAATCTCTAGCTTTAATCAACTTATCATGATTTTGATTATTCAAATCGTGATAATCACATACAAAACTGAAATCGATTTGGTAAAACTGATACTAAATTTGATCATCTTCTTCATATGTAGTTATTCAAACCACCTAAAAGCTTCAAAACTGATTCTAAATTTGAAGTCCAAAATTAGGCGGATAAACCCCAAAAGTCAAATCATAAATCTTCACTGAATTAGGGCTAATCCAACCAGCTACAGAAATGGCAAAAAGAATGAATATAATCATATCAAAATAACAGACAGATTCCAAAACTTTATTATATTTCGATTATTTTTTTACTTCAATTCATTCAAATAGCACTCGAAATTAACACTGGAAAAGAGCAAATTAGGGTTTTGAATAGACGATTTACCTCATGAGTCGATTAAGCGTTCTCGAATTAGGGTTGATGCTTCAACCGTTTTTGAAGAAAAAATTTCTGCAACACATGAACTCAAGGTCGCCCTGTTGATTGATGTTTGCTTGAGTTTACGCACAAAGAACTGAAGAACAAAACGACGGCAAAAGAGATTAAAGGGAAAAAATCTTATAATATTAATATTTTGGTCCTAATATTAAAACACTTACTGTTATAAACTAGTTGTAATAAACATATATATTACACGCTGATTGAATAAAAAATATTAAATAAAATAAAATTTTATTAATTATAAATAAATATTATAAAATAGATATGATTGAAATCTTTTTTATAATAAATAAAATAAAATTTTATTTTAAAAGAAACTTTTTTAAAAAAATGTCATACTTAAAAAGATTTTTTTTTTTAAAATAGATGAAGTTTAAAGAATTTATTGACATGGAGGGTTTTTCTTGAAAGATTTGGGTAATAAGAGTACCTGCCATTGTGGCTGGCGGGTTCTGCACCGGTTTCAGGCTTTTCTGAGTGCCCGCCATTGGGGCCGGCGGGTTCTGGAGTACTCGCCATTGGTGTCGGCGGGTTCTGGAGTAAAGTACAACCCGCCATTGGGGTCGGCACATATAACAGGCTGACAATGCTTGAATGTCTTGATTATCGGACCAAATGCCCAGAAAACGTATTTAAACGTATAGCATTGTGAAGAACTGGCTGCATCATGTAACCATTCCACGATAGTATGGTTCTTTTCTTGTAGTGCTTTGATGTACTTAGGTAATTCTTCAAAATTACTATCCCAAGTACTGTAAATATTATTAATAGCAGCCTTTCGAGCACGCAACGTCTTGTTAAATGATACATCAACATTCAAGGTGTCTTTTATATGTGCTTGAATTTGTTTAACAGGAAAAGTAACATCTTGGCCAATAAAATGGATGATCCGAGTTACAATATTTCTCGATTTCAACCCTCTGTTATTGTTGCCAACGACACTACCAAAGCAGTTGTGTGCATTCACCCATCTTGAAATTCCCCACATGGTATGATGGGTGGGTTTAGTAGCATACACAAACCAACTAAATTAAGGACCAGTAGGAAGATCACTTTTGTACTTAGGGTTGGTGGTGTAGCATTTTGCTTTATAAGTTGTAGCTTTACTTTCAACCACAAAAGGTTCCCTATTACGCGTAACATTCCATAGTTGCACCGCATACTTGAGTTCAGCTTTTGATCTAAAATACATACCAATACGAATTTCTTTTGAATCATCACTCCATTTATCCATATGGTCTTCATCATCAAAATCAGCAGCCTCATAACCTTGTAGTTGTTACGGATCTTTGGAATAGTTCACATCCCCGTAGGATACTGCTGCATTAGCCACAAAATTGTTGTGGTCTACAATTTCGTACACGTCTTCATCATTAGTTGATTCATCACGCGATGGTACCGATTCAGTATCTTGCGATATATCATCATCCGAGTTATCAAACCATTCGTTGTCATCGTCATTCACATCAACATTTGATTGCTGAGTTGTAAAATATTCCGGGTTAAAGTTGCTTGATGGAGCGGCTTGATGATCATTTGAAGTTTCATTGCCCTGATAGGTTATAATTGTTTGTTCAGGTGCCTCTGATATAGAAAATTCGCGTAGTGGATCCATACAATTGGATTGCTGGACAGATGGTATTCGCTGAAAAATAACATGAATATTTCCAAGGAAATTTTCAATGTTATCTGCCAAATGATACAATATCTCAAGACTTGCATCTTTAAAAATTTATGAAATTTAAGAAAACACACCATACGTGTAAAATAATTTGAATTTCAAATTATAATGCTCTCTTTCAACTTGAAGATGATCGTAAATGAAATCAACAAATGATACGTATGGCATTCTTTGGTGAAGAACAACAGTGGTACTTCGAGTTGAAACATCGCACATAATATTTCCATTTATAAAAGAAACATTACCACCCCAATACAACTGTAGAAAATAAGATCGAGACATACTGAAAGCTATGTTTTATAATGAACTCAATTGAGAAATATATTTTTTCTAAATGAGAAGGAAGATGATGAAAAAACAAAGAGGATTACAAACCTAATATATAAGAGTGATTTGTGGCAGGTGTATTCAAGTTGGTGATTTATGAGGTTGGTAAATGAAGTTGAATGCTTTACGCAGAACCCGCCGACCCCAATGGCGGGTTGTACTTTACTCCAGAACCCGCCGACACCAATGGCGAGTACTCCAGAACCAGCCGGCCCCAATGGCGAGTACTCAGAAACTCCTGAAACCGGTGCAGAACCCCCCAACCACATGGCGGGTACCCTTATTACCCAAATCTTTCAAGAAAAACCCTCAATGTCGACAAATACTTTAAACTTCACCTATTTTTAAATAAAATTCTACTTAAAAAACTTTCTTGTTATAAATCTCAATATTAATTATTTTTTGTATATAAAAATTTTACTTTTTAAAAACACCCATTATAATATTTTATATTTTTAAAAAAGTTTGATGTTCTAAAAAATTTTCTAATTTTATGAAAAATTATTTTCTTATAAACAACATTAATAAAAAGATCTATTTCTTAATTTATTAAAAAACTATTTTAATCTTAAAAAATTATATACTATTATTATTAATTAATATAATTATTAAATAGGAGAGAGAAACGGAAAAAAATTGGTAAGAAGGAATATAATGTTGTCATTTGTCCCTCCTAGATACCCTTTTATTAGAGTAAGTAAATTGACACTCCCTTATGTACGATGTATGAGTCAAAAACACTGAAAACGATGAAAACTCAGGGGGTTATCAGATGATTATACGTCACATATAGGCTTATACGACCCTCTATATGACGTGTATACTAAAATTCGACATTAAATGCGAAGGAAAATTCAAGGGGTTAAAAGATAGGTTATACCTTGTGTATATTGTTATACGACCCCTATAGAATTCTAAGGTTTTGATTTATAATTGATGGGCTTTTAAATATCTGGTCTCTAATATTTTTGTATTGGATTAAATGATTATACAAACAAAATTTCTTATTTATTCAAGTTTATATAACATTGTATAGTATACACTTTTAAATATTTTTTTACCTTAGGTAGGATACATGGAGTCTTTCGTGAATAGGCTACAGGAAGGTGAATCCACGTTAATTATAAATGTTGAAGGTGCTACAGTAAGGCAACAGGATGTAGTTAGCGGTGGTAGAGGAAGATCTGTGAAGAGTTTATATAACTTTAATAAACAACATTAAAACTGTAATACTATCTAATAATTTTCCTGTAAAATAAACGATGACTTTCGTCCTATATGTTATTTTTCAAAAGTGGTTATAAGAGAAATGTTACTTTCAGTTAAATTGTTAAAATTCACATAACAATAAAATCATGACCAGGTCTATAGTCTACTAGGATTGTAGAGCATGCGAAATTATGTTCTACTAAAAAGTAATTGGATTAGGACCGGATAAAGTCATAAAACTAGACTAAAATTGGTTATCTGGTGTGATAAAAAGTATGCAGCAAAAGTTGAATGACTCGTTTCTTTCAGATAATAGCCCCTATAAATAACTTAAAGAGTTAATTTTAATTTTATCCACTAAGATTTAACAAAAGTAACAATTCTCCTTTAGAAGATTAAAAATATCAACTTAAATGACAAAAACAAAAATAAATATATGGTTTAATTGGTAATCATGCGGTCCCTCCGTTAAAACCATTTGAGTTCACAACCTTTTTATAGATAAATGCAGGGGCGAACTACCCTTTGGGGAACAAGGTTAATTTTTAATCAGTAGTTGACCTATAATACCAAAATTTTAATGAACCCATAAATTTTATGAAAGTGAACCCTAAGTATTATTAAGTTTAAACTATAAACAATGATATGGTGTTGGTTCCATTTTGTTTCAAGGCACTTGTTTTTTTATTACACTCAGATTAAATGTGTAATTACTTTCATAACCTTAATATTTTTTTACCCTAATTAACCCAACCCAAAAGTCTCCTCCCATACCTGCGATTTTGTGAATAAGTATCCACTGTTTCATATTTTTTTACCCTAATTAACCCAACCCAAAAGTCTCCTCCCATACCTGTGATTTTCTGAATAAACCTTCACTGTTCCCTCAAGGCCTCGTTGATTTGTTTAATCGTCTTAGCTTTGAAGCAAGACCATTAATTCTTGTAAAGCGAGACCATTGCTTTGTGAAGCCCATTTTCAATGTTAGTTTATTGATTTAATTATATAGTTTGATTAGATTTAGTAAACCCGTGTATTACACGGGTTGAATAAATAAAATATTAATATAATAAAAATTAATAATTATAAAATGATATTCAAAGATATGATATGACTGAAATTACATATGAGAAATAACTATAAATAATAAAACAGTGATATTAACTTTTTAAAATTTTATTTTTAATTTTTTTTTCCAAAAAAATAAACATTTTGTTCTAAAACAAACCGTATAAAATGTCATTTTTAAAAATTTTCTTATTATAACTCCTAAATTTAATTATTTTTGGTTTTTAAAACATTGACTTTTTAAAAATACCAAATTTAAAATATTTCGTATTTTTAAAAAAGTTTTATGCTTTAGAAAAAAATGTTATTTATAAAAAAATATTTATTTAGAAATAACATTAATGAATAGATTTCTTTCTTAATTTATTAAATCTAAAAAACTATTAAATAATATGATTAATTTCATATATATCCCTACAAAACTAGTTAAATATCATGTATATCCAAACAAAATTTTAAATATCATATATGTCCCTATAAAACTTATCTTATATCATATATATGTTTTTAAGATAATTAAAATATTATATGTATCCATTTCATATATTGCATAAAAATAATTCATTATATAACCATTTGGATTTTATTAAAACTTTAAATCTTCATATTTACTTATATTTACTCATCTTTTTATGGGTGTTTTTATGTTTTTACAATCAAATTTTATTGATTTTATAAGTGACTCGATTTTTATAGCATTTTCTATTATATCTTTTACTAAATTTTATAGTGATTTTTACTAAATTTTATACCTTTTTTTTAACTATTTTCCCGGTTGTCTCGATTAAATATTATTTTTAAACCCTTTAACAATAAAGTTTTATTCATATAGGTCGTATTAATATAGGTTAGATTTGTTTATAGCTTCTTTTCAGTTACATACAAACTTCTATCAAAAAAATAAAAACATAAAAAAACGATAAAAAATATAGTAGAAAGATGAGTTTAAAGTGTGTAAAGCAAAGTTTTAAGAAAATAAAGGTTAAATTAATTATATTTTATATGCATAAAATATGTTAATATAAATATATGATATTTAGATTATTTTATTCATATATATTGTATTTAAAATATGCTTTGAATATATGTGATATTTAAAAGGTTTTGTAGGATATATATGATATTTATTATGTTTTGTAGGGATATATATGATATTAAAAGTTTAATTTGGATATATATAATATTTTGTAAGTTTGTAGAGATATATATGAAATTAACCTTAAATAATATTATTAATAATTAAGGTAATTATTTAATATGAGAGAGAGACGGAAAAATTTTGGTGAGGATGATTGTGGTGCTGGCACGTGTCATCTAAAGATATAAAGATTTTATAGTTTGAAGGTTAGTTTTCAAGGTTTATAATTTGATTTCATAGTTTTTGATTTTCTAACTCGATGTGAAGGCTCAAAGACTAGATTTGAAGGTTCAAGGTTAGTTTTCTCTAGTTGATTTTGTTTATTTGTTCATATTCTTCTGATTGTCTTCATTCGAAATTCAAGCGGACGATTATGATTCTACAAATATAATAATTTGTGTAAATGCATTATCACAAGGTATGGTGATTTCCTTTTTAGCCAAAATATGTTTATGCTTAATATAGTGATTTTTGATTTAGTGAGTGTAGCTGTTGTATAAACTTGAACTTTAAAGAAAATATGAATATTAAAATTGGAGGTGCATGTTGCTATGCTGATGGATATTAGAGAGTATGAACTTATGATTCGGACCATAATATTTTTATAAGAATGATAAAGCTACACATATTCTTCTATGATTTGTTTGATTTGATGATAGAATTATTGAACTTACATGAATGTTATATTTAAGATGATAGTAGCAGGATTATATAGATGATAATTTACTTGAGAGAACTAGTACCAAAATATAGGAACCTCATGTGTATGTATTGACTAAATTTAAAATAAAATGTTCTTTAGTTTCTTCTATAGGAGTTTGTAGCTCTAGATGGCAAATTCGATGGTTACATTAAGTACTTGAGTGCAATACTTTAACATTTAAACATTCAAATGATGGATGTAAACGAAATTAAACCAACCAAAGAAAACTAAAATTGTGATGTTGGCTTCTTAGAAATCCGACCCAAAAGATGGCATTGGCCTTTTAGAAATTCGAGCATCAAAAAGTAGTGATCTCATAGCAAAAAATTTATGGTTCCGCCAGTGGATAAATGAAGGTATAAACAATATTATTAACACCAATTGGGGACAAGTTTAAAAGGCTCAATCTCTAATTGGGCTAACAATTTGTTATGGTTAAATTAGTAGTAAGACTGTAAGAGATCAATTTTACTATCACGAGAAGTCAAAACTAAAATCATCTACAAAAACTTAAATTAAGCTACATACTAAATATAAATCCAAGATTTACATTCATAAACCTAAAATATTATGGTGATCTAACTTGATTTGATGAAAAAGTTTTCAATGAATTGAAAAAAAAACTTCCCCAAATAGACATACGGATGATAGATTGATAGTTTGTACTACTTGTTAAAAAGTAAAATGATACAAAAATTAACAATATCAAACCGAATGCATTAAAATGTAGCATATATAGTACTAGTAATACTAAATATCAATAAATTTTCCAATCCATTCTCCTTTCACAATAAATTCCAACTTCTAATGGTTCAAGTGCAATATGTTACCCATTTTATCCCAGATATATAAAGGATTAATACATACCAATAGACTTGTGAAATCCGAAACTAAAACTTTAAATTAAAGGATAGGTATAGGTGAGTTAAGTTGAAAGGATCGAATAAGCTCTGTATCCGGCAAACTAAGTGCTGGGAGAGAAAAATGACTTTGAGTCGAGCTCTCTTTTCTAATCTCTTTCATTGTCATCAAAGCTGCAACCGTGTTTCTAAAAATCCCCTCTCCTGCCATCATGACCGCCGCCTCTTTCATCTCCACCTCCATCACCACCGTTGGAAAAAGCTCATCGATGATGGTTTCACATTCTTTCACAAGCTTTGAAACTAACTCAGTGGTGAAGAAAGGTTGCTCCAAGACTTTTTGGATAAAGGGTAAACGTAATAATCCTCCGGTTCGTTTGTCATACTTCTTCAAAATCTTTGCCATCCCTATGTTAAAAATTCAAGATTTGTTAGCAAATGGGTCCGGTATATTATATAAACGTGACCAACAATATAGGAATATAAAAAAGCTAGATCTTTGACTACTATAATTTCATTGGATAATAATTTGGTCAAAAAGTTTGACTTTTTATTTTGTGTACCGGTGTAGTTGATGTTGCTATAGTTGACTAAAAGCACCATTTCACCATGGAAGTCAACAATGTCTTTTCTTATTCTTGCCATTTCTTCTTCATACTCTTCTTGTGAATATGCTTCACTCTCATTCACCCTCTTTATTCTTTGTTGCAACTCCTACATATTTCAAGAAAAACGATACAAGTAAACCTTAAATCCTTGATCTTTAGAGTCACGTGCCAGTGACTAGCCCCAACGCGATGGCTAAGTCATCCTAACGGTTTCTAAACATCAATCGACACGATCTTGTTCGGATGAAATACGTGACAAGAGATTGTAACTTGTAAGTAACACGATGATTTGACGTAAGAATACAAGACAAAACATTTATCAACATAAGTTTTCTTTTAAGGTGGTCCCAAAAGCGAGAATCTAGACGCACAAATTATCTTCTAACTTATATGAACAAAAGAACCCAAATTGTGAGCATAAACTTACCTTATGACGAATAATGAAATCCTCTTCCTGTTCCATGAAAAACACATTAAACTTTTCGATCTCATTGTTCAAAAGATACACAAACTCGGCTTCTGATTTCCCATTAAACTCTAACGACGAAGATATCATCCTCACGAGCTTCTTCAAATCCTTATAATTCAAGTACATATCGCGCCACCCAGGCAAGGTCTCTTCGACATGTTGCTTCAATCTCTTTCCGAATTTCATTTTCCGGTTTAACGTCTTGATCACACAAAACCTTAAAAACCAGAATATGGGTATTGTTTGGAGACTCAAAATCTAAAATACCCACATCACAAAATATAAAGTGTGTAATGAATATAAAATTTGGTAGAATTTATTAGCAATAAAAGGTTTAGAATATTTGGAGAGCATATGCTTGGCGTGAATGTAATAGCAGTTAGGAAAAAAGGTACGAATGGAGTCGTGGATGGAAGAGAATTCTTGGCATATTCCGTTAGTAATATTCATGCTTTAGACCAACACCAAGTTAATAAAATACATTGATAAGGACCGTTAATTTTGCCTTTTTAAGTATAAAATATTTGTATTTTGATAAACAATAGAGGATAGTCACACGTCATGGGATAAATAAAAGAAGACTAGGACTCGAACATTCAATCTTTACGAGTTTACGTTGTATTCTTGAGTTTAAGAAATGAAAAAAAAGGAACGAGAAATAGAATTAAGATGAGAAAAATTTAATATAATTTTATGTTCCAGAAGTCCAAGTAAATAAAAATAAAAATAAAAGATAAGAGGAATGGTTAAGAGAAAACAAGGGTGGAGTTTTGTTCGGGTCCGAGGGGCTCAACCCCCTATTTTTTGCCAAGCAGTGGAAATTTATATGTATTTCGGTCGAAAATTTTATACGCATTCAGTAAGTCACCCTCTAATTTGGGTCTTGTGACCTTCGACTTTCCTTACAAATTCCCAAGCTCCTCTACTGGGAGAGAATCATTTGTATTAGATTATTTTCCCTCTAAATCTATACATTTTAAAGAAAAAGTTACGAGGAAGAATTATTGAAAAATAATTTTCTCTTTTTTAATTTTCTTTAATTAAGAAACTCAAAATGCAACTTTCTACTTTCTTTCACTTTTGTCTTCAAAAAGACCCGCTAACACAACGCTAGAGACAGACAACATATCATACACTTCAGATACCATTGGACTTTAAGTTCTTCGCTAAAACTCTATTCATATAAAATATTTTTTTATAAAGTAAAAGTGAGGCATGGTTTAGTGTTTAGACGACAAGTAGATCGTGAAGGTCGGCGTTGCAACACGTGACATGGCTATAAACATTTTAGGTGAGTTGTTGCTATCATGATAACTTTACTCTTGGGATATTGGGATTATGGAACGGATAATTCCTACGAATCTTCGAAAGAATCTCCAATAAAAAAGGGAATAAAAGACCATAATTTAAGGATGTGGAACATTGTTGAAACAAAAAACAAATAAAAGAATATCAGTTTTCCAGTATATATAAGTATATAAACGGGTGTCGTTTACATAAAAAGTAATGAGAAAAAGACGAACATTACAAATTGAGGAATGATAGAATAACTTGAATAGATTAGTGATTTCTGTAAATTATTCATTAAACATATTATCTTTTAAATTGTTTTGTTGCCTACTAAATACCCTTATGCATAGAATTTTGTTGAGTGCAACCAAAAGTTTAAAATTAACAGTGAAGTGAAGATAGCGAAGCGCTACAAGGAGGCTTGTAGTAATTATGAAGAGTTGTAGCAAACTATCGGGATTAAGTGTTGCGTGAAAGATCATAAGAGCAAGTTCACGACTAATTGATTAGTAACACCAAAGTCGACTTGTTAGACAATGCATCTTTACTTGAATGTTTCCCAATATATCTTCAACAACTACTTTGTTAGTTGTATCTAATGCATTCGAAACCCATTAGAGCATTCACTTTAGGTTTCCTATATTTATGTGAATATGTTTTTTATATTTTAATAAATGATTATAAGTGGTTTTAATGAAAAATTACTGTTCATCTGTATATTTAAGAAATCATTGCTCAATCCTTGTAAATTTTTAAATATTTTTTTAATATAATTATAAGTATAGAAAAAAAAATGTAATAATAAAATATTAAAATGAGAAGAAGAAAGAAAAGATAGTAATTTTTAATATAATAATAAAGATAAAGATAGAGAACCTGATTTGAATGTTTTTATCTAGTGGTGGAGTGTTTAAATCCTTGCACTCTTTACAAAGTGCAATAATGTTTGTTAAAAAAAATCTAATGCATTAAAAAGACTAAATTTTATCATCTTTATATAGCTTTGAAGAAGATAAATTATACCATGTAATTAGGCAATCTTATCAACAATGACCATATCCTTTAACTATAAAGGCTTGGTAGCTAAACTAAATATGCATAATATATTACTTATATAGTTATATCTAATGATAATTTCACTTGATCATCATTTCACTTCTATGTCAAAGTAAATGCGAGTCCTCCATAATCATCAACCTCACAACAAATGCAAATATAACTTTATAAGAGCTTCTGCAAGCCTGTATGTTGCCTTCTTGACGCTTAGGTGGCAGGGGAAGGTGAAGGGCGACACAAGTTTCCGTGAGGAAGGTTCGTGGCGGCCATGACAAACAGCCAGGGACGAAATCTGTGAGACGGGGTGGAGAGAGAAGTAATAGGAACCGAAGTCGAGAATTTTACAACAGAAATCATCATGTCTTCTAGACGAAAAGAATCCGACCAATCACATTACAACAGTTCTACACTTCTACACCAACAAAACTATGGTTTGATTCTAGAATAAGCTGTACATCCATGCTTAAGCATCACATACAGGTTTCAAATCCCTAAACAAAGGGAACATACATGAAAAGATGGGACTGCTTACCGGAAGAGCCTCTGAACTGACCTTTTCGGTATCTTGCCTTCTAGTTTAAGCCTTCGGTATGCTTCTCGTATGTGGCACGGTCTAATTGGTCCACTCTCCTTCCGCTCTCTCATCACTACCTTGGCTGCAAAGTTATCATGACTTTGATATTACAATCCTTGCGTACTATTAAGTGATTTTGTCATAGGTGTCAGTTTTGACCAGTTTACTTGTAAAAAAAAGTTTGATTACACGATCGATTAGGGTAGTTTATTTATCTCAAACACGTCCAATCAAAAGAGTTTGGTAGAAGGGGAGAGTCTTAAATGTGTTGAACGGGTTAAAAATTGCCAAAATTTTATTATTTTAATGCATGCAACCCCTAACTTGATTTTACTCAAAGATTTAGTTTACTAATTTTAATAATAATGGTTTTGTAATCATAATTAATGCATTAAAATTTACAATAACTGAAATCTCAAGGAAAAGTGTTTGTAAGGTCAACCCAACCCGACTCTAGGCCTCTGTAAGTACAGTATCATCCCATCCATCTTGTCACTTGTAACACGCGTGAATGTGTGTTTGACAATGCCTAAATACCTGTTTCAACTAGTTCCCCAACAAAGATCTTTGCGATTCCAGATACCACAATGGTCATGGGCATTGAAATTTTGTTGCTCCCGGTGATGCTGCCTAATAACTGCATTTACGGGACAACATAACAGAAGAATGTTAATCACACAGATTATAAATTAAAAACTGTCAGAATTGCGCTCAATGAAGTTTCAAGCCTATTGTTAATACAAAAAATGACAGAAGTAACCCGATCAGTTGTTCATATTTGTCTACTTAACATTAGATACTATCATTGTTATTTATACGGTGTGAGGATTATAACAATAGACCCTGTGTCCTAGGATTGCTGAGATGAGACCCACAAAAATGAATATGAAGAAAGAGGTACCCTTTTCATGACCGATTTCTGAAATCCAGATCTTCGAAAAGATTCATATCTACTCATTTGATCCTCTGTAAACTGGGACAAAATAGACCTGCAAGAATAACGCTGCTAAGATTTGTATCTGCTCATTAACGGATGAAAAGATAAAACTTAGACAAAGATTCTATGTACGATCTCCTCATGTAAACATTATAGAAAAGAAGCCACATAACAATAATCATTTCAATATTATCATATTAATACCTAACAAGAAAAGCATATGTGGCAAAAATTAGTAGGTTGGATAACGGGTCTAAAACAGGTAACATAGATGAACATTCTTTGTCCCTTTTTCTAATTTTAAAATAATTTAAGTATCAAATATGATTGCAGATGCTATACTAATTACAATAATCTACTTATTTTGTATAAAGTGATTCCAGAGGTTGTAACCATTTGATACACTTCGGGTCACTTAAGCTAAGTTTTTAAATTGTAACCTTTTGATCTATTGAAGATAAAAACCAAAACTGACCCAGTTTTCGTTAAGATGGTTAAAATTGCCACCTCGAAATAAAATGATATAATCGTATGCCAACCAAAATCACATGATATACGGTTAAAAAAAGATTAACATGTCAAAACTTACTGCATCTTGGCCAACTTGGACGGATCACTGGAAGATGGAAACTTTCCAAGTTCAACATCCATGTTCTCCTCTTCTTCCTCGTCGTCATCTTCTTTGTTCTTAACAGTTTTGGAAGCTGCTGATGTGGAGGCTGATTTGATTGTTGTTTTTTGCTGGTTTAAAGGACGAATACTATTGTCACCATCAGCTCCCTGGGAACTAACAGTGGGTTGTACAGATGGATCTTGAGCTTCAGTGTCAGCATGACCAACGGGTGAATCAGGTGGTGACTCCTCTGCCGCCCCTTCAAAAGGATCCTTCGATTGCTTCATGGTATTTTCTTTATCTCTGTGTATTAAAAATGCATAAAGCTTCAGAACTCATTTTATTTTCAAACATTGGATAATCAATGTAATTCGCAACTATATTGGAAACGTTGTTTCTATGTAAAATTCAAGAACAAAAGGAAAATTATTGTGGTGAACTGGTGGATCACCCAACCAGACTCTACCCATTTTGACTCGTATAAATAATTTACCATTTTGACAGTCAGTCAACAGGCCCATTTTGGATAATCACATTAATAGGTTACAGATTCATCATGCAATCTACGAAAAGGTCAGAATAATCTCCATCAGTTTAAAGTAAAATAACTAAAATGAGTTCCTGTTGCTTTTCAATTCTCATCAAACACCGTTAATCCCTTTCCATAAACAAAGAGCTACATGTTGATATTTGGATTTCAAACATATGACTTTTTGCATGGAAACTTGGCATGACTCTCGATACAAACACGTGAGACTATAAGCCTATGAAACGCTTTACACTTTCTCAGTCATAAGTTCATATCAAATCTCACCACAAACATTTGTTACAACTTGTACTAAAGTTTGATGAGCATTCATTTTCCTTAAGGTTTATATCTTTTACAAAGTAAGGAAACCTAAAGCAGGATCTACATTCAGCCCTAGAACACCCTTTTTCAAAGGGAGCCGTTACTAGGACACCCTCCCAAAATAAATAAACACCTCTAGACTTTTATACAGGTTGTATAGCCCTACACAGGACGTATAGGGGGTCATATAGCCCTATACGGCGCGTGTAAACCCCTTTGACAGCCCCTGAATTTTTTTTCGTCTTCAGTGTCAAGTTTTGCTATACGCGTCGTATAGGCCTGTATGGGGCGTATAACCCTCTAACATCCCCTGAATTTTCCTCGTTTTCAGTGACGTTGACCCTACGTACAGCCCTGTACGAGGCGTATAGGAGGTGTCGATTTATATGAGTGGGTGTCTTGATTTTAGGACCCTCTTCAAAGATTCCCAAATTCGACTAATCAAATGTCTGGGGTTCGAAGATATGAAAGAAAACAACAATAAAATTGCAACAGTTCACATAATTATACGAACAAGAGTTCCATCATTGTCGATTGATAGAAATTGCAAGCGAAGCAACTGTTAATCGGGATTAATCGATATTTTCATCAATGGCTTTCCGATCGTAGCTTTAAAATTGACAGTAAATAAAGATCAAAAAGCACCAAAACGACAGAAAATCAAAGTAATTACGCGTGCAATTACTTCATTCCCAAAAACAACGCAAAATCTCTCAAGACTTACAAGTTAGAAATTAGGGTTTTGCATACGAATTAGGGCGATTTACAGTTACACAAAATGCAAACATAAACAAAGAATCATAAGAATCAAAGTGATATAGATGCAGTGAAAACCCATTTACCAGATTTCGTGTTTGATGACGATAATCTCTGTAACAAAGATATGAACATATGAACAAAAGCTTAATGCTTGAGGGGTTGAAGATGAAGATGCATTTACTTGATTTTATAATTTACATAAATGGTCTCCCAACTATTCAAGCATCTTATTCAAGTCCATTTTTCTGTGAGGTGTTGAAAACCCGAAAACCAAAAACTAAACTGTAACAGGAAAAAATTGTGAATTTGGCTTTTGGTTTGATTTGTAACTTTATCTGTATTGTGAATTTGGTTTTTGGTTCGGTTATCTGTTTTACAAAATCTTCTGGTTTTTGGTTCGGTTATCTGTTTTACAAAATCTTCGGCTCGGTTATTAGTGTTGTTATTAGTTTTATTAGGTTCAGAACTTCCAAATTTGAAGGTATTCAAATTGTGAATTTGTTTAATAGATTTATTCGGTTTGAATAGACATGTTTCAATTTAGTTCGGTTCAGATCGGTTAATGGATAGGCCCAAAAATATTTCATAACTAAATAAATCGAACCGTTAAATACCCTTAGTTTTTTTTTCTAATAGGTTTTCAAGCCATACTATGTCATTTTCCGGCATAAACTCTTTGTATAACTTAAATAAGTAGAGCATTATTACATTTATTTTATATATTTATTTAAATAACATTTACATATTTAAAAAAAATATACATAAGATATAACAAAGTTAGTTACAGTTTCTGACTACATATATACTTGTTTTGGTATAAAAACAAAAAAAAAGTATGTATATAAATTATGGGTCAGGATCCACATTAGTAAGTGAACCAATACCAACTTGTAACCATGAAGATGAACTCCCATTTGTATTATTCATGTCTTTCAACTCACTGAGTTTTGCCAACTTCATTTTACTCTCACCTTCACCATGTAAATTCTCCATTGTTGTTGTAATATGATCATCTTCATCACCATTATTTTTGTTTGATTGATGTTTAAGATCTTCTTTTAGGTTCATTGGAACTTGTAGCTCATGACGTGTTGTGGTGGTGTTGTTGCCGGAGACTGGGAGGTTGAGGTTTAAATCAAGTTCTTTAGGTATAGCTAAAGCTTTTTGATGAAGTTGTTCAATGTGTTCATGAAAGCTAAGCTTAGCTATATAGTTGTCTGGTGTGTAATTAGAAGTGAGCCAATGGCACCTTTTGTGGCCACCTAGGGCTTGACCGGATGCGAAAACCCGACCACAAATGGAGCACTTATGTACCTTTGATTTCCGCCCTGCTAATGGGATTGGACCTGTGCTAGGTTCATAGTCCGATTGGCTGGTGCTGGTATGTTTAAAGTCGCCATGGGTGATAACATCTTCATCTGTTAAGTTTTCATCAAACTGGTCATTTCGTGTAGCGAAACAACCTTTAACGTTCTTGTGACTCGCCCTATGTCCACCCAATGCTTGATGTGAAGTGAATACTTTTTTACACGCTTTACATTCAAACATACCTTTTGGAGTGGTGGTTGTCACCACTCCTTTGGCTTTATCTAGAACGGGTGGCGGTGGTGGTTTTGTAAAATTTGATAAAAGCACCGGAGAGAAAATGGAATTTCTCTTTTTTGTCTCTGACTCCATTTCCATCAAATCAACCCTAGAGTTCGACAACGCCATTAAACATTTAGCCAATGCAATATCCTCTTCATTTTCGCTATAACAAACCCTAGAAGATCTCTTCCTCTTACACCACCCGCTTGCACCACCACCAACGTGCCCAAACCCTCATCATCCTCATCAGTCTCCGGCGGCGAAACAAGAGGCGAACCCCAATCCGTTGTGGGATCATCTCCATCATCAAGACTCTCAATGTCATCTCCAACACCATGAGCTCTCATATGCCCGCCTAACGCTCTTCCACACATGAAACCCTTCTTGCAAACCTTGCAAAAATGCTTGAAATTCGGTTGTTGATCATCGGAACAAGCCATAAAGAAGATGAAATCAATCAAAGATGAGATTAATGGAGAATGTGATGATGGATTGGGTTATGATCTTGTAGTTGAAGTTGTCCTACTTTTTAGTAAGAGTAATGGTAAATGGAGTAGGACTTGAGTGTGTGTGACAAGTGGGAGGAGGGTAGTAGTTTTAGAAACTTAATATTTCTATGACTTGTATTAATGTTTGTTTGTAGTGGTCATGGTGGCTGCTGCCAATGGATGATGGAGAGAGGTGCACATATCTTGAAAATTATACAACCATCACTTTTCTTTCACCCTATATTATTTGTGCATGATCTTGAACACCAAGAAAAACGATCCATTGATAGAGAATTAATATAACTACTTTATTAGTGGAGATTAGACTAATACTAATATGCATGTAAATAGTAATTGGAAAACATAGGAGAATTTTCGTACGAACCACATAAAGCGATATGAAAATTGATTTCACTAATTCAATGGTTAAAATTGAGGTGGTAACAAGAACGTGACTAACAGTTAAACATACTTTCATTAATTTTAAACTTAAATAGTTTTTATATAATTATTATTTTAAAAAAATATACATAGAATCTAAAATTTTAGTATCTATAACTTAATATGGTATTGATATATTTTTTAAAAGAATACAATTTCCAAAAAGAAATACTAATGCAATGTTGATTATAAAAATACATCTAAAGTCTAGTTACAACGGTGCTTTTGAGTTGTCAATTACAATGGTGCGTCTAAAATACTAGTTACAACAGTGTTTTCGAGTAGTCAAATACAACGGTGCGTCTAAACTACTTATTACAGTGTCTCTAAATCAATTATGATAGTGTTTCTAAATTTAAGGTGGTGCGTCCAAGGTGTCCTTGCACAAACAATTACACTGTTGTATTTTAAAACCATATGTAATTTAACAGACGTATAAACTCTCACACAAAAATACAAGTGGCATGTTCTAGATCCTCATTAAACATTGCACATAAAAATCACTCTGTATGTTAACTGACCTCGACGTGTGTGTCAGGTGAAAACCATGTCAAGTTGGCATGATTGATCACCCGTGTATATATTCATGTCACAAATATAAACAGCAATCCAGACACACTTAAAACCATGTAAAACAAGGGTGTTAAAGTTGTAAAAGTAGTAAACAAGTTGGTTGGTTAATCTTATAAATCATTTATATTTTATTATAAATTTAAACACTTTGATGTGTTCACCCTTTTAATTTTGTACAACCCTAACTCTACTTTTCTTGTTAAATGATTTAGACATGTAGATTTTAGTATGACAATGTAGTAACTGGGTAGAAGTGACTAACCCAAAACACAAATATTTTCTCTTTGAGACTCTGTTGTGTTTCATGGTTTACGAGAGAGAAATATAACGATTATATAATAACATTTGAATAATCAAGTATGTCAAATGAAACGATAGATACTATAGTTGATGTAATTAATTTTAGTTCTTAACAGAAGTATTATGATGAGTATTTTTAAAAAATTAATGCTAATATGGTGTTATGTGACGTAAATATTTACATAATTACATTTGATAACAAGGTTCCTATCAAAGTCCTGATTAGTTTTACTTCTATGCGAATACATTATTCAAATATTCATATCTTCAGAATATTTGTATAGATCTTGCATCGTAAGAAAAGATGAAAGGGCCGTTACATAAAAATAAAGAACTCAAGGCCCAATTAAACTAGCGATGAAATTAGGCCCAACTCTTAAGAAATTTAGCCCATACTTGTAATAAGTTGTTTATTGTTAGCAATTTTTTCCTTAATTCTTTAAGCTTTCTCGCCTAAAAAGGGTGTTCCTATTACAATAAAGGATGTACATAAAGCATTGAAAGTCGTACGATGACATATATATGGGTCTTTTTTTAATTCATAAATATCATAATTAGTCAAAATAAATAAACAGTTATTATATATAATCAAATAAATAATTTAAAATTTTTATAATAGAATTGATAAACACATGACCCCGGCGTAACTTGGAATGTCGGGGATTGACCTCTCTTTCCATTTCTTTTCCTAAAGTTGATTTGGAGTTAATAATTATTAGAAAATAATAACAAAAACTGTTTTCTAGTGAAAAATTATATATTATCAATTTATTTAATGACTTCTTTACATACTATTCTATAACTAGCATGAAGGAAGCGTCTGGTCTATCACGAATTCACGATAAGGATAGAGAAACATGTTGCATAATGATGCACCCACATGTTAGCTTTTTTTATGACAAAGAAAATTATTATTTTTATTTAAAAAAATATTGTTTTATGGAAACGAGTAGTTTCCGGAAGTGGGTTTATCCTCATCTTGGTTGACAATAGTTGGGTCTTTTAGTATAAATGACTTGTGATAATCTAGCAAAGTAGGGCAGGATAGCAAGTGAGGTGATAA
Organism: Flaveria sonorensis; assembly: GCA_025506505.1. Lineage (NCBI taxonomy): Eukaryota > Viridiplantae > Streptophyta > Magnoliopsida > Asterales > Asteraceae > Flaveria > Flaveria sonorensis. The sequence continues at coordinate 3,122,000 of CM046426.1, forward strand.
GGAACAGAGTCTGTAGTTGCAGTTCTATCTTATTTTTTTTTTTAAGAAAAAGAGTGAATATATAGATAACTGATAGACTATATGCTTCTAGAACCTGAAGGAACTGAAGTTCCATCTCTTTTCCATTTCCATTCAAAAGTTCTTATGTGTTTTCGTGTTTCTTTGAGGCCAGAGTAAATGAACAAATTCATCTTTCAGCGATTGGTTATTCCTTTCCGTTCGTATCTCTTCGTTCTCGTATTTGATTGCTTTTTATGAAATTGCACTAGGAGTTAGTGCCCTTTCGCTAGGATGGGGCTCTGGGAGGAGTTTGTGCTTCATACAGCTCGGGCCAAAAGCTAGGTGGAATTCAATGAGATATTCGTAAAGTTGATTATTATAAAAGAAAGGCTAAAAGAATGAGACTCGTTATAGAATAAACAATGGATTACAAACGTATGATCATTACACTTCAGCTGGATTATTCTACTCCACCTCTTAGAAAGGAAAGAACTTAAATCAAAATATTTAATAACATGACAATGCATTTATGCAAACGTTCACACACAATGGAATTATGGGTCAAATGGAAACAAAATGGAATGTTTTTCTTTTTATTTTATCACTTCATAGGTACAGAAAGAAGCCCTATAGAGATTTTTTTGTATATAAATGATATTGTTTGTGTAATGTTTATTTATTTATTTATTTATTCTTTTTGTGTGTGTATTTATCTAACTAAAAATAATTTCTGCAAGTGTTATTAGATTAAGTGTCACATGTAACAAAACCTTATTACCTAATGGCTTTATAAGGAGGAGCTAATCTCTCGATTCCACATGCTTCACAATATATACAACTTAACGAATGAGAATGAGTTTATTTTTAAGTTGTAAGAATAGTTTAGCTAAACACGTAATTTTCCTATATAATAATACTCAAACAAATTAAATAATATAAATATTTTTTCTTCCTCTAAAGTAGGGAAATAAAGAAAAACCTGATATATTTCTATATTTCCATTATTCCTCACAAACACTTTATTATTTTTTTTAACGAGAAATATACGAACCTGTTACGGATGATAGACGTTATTTTGATCGGACTCACTTATTCGTTTTTCAGTCGGGATCGCACCTCAACCCCTACAGAAGAAAACTCATAAATGAAAAAACTCTATGACTCAACCTTAAGTATTTTTTATCAGAGTGAGAATATCCTAACAAAAGTTATATTTGCTTTATTACCATCAAGGTGTTGAAAATAAGACCTATATTCTCTCTACAATGATGTTTGAGTGTTGAATTATCTTTTCAGGTTGTGATAAAATCTTTTCTGAGTAAAATGATAAAATCTTTTCAGATTTTGGGTCATTAGATTTTTCGAGTAAATTATGATTTTAGTCTTTATGGTTCGGTGATTATATTTATTTTCATTATCTGATAGTGTTAGATTATAGAAACATAGTTGAAAAAAAGAATAAGGGTTAGACTATCCCCATCGCGGAGCCCGTGGCCGGCCCGTCGCCGACGTGGACCTCGCCCGCCGGAAGGGCGGCGATGGGGGGTGATGGGTTGAGGTGGGTAATCCGTCCGCAAGGGCGGTGGAGAGGGAGAGGTGGTGGTGGGCCCCACTATTAAAAAATAATTTTAAATTAAAATGTTTTAAAATCTTTTAATTAAAAAAATAATTTAAGTATAATATTTTAATTAAAATGTGTTAATTAAATAAAATTTAAATAAAAATTTTTTAATTTTTTTACATTTACAAAATATATTTTTTTAGAGTTTATTTTTTATTTTTTAAAATCTTTTTTATTTTATTCATAACGACTACTTTTTTGTTTTTTTCATGACGGCTAGTTTTTTTTTTATTCATAACGGCTACTTTTTTTGTTTTTTCATAACGGCTAGTTTTTTTGTTCTATTAATAACGGTTATTTTTTGTTTTATTCATAACGGTTAGTTTACGTATTATAAATATGTTTTAAATAGCTTTATTTAAGGTAAATAAAAAAAGAAAATGTAAGGTGAAAAAATAAAGGTGTTTGTGGGAAGGATAGTGTTGGGGGTAAAAAGTGTTTGTGAGAAGAATGGGTAAAGGTGAGTGGAAAGCTGATGTGACATGCTGATTAGGACTGTTTGTGAGAAATATGAGTTGTAGTATTGTGAACAGTCTTAGTGCCACATAGTTGATTGTGACAGTTGAAACTTTAGTGTTTAAACCGGTCAAATTCAAACTATTGGCCGAACACCGTTATAAGCACCAACCTTATGAACTTAACCATAATTAACTGTCTTACTCTTCGTTTTTTTTTCTGACATACACAAAAAGCAGGAATAAAAATGTTTTTGTATGTGTGTCATGTGAAGTATATGTACCGTTATAATGGATTAGACATATCATTATATACATGTGCATCAAAGCTAATTACATAACTAAATCAAACATCAGTAGGTTCCCTTTTGACGTGTTAAATGTAACATTATATATATGTTAAAGAAGTGAGTCAAACCTAAAAAGTTAGACATGTTGTTATAATGTGCTAGACACACTTTTATATTCTTGTGTATCAAAACTTAAAAAGAAAATGAACCAACCCTCAAAAGCTATATGTACAGTTTTAAGAATTCATCATCCTCTTGAAATAAACTAAATACATTATTATATGCACATACGTCAAAGCTTATGACAACAGTTGATCAAAAACTCAGAAGTTGGACATAGTGTTAAGTTGTAGTTAGTTGACATGTCATTTCAAATTTTAAAGAATAATGAAAATTAATATGATATGATTTGACAACGTTACAAACTTGACAAAAAATTATATCAAATTAATAAACCGGACCCAACAATAGAAATAAAATAATTAATGACATAAATCCCATTGATTTTCTATAATCGATTCTAGATAAAAATAAAAGATAAAAATATATCATATTTATCCGGTGGTGGGCTTAAATAAAATTTATGATAAAACATAAATAAAAATAAGTATGTTATAACGGTAAACTCAAAAAATATAATAATATTTTATTTTAAAGTTATCAGATGAAAAAAATATTTGAAATTGAATATAACTAATAAAATTATAACAATAGAAAAAAGAATGTCAGACTCTTATTGGGCATGTGTGCTCATCGTTAGAAAAAACTTTAGTCATCAATTTTCAAAAACTAATAACATTACAGTAGATCCAATTTAGTAATTGTTACTATTGTAGTGTTATTATTTTTTAAGGTTATACTATTTCTAAGGTTTATTCTTTGTTTTATAGAATACTTATTTACAACTTTACAGAATATATTGATTCTTCATAATAAATTTACAAAATTACTAAAACAAAATAGAAATAAAAATTTAAAAATGATAGAAAAACAAAGGATGTAAATTAAAAATTAATAAAATAGTAAAAAACAAAATATAAATAAAAAATCCAAAAATGAAAAAGAAACAAAAAATTTTACTTATAGTCGTAAAGCTCATTATAATCCCGTAAGTTAAAGTCACTACGAACAGTAATGATTACTACGAGCTATAAAAGCTTATGAGTTGGTTTATTTGATATTTTGTATAGCAATATATGTTGTATTAAATGATAAAATTCATATATAAAATGTTCAGATATCATGTTTGAGTGTGTATATAAGAGAACTACTCTTGTATCAAATACTATGATTAGACATAGAAATGATTTGAATGATTGGATGATGTAAAGTCACAATCACGAACGAAAAACTTCTGGTTAATATTTGTTATAAAAGGAGCCAATTATTTATAGTACAAAACAATTGCACGTTGCATGTTTCTCTTCATATGCATTCAAACATATGAGTACAAACACCATATCAAATGATTAGGAAAATCCAGAAAATTATTATTTTATTGTAGTTATTCAGAATGACATTTTTGTGTCACCTAAAATATATAATTTATATTTAAAATTTGTAAGATTACCAATTTTGACATCCAAAAACAAAAATAATAACAGAATTTGTGCAAAGAAGGTTTCCATTTAAAATATATAATTTATATTTAAAATTTGTAAGATGGTAATTTTGACATCCCAAAACAAAAATAATAACAGAATTTGTACAAAAAAAGGTTTCCATCTAACAAATGTTAGCACACATTGAATTACCGCAAGCTGTTTTAAACGGTACTTTAACCCTTGACTTTAAAAATAGTTACATAACTCTACCTTTAATAGCTTTACCATATATCTCACAAAGGTTACCGTTTTATAGATTATCTATACTATCTATAAAGCATATGAGATGGATATTTTAAAATATCATAAAATTAAGAACAGATATCTTATTTAATGCATAAGATACATCTATTTTTAAGGTTAAAATAGTATTTATAATATTATTTACAGATTACCCCTTACAGTTAGTTACATAATAACTTTACACTTAGTAATGTAATATCTGACCTATTTTGAAAATCCAATGGGAAATTTTATCATTAAATCAGTTTAAAGCTTTCATACAATGGGAAATTTTATCATTAAATCATTTTAGTTATTTTGGGTATTCAAATGTAACAAATGTGTTATTTAATCAATATATAATACTTTTCTAATTCATAAAATAAATTTTGTAAAGTTATAAAGTTTTATTTATCATTTGCGTGTTTTAGTTATTGAATTATGAGATTTAATTATTCAAACTAAACTTAATAATTAAATTAGAAGTTTTTTAGATTTACAAAAAAAATGCAAAGTTCTATAAACTATTATTTGATTTATAATTCAAATTATGTTTTAGTAAGTCTAGTGGTTAGAATGTTATTTTTAAAACTCAGATGAAAAGTTTTAAACATAAAATAATAACTTTCAAAAGTTTTAAACTCATATGGAACCAAATCTGTAAATATCTTAAAACCCAAACCATTTCCCCACCCTCTCCCGTCGACATCTCCGGCCAACTTCCGGCCTAATTCCGGCGACCCAACCACACAAAACAAATGGTTTAATACCCAATTGAACTGCCCATCAACCCTCGCGACCTAGATTCGAACTCGTGACCCACCATAATTGGAACTAATCGATTGTTTCAAGCCATTCAAATCGAAATCGAAATCCCATTCAAACCCAATCTATTTCAGCTCAATCTTAAAACAAACTGATTAATAAGACAAATAGAAACACATCTGTGGTCATTGCTAATTCAAAACATCCAATGATTTCAGTTAATTTTGCGTAACCATCCATCAATTCGAATCAAAACTTTCGAATCCTACATTGAACTTATTCGATTCGAAACAGTCACAAACCAACCTATTTAATCGAGGCTAAACATTCCATTCGATCCATTTTAACTATCAGTAGCATCAATTTCACATAAGATACACACATATATCGAACTCCATTATCGTCCCCGCTCGCGACCTGCTCTCCTTCTATTATCATCAAATTCGACATCAATCCAGGTAATCAAACATACACACACATTCGTATGTTTATAGTAATCAAAAGCCCCATGATTATTTTGATCAACAAGATCAAATTGTGTTTCGATTTGATACGAATCAAATTAGGGTTCATACGGAATTGGGATTTTCTGTAAATAAAGACTTATACATTCTTTTTCGGTTTTAAATGAGGTTCAAGGCTTTTGGCCCACTGGTTAGCACACAGAGCCTATAGAAAGGGGACCCGGGTTCAACCCCGGGCAGCCTCATCTAATATCTAAACACATTTTTAAATTATTTTAAAATTTCAAGAAAATATTATCACATTAAGTAAAACTATTTTGCTAATTTATGTTAATTAAGAATTTAGTTACTAATTTCTAGAAATTCTATAAAATTGTAATCTTCATTTGCTTTATTTTAAGTTTATAAATGCAAATATGATAACAATAATTATTCAATTAATTATTATCAAGTTTTTAAAATTAATTATTAATTAACACTTTAATACTACCATTACTTAATCAATTATTATAATTAATATTTAAGTAATATTTAATTTCACAAATGGATCACTATCATTTTCAATCCTAGTTACTTAATAATTTTATTCTATTTTATTTAGTCAAGTTATTACATTATTTTATTTAAAATTTTTGTTAAATTCAAATCCCAAATTGAGTAAAAACTATTTTGCTAATTTATGTAAAACCTATTTTGCTAATTTATGTTAATTCAGAATTTAGTTACTAATTTCTAGAAATTCTATAAAATTGTAACCTTCATTTGCTTTATTTTAAAGATTATATATGCTACAAAAATATCATAAGTTTATTTTTAAAATTTGTAAAAATTATGATAAAAACAATATATGTTATTTCTAATTATTTTGATTCAAAACTTATCACAAATATATTTTTTTTAAATAGTTACTTATTCAATTAATTATTTTTGATCAAGTTTTAAATAATTAATTATTAAATTAATTATTTCTTTTCACACTTTAATACTCAATAATTACTTAATCAATTATTATAAATTAAATATTTAAGTAATATTTAATTTCACAAATGGATCACTATCATTTTCAATCCTAGTTACTTAATAATTTTATTCTATTTTATTTAGTCAAGTTATTTCATTATTTTATTTAAAATTTTTGTTAAACTCAAATCCCAAATTGAAACTCTAATTCAAATCTAGTCCTTTAATCATATTATTATTCTAATAAAAAGACACCAAACCTTGGGTTGAACTGTGAAAAACTTTTGGTGTCAAGTCTAGCATTCTATCATTTTTAAATCCATTATAAAAATCAAAGTGAGTACTCATAGCCCTTTTTATGTGTTTTATATTTTGGAGAAATTATGCGATTCAATATTCCATCATTGATATTCATTGTTATTCTATTTTATTTTAAATTCAATTCAAGACATTACTTACATTTATGTGTTCATAGTTAGATAAACTTGAAGATAACACAATCATTATTTCATGCAACCACGGTAACAATGATAGATCTATTGGTTTGACAAACTCACCCCATTTGTTTAGTCGCATGGTGATTGGAACCAGAATTATTCATTCTAAAAGGTTTCGTCTGTGGACCGAGTCAATTCAGTCATTAGGGTTGATTTGTGTTGGTTTGTCTTTTATGTTACACTATTGCATTTATAAGTCTTGACATTAGCATGTGAATTGAATTATTTACAATCATTGTAATCAATCTATATATGTATGAAATCTATATAGAAGACTTCTTCCTGCCCATAAAGGATTTGGACCTAGATTTATAAAAGACTTTATTATGTTATTTAAATCTTTATTGCATTGTATTGTATTATTTGATTAGTATTATTCAATAAACATGACATTTAATATTATTTCAACTTATTTAATTCCATGTGCTATGAACAATCGATTCATATTCGTCCGCCCCGATTATTCCGCCGTCGGTCAAGTTATGACAAGTAACACTTACATATAATTTACATTATATACTCATAAACCAAAAAAACTGAATTTGTTTTAAGACTTCAGTTATATCTTTTAAATTTATCACGTTTAAAAACTTTTTGAGACTAAAATTATAGTCTGCCTTTTTTAAAACGTTTTAGTATAAACTTTTAGCTGAACCGATCTATATTATATAAGATACAATAAATTAATGCATAAATGTACAAGTATCATGCAAAACCTATTTGTTTGGTGTTTGAAATTTCAGTTAAAAAATATAATAGACTTTTATAAAAATACTACAAAAAAAAAACAAAATACCAGAATCACGCGCTAGATGTAAAGTATCACCTCGTCGCATTGTGCATGCAACCTTCTAGTAATAGTTTATGAGGGCCGACTCTCGAAAAAATAATTCGAGACCAAGTAAAATATGATTATTTAACCCACATCAACTTTAAACTTATAAATTTGTCCTTCTTAACCTCGATCATGGATGTTTTTATTGCTAGGGTGGAAGTTACGCACGATGTCATCCATTATGGATTGTTCTACTCAAGAATATTTAACTAAACTTTTCTTATCAACATAAAATGCACTCAAGTTGGGATATTTGAAGCTAAAAAATTCTAATAGCTCATATGTCTCATGTTGACACAACAAAATAACGTGTGATTCGTTTAATGTGTTACAAACACCCACCAAAGGACTTATGTGTCGCCCCTTCAATGCCTTGTAACCACTTCAACTCCCTAGACTTTCAAAAGTCTTACAACCAATTGAGTATTCGCCTTTTTGGCTCAATTCATCTCCTTCATTGTTCGATCCATGATGGAGTTCGAAGGATGACCAAAGATGCCAAATGTCATTGATTCACAAACATATATACTAGATGTTATTTTTGGCAATAAAAGAGGGAACCCATCCGTGTGGAAGAATGCCCACATGGATACCTTGTGTGAGCCCCCTATTTCATTTAGTTGAAAAATAAGAAAACTTTGTAAAATATTTTTATTGAACTCATATTTTATTATTTAATATAAATTTATTTTAAATATTATTATGTTCGGTGAAATACGTTTAAATAACACTTATTATATTATATAGAGTTAATCTCGGTTTTCGTCCACGAGTTTTGTAAATTGTCTCCACTTGAGTACTAATGTTTATTTTGTGTTCATTATTGGCTTGAATTTTGCAAATCATTTATATTTTCATCATTTTGACTAACAGTGTTAACTTTTCCTATTAAATTTTTCTAGAAAAACCAAAATACCCCTAGGGACCTAAATAATTTATTAAAAATCTTACCATCTCACTTTCAACTTCTATCTCTACTCGCTCTCTCTCTCTCTCCCCCCTCCCCTCCCTTTCTCCACCGCAAAACGCCACCTCTTTCCCCCACCCTCGGGCAACCACAACCACTACCACCATCCCACCTAATTCCATTCCCTCCCCCATCCATTCATATTCAACCCTCCTCCCTCATCACCACTGCCACACCTTCAACTCTCATCCATTCTCCGTTCACGCTCAGCCTTTTTCTCCGGCTCCTGCTACGGTGCCGACCAACGACGGTCAGTTTTTTTTTCGACCATCTGTTTTAAGCTCTCATTCTATGCTCTATTCATACACTGTGAACACATTCATTGATTTGATTTTGAAAAAAAATCACATGAATTAGGTTTTTGATTTTGGAAATTGAATGTTATTGATATCCAGTTGTTCATGATTTTGTATACTTAGATGTTTAGAGCTGGGATTGAGAATTGATTGAATATTTTGTTTCATAGATTTTATTAATTTGGGGGCAATTTCATTCAGTTTCTTCCATTTGATTTTATTTGAAGGAAGCATCATGATTTTTCTATAAAGATTAGGGCTTCGTGTTATAGGTCGGTTACTGGTGTTGTGATGGTGATGGTGTGTACTGGTGGTGGACAGATTAGGGCGCAGGTGTGTGTGGAGGGCTAGAGGGCTTTGATTTTGGGGGCGGCCGCTGCTGTGGTGTTTGATTGCTGGTGTTGCGGTGGTCGATGGTCAGTGTAGCGGTGGTGATAGTGTGGCAGCGGTGGTGGAGAAGGTGATTGTGGCGTTGTTGATGGTCGGTGTTGCAAGGGAGTAAAACTAAAGAAGAAGGGGAGGGGGTCGAGTGTGTATTTAATATAAATATAAATGTCTATTTTAATATTTAGTTTATTATTGAATGAGGGGTATTTTAGTAATTTGACAATCACTTAACAGAGCAAAAGTTAACACCATTAGTAAAAAATACGAAAATAGAAACGATTTGCAAAGCTCAAGCCAATAATGAAGGTAAAATAAACATTGGTACTCAAGTGAAGACAATTTGCAAACCCTAGGGAACAAAACCGAGATTAACTCTATTATATAATAATATAAAAGTCTACCCGCATGCATAATTATATAAAAACTCCTCTAAATTTGCAAATTTGGAAATATATAAATATATTTAAAATATTTTTATTGACTACAAAGTTTTATAATATTATTTTTAGTTTCTTTTGTTTATTTACTGATGTTTTATAACATTATTAAAATTGTAAGAGAAAAAACCCAATAAGATTTGCTATAGATCGATGAGCTATCACTCTAAATCAAACGCCTAAAGATGTTTTGTTCCATAAGAACCCTTGAGAAGTCTAATGAATCCCATAATTCCAAACCCTCAAAAGTTAAATCCAAGTTAGAAAATAAAAATAAAAGAACCATGCAATCATGCATAAAAACGCGTAATTTCTAAGTCATTATTTGAAATTAATTAGCTAACTTATCATATAAATTATGGGTGCTATAAGGAGTTGAAGTGGTTACAAGGCAAACCTGGTTTTAACAACAATGATGAGAAGATAATTAAGCAACAACAATGAAAAGAGGGTGATCAATAATCACTTTTTGAAGAAGTCGATTATCGTAATTCGTTATTCCGCCCCACAACCCACACTTATGTATTAAGTATTTAGGGTTTTTTTATATATAATTCATTGGTCTTTTCGGGTAATACGGGTTTTCATTGGGTTCGGACCGGACTAGACCAAGGACCGAAATAACTTAACTTAGGACTGAGGACCGGACCACATGTATGTAGAATGGGTTGGGTTGGTCCGATCTTTGGATTTTTTGGTCCTGTTTTTCGGGTCGGCCCGTATTTTGCTCACCCCTATCCTTATATATAGTGTCATGTTTTTTTCGAAGAAATATACGACAAACAAAACCTTATATATATGACACCATAGTAAAGTTTTTTTAACAATAATTCTTATTACTTATTAGCAAAAAAATAATCATCAAACTTACACACTGCAAGATTTGAAGTAATCACAACCACCCAGTTGAGAGTATACCATTTACCACCAACCTATCCCCTTAAAGACATCATAGCGAAATATCACGTCGTTTGGTCCATATGACAAGTATGAGGTCATGAGAGCGTTTTCTGTACGATGATTCTAAATAAATGCGAACTTTATACTTAAGTGTGTTTGAACGTAAGTAATTTCATTCAGATAAACAAAACCAGACTATAAACTTCTATGAACAAATAATACAATTAATACGAGTTTGTCAAATCTTGTAATATTTTAACTTTTATATACCTAGTTAAGGTAAAATGGTGAGTATGAGGACAATTTCCACCTATTTATTTATGAATAATTGATTTGGTTATCATGCAAATCTAAAAATTAAGGGCCGCATGCACCCGGCCTCATTCTCTAAAACTCTCATTTTCTTATCTTTCAAATTCTCTAAGTTTTAAACTAAAATCATATAAATTTCTAAGTAAATCCAAAACAATAATAATAACCAGAACATAAAAGGAAAAAGTTCCTTACTAACACACTTAGTACAGCATCAACATCCACTTAAACCAGCATCATCATTTTTACTTTTCTTAAGATTAATTGAATCCAACAAATTTAATAAAATCCATAAATTGAATTCAAAATTTTAATTTGAGTAAAGAAATATACAAGGCCTTTAAACTATATTAATAACATACACTAGTTTCAATTTTTGAGACAAGAGGAGTAGCAAGGTTGATTTTGCATCTGTTGAAACAAAGCAGCCATTCTAGTGTAAGCTTCCATTGTCATTGGCTGCAAAAACATGAAATTCAATTAAAGCAAGAATATAATATGAACAAATGAGTTTATCATATGAAAAATCTACCTGCTGTGATTGGCTTGCAATGAAGGCAGCCATTTGATCATTAAGGTTTTGGGCTCGATCTCCGGTTGTGTGCATATCCCACGAGGCCATCATCGGTTGCATGAAGGTGGACGGGTGGAAGACTGGCGGCATTACAGGCATGTTGGGGTGGTTGCCACCGATGGCGTTCAAGTCCATGACTCCTGGCATTGTCATTCCCATGCCCATTCCCATTCCCATCGGGTTCATCATGGCCATTTGAAGTTGTTGTTGTTGCATTGCTAATGGCATCATCATAGGTGACATGTTCATTCTACCCATCATGTGGATTTGTGCTTGTAGTTGTTTTAGGTATTCGATCACTTCATCCAGCATTGATGCTTTATCAGTCTGAATGATATCGAAACTAAAGTTTTATCAAGCTCGTTGACATAATACTATAAAACAAATTATTGAAATCAACAGGTGTGTAAGTTGTAACCAAAGATGCCAGCTGACCTAGTGACCATGCTTCATTAGATTTTATTATAAAACTTAAGGTTCTTAAAAAAAAAACAAGAGTTTGACGTATTAATTATAGTGGGCGGAGAAAAGATATACATAGACCGCAAAACCAAATATTTATCTTTAGTTATTGTGCAAATTAGATACGATTTAATAAAAAAAGTGATTAAGGACGTTGCATACCTTATTAGCATTTGGAATGAGCTTTTGTAATGTCTTCATTTTCTCATTGATCTTGTCTCTTCGTCTCTATTGATTTTATCAAATTGTTACATAATAACAATTATTCCAAATTTAATTTAAAAAAACATTTTAATCATTAAGGTTAAGATAAAGAACTTGTTAATTACCCGTTCAGACTGATTATGAATTGCAGCTGCTCTACTTCTTTTAGTCGAAATTGAAGATTTCCCTTTTCCTTTCTTCTTTTCTTCAGATTCGTTTTTCTAAATAAATAATCACATTAAATAATATCACATATTTGGTAAGTAAGTGTGAATGTTTACTTAATGATTTAATAAATCTGTGACTGATAACAAAATATCTAAACCAGAATGAATTATAAACATAGTTGAATATGGTTGTAAATTAAAGAAGAAAAAGAAAATTCACTTATCAAGTTTTTTGCACTAATATTTTATTATATTATCTTTTAGTGAAAAAATATGCTATACAATTTTATTTTTCTTAGCTTATGTATATAGAATTTATACAACTAAAAAAAGGTGATGTTCTTTAATATAGTTGGTAAAGGGCACAATTATATGAATAAGTTTAAGATTTTGATTTCTATTTATTCTAGCTTTAATGAAAACGTGTATTACACGAGTTGAATAAATAAAATATTAAATAGAATAAAATTTTATTAATTATAAAATAATATGTGATTTAAATTATGTATGAGTAACGACTATGAGTAATAAAATAACAATATCAACTTTTTAAAATTTTATTTTTAAACTTTTTTTGTTTTTCCTAAAAATAAATTAAGCATTTCGTTTCAAAACAAAACATTTTAAAAAAATGTCATTTTTAAAATATTTCATGTTTAAAAACAAGTATGATGTTTTAAAAGATTTTCTTTTTATAAAAATTTATTTCTATAGAAATGAACATTAATAAAAACATCTATTTCTTATTCTTTAAAAAAATATCTTTTAATAAAAAAAAGAAATTAAATAATATAATTAGTAATTAATGAAGTTATTTAATATGAGAGAGAAACATAAATTTTTTATTAAGAATGAATGTTGTGTTATCATATGTCATCTCTAGTTACTTTTTTATTATAATAAAAAATAAAAAGATTCACAATACATGCTAAAATATTTGCTTTTAAAACCATCATGTTAGAAGTGTTTGATAATCTTTAATGATTTTATTAAAATATTAGCTTTGAAATAATATCTTTTGTTCACTTAAAATCACATCTTAATTAAGTTATAGAAACATACAAAATATTCAAAATATATAATTTATTCAGTCAGAAAGCTCAACATAATATTATCAAACAACTTTTTTATAAAATCTATTTATATTTAATTTTTTTTGTTACCTATATCTTCAATTACATCTTATTTACGTTAGTAAACCATGTTTAAACACAAATAATATTCTTAAATTATTTATAAAACGTTTACCTGAGGTCTACTGTGACAAACGGAGTCATGTTCATCAGGAGTCGTCGATTTGGCCGACCGTTTGCCGGAGATAGTATCCTCCGGCGACCCCATGGAAGTAGACGTGAACCCTTTCACACCCAATTTCCGCTCCCGCGTTTCGCCCGTCATCTGCCGGCTACTCTCCATCCCGAAAGTTTCACTCCCGCTCACACTCTGGTCCCGGCAACTGCTCCAGTCATTAACTGCCGGGACCGTGGCCCCGCCACAAACAAACCCCGACCTGTCACTGCCGCACGATCCTACGCGCGTGGAGCATCCTGCTCTCCCGCCGTTGGTACCGGACAACAGTGCCGGTGGTGGCTGTGTGGCGGAGCCTGGCACCAGCGCGTCCATTGTTGTGGCTGTGGACGCGCTTATGGTGCCAGATGCAATAGCTTTTGCAGAGCTGTTGTAGTCCAGCCATGGAACTAGGTCGTCGGGGTAGAGGTTTGTAGTCGGTTTGTGGTGGGGTTGGAGGGTGGCTTGGTCGACTATCGCCTCGAGGGTCTCGGCGGCGCGTGGCTTATCCCAGGTGTATTTGGTTGGAGATGCGGTACCGGCGGGATGGGATTTGAACACCATGCGGGGTGGACCTAAGCCATGCATGGCTAGTTGTCCATTTTTCCATGTTAATTCGGCTACTTCATAATCTAGCCTGCATGAAAAATAATATATACTTAATTATGTATAGATAATAATAATAATAATATTCTTCATTGTAAAATTTATAAATGATCAATGTATAAATTCATTTATTTACTTTGTTATTTTCAAGTGCTGTTTAACTATATGTCCGCTTTATTGCTACGAACTATCTAAAATACATCAGATTTCAACAATTTTGTTTTGCCTTTAATGTACTTAATTATCCAAAATACATGAGATTTATTGATGAAGTGAGGTGTGTAAAGCACTTAAAATTATAAAAAGCAAAGATCAAAGATTATTTGGTATTTTATAGTCAAAACAATAATGGTAAATATAATTAATGTAGCAATACATGTTATATATAGTATACTATACATTTCTTGTTGAAGATGCAATTGAAAGATTTAAGATTAATTTAGGAGAGTTTGTAACACAAAACCTTTTTTTTTATGTTTAAACATCACCAAATTAACTTACATTTAGGTAAGATTTAACTCGTATCATTTTTGTATGAATAATTAACAATATCACTAAATATTGCATCACAACAGCTACCAACCCTTTATTAATTAGCAATAGTAAAACTTTTATAGCTAATTATATTGTGGCGATTGAAGAATATATAAACATGTAATTTATCATCTTCATATATAACTCAACAACGATATAAGGCATAGCCAAAATATAGGGAAAAAAAAGAGCGAGATCAAGATGAAGAAAGATAGGAACATACGTTGGAACATCAAGATTAGAAGACATGGAGTTCGAATTAAAGGCAGCTTTTAGACGTCCAGGATCAGAACTATTATCTTCTAAGTCCCAACTTGGTACACACTGAGTCATTAATGTTTCAAACTCTAAGCTCACAACAAAGATATTGAAATGTAAATATATAGCGTTTTATGGTTGATTAGAATATGTGGTACATGATCATAAGAAAAAAGAAGCAACAGCTGCCTTTGGGATGAATATATGGATTAGGAATGCTTGGGGTCACATTTGCTATGGTAGCAAATTGATTCACAAGTGCATTTATTGTTGGGGTATAAGTTATGATAAGAACAATGTCATAAAGAGTAAAAAGGACCACAAATTATTTATTATTATCATTTAAATATTCCATATATCCTAAAAGATTGCACTTGTTCATATTTGAAACAAACATATGATAAATGTATTTGCTTGTTTTTGGTGCCGGTAGTACTGCATGCTTCACAACTAAATACGGATGCCATTTATGGCAAAATAAATAAAGAGTGCAAAAATTATTATTAAAATGTACTTTAGAGCGTTGAAGCGTGTCTTGGACACAATAAATCATAGATCAAAAATATTTAATTATAATAAAAATAAATACGATATTTGTATTATACAAAAAACATCAAAGTAGCTATCGTGAGGAGAGGAAGCCGTATAATACAAACAATATTATTGACATATCAGCACAACTCTTTTAAAATCAAAATCAATTATCCATCAAAATTCTCGAGATATAGTACTTTAATTTCTAGCAAAACACATGAACGCTAATGATTTAGTGATGAAAGTTTCAATTTGGTGATAATCAGGGCGCAAAGAACATGCTAAAGTTCCTCTCGGTTACAAAAAAAATTCATGTAATGGTAGTTTGATTTGGTGATGATCAAGGTGCGGAAAACATGACAAGGAGCATGAAGAAAATGACATTGACATAGGTTGTGTAATTATTTATATATTGTTGCGTTATTATAACATATGGTGTGTAATTCATGTATAAATAATTATATATGGTTACATAATTTCTTCATAATTAGTTAACATGGTGCCTGATTATGACGCGAAAACATATACTCTTGTCCTAAGTCACGTGTCGTATTCTCGTGGCTTAATTAGCTTATCACGTTAATCTTAGCTTATAATATAACCTACCTTACAAGTTTAACTAGTTTTATGGTTACATGAATTTAATTAAAAATATATTTTTTAAAAACGAACTCTTACGCTCACTTAAGGTAATATTAAATCTACATTATTTGTCAATGATAATATATTAACCCTTAATTAATTGGAAGTGACATCATTCCTCCACATTGATACAATTTTATTTCATGTCATTTGATGATAAAAGAATAGTATAATCTGTATAAACTCAAATGAAAAAAAATCAAAGATACGGATATTTTGAGCAATTATCAATGGACCATTATGGAAAGATACGGAAGGAAAGAGTGAGACAATAATTGGGAATTTGTTCATTTATGTAGTTGGAGTTGTCAAATTTAGTGAAGTTGTCTATATATATGGTTAATAAATTTAGTTTTTCTTTGAAAATGTAAGAATGGTTAATAAAATTAGTTTTTCTTTAAAAATGTAAGAATAACTTTTGATAATTGATTAATTCTAAAAAATAATAATTAAGATTAAGTGGTTAAGTGACAAATGAAAGATGGTTAACATTTCTTAGTTCTTTGTTTAAATATTAAAAAAAAAAAGACTTACAACAACTATAAGTGATCTAATGATAAAAATATATGGATCTCATTAAAAAGGTGTTGGTTTTAGTCCCACTTGAGGTGCTCAGTAAATTTAAAATGAAGTAGAGTATTTTCAAGTAAGGAACTTAAAATTAAAAAAAAAAAACTTAATATATATTAACTTTTTAATTTTAAATATATTTTAATCCTTTGCATATCTTTTATTTTAAAGTTATATTATTAAATCCAGTTGAAAAGCAGTGTGTCTAACCCCATGCAACGGTATTATACACTATTGATTACTACGCATGATTTGATGTTAATTACAATGATAAGATTCACTATTGATTACAACGATGCACCTTACTCCATTAGAGTGGCATGTAAAATCCACTACAAGAATGGGTTTAATCCATTCCCACGATGCATTTAATCAATTACGATAATACGTCTAACAAATTACAATGAATTTTGTTATACACTTGATTACGGCGTGTGTCTAATCAATTATAGCGTTTTTGTAATGAGTTTTGAAGCATTGTTGATTATTATGAAGTATTGTAATTTTCTAAATCTAATACCATAGTACAACGAAACCCTTTACAAGTCATAAGCCAATGTGTTGACCGAAAGTGGGTACATCGAAACCCTTTACAATAGTGGTAGAAGTGTAGGCAATGTGTTGACCGAAAGTGGGTACATCGAAACCCTTTACAAGAGTACAACGAAACCCTTTACAAGTCATAAGCCAATGTGAAACGGTTAAGTTCTAAGATGTTTTAGATGCGATAAAAGAGTTAATCATGATATGTCTTTGTTTGTGAAGTAATGATATTTGAACTATTTAACATGTTCAAAGCTTACCAAAGTAAGTTGATTGTTATTAGCATGTATTTAGTTCCAAATTCATTATGCATATTTATTCCAATTCGTAGTAGCTAGTTATTTACAATAGTTGGTTGAATTAATTCTTGTCTTTAATGTAGCCAATTATCTTTCTTTGCTTCATCACAAATATGCCGTCTTTTTTGTTTAAGTTCTATATAAGTTTATAATTTTGAGTAATACATTTATATGTAATGCTTGTGACATGTACAAGGAAAGAGAAAAATACTTAAAGATAGAGTTGAAATGTTTGAATTGATATCAGTATCAATTTCACTTAAAGAAGTGACATAACACTTGTAACAAAACTTTTTAAACTATAAGATAGAGTTGAGCAGAATATATAATTCAAAATAAATTTATAGAATAACGATACTAATCATAGATTATATATAAAATGACTTCTATTTTAGATAAACTTTTTACTTACACAAACAAATATATACTAATAGTTTAGAACTATAGATATCCGGTCACTCACAATCTGGTATGAAAGTGAGATACGTTAGTAATGAAATATCCTAGTGGTAATGTGATTTCTTTCTAATCAAAAGATCGAAGGTTTAAATACTCAAAGCGCGTGTATAGATGATTAATAATAGTATTTTAAGGGTTGTTCTAAATCAAATTGAGATTCTTGATTGATGTGGAGCATTTCTATTGGAACACGAGTTGTAGGTAGAGATGGAGAGAGTGAACCATATTTAGCCACCGAAGGTTAACCACCACCACACGAGCCATCCCCACACCCACCGTCAAGGCTAGTCCTACTTGTCCATACATGTTGGATTCTTGTCCCTTATAATATCATTTTTGAATCTAATTCCATCCTATTTTTATTAAAAAAGAATACACAAATTGAATATTAATAATCCTAACTTTCACTTATTATTCGATAATAATTCTTATTATTAATTTGATCTGTGATAATCTTAATTTTTTACTTTTATTACTAGTGGCAATCCTAATAGCATAATTATCATAGATTCAAACTCGGTTTGCATTTATTTTCCGCCCGATTTCGCTTATATGTTACTTCATTCCATTCATATATAATCGTTATTGTGAGTGTAATCAAGTGAAAATTAAGCGTTAATTTTTTAGAATTATGTTATTGAGACTGTTATCGGTAATAAAAGTGGAAGCTTAGAGTGTTACTGGTCAAATTTATAGTATAGATTATTATTGGCTAAAACGTAAAATAACAACTAAAAGTTTAAAACTAATATTCATGTAAGTATTTATGCACTCAAAATTCATATAATTGTACTTATAGTTTCAAACAATGTCAAAAATATACAAGTTTATATATGTACTTATAACGATAATTTCAAAAAACAACATCAAAATGTTAACATTGATCAAGAAACACAAGAGTTATGAGTAATAAGCGTGACGACAAGCGAGAAAAAAGTTGACAAGTAACATCGAAAAGAAAACTGAGTCTATGTAAAACAGTCGGTGTGTGATTAACGTTGACCTTGTTGACATTATTGGTTTCGACAAGAGTTATATTTTTTGTCACAACTCATCAGTACTTTTTAATTATATGTGATGTATTGTGATTTATACGTTGCTATAACCGGTCTTTTCAATTGAAAATGAAGTCTATTGAGTTTTTGAAACTCGATCATGAAGGAAGACACTACAATATATGTTTTACATAAGAGACCTACACTTGATTTTTATCCAAGTGAATTGTATATGTACGATAGGAACATTTGGCTACATGTGTCTGGTTTTTATTTTGATTTTACTCCTTATAAGACTTGCATTCAAAAGTTCCCTAAGTGTTCACACATAAGTTCCCCACTCCATATCTTCTATATATGGTGTCTTTTAAACTTTTTTAACTTTATGATATTTGAAAATTGTTTGACTCATCATTAACTAATTGTTAATGGTCAACCTTTTAACCTTAGATGATTGTCATACTTCTCGTTCATATACTCACCTTTTATATCATGTAACTTTCATCTTTTTTCACTTAAGGTTTTCTACTTCACTTGAAACACTTTTAAACATTTTAAAGGCGCTCTTATATATAATTAAGTAGACATTACCCTAATAGATGAAGTCATAGTTGAAATACCCATGTCTAGCGATTGAACTAATTATCGTCTTCAAACTTGGTAAATTTTTTGGGTTCTATATATCATCTCTCATCTCAACTTATTCGTCTTTTAAGAGCATTTCAACGTCTATTAACAGAATGATTTCATGATAATGAATAATCATAATCAGATAACATATAATACTGACTTTACAATACAAGTTAGTATGTAGGGCTTTTATATTGTTTGAAAGCTAACATGTTAGATGTTTGAAAACAAATGAGACATTCAATATCCAACAAGTATCAAACTAACAATAAGTTGGTAAAACGATTACATTTCAAACTTACCGTTCATTGATCTCACAATGAAACCACATTAACCACATTATCGTCCCTAACCGTAAGAAATTATTGTTATTAAAAATTAATTAATTATTTGACATGATAATAATTAGCAACTTCAGTACAAAAACCAAAAAGTTAATGCTAATTATTTAGTAGATCTCTAATTATTTAGACTAGATTTTGTTACATCTTTGTAAAACACTTTTTTTCCCATTTTTCTCATAGTTTAATTGCATTAAATAAAAGAATAATCTTTTAAGTTAGGTTTCTTAGGGATTTATCAATTAAGAACCGTAGACAATAGTACTTTGGAACACAAGTTTTTAGTACAACATCAACTTTAGTAATAGGTTGGCATATGCCTTGAAGTCGACAACAAAAAATAATACACATTTAAAAGGAGAATCTTATCAGCCAATATGTTAGCAACTTGCTTTAAGTCAATTTCAAATGATCGGACGTCGAAGATGATATGTGAGGACCAATGTGCCTAATTGCTATTTATTGACAAAGAGAAAGCATGACCAATCTGTCTATGTTTTCGGTGACTTTAACAAGTCGGGACCGATTCCTACACCAAGATTGATAGCCAATTAGGACCATCTATCGATATAAACCACCCTACAACCAATCTCCACCATAAGGATGAGATTTGTTAACGGAATAATGAAATATAGAGGACATAATATTATTCTACTTTATGGTGGATTTGGCATGGTCAATTCGAAGAATAAACCAAAGATGTAAAACCAAAAGATGTGGTTCATTCATAACTCGTTTACATGTGATGTAACACTTAAAGTGTTTACATTCGAATGTAACACTATAAAAAATCATATTTTCTCATTTGATATCTTGGTTTTTAAATTTATTGCTATAAGGTTGTTTTTGATTTCTAAATATTAAGCAGTAATGATGGTATTTTCAATATTTAAGGTTAAACCTTTTTGGATTGTGAATCTAGCAATTTCGTGTTTTCTATCTAAAACTTATTGTTTTACTGTTGTATAAAAATAACTTAAAATAAATAGAAATGTAAGTTTACAAGTCTCGTCTTTTCTTTGAATGTATTTTTTGGTCTTTCTTAGATTGATTTTGGCAAGTAGAAGGAAGGTTATTAGATATCTCTGGAAAGCCGACCTGAACCATACGTGCAAGTTTCTCTACATGTGGCTCGTCCGTGATGACTTCTTTGGATTGGCGTGAACAAGCGGATCAATCACTAAACGAGGATGCTTCCTCCAACATGAGCAAACCTTTTTAAAAGTGGTTAGGAATAGGCGCACCTCTCACAGCCAGGTTCTATTAAGGTAAATTCTCTGTGACCTCCCACCCTTCACAACATCCTTGCTTCTTGCTTTGAATAGCTACTTGATGAAAGAGTAGAAAGAGTAGCAAGAACACGAGGTTGTCCTCTCCCGACCTAGTAGTTCAGCAACTACTATTGTGGTTTTTGGCAATGGGGATCCCCCATTCCGAAAGGTTACAAGGCCGACCATTAGGTCCAAAGTTGTATGCCACAACTATAGTAACGATAGACTCACTGCTTCATCGGGTTATTGTACATTTCAAGCCGAACATATATTTCCTGTATATCGCTCCACAACGAGAAGAGGGGTGTGTACCTCCAACAACAATAAGATGGAACCATAGGCTTCTATGCTAGGAGGTTTACGGGGGTATCGGTGATCTAATCATCTCAACTCTCCATTTTCTGGCATGCTATAATAATGCAAATATTGAAATTTTAAAGGGTATTTTTAATAATAGAATAGGTATTTCTTGTAAATTTGAGATGATTAAAATTATTATATATAAAAATTAATCTTGCCTTGGAATGATTAGAGAATCAAAGGGATGTAATTATATATTTATATAAAGATCCTTTTGAGAATTGATTCCTTGGAGGACCAACCTAATAAGGACCGTTGAGCACCATGAAAATACATCTTTAATAATGTACCTGCTCCTTTTTATCAAGTAAACTTAATAATAAAACAGAATCTAATTATTGAAAATCTTTCGAGATGCTAGATATTTCTAGTTTCTTCCTTTGAAATTTAATGCTAATAATTCTAGTTAATATTTTTTGCTACAAATCCTATTTAGATGGTATCTGATTGTTGGGTTGGACCATTTTTAGATATTTTAAACTTGGATGTGAGCTTCAACATTTAAGGATCCGGTTGCGAGGTGACCCGAGACCGTAACCCCAAAAACACACTCGAGGGGGTCATGATAGTTTCGTCTAGATCACGATGTATAATATGCAATGAGTGTATGCAAGAAACAAAAAGTATAAGTGAGGGAGAAAGTGCAAGATGAGAAGCAAGGATGAATTTTATAGTTTATGTATAAAAAACATATGATAGAACTATTAATTATAATTCGATCATATGTTCATAACTTATCAACCTGATGTCATAAGCCAAAATTCAAAAACAAATAATAATATGATCAATACAAACCATGCACATAACGCACAAGGTTGATAGAATGATCGACTTTATACCTAGAATTGAACTAATTCAAACAAATCAATAACAAAAATATCCACGGTCGATATGTGAATTGACATTGTCTTGATCAAACAAGTAAAGTTGTCGATCTTTACTCTTTCAAGCCAATCATCAACGTCAACAAAGTCTATTTCAAGAAAACTAAAGTGTTAAGCAAATTAGTGCAAGAAATAATAATAATACATACTAGGGGTGTCAAAATTTCTTGATTGTCTAAGTAATCTAGATTCTTAAATCTTTCTCACCATCAAAGAATATCTAGTCTATGCTTTACAAGATACTTTAAAACTCCATGGATCAAAAAGAAAGGTTTGAAAGTAAATCTCTAAACAGAAAATTGACAAAAAGGAAAAAAAGTTGCAAGAAATTGAAGTCTAGGGGTGAAATACTGAAATGTTCACCCACAATCCCACATTAAGCCCAACAAAATATCTTGTAGCCATATGGCCCATATCTATCTCATTGGGCCTCTCATTAAATCTCCGTGTGTTTTTTACATTACATAAAGCCGAATAAGTTTTGTTTTGGCTTTTTTTTTATGAAAATGAATTTAATGTAAAAAAAAGGTGAATTATATTCCCATAGGTAATTATTGAAAAATTATAAACCAATGCTAAAAAGTAAAAATGATTAATGAGATATTTGGGCATATAAGTTTACTAAGGTTATGTGTTATATAACCGTAAGTGGTTATTATGAGTGTCATGTAGATGGCTCTTGGTATTGATACACTACCCCTCGCTTGGGTGTGGCCCTCCTTGGTATTACCATAGTCACAGGCGTTGGATGTGTGTCATTCTCATTACATCTCACTCTGATTTAATTTAAGCCACTTAAATTAAAACATATGTATATATCACTCCGAATAAAAACTAGTCACACATTCTAACCAATGACACCTATTTTTTAATGTAAATTTAACCACATCCACCGCCTACATGGATACGTTTTTTTCTCACACTCACTAATCACTATATCATAACATATAACTTGAAGTAAGAAGTGATTAATGAGATATGTTAAAAGTAAAATAGGACTTAAACCAGAAGGTGTGTGCCGGTTAAAAAAAATAACAAATCAACCTTTTTTGGTACATTTATGGGGTGGGGCCGCCCACGCCGTCAGGCCACATGTGGCGGCGTCGAGCGGCAACACCGCCGCCCCCCTTCGTATTTTTTCAATTTCTCGGCATGTTGATGCCGTGTGGTGTGGCAACACTGCCACCCCTAAATTTACACTATTTGGCCAAAAGTTAATTTCTTTTTGAGGGTGAACTTGTTATATATATAAAAAATTTACACTATTTGGTCAAAAATTTACACCGTCGGATTAAAAATTAACAGTACTGACTAAAAAATAGGGCCCCCGAGCCCCTACAATATTTGCCTATGGCCGCACGCGTTGCATAGCGTCTTCGGGCCCAACAGTCTCATTCTCCATTGAGGGGTCTTCTCCGATGCGCAGTGTGTGCATCGCCGGACGAAGACACCGGACTCCGGTGACGTTTCCGGCGATGAAGATTGAAGATGTAGGTGATGTGTGAATCTCTGTTTTTGTATTTGATGTTTCGGAGATGTGAGTTGTGGGTACTATATAGGTGGTGTTGTTTGATGGTGCTCTGGGTCTCTTGGTTCTTGATGTGCTGTGAGTTGAGGTGGTTTCCGAAGGGAAGTTTATGGTTCCGACGATGTTGTTCGCCGGAAATTAGTGACGGAGTCGTCGTTGAATGTTGGTAGCCATTCGAGCTCCGCCACTTCATCACTCTACAAAATCAAATGTTTTAGACCAGACTTGAACGCGAACCAGACCAATTAAAGATTTACTGGTCGGATCGAATTTAAGATACGCATCATGTTATAAAAAAAATATAAATATTGCAATAAAGATACTCAAACATTAAGAAAAATTTCTAACAAATAACCAAGTTTCATCATTATTTTATTGAAGTTAACAAAAATTTGTTCACTATTTTCTTAAATTTAATAAAATAGTTAAATTCGGTTTCTCCATTTGAGTTTTACAAACATGACCATTTTCCATCAAAAATTTAAAAATCTTAGATTATCTCTAAAAAAGTTTATCAGTTTTCCCAATTTAAGTAAAAAAGTTTTTTATCAGTTGATTTAAATTCAGTTTTTTCAGTTTTACAAACATGAACATTCAATTCTTACATTGCTGATTTCTTATGATTTAACTTTATAATTTGTCTCTGGCTAGTGATTTTAGAAAAATAAGCTGTTTTGGACCTTTTTGATATGGTTAACATTTAACAAGGAAACAAGGTTAAAAATGTAAACTAAGAAAAAGTAAGGGGGCAGATAAAAAGATGTAAGAAAGTAAATAAAAGTCAGAAAGAGGACCAATATTGACAAACATGGATAATGGGGGGTTGCATTATTGACAAACACAATACTCGGATGTTTCACATTTTCATCCCTGAACTATTTGGTCAATATCAAAAAACAACTATTGATTTATTTTGTTCGTTCCCTAACTTCAATTATAAATCAATTCATTGATATATGTAACTTAACCTAAGCCCAAACCTAAACTTTTTATTGCGTATAAACACAGTGGATCTTTGTATTAGGAGGAATAAACTTCCGTGTACAAGTGAAAAAAAAAAACGGTTTTAGAACCGAAACCACCTACCTGAACCGGAACCAAACCAGCCCGTATGAACCAGTTTGAAACTGTAACCAATACATGACGGTTAGGAACCGATATAAACCATAAATTTATATTTCTCCGTAGTTGTACCAGTTCGAAATTAGAACCAAGATGGTCAAAACCGGATTAAACCAAAAAATTACCGATAAAAAACTAGTCAACAACTCGAATCAGACTGATCTGGTTTTAACTTAAACTGGTTTTGACTGGAACTGGTACCTAGAACCGGCTTGAAGGAAAAAAAATGGTTTCGTTCACCTTTACTTCCGTGTGTTTTTCGAGTTGGCATTGACGATTTAGGTGCTGTTTGTTTTTTCTGCATCAAAATGTTTGCAGTCTGCAGATCACATCTGCAGGAGAAGATGTGGACCAAATGTCTGCAGTCTGCAAGAAGAAGACTGTTTATTCAATGTAGTACAAAGAGTGTGTATTTAAGCACCATCTCCATACCTCCACAACCACCCACATCAACAAGCTTCAATCTTTCACAACTTTCATAGAGTCTTCAAAATGCAAAAGCCATCTACAACGGTCAAGTCCCCTTCGCAAGACGCATAGGCTTCCGAGCACCAGCCGATGGTGTCGCCATCCCAAACGCCAACGGCGCCATTCCGACAGTAAACACCAACGGAATCCCCCTCGGAACTGGGTTAGTGGGCACCCAATACGCCGGAAACCTAAACCAAAACAACAATCAGAACCAAATAGCAGCCCAATTGGGACCAGACGGGCTAGGGTTAGGGTTCGGGACCATAACCGTGATCGACGACCTCTTGAGCCGTGGGCGTTTGAGGGTTCGAGCTGGCTCATCGCCACCGGTGGTTGCACCCATTTCAGGGGAATCGGGTGTTGAAATCGGTGGTTCTTGACGGTGGTGGAGTGACGGTGGGTGGTTGTGGTTGGTGGGTGTTGGGATGTCAAAAGCGGTGGCGAGATGAGGGGTGATTAGGAATTGAGGGAATTTGCATGGGGTTGTTGCAGATGTTGGATCAGAGACTCACAATGAAGAAAGATTCGAGAGAGAAGACTGGGGATGATGAGAAGATTAGAAAGGATCCTGGGTGTAAGGAGAGGGTGAGAAGAGGTGAGAAGAGGTTAGAAGTAACAAGACCATGTCTGCACCAAAAAGACTTCGCGCAGACGTTTTTTAATGAAACGTCTTCGAAAAAACAAACGCACTGCAGAGCCTCATGTCTGCGTATGGTCTTCTTGGTGCAGACATAAGAGGTCACACAGACCTTTTTAGAAAAAACAAACACCCCCTTAGTCACTTTAAGACATCTTTTATATTGTTGGTAACTAAGTTATGGTTGTCACTTTTTGAGATGGAAAAACGTGATAAAAAACGTGTTAATTTATTTTAGATTTCGTAAATATAAATAACGACGATGAGGATAATATTATATCCTTTGAATATCTAGAGGTATTTAATATTAAATGGCATTAAGTGGATCGGTTGTTAAAAGACATTTAACCTAATAACATCTAGTTGTATAATAGGTGTTTCATCGTTTAAAGATTGATAGTTTAAATCTTGTACCAGGAGTTAGGTGATTTTAAAAGTTAATTAAAAACGATTATAAAAACTAGATTAGTTGTTGAATAAATAGCATAACATAATGTGCAAGTACATTTCTTGGAGTTAGATTGTTAGCGAGAACTCAAATAGTTGTCGAGTGATATCATGTTCTATGACATTGACATTTGACCTTTAGATAAGATTAAATGTGTGTTTGTTCCTAGTGAGATAAGTGTTTTGTAATTGTCATGAAGAGGAGAGTTAACTAAAAAGAAAACTAACATTCTAAAACAATCAATCTAAATAATAAAAAGATATAGTAGTTTAACTTAATTTTTAGAATTTGAACCATGCTATCACTCGATATATATGTGTCGATGCACATACGATAAGAGACCTCATACGAATCGCCCTTCACGCGCCATCTCTCGCAATCCAACTTACAGTCTTACCCGTTCCATCTTCATAAAGTTAACTTTAAAGTTTAAAATATATTTGCACAAGATTCATTACATAACAATAGTCACTTGAACATATTAATTTACTAGTACTAGTATAATAACTCGTGTAATGAAAATTTAAAAAATTATATAATGATATTTTTAAATAAGATAAGATTGAGTTACATATAAATAAGTATTTTAAGTAAAAATAACAATAGTATCATTTAAAACTTTTATTTTATAAGATTGTGTTTTTTAATTGATTTTTAAGACATTTTGATTCCCATTAGTCTCCCTAGATAAAGTACTCGCTATGATAAGAAGATGATTCACTGGATAGTGGCTCCAGGGGTGGGTCAAAAGGTATAGGATTTGAAAAGGGCAAGCAGACACAAGAACACAAATAGAAGATTCAACAAAGTTTGAAAGTGTTTTTCTGAGAAGGTTAATTGGGTGAGTTGAAAAAAAAATCATCTTAATAAAACCAAAAAAACAGTACTAAAATAGTTCGTATTTTTAAACATATATTTTTGTTCAAGAAAATTTTTGTGTCTTATACATTTTTTAAAGTGTTTTTAATAAAAAAAAATATAGTTTTAAATTTATAAAATATTTATTCTTTATATTGAAAATATTTTAAATAATATAATTACTATATAATATTTTTATTATGTATTAGAAGAGAGATGCTGAAAAATAAAAAAAATAATTTTTAATATGTTAACACGTGACATCTTAAAATCTTCTAATAATATAATAGTATATATATATATATATATATATATATATATATATATATATATATATATATATATATATATATATATATATATATATATATATATATATATATATATATATATATATATATATATATATATATATATATATATATATATATATATATAATCTTCCTTCATCATATAACCTTCATTTAAGTTTAACTCAATTCAAACTTTTATCAAGGAGATCACGGTCGGTCTCACTCATGAAGATTATGTAGGTACTATTTATCCTCTTATATGACATAAGATATTCAAACTTACAAAGTTTGTAAAATATGAATTTGTCAACAAAAAAGTAGTTGAAAAACATTAAAGAAATGTTTTATAACAAGGACAAAAGAGTAAGTTTCTATCCACCATTCTTGACTCTTCACATCCTCAGGCCCCTCTCTCCTCCTTCCATAACTGAAAACGACTACAAGCAACCTTTACGTACATATCCTTCACATGTTTACACACACCAACATCCACACGTGTGCAACTCTCTCTATATATACATATATTGAAAATCATCAAAATTAACATGTTAATTTTTAACCCATGTTTTAATCATTATAACCATAGACTATTTACCCAAAAAAAAGTGTGATTAACATTTTAATGCATGTAACAAAAGTATGTTAAATCTTAGCCGGGACCGCACCCCCAACCCCTTCAATAGGAAACTCATTGCTGAGAAAACCTCCCGACTTAACTCTAAACATTTTAATCAAAGTATGACTTGAACTCGTGAATTTTAATATTTACATCTTATGAGTACCTCACAAAAACCCATTGTAGAGTTTTTAATTAGTTGGGTTTGAATGATGGGCTAAAAAGTCATTATTTATTTTGAAAATATCCAAGAGTCAATGATCATTTGAAATAAAATATGGTCAACAGTCTTGATGATTTTCCCCTATACACATGTATCACTTGTATTTGTGTGTATATATATTATATTTATATGAGTAAGATTAGGATTCATTAGTAAGAAAAGATGGATGTTGAAAGAGTATGTTGTATGTGTGGCGACATCGGCTTTCCCGACAAGATTTTCAGGTGCATCAACTGTCACCACCGCTACCAACACTCGTACGTCTCCTTCACTCACAACCACCGTCTCAACCACCGTCTCTATATCTCACACACTCATGTATACATATAGGGTCTATAGCGTCTAGCAATAGGGGCTACATGTTTTGTGTCGACATGAAAGCCTGCCTCTAGTGACGACATGTCGACGCGACACAGTTATAAAATCTAGACGCAATAGTTCTCTTTTCTTGAAAGTTCTCCATAACATGAATTTTAAATCTTTGTATAAACAATTGCATCATTTTATACATGTAGGTATTGCAGCAGCAGTTATAATGAATCATCGGAGCCACCGCAGCTATGTGACTGGTGCCGGACCGACGAAACCAAAACCTCCGAAAACAGCGGTTTGTCGAAGAAACCGACCGCGAAACTAGACGTCGGGATCGGCCACCGGTCGGAAAATTCGGGCAACAAGATCAAACAGCAAGATCGTGAAGAGGGTAGCTCGGAGAAAGGTAAACCACCCACCGGAGCTCCGTCACCGAGGACCCGGAGGTACAAGCTTCTCAAGGATGTTATGTGTTAAAATGAATGAATAAATAAATAAGCAATCTGTATGTATTCTTATAAATGATAATGATCCAAAAAGAGAGTAGGAAAAACTGTTGTTTTTGGTCATCCAGAATTGGTTATATGATCTTTTATAAAGTGATTCTTATTGATACACTAACTATCTTTATTGAAAATGTTAAACAACAGTTTACAGAAAGATAAACGGCAGTATACTTTAGTTTATAGGGATGGTTCATATAATATAACCTATTATTATTGATAAACTGTAGTTTACAACGCAAATTGTGGTTTATAAGGATCTTCCTATTTTAATAAAAGGTAAATGGGTGTGTCAAGTGTCAACATCACATTTATTTTCATCAAACTTTTTCTGCTTCTTTCTCTTATTAAATAACTACATTAATTACTAATAATATTATTTATTTTTATATTATAATTAGTTTTTTAATAAATTAAGAAAGATATCTTTTTATTAATGTTATTTCTATAGAAAAAGTTTTTTATAATTTTTTTTTTAAAATCAAACTATTTTTACGTAATATTTTAAAATTGATTTTTCTAAAGTAAATTATTTATACAACAAAAATAATTAAAATAGAGAGTTATAGTAAGGACATTTTTAAAAATAAAAATTTTTTAAAACGTTATTTTGAAACAAAGTGTTTAATTTATCTTTTAAAAAAAAATTAAAAAGTTCATATTATTGTTTTATTACTTATCGTTATTACTCATACGTAATTTCAATGATATCATGCTTAGTATATCGTTTTATAATTTTTATTTTATTTTATATTTTATTTATTCAACCCATGTAATACACGGGTTTACTAAAGCTAGTGATGTATATAATGCATAACCGCCAATGTGGGGTTAGCCCACTTGGTAGAGGCTTTGTCTTTTAAAGGGGAGGTCTTGGGTTCAATCTCAAGCAATGGTGTAATTTGGTGTAGTGTAAGAGTAGTATTCGTCTGCCGTTCAAAAATATATAACCTTTTATAAATGGTGTGCGTTATTGAGTTGTATAATATAATCTATTGATATCATATCTAATTTAGCATCGGTGAGTTGTATGTTTATTAGTGCTTAACATATGATCATTATCTTTAAGTCTATAATTATAATATATGTTGTATGTATTATTGAATGGTACTAAATATATGTACGTTTTTATTTCATTTTATAACATTTAAAAACTATGTTGTAGACGTTTGACGTCTATATCAACATCATGATATGATTATGCATTGTTTTTGTTTCTTTTACGAAAAGGAAAAAAATATTGAGATGAAAACTTTGATCCTTCTACTGATGTTGAAGGAAAACTAAAAACATTGGAATGAACATAGTTCCTGATGCAATGACATATTGATAGATCGTACGCTTGAATAAGAAGTATGATTGTCTTCTGATTTATCTGATCTTATTTGTGGGTTTTATAATAACAAGTTTATGATAAAGAAAAGCTTATTTTTTTTAGTTTCTTCGGAATTACACCCAAACCTCCTACACTTCTTTGCTTGCAAACCGTAAACCAAATGCATTGGCATAGTGTAAAGTATTGCTAATTGATATTTGTTGCTATTTACTTGTCACTTAGATTGGTAGTCAATGTTAAACTATGATAATCATGTCCAATGAAATGGATGAATACCATGCCATTGTCTTGTTGTTTAGTACTATGTGAAAAATAAATAAATTATTATTTTGTGTTGTTTGCTAAACATGAAAACATGAATAAATGAAATACGGTGGTGGTGGTTTGGGGATGTTAAAATAACCGAAAACCTAATCTAATTTATAAGCGGGAAAAAAAGACAGACCAAATTGTGATTTGATTTTCGATTTGGTTTCATTTCTTATATCATTCATGCATATGAAAGCCTATCTTAATTATTTAATTTTTTATAAAAGAAAAATTATATAAAAAATTAATGATAAATTTATATATATGGTAATAGCTCCTTTAGACAAGTCAGGTACATGTTTCTTTGATTGCAGGGTAATATTAAATTTGAGTTGGTTGGGGAAAATAATATTTACTTGAGTGAAAAGGGCATGATGACGATGGTGGTGGGGTTTAATTTGATTATGGTTTTGTCCTAGCATTTAATAAACCAAAGCATTTATTGTCAACCTATTGTGCTAATGTGTGTGTATATATGTATGTATGCATGCATGTGTGTTTATACACATTAAGATATGCCTATGTATGTCTATGAATACGGACATACATATTACGTATTTATGTAGGTATGCATCTATGTTTGCATGCATGTAATATGTATTTGTTATTAAATATAATATATAATAACTTATACATGTTTTGTCCATGATCATGAGAATATATATAGATTGTCATGTTTGGTTTAACCTTACTAAAAAGATAATGGAGTTCGCAATTAAGAGTGAGACATCAAGGAAGGAGATTAGGTCACTCGGTGTTCTCCCGGGTGGTGGAAAGAGAAAAAAAGGTGTATCACATGAAGGGAAGTGATTGGCGGTGGAGATGATGATAGTGGGAAAAACCAGTGAAAATTCACCGCGTGAGACTGAAAACCAAACAAAATATCAAAGTGGTGTGGGGGAATTTGACCCGAGGAAACTCAGGAAAACCAGCCCCTTGTTTTTAAGGAAAATGGAGAAACTCGGGTGTCTCTGTGTCCCCTTAGAACCAAAGGGGCACTGGCTAGTGGTTAGACACACCATGTTCTCTCATTTCTACTCGTGTTTGATCTTTTTTACCCCCTAGTGTTTTAATTCTGTTTTTTTTTTAAATTTATTACAACCTTTTGTTTTTCATTTTTTTTATTTGTTTACTGTTTTGTTGACATTCTCAAAGTCTGGTTAATTATTGTTAAATTTTCTTTGTTCTAGCTTTTATATTTTCATTGTTTTTTTATGTTTCATGTTTTCTTTTAGTATCAAGATTCATATTATTTTCCTCTTATTTTAACATTACAAATTCAAACACTACCATTGTATCCATGTTGAAAAATATACTATCATGATTTACGATTATAAGTATAAAAAAAATTGATAACCTCAGTGTAGCGCGAAGTTTTAATACTAGCTTATGTTAAATAGAACCTTCTATTATACAGATCAAGATTGGTACAATCTAGAGTCTACATATAAGTGTAGAGTCTACATTGCTTGTATGCCTTTAGTACGAGGCTTATAGTGACAACCTTAAATTTCACTTACAAGCAATGTCAATTTTGTCTGGCAGCTTGACTATAAGAGGTATACAATACTATTTGCCATGCATATGTTTTTTTTCCAGTTTTGGGGGATTTTATAAGTGTAGTATAACACTATATGACAGTGGAGTTAAAAAGCTATATGTGTAGTTACTATACGATACGTATAATTTTTTGTCTTTTTTATAAACACTTATACAACATATTTGAGCAATTTTTAATAATATTTAGCAATTTTGAACGTCAGATTCCTCTTGATTGCTTTTTGGCACACGTGACACGTTAGAATATTTGCTAACAAAATAGTTGTTGTCCCACAATGACATCGCTAATGAATCGATTGAATTAAAAGAACCAAATAAATATACTTGAGTGAATTAAGATATAGCTTATAGAATTAAGAAATAATTACAATCGACAATTATTCGTTATATGGTAAATTTTGATGCAATTTTACGTCGCGTCAAATAATTTGAACATAAAAGTTGACTAGAAACTAAAACTTATATGTTGTATATCACCAAATACCACGCATAGAAAGTGACCAGATGTCATGTATAATGTTGTATGTGTTGTATAGGTTCTCCTTATACAACATATTGTATCAAGTGAGCGAGTGAATGATATGACAACCAACAATTTATGTTGAAATTGAAAAAACCTTACGTCTAGCATAATGTTATACGAGTCATATGGTGCACGTCAATTTATCGTAAGGAGGTGTTAGATTAATAGGACCCATTTTGAATAACTATGATGTGCTTTGTTATTGGTCTGGGGCTTTGGGCTCAAGAAGAATTAGCCCAAGTGTCACTTTAACCTTTTATCTTTTTTATTTTTATAACATCCTCATCTGTTGAGCTCAGATTTATTCAACCTCAATCGACAAGAACTTATGGCGTTTAAATTGTACGTGTTAATATATTTATCGAGTTCTAATCAAGTTTGTGACTTTGTGGTATTATATAAACATTGTTAAGCTAATCAAGCTTAAATTTCAAATCTAGCAAGTTTTTTTACCAATAAGTTCGGCTAGTCGACCTGATTTCTTTTCAAGCCAAACTTAAACCTACACAAATGCTACTAGAAAGAACAAGTTTCCAACGCAAAGATTCGACGGAAATACGTTTGGAACACCCATTTCGGACACATTTATGACATAAATGTGTTGTCAGAAAATACCTCATAGGAAACTTTTTGTAAATAAATACAAGAAAAACTTATTTTTATAACTATTCATTTCAATTCTCGTAGTGAATTATGCATTAGGATTAGATTTGATGAGTGTGTGAATTTCTATTATAAATAAATAAAAGAAAAACTTAATTTTCATGACAACAATATCTTCCACAATCAAATATATACTCTATTTTTTTATAATCATTAGTAAATGTTTTAAAAAAATAAAGTATTCTGGTATTACAGACTTTCACGTGAAGGTTACGTGAAACTTCGATATGAAGGCTACAAACTTTGTGGACATACGTTATGCAATTCTTTGGTGATTATGATAAGATATATGGGATTTGTTTGTATTAAGGCAATATCTAAAGGGTTTAAGTGTAAGTTCTCTTCTAGGAAGATGACAATTTGACTATTTGAGACTTTCTTTGACTAATTGACTTTGACCATACACTTGACGTGCTTATTGGGTCTGAATAGGTAAAGAAAAAAAAGTGTTGTTATTTCAAAAGACAAGGATATACATAAAGTATAATATGTAAACATAGTAAAAATAAAAATGTAATAATACAGTTTATTTTATGTTGTTATATTAGAAAGGTGCATGATGCCCGGTACACGCATGCTCTGAGGGTGTCTGGTCGGAATTTGATATGTGCACCCTTACCTTTCATTTTTATAAGAGATTGTTTTTATAACTCAAACAAGTGACATCCAAGTCACATGAAAACAACCTTGTCATTGTTCGAAGCTCCGACTGAAATGTTATATAAACTGTTTATATAATCTTATTAATTAATATATTATAGATAAGAAAAGAAAACCGGATTTATTCATTTGTGTTTTTAGATAATTTGTTTCCTTCTTTATATGCCACAAACATTCATTATTAACATTATTTTGTTTATCTTCTATTGCTTGAAAAAACGATCATCCTAACTATGAAATATTAATTATTTTTCATATTATTCTGGTTAATATAGAACAAAACAAATAGCAGTTACATAAATTCTTGAAAATTCGTTAGTTGACTTAGAAAGGTCTGTGATAGCATGTGTTTGACGTTAGGTGGTAGCAGCCAACCGACGACCGTTGGAAAGTTCCTTATGTTTTACTCAAAATATCATTATTATAGATTCACCAACCTTTGTAGCTATACAATTCTGTGTTACTAAAATCACTATTTCCATAAGTGCACCCTAAAGTGGGACCGACTGGTTAAACTGAAAACGTCAGTGTCTAAATTAAATAGCGAGCTAAATAACCGAACATAAACGAATCAAAAAGTTTTAAGTGAATCTGGCTGACTAGTTCGGTTTTAAAATCGAGCCAAACGATTAAATTGTCAAAGCTACCATTTCTTAATTTTTGGTTTAAAAAACTTTGGTTAAACTTGAGAATAGTCATGGTGTGTAGTTAAAATGTTAGTTTTGGAATATGAATACTAAATAAAAACGGAAGATGAAATATATATGTAACACCATTACTATAAAAATATGTATAATCACCTTCATTCCAAATGTTTTCTATAAAATCAAGAAAAATTATACAAATAAAAAACAACGTATACAATAATCATAATAAGTGTAAGATTGAGACGGTTAGTGTCATTTTAGTTAAAGTATTATGTTCAAAATCTTATATCCCCTTCATCTATATCTTGTATTTTTTTTTTCAACTAAACTTACGAGATCCATCAATACTCTACTAACAACATGATCAGGTACTTTATCATAGCTCTCATTGCCGAAGTGTCCTTCAAGAGTTAATACCAGAAAACCAGTAAAACAAGATTCGAACCCAAGATCTCTGCAAGATATATCTTATGTCTTTGTAGTTATACACGAGATCAAAATCATCGCTACCGCGATGCTCCACCGCGATAATCCAACCTCCATCTTCGAACTAACACCATGATTCGAAGACATATCCGATTGTGACAACGACTCGATGTTAAAACTAGGGTTCGATCCATAAAGCTGTTGTATTCCTACAATATCATCAACCTTCAACTCAGTCTTTTTCTCCCTAGGTTTCAAACTAGGGTACATCACAGACTCCTTCACAAAACTATGAGCTAACCCTAACACATGACCGATTTCATGCGTTGCTACCGACTCCAAATCGATCGCCACCGCGGATTCCTCCAATTCGAAGTCTACCGCCCATGTCTCCGCCGCATCAAGGTGGAGTTTCCCACTTTCCGGCGAAAACCCATGAGCTAAAACACCTAAAACACCGTCAAAAGGCTCTCCATCGTCGTGATCACCGTGGTAAAACCCGATCTTGATGTCGGAAAACGCGTAATCTTCGGTCTCGGTGAAGTTCACCGGAATCACTGATGACCACCGGGAGAAAGATCGCCGGAAGATGAGTTTTATGTCATCAAGCTTCACGTTTGAGATAATATTATTAGGGGAAAATGCATATGTTAGAGTTGCGTGCATGGCACGTGACCACCTTGGCTTGCCATTGAAGTATTTATAATGTTGGATTGCGTGCACTTTTTGTGATCGTGTCGTGTGCATGTCCTGCACGCCACATCTCGGTAACATCATTTGGGATATTGTTTTGGAGTTGAGTTTTCCGGTGACGGTGAGGCCGTGTTTTTGTTGGTATCGGGTTATCGCGACCTCGAGTTCGTCGTTGAATTTGTTGTCAAAGGTTGTGTTGGAGAACTCAAGGTACCCGAAATGTTGCATGTAGTTTTTGAGATCTGATATGCCGCTGATGTGGCTGCCTTTGCTTGCGTTGAGGTATTTTGTGAAGTGGCTCCAGGTGGAGTTGTGGTGGTTTGTGGGGGAGATTACGGTGGTTGCTGGCGGCGGCCGTGGCGGTGTTCTCGCCGGTGAACATGTGGGAGAGAAGAGTAAGAGGAGAAAGAATGAGAAGTGCATGGTGGAGTTGGAGACATGAAAGTGAGATTTGGGTTATATAGGAATAATATGGTGACATATTGTGTACTTGTGCACTTTGTAACAAAGTGTTGAATTTTCAATAGTTTGGAAACTATGGTGTTAAATTAATTAATAAAATAAACCTTATAATAATCTATTTAGGTATATGTAAAAGTACACTAATAGGCTATTGAGACATGCTTCTTCTTTCTCTACATATACATATAAAATTATAAATAAAGAGTAATAGAGAGAAGGTGTTCTTATAACCTAAATCAATGTTCAAATAACCAAAAACTTATTTAAAATTAGAAATATTAAGTATCTACAAACCAAAAAACTAACATTTAACAACAGTTTTATTTTTTAAAACCAACTCTTAATTTAATTATATATATATATATATATATATATATATATATATATATATGTGTGTGTGTGTGTGTGTGTGTGTGTGTTTATAGCATATTTATGTGTTTATACTTTATATGACAAGTTTCCTGACAAGATTTATTTAGAATATCAACTTGGGTTAAAAGACTATCTTTTATGGGATAACAATTAAATTAGTTTATATAGAAATAGAATAATTAAAAAAACAATAATATTCATTATCCTGTCTACGCATAATAAACAATGAATTCATTTTAGGCTAAAAACAACTATAATCAAATTATTCGTAGTCTGGCTTGGATCATTGTTTTTCAATTTTTTTAAATTTCTTTTAGGGATTGGGATTATAGGTTTGGTGGAATTGTAGGGATTATGCTGATTTTGCAAGTCATGAACGGGAAGAAGATTGTATGTTACAACATACAACAACATAGGCAACTTGGACTATGTTCCACTTGTTACGATCTTGTTGATGTGTGGAATGTTTGTAGTTCGCTCATTAAAGTTAATATTCTCACAACCAAACTTTATAAAAAAGATTCACGCTCAGTTTTCATGGTTGTCAGACGAGGGACAATCCATTAGCAATCTGCTCCAAGTTGACCTTACATTGTCCAACCCTTCGCTAACGAATTTTCTTCTTTAACCTTTACTTACGAATTTGACCGTCGGTGAAAGTCGCTATTTTTTAATGTAAACAAAGTTTTTTTAAGTGAAATTAAGTAAATATATGCTGATTACGTGAGTAATTTTTCTAGACAACTTAAACTTATTCTTATGGATAAGATGACAACTTAAACTTATTCTTATTGGATAAGATGGTTTCACAGATCACTTGATTAACCCTTTAATTTTATACTTCTCTTTTAATGTATTTTCATTCTCAACTTAAACTTGGTATTTTGAAATATAATAGATAAATGAGCATGAGTTTTGTAGTTTAAATGCAATTCTATTTAACTAGTTAACGTCTCCGCGTGTTGCAGTGGAAACACGACTCGGTTTTTTATAGTATTCATGTAATGTCGATATATGAAATTATATGAAATATTATATATCAAAAGTTATTATATGTCAAAACGTTGATAAAAGTAAATATGAAGTAGTGATAAATTCATAAAAAAAACTTAAATCTAAGTAAATACAAAGGCACGTCATGACTTTGTAGCCTAGTGGTATTAGTGATTGTTCTATATAATATGGTGTGAGTTCAAATTCTTATAAATACAAGGCTCGATGGTATAAAGAGTAAAAAAAATTATTGTTTTGAAAAAATAACGAAAATGCACGTTGAGCCGTTGAGAAAAGGCAACACATATGAAACTTTATATAAAAAGAACGAAAATTTTACGTTAAGTGAAGAAATTTATAAAATTCAAATATTTTTTTAATAAAAATGTTGTTATAAAAAAATAAAACTAAGCAAAAACTATAAATTAAACATAAAAACATTTATTATTTTTGAAAATAAAGTCATCTAATATAATTTCTCTCTCTATTTGAGTGAAAAAGAAAAAGCAATGGGGATAAAAAGTTAAGTGAGTGTCTTGCATTAGAGTGACTTTTGCAAGAAAATCAAACTTTAGGGGCTGCTATATAAACTTATAATAATTTACTGTATGTGCTGACATATTGTTTTTATAATATA
Source organism: Flaveria sonorensis (assembly GCA_025506505.1). Classification (NCBI taxonomy): domain Eukaryota; kingdom Viridiplantae; phylum Streptophyta; class Magnoliopsida; order Asterales; family Asteraceae; genus Flaveria; species Flaveria sonorensis. Next base: position 3,160,924 of record CM046426.1, read on the forward strand.
ACTAGAAATTGAGGCCGCACGTTGCCGCGGGTCTCTTTTGGGTTTGGAATTTTATGAAATTATGATCTGCATGTTACTACAGGTAAAAAAAGTACTATGATAAATAATGAAAGAGTAAGCGTCTCAAATGAAACCCTTTAAAAAGTTAACATATAGAAATAGAGTTTAAATAATTTTTTAGGATTATTAAGAAATCACGTTATGCGTTTGTACTCTTACATTTTTATAAAAATATCAAATATCTGTTGTTACTTAATAATAATACTAAACGCAGCCAATTGTATATGAAATGTTAATTTTATATAATTTATTTTCTATTTTTTTACAAGTAAGTAAGATTTGTAGTTTATTTACTTAAAAAACACATGAATAGAAGCATGTATTTAATTCATTAGAGTCAAAGGTTGGATTTCTTATATATCACATATTATTTTATATTTAAGCTAAACAGAGAAAACAAATGTTAATTTATAAATGAGAACAAAATTTTAATCATATATAATTTAAAGAACTTCTATTGAGTATAGAACTTTTATTGAAAGATTCAGTTCCACTCGAATATAGTTATTTAATAGAGAGATTTTGTTTGTAGTTTAAAGGATAATTTTTTTTTATTTTGTTTGTAGTTTAAAGGATAATTTTTTAATTTTATGTTTAACATTTTAATTTAACAAAGTTAACTTTTTGGACAAAAATGATAATTTTATAAAACTTGAGCAAACAAATGCAGAAAAAAAAATTCTGATCGAAAATAACAATTGTAGCAAAAACAAAAGAAAGAAACACGTAAACTCACTCTGAAAATAATTAATTCTACCTTTAGGGAAAAAATAAAAGTAAAAAACATTATTACTTTAAGAAACTATTAAATAATATATATTTTTTTGTCAAAAAAATGAAAGAATTTAAATGTGAGGACTATCAGAGTGAGAAACCAATTCATTAGTTGCAAAAGCATTTATACCTCTTGTCTATTCCCAAAAAAAATTAGAGAGAGAAACCAACATATGTAAGTGAGAGAGACATAGATTGAATGAGTTTAGAGAGAGAAAGGAGGGGCTAATCGGCTCTTGGTGGACCCCGGAGGTTTTTCCGGCCGTCCATGATAGCGGCAACCGACCGGCTCTTAGCGACTACGGTGGAACGTCGCTTCACCACCCCTCGACGCCACCCTGTGCTGCCACCGCCCGTCTCTGCTTAGCTTCATCGCTGCATCGTCGATGGAGTGGTGGTCGGTGCGACTAAGTATGCGTCCAGTCTTTCATTTCTTTTCTACCGACACCATATGTCATGTAGTAACCAAATGCGTGCTTCAACTAATTGTACATTATGCTTTAATAGGATGTAACTAAGGGTTGTTAACCCACGATTCTTTGTTGACCACAAGAAACCTAACCATCCCTTTGTTCTTCATCACCTGAAGCCGTTGCCAATGTGGGTCGACGAAGCTAATCAAAGCACACAACAGAGATGAGGTTGATGTAGTACTGCCATCAGTAAGGGTTGACAGAGCAAATCGACGCAAACATTGAAGATGTGGTTGTGCTTGGTGGTGATTGCACAGGGTGGTAATTGAAGGGTTGTACCCTTAGCAACAAAACTTTGATCCAAAAGATGTGCTGAAAGGGAGGTAGTAAGGGTTTTTTTGCAAATTCTTGAACTCTGGTGGTCAACTTTCAAACCCACAAAAGATTCCTGTAGTCACCGACATTGGGTAATTATATATATATATATATATATATATATATATATATATATATATATATATATATATATATATATAATATGCTTGTATTTTTTGTTATATATTTCTGTCTTTTAGAGTATTAATATGTAAAAAGTTATAGAAAAATAAAATTCTAGGTTAAACGGTTAATGTTCATGTCAACCCCGAAACTAATGTTATGTTCAATTAAAGTGTCTGGCATGATTTTTAGGTTTTGTCATGTTCAGGTTCGACCATTAGTGATTTGAAGTTAAATTCTTTAAAATCCCATCATATTTTTATACGCATTCACATTAGAGGTGCACAAACCAAGTCAAGTTCAATCCCGGTCGGGTTTTGGTAAAAGAATCCAAACCAGGTTTGACCGGGACCAACCCGGTTTCAAGAGGGCAAAATGATAAAATAAAAATTAGGTTTATAACGGGTCAGGTTGGGGTGTGGAGGGGGCAACCATTTGAACCCTAAGGGTTGAATCAGGATGGACCCAGATACAAGACACTTAAATGATATTTTAAATAAACAACCACCACTACACATAGTCTAAGCTTCGCCTCTAGTTCACCTAATTTTGCATAAATGACACAACAAGTAACCGGTTTTATGGTTGTTCCATCAATTATTTTTATTTAAAAAGTTAATTTCTACATTTGTTTATGGTGAATTTTTCGTTGGTAAAAATTGAGTAAAAAACACATTAATTGTCTTCATCACTCTAGGAAGTATGATATATTAGTTTACTGTTTACTCAATGTATAACTTTTTCTAACACAACTAGAGACTCCTAAACTACATCTAGTATACAAATTATATTAATTATTCATTTTTTTAATTGACTATCTATCTACGGTTGGCCTTCTGGTCCAATGCCAAGAAGGTGATCGTTTTGGTTTAGGATTTTTATGGTCGCAGGTTCAAACTTGATTCAGGGGATGCTCTATAGCGTTGGGTTTTCTTGTTGATGATGTTTCGAAATAAATTATGCCTAAAGCGTCTAAATCAGTATAAACAGTTAACATCTCGTCTCAAAAATGCTCAATTGAGTATTAGAGGCAGTTTTAACAGCTGTCGAAAAAATTAGCTGTCAATCTAGATAATTAATGTAAAGTAACACTCAATGAATTTAATACACACTCATTAATATTAGTTAAATTGTTTTGTAGGATAGTACATTTTGACTAGAGTAAATTACTATTTTGATCCCTTTGGTTTTGTCATATTAAACATTTGAGTCTAAAAAAAAAATTTCTAACAAATGAAGCCCCATTGTTTGTATTCTATAACACTTTCAGTCCAATACACTAGTCCAATACACTAACAGAGTTAAATTTTTCAGTTAGTTTTTAAGAAAATGATCAAAATACTCCTGGACTGAAATTATTATTTTTAATAACCTCAGGAACCAAAAACGTAATTTACTCTCACTCACAGACATATTATATATTTTTTAACAAAAGTAACATTCGTGACGTCATTATATGTCTGTGTGAGAGAGTAAATTACGTCATTATATCTCTATTTGTTAAAAAAATTCTTTTTTGAACTCAAATGGTTAAAATTATCAAACCACAAGGACCAAAATAATAATTTACTCTTATGACTAATTAAATTTACAATTTCTTTTATCACCTTTAAATCTAAAATTTAATACTCAAGATTTCATAATTTCACTTTTATGTCTATAAATAACATTGCAAAAACTTGTTCCGTGATATCATATAGCAATCCTCACAACAATATTTTCTCTCTAGTCTTTTCATACTCCTCTTTCGAAAATGAAGATATCTTATGCTTCATGGGTTACGGTTATGATAGTTATGACGATTCTTATGGCGCAAGTGAACATCGGTATGTCACAAGATTGCGACCCTACGAAGCTCTCGCCATGCCTTTCATATATAACCGGTAATATAGCACCAGCACCGGATTCCAAATGTTGCAATGATCTCCATGCTCAAACTAGTTGCTTGTGTAGCTATGTGAAGAATCCAGTTTTCGGGCCGTTTCTTCGTTTGCCTGGTGCTCAGAAAGTAGCACAAGCCTGTAGCATCACAATCCCAGACCCCAATACATGTACTTGATCAATATATATAACCTTGCTATTGTCTTGTTTGATAAGTTGAAAGTTGAGAAATTTATGAAATGAATAATTGTTAAGATGTGTCTTTTTATTGAAATATATTTATTCTCTCATCAATTTCTTCATATCATATGTTTTTGTTCGTCTCCTATTTTTTTCATTTATTGCGGTGATTTGAAATAAGACTTGCTTTACTTTACTATTACATAATCCAAACTATGTACTCAATATTGGTAGTTTTAATTAAACTTTCCCGTATATATTCTAAATAAAACAATAAATACTTAGCATAAAATTCTAAGACCTTTATTTATTTTGATTTAATTGTTCTCATTAAGCTTCTTTCATTATATATTTTTTATAAATTTCAAATTCTAGTTTTAAACATGTTGTGTTTAATTTTCGTATAGTGTGAACACGATGTTTATTTAACGGCTTATACAGGTAAACTTAAAATACCAAATGCTTACGAAATTATTTAGAGCCTTCACATCATATTCTCCATTTTCATCTATATAAATTAGCTAGAACTTATATTTGTTTTAAAATTTCCTATTTTCTAAGACCTCACACATCTTATTTCTTATATATTTATTATTATTCAATTAAACAACATTTTTTTATTACTATCTATTACAGTTTTTCCTTTCGCTTAAAATCACTCAAAAAAGCATAAGGACATTGTTGATATAAGAAAATGAATGTGAATGCTTTAAAAGAGTGTCACAACTTTAGGATTTAATTTTTAGTTTGTCTTAAAGAATTCACAACCCTATCTATATAACTGCACTAAAAATCATTACTTTTTTTTTTCATTTTCAATTAAATAATACTTTTTATATTAATTATTATTACATTTTCTTTCTCATTCACTCACAACCACTTAAAATATATTAAAAACATTTTTTGAACAGTGTTTTTTAAAAATACAGATTGAACAGTAAATTTCTCATATCCTTCACTCACAACCATTTATAATCATATCATATAATATAGAGAATACACTCACATAAATTAAAGAAAAGACTGTGAATGCTCTTTAAAGTCAGTCAAGCATACGTTCATTTGATAGCATTCTTGAAACTATATTCATCACAAAATTTGAACCATAAACCTCATTGATAGGAACATCACTATGTTTGTGAAAAACAGCTCAAAATCTGCTTTTATTAACATCTATACACATAGCATACAGGATTTAAACACTCTAACATTATAAATAACATTATAAATAGAAGTAATAACCATACCACTATAACATCATTGATCATACTTAGTGCATGTTTCGCAACAGCTTTTGAGAAGTTACTTTTGACTTATTAACTTGCTTATTAACTTTTGAGAAGTTAATAAGTTAAAAAAAATATTTGTCAAACTCAAAAGTACTTTTCAAACTGATTTTTTATATAAGGTAAAAAGTAGGTTTTGAAAAGTAAGGAGATGATTACTTATTAACTTTTGAAAATTACTTTTAGTTTAATTTCTTACTATACACCTTTACTACCTACTATTAACTTCCTTAATTTTTAAATTACGTATTTTTTGGTCATTTAATAACGTTTTAATTTATAAGCTAATCCAAATTCTTTTTTTAAAACTATTTTTGAAAAGTCATAAGTTAATAAGTGATTTTTATCAAAATTCTTTTCGATCAACATAAGCAATCCCAAACATGCCATTAAAACTTTTTAGGTTGTTATTAATAAATATCTAAAGAAAACCGAAAGAAAAATCCAAAACAACCCAAATTTAAATATTTGTACAAAGATGGCAGCCTATGAAAGGTTTAGGGTTTAGATTACCCTATTATACTTATTATTAGCACCATAATCAATTCATTAGCGATCTAATTTTTTCCATTTTTATACAGAAAATGCAGAGCTTAGCGAGAAGACAGTGTTATAATCGTCATTGTTATCGATTTTTCCTCAATGAATTTCATCGAAGAACAATTAGTTTTAGCAGTAGAAGTAGCAGCGTTCTCTCTGACCAATCACTCATCAACGATGCTGATTCCTCTGTGAGTTTTACTTCAATCGAATTATCAATCACATATCTATCACATGAATTTGATGGAATTTTGGTGAAATTTTGATGAAATTTGGTGAAATTTTGATAAATGTTGGTGAAATTTGATGGTTTTACAGGTGTTAGTGGAAGGCAATGCGAGTTCGAGAACTGTAGTTCTTAACAGGCCCTCCGTACTCAATGCGCTCAATACTCCACTGGTTTGATCACTTCCCTATGTATACAGATGATTTATTTTCGAATTGGATGCATTATATGAGAGCATGAAAGATGTTAAGTATTGAAATTTCTTAGGTCCTGAAGTTGGAGATTTGTAAATGGTTATAGCTTATAGCAGATTTCTAACGTATCAGAAACAGTCTAATGCAATTAGATTATGCAGATGAGCAGGTTACACAAACTGTATGAAAGTTGGGAAGACAACCCTAATGTAGGTTTTGTGGTGATGAAGGTGAGTCAGTTATTTATTTCATAATTTTCTTGATTTACACTGAAGAATGTTTCGTAGTTCTGATTTTTGTTTGTAGGGCAATGGCAATGCTTTTTGTGCTGGTGCAGATATAGTCTCCGTGCGTGATATGATCAAAAAAGGTACAAAAAGAGCAAATTTTTTTCTGTACGTGGTTGATTTCAATTTCTTTAAAACTCAACTTTTTCTTGAGCAGGCAATGTCGAAGGAAGCAAAGAGATATTTAAGAAGGTGTATAGTTTTGCATACCTTGTACATACATATTTAAAACCAAATGTAAGAACTACACTGTTGCTAATGAGCAGCATCTATAACCATAAATGATTTTGGATCATAAAGTAGACCTGTGATTTTAATGTCATTTTTAGGTGGCTATCTTGGATGGGATTACAATGGGTGGAGGGGCTGCAATTTCGATACCTGGAACATTTAGGATTGCAACCAATAAAACTGTAAGTATATACGTCTGACATGGATACAAGTGAGAGAAGTTTGAACACCATATAAAAGTTAAGTAATGAATTGTGAACTACTAAGCTACCATTTGCTTTTATGTTCTGTGTTAACAGAATTTCTTCCTGTCAATTAGATTTTTTAAATTATAATGCACTGCAGGTTTTTGCTACACCTGAAACGTTAATCGGTCTTCATCCTGATGCTGGGGCTTCATTTTACCTTTCTCGTCTTCCTGGTTATTTAGGTATGTTATATTAAATGCTTCAAGTTACTGTACTGATTTCAAATTGACAAATGTTCACTATGTTGACAATGGTTGAATGAAAGAAAGATCAACTTGTATACAGGGGAATATTTGGGTCTAACAGGAGACAGGCTCAATGGTTTGGAAATGATTGCGTGTGGGCTTGCTACAAACTATTCACACTGCGCGGTTAGTTCTTTTGGACACTTCTTTTAGTAACATTGTATGTTTGGTTTAATGAGAACTTTGAAAACATCACCTGCAGAATGTTCGAGAAATTGAGGAATGTCTAAAGAAACTGGTAACTGATGATCCTTCTGTCATTGAAACTTCTCTTGCAAAGTACAGCGACTTTGACTATCCAGATAGTAACAGTGTTCTCAAGAGGTGAACTTTCATGTTTATGACTTCTTGTAAGTGCCTGGTTTACGTAGTTTTGTGCAAACCACAGTGTAAGCTGATGATTCACCTTCATTTGATCAGGATGGAAATGGTTGATAGATGTTTCAGCCATGATTGTGTTGAGGAAATCATTGATGCCTTGGTATACTTCAAGCCGCAGTTTTTAATAGTCTTTATGAAATTTTGAGTGAATATTATGAATCCAAAAAACCTACAGGAATGTGAAGCTGCAAAAAGTCATCATGACGGATGGAGTGATTCCACCTTGAAGAAACTAAAATATGCCTCACCATTGAGCTTGAAGCTTTCCTTGAGATCAGTAAGTCTTTCAAGATATACCTTCCTCAGCTTTATATTGATTTTATGAATTGAAGTGTTTGTTAATTTTGTATTCAGATACGAGAAGGGCGGTTTCAGACACTTGATCAGTGCCTAATTCGCGAGTTTCGGATGACGTCACGAGCAATGTCAAGCCAGATATCCAGTGATTTTTGTGAGGTAAACGGGCAAGCCAATGACTTCTAAATGTGCCTATTTGGGTTATGTTTTGCCTCAAACAAATCAAATTAACAAAAAGGTTTACAATCAAACAGGTCAAAAGTCATCCAAACTATACTTTTAATAAATACCATCTAAATTGTTTCATTCACATATTTATATTTATTTTATAATGGAGATAGTTTTTATAATTATTTTTAATAATGACATAAAAAATTTCAAAAAGACTTTCTTGTAAGTCAGCCTTTTTGGCGCCTTCAATATTGGTTACTATCAATTGTTTATCTACTCATGAAGATTGTGTTTTATCTAACAGGGTGTTCGGGCACGAGTAGTGGATAAAGATTTTGCACCAAAGGTACCAACCATCCTCTATTTTGTTACCAAATAGTTTACTAAATTTCCCATCTTGTTTAGAATCTTGAATTTGTTACATATGGGTGTTCTTGGAATACAAAATGCATCATCAAACACGATCATACCCTCTTTCTCTTTTCGAATGCTGGTATCTGTGTTATCACAAGCTTAACATTTGCTTTCTTCACTTTACAGTGGGACCCACCAAGCTTAGAACACATATCAGAAGACATGGTGGATCACTACTTTTCTCCCCTCAGTCCTCTTGAGCCTGAACTAGATTTGCCAACGAAGCAACGAGAGGCATTTACATAACCATTTGCATATAAATTTGATACTTGAATTCTAAACCTCTGATTTTTTACTAATAAGTTCCAACGATCTGAATATTCAGTGCAAAATCTTCTTACATCAATTTGTTCTTTTTTCTAGCGAATTTTACTTACTAAACTGAAAATTATCTCAAAAATTTCATGTGGTTTTATGCACTCGGATATGTAAATGCTTCATCCAGATAATAATGTGAAGTATGATAGAAGTCCTTGTGTTTTGATTGCCTTTAGTTTGATACATATGAAAACTGATTCGTTTAAAACTAACGATACAAAACTTCATGTATTTGTAACTGCTGTAGAATTACAACTCATCTTAAGTTGCTACTGCTGTTGCTGATGAAAGTTTTGATTGGCGGAATTGACATTAATCTTTGTTTACGGTATTTGAGTTGCTGCAAAAAGTTTCAGCTCATCAAATGATCCCACAAAAGATTGTTGTCACTGTTGTTAACCAATGTAACTTGCAACTGGTGCAAGTTACAACTCTTCTCCAATTGACCTACGAACCAACTTCCCATTGACCTACGACCCAACTCAGACCCAAGCAGAAGACCCGGTCAAATAGAAGACCAAGTCTTACGTAAACCACCATCCCTTTACTTTCATGCATGCACTTAGGATATAGTGGTTTTCATCCCACGTTTACATTTTCAATTACCACTACTTCAATTACGCCCTTTGTGTTAACTGAAATGGAATTACAAAGTTAAATTGATGTTATGTCTAATCAATTTAACTATCACTTAGACAATAATAATGAATATCTCTTACACATACTAACTATTGACTTAACAATTATAAGGCGTACTAAATACAAGAAAAGTTCTAACTAAAGATGCTACTAACATCACTTGATGTCAAAAGATAACATTCTCTTAACCATTCTAACACTGATAGCAATTAAAGTTATTTACACCCTCGATTTCCATCTTACAGTTCTTAGTATTTGATCTTCATTCTGCTGATTTTACAGGTATTCTTTGCTGACATGTCATCTTGTAATCATCAATTCAGTTTCAAGAGCTTACAAACGATCCAAACAATACATGTGTATCTTCATTCTCGCTTTAAAATCGTTTTCAATAACACTATGAAATTAGTGACAACCACCACTTGACACCAAATAAAATGATAAAAATATCTATATGAACATAATGCCAAAAGAATAGTCACCAAAACCCAGCCTTGATCAAACCATCCAGGCTAGTGTCTTGGACTTTAATGCGATGGAAAAACGATCAGCTGTGTTTGAAAGACGGGGGCATACTTGTTATCACTTGCCTGAGTAAACACAGAACAGGCACAGTCAAATCAGGTCGGCTCAAAAATGAGTAATTTCAAATTCAAGTAAAAGAATCACACATGGTGGGAATGGCTTTTGACCCATTTTGTAAAATTTTAGATAAAAGACCGACTGATCAGAGGGAAATTCAGAATGATTTGATGATGATACCATCATCAAGCTGGAAGATAAGATTCAAGCAGCATTCTTGACGGGGATGGCGAGTGGATCTCAACTTGCAGATACATAAACTTCCATTGTTTATCCTCTTTGTCTTTAAACATCTCCGTAAAAACCCTACCAGCTCCGTGCGGCCCCCGGATATAAAACTGAACCTGCAAACATCCATTCATTAAACAAAACACAAACAAGAAAAGCATTCTGCATCCAATTCCAGAAAGCATTAAACATAAATGGATCTAAAAGTTACTCCGAAGGCTAACCTCAACGTGCTCAACACCATCATCATCTTTCCAGACTCTGTTAGGGATTCGTTGGCGGGCTGCTCGGTTTCTACTTTCTTGACCGTATCCGGTTATAGGTGAGCCGATCCTGACCCTAACCTGATACGCGTTGAAATTATTACAAATGAGGATAATTTTTTAGGAACAAAAGATATATATAAAACAAAAATCTTGAACACTGAGTTCAGACAATGAAAAAACCTGACTATCATCTTGAATCCTACGTAGAGCTTTGTTAAAAACCTTGTACCTAATAGAATAATAAACTAAAAAGCCGTCAAATAACAACAAATAAGTAAAAAGTATAAAACTTATGGCACAAAGTCTTACTCTTTTGGTTCAAATATAAGTTCTTTGAAAACACCATATCCTGCAGCAGCAGCAATTCCAAGCCCTGCCAGGATAACAACACTATACGAAGCTCCTTCCGTAAATGTCATTGGCTTCTCTGGTATGTTGTAAGTGGGTGCATCAAATGGATCTTCAACGGTTGTAACATCTTTCCTAGTCTATAAAATGAAAAGGTAAGAGAAAAGGTTCGGTTAAAAAGCATGTTAATAAACACAAAAACTTGGCAAAATAAACGAGTTTTGACTAAGAAGTGTTCTTAAAGAAACTTCTCACAGAATTTTGTCACGCGTTTAGTGATCTATGACTATGAAGACTTGATTATATGGCTAAAAGGAACTTAGAACACATACATTCTCAATCTCCTAGTTTTTAGCAGTGACATAAGAAAAGATGTTTATCTCAACACTTGAAAAGCCATCCCATTATGATAACAAGTAGCAGATCAAGTAGAACTTCTAAGAGTATTATACCATAGTTTGAAACAAATTTAATGCTTCATTTAGCTCTTAGGAGTTAGGATGCAGTATTGTGGACGAGAATTCACAATTGTCATCAACTTCACAACTTGACACTTTCACTAAAAACTTGTTTTGTTTTAGTATAAGACTAACATCCTTTTAGTATAAGAGTAACATCCTGCCTCTCATACCAGCCAATATTAATCGCTTTGTCACAAAGAGCCTTAGTTGCTTGATTGAGACTTCCTACAAGGCCCCCGTCCTGAAATTTCTACCACCCAAGCAAGCTTAACTATGATTCTCTTCTCATCCACAACCAACGCGCCCAAAACATGTCGGTGGTATTTGAGGCAGAGGTTAGCCATTTCTTACGTCCCGGTATTTCTCATGTAAGTATGTAACCAAAAGACGTTGAATTTGCTTAAGGTGTCACAAAAAGAAAGTTACTATTCACACCATTAATATGGATCAAAAGCTAAAGCCTATGGTTCTCACTTCTAGACAAACAAATTTATTAATGATAAAGCTTCCAGCACAGAAGCTATCATACAAAAACTGTTTCATTTAACCTAAATACACAATAGCATTTTCATACAAACACTAAAAAAGCTTTTTCAAAGAATCTAGCAAGCAAAAAAGAGTACAAAATCCAACCTCTGACGCGTTCTTACTTGTTGATCGTGAAGCCTTTGATGCAAACGATCTCCCTTCACAAGAACTCACATTACCACCTGCACTGATCCTAAAAGCTCCAAATCTTGAACGTAGAGATACTAAAGAACTGAAATTTCCTGCAAAAAAACATGTACAAACAACGATAATAGGGATTTCACAATCAATGTAGAAACATAAATCACTTTATCGATGATATATACCATTTTGTCTTCTATTTCCAATCGTCGGATCGGTTGTGAACCGTCGAATAGCGGTGGCAGTTACCGGCGATCGGCATGATGTGACAGAGGATAAGGATCTACACGAAGCAGCTAATTTGTATAAAGAGCGTGAAGAAGATCGAGTCATGATGTTGATTGTTCTTGAAGAAAACAATGGATTCATAAACCCTAATTTGGAATTTGGGGGTTTTCTTTTTGTTAAATTAAAGGGGCTATGAGTTGTAGAGGGTAGAGATATGAGATGAAGTGGGTCGGGTCGTGACCTGACAGGTAGTCTGGTATTATTTATCGTTTACTCGATAAGGTTATAATAAATAAAAAACGTAACCGGTATCTAATATGAGACCGGAAATACAAATAACGAGAGACTAGTTCTATCTTGAATGCTTGGATTTAAATTCTTACATGCACTCATATGTGATTCCAGAGTCACTATTATAGCATTAGTATTGTTTACCGATTTGACAAAATTGTAGTAACGACAAGTAGGTGAATTGATGTTAGTGTGTTCACGTTATGGCTTCTACTACTATTCATGTATGAGACATGCTAGTGCATATATAACGTTAGGACATATTTAAGGCTAGTTATGATTGTATTTGATCTTCATATAACTTTATAAGGTTTAAGCTTTTGATAAAATTTAATTATTTGTATTTGATCTTCATATAATTAGATCATTTTTCTTTTGAACAACAGTTTCTCCATCATGTGAGTTTCGGTAAAAAAAATATTTTCTTGGCTATTCTTTTATCGTTCCTCATATGGCCATAAATAAAAGATATATCGTTACCGTTTATACTCTACTACTTGAAATAGGGGAGATAATGGGGTTTTTAGAGATGATAGGGTGTTTACTGTATGGTTAAAACGTGTGAAACGTACACCATTAATCAAATATAAGTCGTATATGTATTTTACTTTGTGAAGTAAAGTTGAGTTTCAACAAGGAGATGTGGCTTTGAATATATATATTTTGATTTTGAGCTTATGTGGCTAAAGATAAAGCAAGATAAGAAACCTATGTCACACAAATCAACTATATTAATTCATTTCAAACAAGTAAACAACACTGATTTTTTTTCTATTTTTATATCATGATATTGTCATTAGGAAAAACATTCTCATCTTTCGACGACTTGAAGATCCATATCCTTACTATCTTTGCTATCTTGTCGAGAAGATGAGGAATATGATGAAGACGAAGAAGTAGACTCAACCTCTTGCTCACGTTGTTTGACAATAACCTTCATCTCTTGTACACGAGGCGGACTAATGACAGAGCCCTCAATGCCTTCCGCTAGATGCAACTTCATCTCACGATGCTCTTGGCATATAGCACACCAATGCAAGCAACAATGTACAACACAAGGGTCACATGGTGAATTCTATGCAAAGTACCAAACATAATTAGGCATATTTCATTACTATGTGTTATTTGATGAAAATAAACGTCTATTCCATATACCTTTAGGTGATATTTACGTTGGAGGGCTTGTCTTGCCATGCCAGTATATATACCACACATCCACCAAGCAAAGAAAAGGCCCTCGGTTATGAGACACGAGGTGCTAGGATCGATTCCTGGGATGAAAGCAGTAATCGCAGCTAGGGCCATGCCACCTTCGACACACAACATATGACACATACATGCATTGTTCGTGGGTATCTCATCGTTCAACGTCTCTACATTGCGACCAAACAACATACACGGACAAAAAAGCCCGGTCATGCCTAAAATAATTCATGAATATTACATATGAGATGGATTTCGAATGTAGCTTATGCATAGACAATATATTTAATAATGACCAAAACTTACAACTTTCAGGATCATCGGCACAACTACATAATCCTGTAGACCAATCCTCGTCCGTGGGTGGCTCGTATGATGGCAAGGCTTGCCCACATTCTGGGCATCTACGATCATGCAACTATAAGAAATAAAGATATGTTTATAAATCTTGTGCTATACAATTCGAAGTTTATATCATTACATCAAACCAAAAGATTGTTAACGTTAACACCCGCACATGCGAATTGAATAATTATAATCGATCAAATACCTGATGAATATCAATAGATTGATTAAGTTCCCCGGGTGTGACATCTTGTAGCGACGTTTCTTGCTCTTTCGTAAGCTTCACGTATGACTTTTCTCCCATTGCTCTTATTCTTTCATTTCAAACATACGAAACATTTGTCTTCAACTCATAACTATCACAAAAAAGTTTATGTGTGTTTCTACGTGTTATATACATGTATTCTCATCCATACAATTTAGTTCTATGAGAGAAACTATCGTTAAACGTATGAACCAAAGTTGATGTTAATAGTTACAAATTTCAAACTTAATTCAACATATTTACAACTTTGGTATCAATAATTGATGTTTCAAATAGTAATTATTTAAGTACGAAATCGTGTAAGAATAATGTCAATAATAACACATCTACTTTTATTCAAACCCCAAATCAATGTGTTTATACCCAAGAACAAGATATGACAAAAAATATTTAGAACAAAACCAAATTGGCGAAGATGATTTATCAACAATGATTTGAACATCAGTTCAAAGATCTGATTCGAAACATACTCAAACAAAACACTTGAAGCAAAACAAGAATCGTCAACTAGGTAGACCCTAATCAAAGAAGAAGAATACAAACAAAAGAGTTGATGAGTAGAGAACTTTTTAAGAGCGAGAACAAGAGAATGAAATCACACTATCATTCAATCTCTTTCTTCCTTTTATAGAATTTAACTCGAGCACGTCTGCTTTTAGGAACTCTCTTTCCGAACATCTTTGTCCATCAGAAATAATAATCCAATCTTAACCCATGACCCATGCATTTATCAGATAACAAATGAGTCATATAGCAAGGCAAACGAAACAACAACCAGAAACAATTATCAACTCCACTAAAGCTATGTTAAAACCCATATAGCTTCCAACTCACATCCATCCCAAAACATCAATATCATATGCAAAATAGACAATAAAAAATTTAAGAAAAATATAAATCTAGACAATATAATTATATGTTTTTAAATGAATTGGACATCCGTATATTTCACCAAATTCTAGAAAAAAAAATACCGAGCTCATTAAACGAAGGTTTATAGGTTTATTAAAGTAAATGGGTTCAACCCTCTAGTGAGCCTTAAACATATTGAGACTTGTATTCTTAGAATTAGTCTAGATTGTTCACTACACAATCCAAACATGACCCAATTATTATACCAGCAAAAAAATAGTTTGACTTGATTAGAGCATTTATAATGGGTTTCATGAACCTCTACAAACACATTGTCATGAAAAAAAAAAAGTGAAAGATGAAGAATAAAAAAATGATCTTTTTGGCCACATATTATGTATGAGAGATGCTTTCAAGTTTCGTGAGAGTAAAAGAGATAAAAAAACGTTCATTAAGAACAGAGACATCATTTTGTGATGCACTTCATGTACAATGTTGATTCGATTAGGGTTGATTTTTTCTAACACAAACTTTGATATTATTTGTTTTAAACAGACCGTGTCACATAACATGTTAATACAACATCTATCACCCTCCTGCCACAACGAATAGTCATACTATTTATCTACAAAAGACTCAAAATGTGATATCTCAAACATTAAGGACTCTTAATGCGTAACAATAATAATAATAATCACAAACAACCTTATCATGAACCATGACCACCAAACCAATCATCTATTTCATATTATTCATCCGTTTATCTTTTTACTTAAATTTACCATCTGAAGTATGGGCGGAGCACCACCACCACCACCACCAGCGACCACCGCCGGAAACCTCCACTCACAGCCACCATATTCTCCGACGACTCCACCTTTTTGCTCAAATTTCACCGATGAAATTGAAAAAACGACAATCGGGTATTCAAATCGAACCAATTTCGGACCTGTTCCTTCTCAAATTGAAGTGCAAAACGCCATTATTGATCTTCAAAAGTAATTCTGTTTACTTAATGGTATTGATTTGGGATCAAAACACAAGAAATTGGTTCTGATTATGTTGTAATTTCGATTTTGAAATTAGGGCAATGAATGGATTAGGTGCAACGAATTTAGAATTAAACGAATTTGGGGGAGTAATTGAGCATTGCAATTATGATTCTTCTGGAACTGTGATGAAATCTATGGGAGAAAAAAGACTTCTTGATGCATATTATCTTATGCAAACTGATCCTTTAGTTAAGGTAATCTAATACGCGCTATACCTGGTCCAGTATCATACCACATCACCCGTGTATGGGGTGATGTGGCATGGTGAACCAAGTGTAGTGCGTATCGTAATCTATACTTTATGGAGTGAAAAATTGAATATTGTATTTTTCATCTTGTTTATATATTTATTTTATGTAGAGATTAGTGTTATCAATATCATTGGATAGAGAGGTGTGGGATGCAATCTTGAAGAATGATGCTGTTCAAGATCTTCAAGGATCAATGTCACTCACAGGTTTAATATTTTTCCTTAGTACTTTAGCCTTTAGGTAATCAAACCGATTTAGTGTAGGATAAATCGACTTAAGTTAACCTTGATTGTCACGCTGTCGTCTTACAATCGATAGTATGTTCATATCACCAGTAAAAGAAGAACAAGAAGAAAAAGAAGGAGGAGGAGATACAGGCTACAAGCAAGAATCCAACTCAACTTGTGTTAATGTTAAGTGGATTTTTGTGTTCATCAAATCAAAGATCATTGAGTTCATGGAGAGACTAGAGGTTTTGGTGTTTAAAAGAGTACATTTGGTGTCCCAAAAGACGAGTTCCATAACGAAACATGATGGTATATTGGAAGAGAAAGTACGATCTTCACTGCTACTATCTATAGTCACACTCGCGATAGTCTTTGTGAGTAGAAGCATAGAGACGTGATCTATTTTTAATTACATGTTGGTTGAAGTTTTTATGGATGATTTTTCTGTCACCCAAGTTTTTACATTTAGTTATATAAACTTAGATAGGTATCAGGGCATGTGCGATAGGGTGTGAAGTGGCGTGTTGTAGTTGGGGCGAGCAACTCGAGTACATACCTGCGGTGCAAGAGCCACATGTAGTTGATGTAACGGTAACCTTTGAAATGTGTTTGTGTGTTTGGGTCACACTAGCTAGAGGACACCACTTGCATCTCATTGTACATGCTCTTGTTAATAAAAAAAAAACATGTTTACTAATTTTTTGTAACATTATATTTTGTATGCAATAAATACAATAAACTTATATAGCGATTATGCATAGAATATTTAGTTGTAAACAGATTATTTATTTTAAGTTAGCCAAAGATTTCCGACTCGCGTGTTGCGCGAGTTTTCAATGATTAATAATCGAATGTGAAAGGCTCAAACCAAGCCACTGGTTATGGTTGCAAAGTAGTATCGATGCCATATGAAACAACCGACAACTTTTTTTTTGGCATAATCATGGCCTTTACGCTCATAGTATACATCTAAAGTTATAAAAATATGTACACGTAGCAGCAACTTGTACCATGGGCATAGAAACATATACAAGGCACAATTCATTCAGTTTAAAAATTAACATGTACTCAAACGTAACTGCATATTAAAGCGGTCTAAAACACCTATGAACAGTAAAGAACCATAACCGCAATAGAGGCTGCCGAGTAATATAATGACAAAACATTGTTTAAATTGGTTTAGAAAAAATGTTCCATTGTGGCTACAAACGGTTGTTTGTCGCGCCAAAACAATGACACATTGCCCTTCGCTTTATCTTCATCGCCTATTAGTCGTCACCATAGCAGTGTCTTAACCCAACAACAAAAACTAGGTTATGAGCTCACATGAACACGGATCACCATCACTAACCTTAACACCCATGAATTTCAAGTTCAAACGAAAACAAAACCGCCGTGATCACCATTAACAACTCACATGCATCAACAGTAATGAAATAACAACACAACAAAGTGTCTGATGAACAGTTTGTCATTAAAATCGGCATTCATTCAACAAATGTATAAAAGGACCCCAAGAAATAAACAAAATAGATACAATAAGAACATTGGAGACCAATATCAAAGGTTAGGGAAAAACACCACCACCCTCGCTATGAACAACAAAGGAAACAACCACCGGTTGCCCCTCAGGTCGCCTGCATCGACGGCAAGAGACCGCCATCATAAACCCTTTCACTCTATGTAAAATGAAAACAACAGTAAAACGCAGCGGCATCAACGGCCACAAAAAATCACAAAAGGCCTTAACAAGAAAATCGCAGTAGAGACCTCCATTGGTTGATAAACTCCAGCGGCTGATGGCTAAACCACCACCGAGACCCCCTTTCTCTAGAAAGCAACCAGTGGCAATGATGATGGTAAAACCATCATCAAGACCCCCTCTCTTTACAATGCAACAGGTGGTAAATCTACCATCAAGATCCCCCTCTCTCTAGAAAACAACCAGGGGCAGAGGGCGTGGCAAAACCACAACCAAAAACCCACTCTCTCTGTAAGACAACCATTGATTGGTGGCAGTCATTGGCGGAGGATTTAAGGGGTCGGTAGTGTTAATTTTTGGTCCAGCAATTATAATTTTTTTTTATATAAATCAAGTTCGCCCCTTTAAAGAAATTTAATTTCGCCCTCACCCCTCTATAGGAGAGCTCAAGCTCCGCCACCAGTGGCGGTGGTAGTGGCAAAACGACCACCAAAACCCCCCAACAACAGATAGCGGAGGCGGTGGCTGGGGCACAACCAAGACCTCCCCCCCTCTCTACAAAATCGGGAGAAGAAATGACGAAAGATTGAAAGTAACATTAAAAAGACAGGCATTACCATATGGATACAAATGTGTACGTACAACATCCACTTGTACCATAAGAATAGAAACATATACAACTGTTCATTTAGTTTTTTTATGAATAGTATGTAATGTAACAATAAAGGCTTGATTTTAATTTAATTAATATAAATAATCAGTTTGAACCAATGAAACTCTAAAAATACAACCTGAATTAAAATATTAATAAAGTGTTATATTAAGATGATTCTATCTTTCTAAGTTTTGATATACAAATAGAACTATGATTAAAGATGGCCCGAGTCATCCGACCCCTTCATTATGCATTTTAAAATTTTATAATACCTTCTTCTTAGCAATGATTATTTGTTTCAAAATTTAATACTTTGAACCCCTTCTAATTTGTGTTACAACATTCTAATACAATCTAATTGTTTATGTGAAAACTATAAAGAAAACAAAATAGCTAAATTTCTTAAATTTGACATTTAAGGGAATAAAGGAATTTAATAATATATAATCGAGCATATTTTTAATATGCAATCAACTTTTCCTACAATCTGAAAGTATAAATATATATATAATTGAGCATTTCTTTCAATATTAAAAGAATACATGAATAACTAACATAAATTTTCCTATTTTTCAAATTTTTTAGGGGCCCAAAAGCCATGAAATCCAAGAGGAAAATTGAAGTGTTTAGGTACTTCAAGTCTTGCAACAAGAGCATTTGGCTCCCCGATCTTCTTTGCATCCAATATCACTAGATAACACATTTGTTTCGATACCGCATACTGCAAATAATGATTGTTTCATTCCGATTAATATTCAATGGTTTAAACTTTATTTATAAGAGCATCCACAATTTGACGTTTATAAGAGGTGAAGGACATAGACGTTGCCATTTGCCATTATAACAATGCTCGTCTTTGGCTTGATGTAAGAGCGGTGTGGTGAAGAACATGGATGGATGTCCGGGCGGGGGAGGAGTTGAGAATTTTGTTTTCTTTATTTCTTTTTTAATTTTTATAACTTAAAGTTCATTTTTTAAATTTAGAAAATAAATATCTTAATGAATTTATAAAACTACTTAAATAATAGATTTAAAAGTTATTTATAAGTATTTTAAGGATGAATGTATTATTGACAAAAACACATTTATAAGTGTTTGTGGCAACATGCGTTAAAGATGCTCTAATATTCTTTTCAGTGCAATTTGAAAACGTACCTCAACCACAAGAACGTATCCATCATCTTCGTCGCTGCCTTTAGCGATGAAAATGGGTTCACCAATGAATCGTCGCGGGCCAACCGACCATGTTTGGGTGGAGTTGTTCACAGTGTTGAACTTCAGCACCGTATCAAATGGAAAATGTGGCAATTCTTGACGGATGCCTGAAGATGTCGCGGCATAAACATAGGCGTTGTTGCTTCCACCAAAATCGTTGTTTATAACCGGAAAATCAGTGGGTTTGTCCCATTGATCGTTTAGAGGATTCACACAACATTTTTCACAATTTCCATTTGCATCCATGTTAATTGAAACTTGAATAAGATGAGGTAACATTTTGTTTCCACCGTCATCAACGTTCATCATTGATGGGTCTAACTTACCACTTTGCCAATCATATCCTGTTAAATAAATTAGCGTTAGATATTATAAAGTTTAATTTATTATAATAATTCTGGTATTAAGTTATGGATGTTATTGTTTTACATCAAAATTTTTATATAAAGTAGTCAAAAAATGGATTTAGTAAGAACGCACTACCTTTGCAACGAACATCGTTGCAATGTCGTCGCAATGGTTATTGCGACTGTGACTGTAGTTAAATTGTAACGTATTTAGCAATGAAAAGTTATGTAATGTTGGTATGTAAGAGAAGTTTTATGCCTCATACAAGTTTTGCGACAAAATTATAATATATGATGCCTTTTTAAGTATTTCCATCGCTCGCCCTTTCTTTTCACTCTTAAGACAAGGCTCTCTTGCTTTTATGAAAGCTCAATAAACAAAGACGACGGTTTTTAAACGGATATTACTCTGTTCAATAAACAAAGACGACGGTTTTTATGATGAATTTATAAAATTTTCTAGTAATATCATTGTGCTGATTTTTTAATACATTTTTGTAATCTTTTTATGACGGATTTGTGAGGAAATATTTTAACACTAATTGTTGCTCTTTTACAATTACAACTCGAAATCGTGATGGTTTGCGAAAGTTTTGCGACATATGCACTTGCCAACTAGAAAACTGGTCGCAAAACTAATCATAAAAATGTCCAAAAGCAGTTTCTGTCATTACTTGTTACTTTCGCCTCAAATCCGTCACAATATAAACAACGGACTTTCTCATAGCAAAATCCGTTGCAAATACTTGTTTGTGCAGCAGTGAGTCTTGATTAGTTTTAAAGAAACATACCAAACATCTTTTGAAAATTGAACCACTTGTAAGAACAACGGCTAGCTTGTATTCGAATCTGTGTATCTCCTTTATGATCGGTTTCTTGGAACGCATTCCCGACATGAAGCACCCACATCTGAGAAGGAGCTTCAATCGGCACTCTCCAGTCTCTCCCTCGTCCGTCATGTTCTGAGGAACGAGGTAGTAGATATATCGGAGATGTCGACTTACTAGGATCCACTGATAATGCAGTTATCATCGGAGTTAATCCGCATACTGCTGTCATTGATCCTGTAATGTTGTATCATCATAAGATTCTCTTCTGTACACAGTTAAGCCGAGTAATGTTTTTTTGAGAAAAAAAACTCGGCTTTTATATATATAAATATTGACAAATTCTAGTGGTCGGGTTTGCGGTTCTGTTGTACGGTTAATAATTTTTAAATAGAATATAGCAGAAAGTAACATACCAAGAATGTCAAGTTTGATTCGATTGCCAAACAATATGTAATGGGAATCTGTGAAAGCCCAATCATGGATCATAAGATGTTCAGGGATAGTGAATTCTTGTTTCTGAAGGATCTTGAAATTACAATCAAATTCTGCAAAATATATAAAATCAATTCGTTTTTATTCTAGTTTAAAAACAAAATCAAATTCTCACCTCAAAATTTAGATTGTATTTCTTTTAAAAACTGCAAATTCATACGTTCTTTAATCCTATTCCTAAGTATATATATATATATAGTGACTTTAACTCATAACTATATAAGCAGAGATTACGCCAGCTAGACCACACGCCCTTTGATAAAATTTAGCTTATAGCACAACCACATTTTCACTACAAATTTAGCTTTAGAATAAACCAAATTCTCACCTCAAAATTTAGCTTAAGTATATATAAACCAAATTTAGCTTAAGAATAAACCAAACTTTCACTCCAAATTTAGCTCAAGTACAAATTAAAACAAAACTTCACTCCAACTTTAGCTTGAGCATAAACAAAATTTTCACTACATTATTTGGCTTCAGAATAAACTAATTTATCACCCAAATTAGCTTAAGAATAAACCAAAATATCACACCAGATTTAGCTTAAGAATAAATCAAAATCACTCAAAACTTAGCTTTAATATAAACCTAAGTCTACACATTTGTTCATCGCGAGATTTAAACCTACAAACTTATACGAAAGGAGATCATATTATACACACGAGGTACCAGTAGGCTACCTGTCCTTTTGTGATTGTGATAAATAAATATAAAAAATAATGAACTATTATATCAATTAGACTCTATAGTGAGATCCTTTAGATAATATATTTTATTTAAATTAAATTTAACATATAGAGTTTGTTATTTAACAAGTAAGGGAATTTATAAAATAGATAAGGAAAAAAATTAATTGAAAGAGTAAAAATAAAACATTTTAAATTTAGAGTGATATAATTTACAAATTTGATGTGAAATATCGAAGTTAACAGTTATACACAACAAATTGCTACACAAACTTGATGTCTATATTAAAAATGATTTTTAAGGAAATCCACTTATAATCTTTATAAAATTCTTAAAACCAAAATTTATATAATTTTTTTATCTATTATATTTATTTTTTACACATATGAAACATACCGTAGAAGGTGAAATTACTACGTGGAAGTAGCATATCTTCAGCATTGCATGACATCATAAGAAGTCTATTCCTTGAAGCATCAATCTTATAATGCGACAATAATCTCTTCGGTGGCATCTTGAAAACCCCTTCGTGTAAGCATCCATAACAACATTAATTTTGAATGTATAATATAATATTAACATGTTGTTCAATAGAATATAAAACTGATACGCTCTATAAAGTATGTAAATATTTAATTAATTTAAGACAAATTATAAAATGCGTTCTAACAATGTTAATTTTGTATGTTTCCTGTGATTTGATGCTATACTAATATAGTAACGTTAACATGCCTTCTAACAATTTTAATTTTGCGTTTGCTTGTGATGTGAATAAATAATAAAATAATAACATGCTTTAAATCTAATAGAATAACACTTAAAAGATCTGTAAAATATGTAGATATTTAATTAATTCATTTTTAACCACTCATAGTCTATTTTCTCTAAGTACATATATAGAAATGTTACGGTATAAAGTGATATTTTCGTGCAAAACGTACGAAGTTATCATCAAGAATGAATGTTACGTGTGGAATTATAACACAAGTATAAGAATTAATTACGCAGAGATGAAATTATCACGTGTAATTATTACGTAAGAAGGTATTCTTGCGTGATAATTTCATCTCTGTGCGATAATGCCACGCAAGTGTAATGCGCCTTGCGTAATTACTACTTGTTCTTGTGTGATTATTACTTGTTATTGCGTGATAATTTCATTCCAAACTCCGTATGATTCACACGGAAAAGACACTTTGTATAGTAACCCCTGTATATATAATACAGAATTTCCATCAACATTTTTAACAGAGGAAACACCTTAACAGGATGTCCCCTTAGATATGCAATCAGT
This sequence comes from Flaveria sonorensis, assembly GCA_025506505.1. Taxonomy (NCBI): domain Eukaryota; kingdom Viridiplantae; phylum Streptophyta; class Magnoliopsida; order Asterales; family Asteraceae; genus Flaveria; species Flaveria sonorensis. Next base: position 3,184,700 of record CM046426.1, read on the forward strand.
TAGACATTAAAATGATTGATAATAATCTATTCTTATAAATTCTACTATTACTTTAAATAACAATCTCACTCATAAAATCATTATAAAAATGAATGAATTTACGTTAAATTTAGACCTGATTTTCACTTATTGTTATTTACAAAGAAGTTACGTCTTTTTTACTTTGACTCATAATAATAAATGCGACTAAAATCAAGTAAAAATCAATTTTAACTTTATATCATTGGAATTGCTATTAACCACCAACATTAGTTAAACCGTCAGAATTATTATTATTTTTATCTTACGTGATTTAATAATACAAGTATTCTTACCATATAATATTGGCTTCAATACGTTTGCAGCAAGGTCCAAGATGTCACCACCACCCATCATCCTATCACAATCGGAGTTCGATGATGTCGATGGTGTCGATGAACCATCGACACCATTGATCAGATCAAACTTCCCGATCGTATCCAACGAGGTCGAGTCGATCTCGTAAGGCGTGCCCCCTTCCCACAAGCAAAACAACCTCCCACCCCATCTTAACACACTAGTGTTAGCAACGTTTTTCATCACTTTGGTATTCCCAAACTTCTCCCCGTTCTTAAGCACCGAGAACGGGCCCCGGTGGGTGAACCGCCACTCGCCCGTCTCACGGTTATGCTCCTCCACTTGAGCCGCGGTTTCAATGTATCTAGCCATGAACGTGACATCACCTTTGGTTGAGTCTATTGTAAATGCTCTAAGATAACCATGACCGTCTAGTGGGTGCACCGTTGACCCATGGTCATCCCTAAATAAGCCCGGTCCCGTCAGATAATAAGTTCCTAGAGGAAAATCTGACGGTATGGACCCCTCTATGACACGCAGGCTTATGGGATTAGCAGTTTCTGAACGTTGTGACACAAACAAAAACTGGTAATCCCAATAAGCTATTATCTTTTCATCTTCAACTGAAGATGATACCTTTGGATTCGGTTTGGATACAGAGATGTCACGCGTGACATGATCGGGGAACAAGATCGCCTGAGGCGGTGGTAGTTTGACCGCGGGAGCCGGTGGTAGTTTGACCGCCGGAGACGGTGGTTTCGATGGAATGAAGTTGAATGCTTTGGCCTGCATTTTGTCGAAGGTGGTGGTGACAAGTGCAAATAATAATAATAAGTTGCAAGGGTGCTTGATTTATATGTAGAAAGACACATTTGAAAGGTTGTGGTTAATGACATTAATACCCTTGTTTCTCTGGGTTAATTACACGTTGTTAATAAACTATTTTTTAACATATATAGCAAGTGGTCGCTGAGTAAATTAAATTTTAAAGTAAATTATTATTTTGACCATGGGGTTAGAGTCATTTAATTCTATTAGATAAAAAAAAATCTTTTGACATATCAAACTTTGGGGTTGCATGTTGTAACAATTTTGACCTTTAATACTAACTCTGTTAGTTTATTCTGTTAAGTCTAAAAGTATTTTCGTTCATTATCTTACGGGTTATTTGTGTAAATTACAAAGTGACTACTTATATAATTACTTAAATTTACAAAAACAACCCCACCATATTCTTTTTTTCTATTATTTATCATATTTTTATTTGTATATTTTAAAATGTTTTTAATATCATTTTTAAAATTTTTTATTTGTACTTTGGTTTTTTTGAGTATTCTTTTTTATTTTAATAATTATTATTTAATTAATCACCATATAAGTATAAAAATAAATACGTCCTTTATAAAGATTTTGTTTTTTATAAACGACATTCTAAAATAATTTATTTTTCAAAAAAAAGTTTAAATCTTTCGCTTCAATACAAATTAGAAAATTTTATTTTTATTTTGTTTTTTCGTTATTCTTATGTTTATTATCTAATAAAACACGTTATAAATATAAAAATAATTATGTCTTAATTAAAGCTTTTGAATTTTTATAAACGACTTTCCAAAACCATTCATTTTTCAAACTTTTATTTATATTGTTCGTCCTTTTAAAAATCTACCGTTTCATTAAACAATACAACTTAGAAATATTCTTTTTGTGAGTTTGTTTTTATTATTATTTTTATGATTATTATTTAATAAAATATATTATAAATATAAAAATAAATATGTCTTATTTAAAGATTTTGTTTTTATAAACGTGTTTTCCAAACTCATTCATTTTGCAACATTTTTTCATATTGTTCGTCCTTTTTTAATATTTCATTCTATTATACAGTACAAGATAAAAATTCTAACTTGATAAAAAAAGTTAAGAATTTAAACAACCTAGAAACATAAGCGTTATAAAAATAACCATTAGAAATATGTCGTTTCAAATATATATTATTACTTACTTATAGTCGTTAGCAAAAAAAATATTCAAAAAATGAATGATTTTAGAAATACGTGGTAATTAAAAAACGCACAATTTTAAGAAAAGGAATGATTTTAAAAAAGAACAATTTAAAACATACGTTTATAAAAAACGAAATCTTTAAGAAAAGAAATTAAGAAATGAACAGTTTTAAAGAATAACGATTTTAAGAACGATTGTATAATTCAGTGAAAGGTTTTAAAAAGATCAAAGTTTTAAAAATATTATAACATGTATTGTATAATTTAATGAAAGATTTCTAACAAATGATTTTGAAAAATAAGTTTATAAAAAACGATAGAAAATTAAAATAATAATAGATTTTCTAAGTAGTATTGTATAATGAAACAAAATACATTAGAATGGTTGAAAGATTTTTTAAATTTTTTTTTTGAAAAACTAATGATTCTGGAGAAGCCTTATATGAAACAATAAAAGATTTAAAAAGTCGTATCTTTTTATAAAAAAACATATTTTTAATTGTATATTTTTTAAATATATAATTATTTAACTTGAAGTTGGTTTTTGTTAATTTAAATTATTACATAAATATCCCTTCAATGTTAAAAAAAAACTTTTTAACTTTCAAAACAACCCCTAGAGTAAGAAAGACAAAAATATCATTACACTTAACTGACAAAACTAACATATTTTGTGATTAGAGGCCAAAACTATTATAAATACAACATCAGGGTCTGATATGTCAAAAGATTTTTATTTGGGCTAATATGATTAAATGACCCTAACCACAGGGGACAAAATAGTAATTTACTCTAAATTTTATTACTTTTTTTAAACATAAGTTTCAAAACATTTTCTATATAACAATATTAAAACACATTTAAAAATATAATATTCTATAAAAACTTAATATAATAATTTCTGAAGTTAGAAAAAAAGTTCCAATAAAAAACTTAAAAATATCTTTTAGAATTGAAAATAGACCTAAACGAACCGAATTTAACCGATTAAAACATTTAAACCGATTTATTCGGTTCGGTTATCCAATTAAACCTATTAAACCGTTTATTATTCAGTTTATACGGATAACCAAACCGAATAAGCAAGATTTTGTGTAACCTTCAACCGAATTCGATATTACGGTTTACGGATAAAATTAGGTATTTGGTTATTTTAGGTTTTTGGTTTTTTTGAACACTCGTAACCACTACAAATAAAAATAATAAAAGACAAAAAATATAAAGACTAAGAGTAATAATAAATAAATAAAACTTAAAAAAATTAGTTTAATATTAAAGGGTGATATGATAAAAAAAAATAAAAAAAATTAACTATTTTTAAAGTTAAAGGGAGGGGATGATTTAAAAAAAAATTAGTTTAATATTTATATGTAATAAATTACCTTAAGAGCATCTTACACACATATAACGTATATGTTAAGTAGTGTTATATGAAAATACAAACAAAGATAGCAGTTTGAACCCACGTCTGACAATCTTGTCGATGCGTAGTAAGCATTACCTCTTGCATCTTGGGCCGGCAAACGAGTTTAGTAACACTTACTAAAAAATAAAATATGAAGAAAAGAATTTGTATTATTATATAACATCATATGTATATACATCATATACATACGTGGATCGTAGATCTTTTTAGTATACGTACATATTTTGGGAACATAAATAATTGAACTTTAATTATTCAATGTTCTGATAAATAGCTTGATACACAATGTATATATTTAGATTGCTACATTTTCATCTTTTTTCGTGAGAGGGTATTCTGCTGAATACAAGGGAATTTTAACCCAAACAATCAACACATTCTTTTATGTGTTTGGTATTTTGTAGATCCACGTATATTATTTTGTCATTCATCAGATTCTATAAGTTTTAATTTATCTTACTTAATGATATCAGGTGCGTGAACAGTGTTGAGTTAGTAGGTTAGAGGGTTGAAGGACTTCGGATTGGAAGTGTTAAAGAGGTGATCCCTAACCTATACATAAGTTGCATAAGTGCATTTTTTTACCATACATACGTTAATTTTTCTTTTATGTATAAGTAGTCTTTAAACTTTAGTTATTAATTAATCAACCTTTATCTCAGTAGTCATTAAAATTTTAAAAAACCTACTAAGTAGTATATATACATAAAGTGGAAAAATGTTATTTACTCTAAAGATGCATTCGTTTTACTATATCATCGGTCACACAATGATCATAACAACATCAAAAAAGTTTGGTGTATATTAACAATATATATAATAAACTAACTTGTTATATATATATGTGTGTGTATAAATTCTCCAAATAGTTATATTTGTCATATAATAAAATTGTAGGAAGATATAATGGGGCATTGTCGCCAAGTTAGATTATTTTATTTTGCCATTGCACTTCAATCATAACTATGTGGACATTAGCAACGGTTGTTTGCTAATGGCAATATGGCAATATTATTGATGTTAAAATTAATGGCTTTATAGACCAAATTGGTACGGACCATATTTGTAAGGTAAAGACCATCAAATAATAATACATGATATATTTCAATAATTGTATTTTTCCAATCTCGGCGTGATAGTTATAAGTTTCTTAAACAATTAACTTATAAAGTTTAAAAATGATTTCATGTATATCTTGGTAGCTAAATAAGTCTTTTATCATTAGTTATTATTATATTTGTATATTATTACACTAGAATAATCAAAAAAGTTCTAATAAACTTAGTAGTTGTCAAAAAGGGGTCGGAAAGGTTATAAGTTCTAAAACAAATTATCATCAAAATTTAATTTTTCTATCTCATTTGCTCTCTTTCTAATGATAAAAAACACACCAATAGTTGACCATTGCTAAAAAAATCCTAAGTTAAAAATATCATTATAATATTTATCGGGCATGGACTTGTAACAGTTACTAGATTAAATCGTTGACAAATCATAGGGTCCGTTAACCCTTTAACCACTAGAATTCGTGGTCAAAACTTTTGTTTTCCTAGGTTTCATGCTTAATTAGCAATTAGAGCATGATTTGATTACTTTGGTTAAATATAAACCATCATAACATATGTATAATATCTTAAGTACTCTATAACAATAACACATTAGATGTAGTATATAGAGCTTAAATGTCGTAAGGTAGGTGCACACGGTTAGGTGGGACACTTTTGTGGGTCTTACATCATGAACCATTTGGGTTTGAAATGGTCCTTTAAACGCCCTCAGTGACTTCATCAGTTACTTCTAATTGGAATAATTAACAATTCAAATGTCTCTTATTAAAGCAAAACGTTAGAACAATTCAAATAATTTCTCATTTATAAATAAGTGTGTGGTAGGCCATCTTATGCACTATAATGAAACCAATATGTACATCAAGAAACTCTTGTTCGCTAACTAGACAACATACTTGATTTCTAATTTCTTTCTTGTACGCCCAAATATGTGTATGTGCGTATATATGAATGTGTATATATACATATTATGTGTATGATGTATGTCCGAGTTAGGATCATTTGATAACTCACAAATATTTTCGGAACCGCTACAACTTATATCAACACTTAAAATCTTTTTTAATGTTCTACAAAAAGAATGATTGAAAGATAATGTTTATTTGCCTCTCTTGAAAATTACATTAAAAAAGAAAATAATAAATAAAATTATAATAAACATATGTGTAGTTTAACATATAAAAAACTAAAAACATTTGAAAACATTACGTTGATGGTCTTTATTATATATATAAACATACGTAAATATGTGTTAAAAGTATAAATTTTAAAAAGTGAGAACTATATAATTCTCGTAGTTCTTAAGATATTTATAAGTTTTCAAATGATCATAACTCGGTTTAGAATCATTTAATAACTCATAAAATCCTAAAAACTACAAGAACTCCTATCAACACTTAATTTTTTATGTTTATAAAAAAATAATTGATATATAATGTTTAATTGTTTCTTTTGAAATTCAAAAGAAAATAATAAATGAAATTATAATCTAAATATGTGTAAGTCATATGTAAGTTATAACATCTATATATTTTTAGCTAAACATATAAAAAACTAAAAACCTTTGAAAACATTACTTTAAAATTCAAAAGAAAATAATAAATGAAATTAAAACTAAACATGTGTAAGTCATATATAAATTATAATATTTATACATTTGTAACTAAACATATAAAAAAACTAAAATTTTACTTTGATCGTTATAACCCTATAAAAGTATCTTAAGAAATACAATGAACTAGTAAATAAAATTTGAAATGTTAATATTTTAATAAAGAAAAAGAGAGATTATAAAATTGGTGCCACTATAAGAATAATGATGATTAAGAGTTTGATACCAAGGAGTAATGTTCGTGTTGATACTATCAGCAAAGTGACAAAACCTCCACTTATTCCCCACTTTGTATATACCATCTAACGAGGAGGAATCATTATTAAGATCACAAACACTAATCAGACAATGCAACAACACCCATATAACCAAATAAAATAAAATTTTCATATGCTTGGTAATCATTTGAATCACTTGGGCACTTACTATTTTCATTAAGGAAATGAGATATCTATTTTGTTTAAACTAAAATATGAAATATTTATAATTTGGATTTGCATTTGGAATTTTGGATATGTACGATTTGCTGTCTCTTTAAATTTGATTTTATTTTATACTTTAATTCATAACCCTGTGCTATTTAAATTATAAAAAAAAATAGTAAAATTAAAATAGTTGACTCATTAACACATTGACCATTCGGCTATTACAAAGATATATACTACAAAGTAGTTAGATCTCCGGGTATGGGTCTAAACATAGTTGTAAGATGCTAAGAATCTTATTTGATCCGCTAACCAATTTACATAACCAAGTTAAATGAATTTTAATATCGTGCTAAGTTTTTTTTTTTCTCACATGATCACTAGATAATATAAATATGCTATAAAATGGTATAATCTAAGTAACTCAACAGTTCTCACTAACAGGTTATCATATATACCCTAGTATCGTAGGGCTGCTCTTAACTCCCTCGAAATTTATTCGCATCCATTTAATTTTGATCACTTATATATCATCAGAGATCACCCATCTAAGTGACAATGGCTAAGGAGAAACTAATTTATTAGATTCACTAGCTTTAGTAAACCCATGTATTACACGTGTTGAATAAATAAAATATTAAATATAATAAACAATTATTAGTTAAAAAACAATATTTTAAGATAAAATATGATTGAAATTACGTATAAGTAAGAACTATAATTAATAAAACAATGATATTAACGTTATAAACTTTCTTTGTTTAAAAAAATAAAACATTTTGTTTTAAAACAAACTGTTTAAAAGAATATCATTTTTAACAATTACCTTATTATAACTCCAAAATTTAATTATTTTTGGTTTACAAAAAATTTACTTTTTAAAAACACTAATTTTAAAATATTTCATACTTTTAAAAAAGTTTGATGTTTTAAAAATGTTTCTTATTTTATAAAAAACTGGTTTATTTAGAAATAATATTAATAAAGAGATCTTTTTTTTAATTTATTAAAAAACTATTTTTAATCTAAAAAAAGTTAAATAATATTATTAGTAATTAATATAATTATTTAATAGAGGAGAGAAACAAAAAAAGTTTTAATTACTATTTTATTAAAATTGAAAGATTTGTAACTCTTAACAATTAATCATCACACTACAAGAAAAAGACCCTATCGCGACTAGGTCTATGACGACGACATGATGTTATCGCTATAGGTCACCCTAAGGCGACGACATGTCGTCGCCATAGGGTTACTTTAATTTTTGGCTATTCTAGCCCTATGACGACGACTTATCGTCGCCTTAGGGTGACCTATAGCGACAACATCATGTCGTCGTCATAGGTGTAGAGAAGTCGTCGCCATAGGTCTATTTTTTAGATTTTGATTTATTTTAAATAATTATAGAATTTTAAAAATTATGTGTGGACCTAAGGCGACGACATGTCGTCGCCATAGGTCAAAATATTTTTTTTCTTTTTTTCCCCCGAAATAACTAGGAGGGAAATAGTCCCGCCATTATGAAAACTCTATGGTGACGACATGTCGTCGCCATAAAGTTTTATGATTTTCTTAAATATGATATTAATAAAATTTATTATTATTATTATTATTATTATTATTAATTTATGTACATTTTATTGTTATTGTTATCATAAGTAATAATATTATTATTATAAGTAGTAATAATGATAATAATAATAATAATATAATAAATATTATTATTTAATTAACCGTGTGTATGTTTGTATTATTTTCTTAAAATAATTTATTTTGTAAATGGAACAAAATCTTATTAAATGTGATTTTTTTGAAACAAAAGTTTAGCTATGATCGAGTTATGAATATCAGTGTTAAATTATATACATTGATGGTAATTTACGAAAAATTATGATTGTTAAGGATAAGTTAAATTTGTTTATATTTAGTTATCATAAATGAATGTTAAACAAGATCAAATATGTTCAGTTATGATGGTTGGGGTCGATTACATTCGTCAAAAGTTAGCTATGATCCAATTATAATCATTGGTATTAAATTAAACATGATATTGTAATTTACAGAAAATTATCTTTATTAATGGTAAGTAAGTTTGTTTATGCTTAGTTATCATCAATGAGCGTCAAAAAAGGTCAAATATGTTTAGTTATGATGATTAGGGTCGATCAAATACATTAAAGGTTAGCTATAATTGAATTACGATGATCAGTGTTAAATTATACAATTCGATAGTAATTTATGTGAAATGATGTATTAATGGTAAGTTATTTTTATTTACCTTAACAATCAATGAGTGTTAAATAAGGCCAAATATTTTAGGTTATGATGATTAGGGCCGATTACATATGTCAAAGGTTAGCTATGATCCAACTATAATCATTTGTGTTAAATTAAACAATTCGATAGTCATTTATGGGAAATGATGCTTATTAATGGTAAGTTATTTTTATTTACGCTTAACTATCATCAATGAGTATTAAACATGACCAAATATTTTAGGTTATGATGATTATGGCCGATTACATATGTCAAAGGTTAGCTATGATCCAATTATGATCATTTGTGTTAAATTAAACATGATGTTTGTAAATTACGAGAAATTATGCTTGTTAATGATAAATCAAGTTCATTTATACTTAGTTATCATCAATGAGTGTCAAAAAAAGGTCAAATATGCTTGTTAATGATAATTTACGAGAAATTATGTTTGTTAATGATAATAATTTACAGAAAATTAAGCATACTACTGGTAAATTAAGTTTGTTTATTCTTAATTATCATCAAATAGTATCAAAAACCTCAAACATGATCGTTTATGATAATTAAGGTTGATTATATACGCCAAAGATTAGTAAGACGAACAAGTATTATTATAAATATGATGATATGTTTATAATAATAATAATAATAATCATAATCATAATCACAGTAGTAGTAATAATAATAATAATAATAATAATAATAATAAATAATAATAATAATAATAATAATAATAATAATAATAATAATAATAACCATCCTAATAATAATTATAATAAAATACTAATAATAATAAATAATAATAATATAATAATATCTTTAATAATAATATTATTAAAAATAAAAAATATATATAAAATATCATAAAACTCCCTATGGCGACGACATGTCGTCGCCATAGGTGTTTCATATAGTCGCCATAGGTGTTTCATGTCGTCGCCATAGGTGTCTCATATGCCTGCGTGATTATCCCGCCATTAATTTGAGAAAAAATTAAAAAAATAAAAACCCTATGGCGACGACATGTCGTCGCCACAGGGTGCAGTATCTTTTAAACCGGGGATTACAACCTTATCACTTTCACTTTCCAAACCCAAAACCCACCCACAACCAGCCTTTATCTCTAACGAAAACAACCAAAATCCGACCACCACCACCATTTCTAGCCACCACGACCGTTCCTAGCCGTTTCCACCACCACTTCCATACCCCCCCCCCCCGTTACGCCTCCTATCTACCAAGAATGAAGCATGTTTAGGTTGCATCACCACCATTGTTCCTACCACCATGACTACCACTACCACCACCACCACCACCACCACCACAATTCATGTCTCTCTAGGCTGCTGTATCATTATCTCACGACCACCGTCACCGACAACATCTCATTATCATCGTTTTTGTTAAGATTTTAAGGTGTGTATATTATCTATTTTATTAGTTATTTAAATATTTTGATTTGGTTCTTGTTTAGTAGAATGATATGATAATATGTTGAACTATTTGATTTTTTATTTGATTTTGTTCTGGTTTTGATTTGGTTAACGATATGATTTAAATTATGTATGTATGTATGCACAATATGTGATGAAAGTATTGTAGTTTGATTTGGTTATTAGTTTAATTAATAAGCATATGATGAACGTATCATGAAATTGAATATGTGTTCTAGATGATATTTGTGTTAGAGATGATTTATGTTGTTAGAATTATATATTGTTATAGATGATTTATGTTGAATTATTGTTATAGATGATTTATGTTGTTAGAATTATATAAGTTGTTTGATTTGGTTATTGGTTTGAGTCGATAGAATGATATGATGAATTATGTTTTGTAACATGTTTTAGGATTAATGTTAATTAATTCAGAATCTAATTCATCAACATATGATGAATTGCATTTTAAAATATGTTTTAGGATTTTAATGGAAAATGTTTTAGGGTTTCATTTGTGTTTTATAACTTGTATTTATATTTATGTCATGTTTGTATATGTGTATAAGTCATCTTATAAATATTGTTTAAAGGAAAAACAAACGTGAAGAAGGGCACATTACACGGAAGTGTTTGGATGAATCAAATCGAGGGCAAAAGAAGATTAGGTAAATTTAAAACTTTTATTTCTATTATATGTTAACTATGTTGTTATCATGTGTTCATATGTTGTTATAATTTTAATTTAATTTAATTTAATACGATGTTAGTACTTTGTTGGTTTGTATATTGTTTAGTTTAAAGTTGGATATTATTAAGTTAAATCATTCGCACACATTTATAGACTAAATTTAGATATTATTACTTGCATTGTTGATTTATTAAAAACTTAAAACTGTTGTCTTTTATTATTTTTAATTGGGCATGATGTTTTTTTTTTCATTTTACAACAGTTATGCTGTCAAAGATGATCAAGATGATGACGAAGATGATCAAGATGACGACAATTAGAAGTCTTTTGTTTTGTAAAAGATTAAAGATGTTTATGTTGGTTATTTTGTTTAAATGCACATGTATGTAACTTGAATTGTAAAATGATTTTCTTTTGGGTATTAATTATATTAGCTTTCGTTTGGTGTATAAATATGTTCCCGAAACCTGAAATATTAAGAAAAACATGGAAAATATAAATTCAATTTTATAAATTAAAAATTAAAACAGTAGGGTCTATGGCGACGACATGTCGTCGCCATAGGGTTTTTTTAATTTTTTTTATTTAATTTTTTATTAAAATAAAAAAAAATAGTTTGGGCCTATGGCGACGACATGTCGTCGCCATAGACTGAAAAATAAAATTATTTTTAAATTAAAATAAAATATGAAATTTTTTGCCGACAACTCTTAGGCGACAACAAGTCGTCGGGATAGACCTCTATGGCGACTAGGGTTTTGGCGACGACTCAAAATTACGCTATAGCGACAAGGCTGTAACGATTAGGTCTCTGGCGACGACATGTCATCGCCATAGCCTATGGCGACGACAAACCGACCCTATCGCGACGACAATTGTCGTCGCCATAGACCTTATTTCTTGTAGTGTCACCTTATGAACGTATTTTGTCACCTCAATTAATCACACTCAATTATGCGCTATATAATTCTACCATATTCACAGTTATTCCTCCACTGGAAATTGGTTTATAATTTATTAGTTTTAGTATGACAAATTAAAACTCTTTAGATATCACTTATTCAACCTCACATCATGATTCGTGCTCATGTCATGATATCTTTCAAGCTATCACACCTTGGCTAGTGTTCATTCCCCTTCACATATTTTAGTTACAAACATACCAGACATGTGAGGTTTTCAGTATTCTATACAAGCGTGTTTTTATTGCCAACACATTACATTTTGAGTCATAAGTTTCAGTTTGCTTAAAGCAACGAATACAACACCTATTCATAAGTTTTATTGGTTATGAAAATGTTTCAGTTAGAGTCGTTATACTACCAAAATTTGTATAAATTATCAAATTCTAATATATTTTGTTAAACCATGGATTGAATTCACCCATACGTTATGACACATATGAAAAACCGAAGGCAAGTCCCGATTTGTTGCAAGAATTTGTTTTTAGTTATTGTAGTTTTGTAATGTGATTTTATTTTTTAGATTTTATAAATTACTTTAGTTTTAAGGTAATTTGAGAATAAATGAATTATTATTATTATTATTTTTTTGAATTAATAAACTACAGACGAATCACCGACGACAAAAATAAAGGCGTCGCTAAAACTTCTATTGGGCATCCACCAGTGAAGTGTTTGTCGTTAAGCCTTCGCTAGAAATCCTTCAATAAAGATCAACGTGGATAACCTTGCATTAGTTTTCGATAATCTATCACTAAAACAACCATCAATGATTCCTCGTGAAAGGCTTCAGAATCTATCAGAAACAAAAATAAAGGCGTTGATAAAACTTTCGTGATTCATTAACTTGAAATAAACAATTGGGCAAGGGTTCTGTAAGTATTTCACTCAATAATAATGACTGATTGAAAACGTTGATATCATTGTTGAAACCAGCTACATCATGTATGTCAAAACCATAAATCTTGCAGTATAACGCTTCAAGCATAATTATAAGGTATTGCCGAATACTTAGCATGTATTGACCCCATCATTCTACCACACAATTCCTCCTTGCCTATATGTGTACAAACAAAATTGTCTAGCATTTTAGGAAATCTATGTCTTGATAAGAGGTCAAGATCTTCACGTGAAATTCTTGTAGTCAGTCTCAGGTACCAATCACACGTGTCAAGAAATGCCATTATCTTGGTTTCAAAAAGCTTGCCTGAGGCGCAAGGCGACCACAGGCGTAGAGAGGATCACTTTATGTCACACAAGACGATGTATGTAAGAGAAGCGAGCGCCTATGTCGTTTTTACGGGTGAAACCAAAAGCGCAAAGGGTGCAATTTATGTACAGAAACATGGAATTGAAGATTTATAATAAAAAATGAAGATGCAAGTAAAGAAATCGAAGTTTACTTGTGACGAAGATGAAGATGGAGAAGAATATGAAGATTGAGTTTAGCCATTGATGGAGGAAGATGCTGGCTTTTAATCTTTTAGGGTTACAACATCGATTTAGTTTATATATATATGGTTATATTAAGTTACATATTTCAACCTTAATGTTTTTGTTTTTATCAATTTTAACCTAAAACTTTTTTATATGTTTATTTGTTTTACTTTTTTATTTCATTAAGAATTGTGCTTTATTAATTTGTCCACGTAGCTTTTTATGTTGTAAATGGAGGTTATTTATGGATTAAACAATATAAATCTTTTAGTTATCTATTTTTTTATTATAAAAAGATTAATATTATAGTAAATATTATATGTAATTCATTAATGTTTTATTAATACTTTGCGCTTCGCATACGAAAATCCCGCCGCTTTTGCGTTTTGCATTTTAGTTTTAGACCTTGTCGTTTTTTAGCGCTTCTCATCTTTTAAAACCAAGGCCATCATGCTATTTATCGTATTGTAGACGTGCACTTTTGTACCTTCTAGCTCTAGCATCCCACTAGACTTAAAAAAGGGATTCTGTCTTTCCATGTCATCAATAATTTGTAAAAATAATTATATTCGTATCTGAAACATCTATCCTATAAATGTTGGCACCATATAGACAACCTTCGGTGAAATAATCTTTCATGAGAAGTTCGTGAGTAACCACATGATCTCTATCTAGATATCTTCTTGTACTTGAAGTTCGTGTATCATAAAACAAACTAGTTGAAGATCCGTAGATGCTCGAAGATGAAAATTCTAAACTTGATAATGAATCCATTTTTGATCGATCTAACAAATGAGAATTCAACATTTCACTTATCCCATCACACTTCCAACATACCAATAAACCCAAACGAAATTTAATAAGTATACATTGAGCTACTTAAAAGCCATTTCATGTTGTTTCTTCACCAAACCAAACTTTCTCCATGAACATGCAAATTCAAAGCTTATATATACATCTAACTCAATCACCCTCTCTCCACTAATCTAACCATGTCAAAGATGAATGGGAAGAAACGTAGCCGAACATCCCAACTCATCGACGACTTCTAGGTGACTTTCGTCTCCAGAAAGTCGTGGTGCTAGCAACGGGCGAGGCCTTCCTGAGCCAATTAGTCATTCCTCGAGATCGCTTGGTTGAAGGCTATCTTCGTGATACTAATTGCGTCGATTTAGCCATGAAAGAAAAGTTGGAGCGTTTGTGTAAGCAAGCTTACTTTGTTAGTTACATGCATTTGGTAAGAAGTTTTGGGACTTTCTTGTGGTTAAGGATTTTGGTATGCAATTCTAGAAGTTTTTTGAAAAACAAATAAATAATTTTCTTATACTATAATCAAACAACCAGTTTCCTTAATCAAACACTAAGAAGTAATGTTTATACCTAGACAATACATGATTTTACACTATAATCTTCATTCATTTTCATTTATAAAAAATATGTTTTTTTTTTATTTTGCTCAATTAACTGTAATTCTATAAGAATTATGCAAGTGAGATTGTCTTTAACAATAAAAATAACGTTTAAAAGTATGATTCATCACATTATAATTAGTATAAGCTATTCATTATTGACCAAAGACTAGTAGTTTGAATTATTGTAATCGAATAATATTCCAAAAAAAAAAACTTATTAAGACAAACACAAAGTACAAGAATTACAATCTTCCCAAAAGAAATAGATGCACTAAAGTTATGGTCATTTCTGCAACTGGAAGGCAAACTTGCACAATGACTCCATAGTTGACCCTCCATTACTCAGAATTTTCATGGCAGCACTCTTTAGTTCCTTCAACCTTTTGGATATCTTCTTCCCTTCATCTCCTGGATCCATCAACTCCTTCACAACTTTTTCGATTACCTCTTTTCGGTAGATCCCGTTTTCATCTATTTCAAGTGTCAACGCCAAACAAAGTGCTTCGGTCATCACTTTAGCATTCATATGTTGCTCTGCATAGAGAGGCCAAGCAATCATTGGCACCCCATGAACACTACTTTCTAGAGTCGAGTTCCATCCACAATGAGTCAAGAATCCACCAATGGCCTCATGACTCAGTATCTCGCTCTGTGGACCCCACGATGGGACAAGTAAGCCCCTATTTCCTGTTCTAGCCAGAAACCCTTCAGGTAAAAACCCTAAAGGGTCATTCTGGCTAGCGCAAGTAAAAAAGGAAGCATTTGGAGCCTTACTAGGGCTTCTTACTATCCACAAAAACCTATGGCCACTCATCTCTAGCCCATGGGCTAGCTCATGAACTTGTTCTAAAGAAAGTGTCCCACCACTACCAAAAGACACCAACAACACAGATCCACTTGGTTGATCATCCAACCACTTCAAACACTCATGTCGGTCCGACCCATTGCTTGGGTCAGACCGAATCAATGGCCCGATAGTGTAAATCGGCATTGAACTGGCAACTCCACCCCGCAAAACCCTAAAGGTTTCTTCTTCCAACTCCTCAAAACTATTCACCAAAATACCATCAAGCATACTCAACCTCTTGGAGAGTAAAAGATACCCTTTGTAGACCTCATCGGTTCGAACCTGAACCGGAGCCATCAACTCTCCCCCATGAAAGCTAACCGACCCCGGGACCTTAACCGGGTAAGGCAAGTCCTTATACTCACCAGTCGTCTCCTCATCAAGCTTCGCCAACACGAAAGTGAACGATAACGCCATCGCGTTCATCGGGAAGAACAAGAAGCTAAATAGGTTTAACTCCTTTGCAACTTCCATTGAATCATGCCCATACATATCAAACAATAGTGCAACAAGATTGCTTTTTGATTTCAAAGAGCTTAAAGCATCTCGAAGGCTTGAAAGACTAGCTTGGATGGTGAACAAAATCTTTATCTCCGGGCGAACATCCTCAGGATATACATCAAGGTTAACCGGTGGGAGAAACATGTAGTGGATATTCTCCGGTAACGATTCAACAACGGATGTTTGGGCTTTGGGTGGAGCTCCGGTGGAGGGGATGATGAGGGTGGCGGAGACACGGTGGTGGTGAACGAGTCGCTTAGCGAACTCGGTCATCGGAATGAGGTGACCCATCCCTGGACTCGGAAGAATGGCTATGTGAGGTTGGTTCTCCATCATCAATCACCAAAGAAAGTTGATTTCACCATTGAAATTATATGTGCATGTCTCTATATAATGCAGGTTTTTTAGTCATGGTGATGGAACACGTTTAGGTTACTTTTTTTTTTTTTTTTAATATTTTAGTCATTTGTTTCATAAATGTCAATTAATATTCCCAAATCTTAGCAACTACAATTTAAAATTTATATTAATATAAAGGGTGGGGGGGACTAGTGATATAACATGTGATTTTGTTTGTTTAATTAAACCAGAACATGAATCACGAATCAAGTTAATTATTTTTCTAAGAGGTACTTTTCTAATACTTTATATTTTATTATTGATAAACATAGAAATTTATCATTATAAAACGTGTTTAAGAATTATAAAACATTTTATATTTTGATACTATGTATATATTGTATTTTATTACTTCTTTATGAAGTTGTTTTATTTCATATTCTCATAGAGTCATAGACACATCGCTTTTTCTTTATTTTATATTTCTTTTAGATTTTTTTTTAAAAAATATTAAAGGTTCTAATGTTAAGTGATTAATTCTACCTGTCCAAAATAGACATGTAAAAAAAAAAAAAAAAAAACCATCAGCCTCTCTCCACCCGATCTAATAATTTCAAATATGTGCTAGCAATCGGCAAGGCCTTCTCGAGCCAAGTGATTCCACAGGATATATTGCTTACTTTGTGTCGATTTAGCCATGAAAGAGAAGTTGGAGCGTTTGTGTAAGCAAGCTTACTTTGTTAGTTTGGCTAGAATTTTTGGGATTCCTTATGCTTAAGGATTTTGGCATGCACCTAGCTAGCTCTAGGAAATTTTTAAAAGATACTTTTGGGAGATCTTACGTTGGAATGTTGGAGTTCGCTGGTGTGACCTGCAAACTCATCGAGCTAAGTGGGACTTCGAAGATATGTTTTTGGTATGTGATGGAGTATATGAGGGATGAGTTGATGAGCAAAGAGTATGGTGAAGAATGGGGGCTTCCTTTGGCTTTTGGCCCTGGGGTTCTTTGTAGTATCACTAGTTCTTCACAAATGTTACAAGAAAATATATATTATTCAAGTTTTATTTTCAAGAATCTTTGTTTGAGTTGATGAGTTCTTCATATTATGCAATTAAGATCTTGCTGTTTGATCTAGTTTTCTTTTAACAAACGCAATATTTTACTTCTTAAACTCAACAATAATGGATATATGAAATCTAAAGTCTTTGAATTATAAAGAAAGAGAGCGATCAAAGTTATAATAGAGGAATTGAAATATGATCTTCTGAAATACTCCAACTCTTTACCGGTAGATTCCAAGAGTTATGTGTATATGAAATTCGACACCGTTGAAATACAAGAATATAAGCAACTAGTTAGAGTGAAGGCACCACAAGTCCACAACTAATTAGCTCATGCATAAATTACGTGAATGTAAATAACTAGCTCACGCATAAATTATGTGAACACTTATTTAAAAAAAATTGCCACAATATATTTAATAATTGTTTTTACTAGTTAGATTCATTTCACTTATAGTAGAGATGGGTCTTTGACATATCTATTGACAACAAGAACATTAACTAGAGAGAATATTGGATGCTCCTTATCATATAATAAAACATAATGAATCACTTAACATATATTATGACTTTATCCTCCCAAAAATTTAGACGAAAACCGTAAATACTACTAAAAGAAAAGTTGCCGCTCGAAGGGTAGCTCTGAAGCGCCTACAAATCGATTACAATTAGGATCAATCTAATATATTTGTATATATGAATCAAACAAGGAGTATGCACATGAAGTGCAAGGACTCACGATGGAACAACAAACTAGAGAAACACACAATTACACTTCTATATTCACACTCTACAAATGTTGATACATGATGGGTATTTATACCCTTACAATAGACAGTAACAACTACTATAACTAACATAATTAACCCCTAACTTCTTGCTAATTACATATTTGGCTTTTATATTTTTCTTCCTTAATTACCTTCTAATTGATGTTAAGATTAAGTCCAACAGGCTCAAGAGGGAGTGAAATAAAGCAAGGGTTTGGGAACCAAGGCCCTGCTTTTCTCGGTCCCCAAGTTCTAGTTTTTATATATAAAGAAAATAAAGCAAGGGCTAATGTGGTACTAGCTAATTTAGTAGAGACTTTGTCTTTTAGAGTGTAGGTCCTGAGTTAATCCCAGACCTGATGTAATTTGAAGTAATTTAAAAATAGTAATAGAATAAATTTGCTATTAAAAAAAGAAAGAAAATAAAGCAAGGCTTTGGGCTTGAAGGAGTTTTAAATGAAAATATTTTTCCTTTGATTTTGTTTTCGTTACTCTATGTTTATGATTCCACTAACGTTATTTATGTTTATGATTCCATTACTATGTAATAATATTATGAATATTATGGATCATTGAGAATTGAAATGCTTGAATCATTCTAAAGGAGGTTTTCTGTACCTATCAGTGGGAAGATGTGTAAAATGTAATCTTGATTTGGGCTGAATAAATGACTAATGAATTATTATTTATATTGAATAATTTGAATAAAATGACTGTCCATTTCTTCTGTTGGGCCTGGCCCACCAGCTGGGCTACAAAAGCGCTGCTTTCATCCCTCGTATAATCGCGCTAGTTTTAATAAATTCATATATTACACGGGTTGAATAAAAAATATTAAATATAATAAAAATTTATTAATTATAAATCGATATTCATAAATAAGATATGATTGAAATCTTTCTTATAATAAATAAAATAAAATTTTTATTTCAACACAAAACGTTTTAAAAAATGTCATACTTAAAAACTTTCTTATTATAACTCTTAATTTTAATTATTTTTTATTTATAAAAAATTTACATTTTAAAAACACCAATTATAAAATATTTTATATTTTTAAAAAAGTTTGATGTTCTTAAAAATTTTCTAATTTTATGAAAATTTATTTTCTTAGAAATAACATTAGTAAAAAGATCCCTTTCTTAATTTATTAAAAAACTATTTTAATATAAAAAAATAAATAATATTATTAATAGTTAATATGATTATTATATAGGAGGAATATGGTGTTGACATATGTTCCTTCTAATTATCCTTTTATTAGAGTAGAAAGATTTTTTAAACTTCAAGCGAATCAAAATATTAAGTTTAGTATTTTATTTCATTTTTCTTTATTTAATTAGTTAGTAAACTAATTGATATTATACCTAATATAGTTTAGATTTATATATACTTATACTAGGTTAGTCCCCGTGTATTACACGGATTGAATAAATAAAATATTAAGTAATTAGTATTAAAAAAATTATTCATTATAAGATCATAATTGAAGATAAAATATGTTTATAATTACGTACAAATAGCTATTTTAAGTAAATAAACAATTAGGTATTTTCTAAACTTTTGTTTTAAAAAAACTGTGATTTTTAAATATTTTGTTTTAAGAAAAATGATAAAAAAAGTTTGTTTTATTCTGTATTTTATAAAATTTATGTTTGTAAAAAGTGTGTTTTTAATAAAAAACAGGTTTTTAATTTATTAAATTATACATTTTTAATTTGAATATGGTACGAGTAATATTATTAGTATTCAGTATTATTATTAACAACATAGAGAAATGAGAAAATAAGAATAACGAGTCTTACAGTTGTTTCACGCTTATTTTAGTTTTTTATTATAAATAGATGGATAGGTTAAAAACCATTAATTAAACGGATTATACTTAGTAATAAACACGAAGAGTTACAGTATAATATTTTAATATAAAATATAATTATAGTTATATATACGTAATAGTTCAAGAAATAAAATAATTATATTAATTTTAATTCTCTTATCTAAAAAGTGTCATATTTAAACATTCGTTTTAAGTTTTTTTTAAATATTTTTTTTATAAAAGTCTTGTTTTTTAAAAATACTGGTTTGTAATGATTCTTGTTGTTTCAATAAGACAACTTTTTAAAAAATTCACCTGTTTATAAATTGTTTTAAAAACAAAATGATTTGAAATATTTTGTTTAAAGAAGGTTTAGTGTGTTAGAAAATTTCATATTATATAAAATTTTAGTTTTTTATCATTTAGATTTTAATTAAAAGATGTGATTTCCAATTTCCTTAATAAAATCTATTTATAAAAAAGTTAGTTTGATTTTAATAAGAGAAAAAATATAGCAATTAATATGATTCATTTTTAATAAGAAAAAGAAATTTGTTTGATATTTAAATTACTATAATACTCTTTTGGAGGGAAAATTGATACGTGCATGTCTAGAAGAATGACAAGTGATAAAAAAATAAGATAAGAAAATAACAAGTGGCAAAGAAAATCTTGCTTTATTAGAGGTTATAGATATAGATATTGTTTAATAATATTATTATAAAAGAAAAATTAAAGAGCCGTAAACTGATCTAGTGAAATTTTACCTAGCATTTCATATCTTCCAAAATTATGATGATCTCGAGAACCATTTAAATGTTCTTTCTTTTAATTTTTTCAAAAGGTTATGAGTTTACTTAAATGATTTTTTAATAGATTTTCGAATAGGAGATTGAATAGTTTGAAACATCATTATTTCAATATATTGATTTTTAGGAGTAGATTTTAATAATTATGTTCGTCATTCAAAATACAAAACAATTTTGGGGAACCGAAATTTTGGGAAATTCGAGTTGTATAAATTAATAATAAATTTTACTAGAAATACTAAAACATATATAGAAAAAAATATATAAAATACTATTTTTTAATTTATGATAGATTTTAAACATGTGTATAAAATCAAAAAATTAACTAACCATAAATGTATATTAATAAATATTGAAATAGAAGCTTATTTAGATTTTTTGTTTATTTACAAAAATATATATACTATAAGCTCTATGTATACAAAATTAATGTAAATTATGCATCTAGTTAATTTAGTCACATTGGGTCGTAATAAATTATAATAGGTTCTATCAGATCTCAATATATCAAATGAGTTATAAGTGTCTAAAGGAACGATTTTAGCTGCTAAGAGTCGTGAAATCCGTAAATAGGACACAATGGCCCTTATTAGTCATATTAGGTATTAACCAACCATAATTAACCTTTGCTAACCACTAATTGTTAATATTTACCCTCATTGACAAAGTTTGTCTTTAATTAATCAATATAACCCGTAACGAGCTATAACAGGTCGTGCGTGTCATGACGAGTCATGTTGGGTGCTAAGAGTAGTGAGATTTCTAAACGGGACATGATGGCCCTTATCATTAAAATTAGGTCTTAATGTGCACCATAATGGATCATAATAGTCATGATTTCTTAATAAATTGTAATGGTCTTTATTAGGTCTTGAAGGGTTATATCAAATTGTAGTGAGCCATCTAGATCATATAATGACAAGTAAAGGATCGTATATGTCTTAATGGATCATATTGGGTCTTAACACTCATGGGCCATGGCAGCTCCTAACAGACAATGATGGACTTTCCTATTAAGGCCCAATAAAGTTAATTAGCAGAGTTATCCGTTTGAAATAAGTTGTGCTTAGTATTAATGGGCTATACATATCTTAGTGGGCTTCACTGACCATCATTAACTAATATTAACTCTAACTAGCCAACATTGGACAATACCAACCCTAATTGATCTTGACGGACAAACATTGAACAATATTGTCCAAAATTAGCCAACATTGACCCTAACTCACCACATTGACCCTAACTAAAGATCATGACGATCATGACCAAAATTGACTCCAAGTGACCGTCATAAACCAATATTGAGCTGTATAGTCATAATAGCTCTTGGTGGACCATCATGGCTCTATTAGGTAGAGTTGCACAAAACGGGTTTGGGCCGGACCCGGGCCCGGGTACAAAACCGGGTTTGGGCCCAACCGGGTTTTTTGTACCCGGGTATTGGTGAACCCGGGTACGAACCCGGGTCGGGTTCAGCGAGATACAAACCCTACCCGGTAAACCCGGGTAGGGTCGGGTCGGGTTCGAGTCGGGTATGAAACCCGGGTTCAACCGGGTTTTTGCCTTTTTTTTTTTTTTTTTTTCTTTTTTTCTTTTCTTGTGTGTGTGTCGAACACCGGGTCGTATGTTTTTTTTTCTTATATTTTCTTTCCTTTTTTTCTTTTTATTTTTCTTTTCCTTTCCACCAAGCCAAAATATCGAATGCACGATAATCTTCGGTAGTCATAGTGGAAATAAAATCCGTTCCACTATATCTACCGAGCTCACTTGTTGGGGTGTTACCTCTTTGGCATGGTTATGTTTACGTTAGGCCCATATCTATTTAAATAAAAATTATAAATTGTTTTCAAACTATGATTAAAATTTTCTTTTGCCTCGTTTGAAAAATCAGGGTTTTCGTCATGCATATCCAAATTGTCATTTATCTCATCTATCAAACATTCAACCCCCGCAACATTTAGAAACGGATTTAAAGCGGCGGCACACGTAAAAACGGGTGGTAAGTCCTTAAAATATTTTTTAAACTTTTCTTTCATTGGTTCTATCATTTGATTAAACATATTATTTTTATTTTGAAAATTTTTAAAATTCAAAGACATAAAATATAGTTCTTGAAGCACCGAATAACTAGTGGAATAATAAACTCCCGATAATTTTGTTGTTGAGTTTTTAAAAACCTCAAGAAACTCGGATAGACGTTGAAGATTCTCCCAACCCGCATCCGGAAATGGGTCGGCTTCACCATTATCCGAAAGACTATTATGAAAAGCTTTCAAAGTGCCCTTTTGTTTTAAAGCACATTCAAACATGTGACAAGTCGAATTCCACCGAGTAGGTACATCCCAATTAGGACCTAAAAATCTAGAGTGCGTATCCTTACAAAGTTGTTTATAATCTTGATATCTTCTTCTACTTTTTTTAAAACGTCATGTAACATAAATCGAAAAGATGTAATAAAGTTATTAACATATTGCCCGGATAGTCCGTCTTGCACTACTAAATTAATAATATGTGCAACACAACGAGTATGGAAAAAATCACCGTTTGCAATCGGAAGATATTTTAATTTTAATTTTTCAACCGCGGTTGTGTTGTTAGAGGCGTTATCAAATGCAATTGAAAAAAGTTTATTTTCTAATTTAAAAGTACTTATTACATTATCTAAAAAGTAAAACAAAAATTCTCCGGTGTGGATGCGGAAAAAGATCAAATGCAATCGTACGTTTCATCAATTGCCATGAATTTGGATCCACCCAATGAGCGGTGACGCAAAGGTACGATTCGGGTAAACCGTGTGGAGCCGACCAAACGTCACTAGTTAAGTTTACACCGGTATTTAAATTTTCAAATAATACAATTAAATCATTTTTTGCTTGTTTCCATAATTTTAAACAATAACGTGTAAGTGTAGTACGACTTACGTGAGTGTAACGAGGTTGAAGCGTCTCTCGAATTAAGTTGGTCAACCGAGGATTGTCGAAGTGACTAAAAGGCAAAGCTTCTTGAATCACGAACTTCGCCATTCGATCTCGAACCGTATTAACATCGTAATTAAAGATTCCACCGTCTCCACCCAATTGTGTTTGTTGCGAATCCGGATTACTTTTCAACGACTTACAAAACTTCTTGCTAATGTGTTTGTTTAAAGTCGTGTTAGAATCTTTAGCAAGCAAAGCTCCACAAAACTTGCAACGAGTCTTTACAGACCCGTCACTCAACTCAACCATATCCCAATTGCACCAAACATCCATGTTATGATTGTGTGCAAGAACACGAACGACGGTTGGAGCGTTGGACGAACCTTGACCAACGGAAGATTGTGAGTGAGCCATATCAAGATTGAAGAGAGTGAAAGTGTAAAACGAGAGAGTGAACGTGTAAAACGAGAGTAAACGAGAGTATTTTTTGCGTTTTTTGCGTATGTTTTTGCGTTTGAGACTTGGGTACTAAACCATATCAACCCACACCTATTTATACTAACTTATAAGCCTAAAAGTGACAAAAAAACGGTCACAAATTGATCCCAACGGCTATATAGCCGTTAAAAAACGGCCACTTTTAAATAAAAAAAAACGGTCGAAACCGGGGACAACCCGGGTTCAACCAGTTCCGGGTCGGGTCGGGTCGGGTCGGGTCCTAAGAAATTCTAGAAAATCATACCCGGTTCCAACCCTACGGTTTTTTTTCGGGTCCAACCCGGGTATGCATATACCGGGTCGTACCCGTACTCGGTTCCGGGTCGGGTCCGAACCCGGTTTTTATGCCCAAGTCTACTATTAGGTCATATTGTGTCTTAGAGGATTATAATAGTTTGTGATGAGTCGTATTACATCATAATTAACAGTTATATCATAAACTAGCTTTACTGAACCTGTGTATTACATAGGTTGAATAAAAAATATTAAGTACAATGAAAATTTATTAATTACAAATCGATATTTTAAAATAAATTATAATTGAAATCTTTCTTATTATAAATAGAATGAAAATTTTATCTATTACAAAGGTTTTAAAAAAAAATCACATTTTTAATATTTTTTCTTATTATAAATCCCAATTTTAATTATTTTTTATTTATAAAAATTTTACTTTTATAAAACATCAATTATAAAATATTTTGTATTTTGAAAAAAGTTTGATGTTGTAGAAAGTTTTCTTGTTTTATAAAAATTTATTTCTTTAGAAATAACATTAATAAAAAATATCTTCTTAATTTATGAAAAAAACTATTTTAATCTAAAATGAATTAAATAATATTATTAGTAATTAATATGATTATAAATAGCAGAGAGAAGCGAGTAAAATTTTGTGAGAATGAATATAACGTTGACATAATGACATGTGTCTATTTGAGTTATTTTTTTATTAGAGTAAGGATATGTTTTATTTAACCGTTATACGTCTTATTGGTCATATTAGCTCTTAATCAACCATGATGGACTTTACTAGGTCATATTGACAACCATCGGCTATAATTGACTATACTAATATTATTTATCATCGTTAATTTTTTTTTCATTTAGGTACATTCATCAACCTAATTAACTCAAATAATTTATATTTTCGTTTTTTATTTTAATTTAGGCACGTTCATTAACCTGTTTAAACAAATATAATATTTATTTATTTCATTATTTCCTTAAAAACATATATTATATATAATCGAGCATTCTATACTATATATAATCGAGAATTCTATATATGTAATTCTCCCTTTTTTTGGTTAAAAATGATCTTTTTTAATTTAATAATTTTGATTCTGAAGGTACATGTAAACTAAGTACAATGACAACACTCTAAGTTACTAGATTTTTCAAGAAAATAAACGTATATGAATTAGAAGCGCTATCTTTGATATAACCTTTTTTTGGTATCCGTCTGATAATCCATTGGAAAATGGGTAAGGTTATTCTATAAAGTGTATTTTTGCTACAAAGTGTGAGAAGACACAATAAGACTAAAAAGTCATAAAAAAATTATATCTCACAATCTAAATCGAATTTCAAAAAAGTACTTCGGAGTCTCTGTTCCTCTCGTCGTCATCTTTCAGAAAAAAAATAAAATAAAATTTCATTGTGGCTTTTATGACACAATGACGTCATTGTGTCTTTCATAATGACACAATTACGTCATTGTGTCTTTCATAATAACACAATGACGAGACACATGTCATTGTGTCTTTCATAAATGACATAATAAAAAAAATATTTTTTTTTATTTTTTTTATTTTTCATTTATTTTTTTTTCTTAGTGAGGACGGCTAGGGGAACAAAAACTTAGAATTACTTTTTTGAAATTCGATTTAGATTGTGAGATAAAAATTTTTTTTTGTGATTTTTTGACTCATTGTGTCTTCTCACACTTTATAGCAAAAATACACTTTATATTTGAACCTCTTTCTTGAAAAATAAACCAACGATAATCAAAATATTTTTATTTTTACTATAATTTTCAGAAAGAACTAGAAAAAAAGTTTCTTTTTTCCGCAGGTGACACTAGATTTTCTAATAGTGAGATGACTAAGAAATGGTAATGGGAGGTCATGGGTTCAATTATTACTCTGAGTAAAATGTTCAGAGTTGAGCTGTGTGGTTTTTTTAGCACTGGATTTTCTCCTGAGTGGGTTGGAGGTGCGGTCACGTCTAGAAAATAAATAGGCGGGCCCGATTACAATAACACATATTTTTCGAAGCAGAGTCGTTTGCCGTTAAAAAAATGAAATGGTAATGCATCAGATTAGATATATATGCTTTCACAGCTGTATCATAAAGAGATCTGAGTGGTTGATAATCAAAAGAAAATTAAAGGTATTTGTGAAGTTATGTCACTAATGCTATGATTAAAATGATAGACCTTGCTAGAGAAAAACAACCAAACAAAGCTTTCATACAAAATAGTCATTGCAAGATTATTGAGAATATGTGTTTTTTCTTAAAGTTAATCAAGCTTGGCCAGGACACATGGTAAAAGTGTATCAGATTATATATTAAATCTTCATTATGAATAGAAAAATGAGTTTTCAACTTTTTATATTCTCTTTGTTATATAGCTTCAACAAAACATGTAACATGTCATGCCTCCTATGTTATCTAGAGTTCGGCAAATCAAATATATGACATGTCATCACTTGAATCGCATATGTTACAACACACGTACATATGTCAGTGCTTATTAAGGTTTTATGACTTGGGAAGTTACTTTAGTTTTGTATGTATTATTATAGTTTTATTCGGAACCAAAAATTTTTGGGTGTTTTTTTGTGGAGTTTGTACTCAATTATATGATCTTTAAACCTTTTGTGCTGAGCTATGAATTTAAGGACTACATAACACAAAGCCTAGTATGATTACCAGCAAATATTGGGTAAAAATATAAATTGTACTAACATGAGATACAAACACTTTTATCACGTCATCTTTGAATACAGGTTAGCATTACTCATACACGTTATATTTTTTTATTTATTTATGGACACGCAAATTAGATTCCAAACAAGATAAGTCCGAATCTAATTATAAAAAAAGCCTTTTTTTAATTTGTTCACATATATAGTCTTTGCATACTTCAAAATCAATTTTTTTAAACGGACCATAAATTCTAAGTATACACAAAATTATTAATTAACATATAGACTTAATTACATGGTTGATCCCTATAGTTAGGTCTGATTTCACTTTGATCCCTAACTCTTAGAAACTACAAGGTTGGTTCAATACTTTACATAAATGTAACAAAGATAGCACCTGAAGTGGATGTCTATTAAGTTTTACTGTTAATTTTTTAAAATTGACTAAAATACACTTGTATTAAAAAATTACTTCTCAAATTGGACCCACTAGATTAAAAATCAACATAAATCCCCACCTACATCAACATCTTCCCCAACTCACCTAGCACCACCTTCAGCCACCACCATCACCGGCGAACACCACCAAATCGACCGGTACCCTTCTCATATCACCGACGACCTGCACCACCATACTTCGTCTCCCCTACCCGTCTCACTGAACGACTAACATAACCATCACCATCACAGACACACCACCACCACACCACCGCACTAAACTGAAAACCACCACCGCACTAAACCGGAAACCACCATCGCGTGCACCCAACAAGCAGCCACGTCCACGACACCTCTGTCATGTCATATCATGGCACGTTACATAACACAATAACATTTGAAGCGTGCACTTATGTCACACCATGTCTTTAACATCCCGGACGTTTGGTTCATATGTAATAGTTGAAATACAAGCAATACGAACTTCGCATTTTATATATTGCCAAACGAGTAAGTAATGAGTAAATTGTCTATTTGAAGTTTGAAGTTTTTAGATGAAAATTTTATGTTATAAGAGACCGTTTGAATATAATAATAATATATTATATTCGAACCTGCTCCGTTTTTTACGAAACTTAGATTGACTCATAAAGAAAAATAAGCTCGTCACGACGGCATATTCGAAATGTTATCAAACGTTATACATTAAAAGTTATAAGTAAAAAACGAAGTAAGCAGCTGAATCAATTATATTAAGTAAGCAATCAGGCTAGTTGTTCAATTGCATCCCACATAGCCCCTGAATGTGTTTCACCTGCCTGCCTGATAACTTATAAATAGAAACTTTAAGGTTGAATTTAAAGTATAAGTTTCTTTATAAACGCTCTAATATAAAGAGAAACCCGAGTTCTCAATACCCCGTTGGGTGTTGCTAGTAGACGTTTTTCGAGATCGAGTAGGGGCGTGGGTAAGGAAGGCTCTACATCAAATTGTCGTAGATAGTTTTCAGGTATGTTTTCGTTTAATTATACCTTTAGTTATTAAAGTTATTATTATTATTATTTTATTATTATTATAGATTATTAATCTTTTTATAGTTGTTGTTATTATTATTATTATATTATTATTATTATTATATTTTATTATATATTATATTATATTATATTATATTATATTATATTATATTATATTATATTATAATATATTATATTATATTATATTATATTATATTATATTATATATTATTATTATTATTATTATTATTATTATTATTATTATTATTATTATTATTATTATTATTATTATTATTATTATCATCATTAGGCGTTAAGGTTATTAATGGGGTAGGTATTGGGTAGGTATTGGGTAGCCTCGAGGGTTGGCCCTGGCATGACAGAAATATTTGAGATATGCCAACTAGTAAGGGTTGTACCAAAAGGGTTGGCATAGGGTAATAGAAAATGTCGAATAATGCCAAAAAATAAAAAATGATAACAAATTATCCTTAAGATATTTGCTAACTAGAATGTAACTTAAATAATGTTGTTTTGTGTATAGGATAATACTTGATAGCCGTGAACCTTAGCAGACATATCACCGATCGGATTAGTTAAAGTGAGCTCCTCTGAACTATTTTTTAAAACGGGATGTGATGTTCTGATAACTGGTAATAATTGAAGAATTGACTATTAATAGCATCTGTGATATGTGGCAATGCTTGATAGGATGCTTGAGGGCTGCTTGTATAATTCTACTTTAGCCAGTGGAGTTTGTATACATAGTCTGTTATATGAATTTATACTGTGCTTGCTCTGTTCCTATCTATTTTTCATGGTTGTATCTGAGTCTCAAATGTTTTTATTTTATAGAAACACATCCTAGGTGCCAGGTGATTACAAGAATAAGAGATTATGGACTAAGCTTATGAGTAGATAAATGACTAAAGTGTTGCCGAGGATTTGGATCTCTTATATAGTTAAACTGATGTAATATTAGTATTGTATTAGAAGACAGATAATACGTTATAATTTATAATTATAGTTTGATTTCCGTTATGTATTCTCTGATTACTATGTGTTATATATATCCGATGCGTAACGCTCCCCAGGGTGTGCCCTGGGAGGCGGTGTTACAATGTCACACTACCGAATTCACACGAGTGGGCAACGATGATGCCGGTTAATGTCGTGGCAGGAGTGCCCCGTCCATGCTTAGTATTCAGCCCACCTTCATTAAATATGAAATACCGAAGGCAAAAACGAACGGGGGGAATACTACACCATGCCGACACCCACAGCCATATCAGAGTTGTCACCGAAGCTTAAAATGCTCAATAATTGACTCTTCCACTTCTCCACATGTAATGAGGTTTACTATGTATTCTCTAATGTTAATAATAATACTGAATACTAATAATATTACTCGTACCATATTCAAATTAAAAATGTATAAATTAATATATTAAAAACCTGTTTTTTTTATTAAAAACACACTTTTTAAAAACAGAAATTTTATAAAATACAGTATACAACGAACTTTTTTTTATCATTTTTCTTAAAACAAAATATTCAAAAATCACAATTTTTTTTAACAAAAGTTTAAAAAAATACATAATTGTTTATTTACTTAAAATAGCTATTCGTACGTAATTATAAACATATTTTATATTCAATCATGATCTTATAATGCATAATTTTTTAATACTAATTATTTAATATTTTATTTATTCAATCCGTGTAATACACGGGGAATAACCTAGTATACAATATAATAATTTAATGCATTGCTTTTAATGTCTATACGCATTTGAAGCTAAATATACTATCAAATTAATTCCAGAAAATTAGTGTAACTCAATGCTTAAACTTATTTCATCACGTATTGTAAAATTAGTCAGATCAATACTTTTACGCAGTCATTGTCAACGGGTCACTTTTTTGTCCTTTCAATTGATCATGTAACAATCTTTTTAACAACTGAGGATTATATTAAAATTAATATAAGCATGTGGGGATGCCAAACGAGTAAAGTTAATCACTTAACCTATAAAACCTTTAATGCTTTCTAAAAAAGTTTAATAAAAAAAACAGAAATATAAAATAAATTAAAATGCTATGAGAATATAAAAAGTTTTATCTCTTAGAGAAATAAATAAAACAATACATATATTATGAAAATATAAAATGTTTTATAATACTTAAAAACGTTATATAAAGATCAAAATAAAGCTAAAAATGTGTTTTTAAATAATAAGTTTAAAACCTTTTGAAATAAAAAATATAAAATATTCAAAAGAATAATTTTTAGAAACATAAGTAGGGTTGTTCACGAGTCGAGCCGAACTGAGCGGATCTTTGCTCGTGTTTGGCTCGTTTCTAAACCTAGCCGATCAGCTTGTTTACAACCATGCCAAAAATCGAGCAAGCGTTTTTTCAAGCATAAATTCCGAGTGAGCGACGAACGATCTTGACATGCCACGATATTGATAGTCATACGATCTAGTGTGTCACACGATTTAAATTTACAAAGAAAGAAAATAAATATGTTGAGTCTTAAGTTTTATGCTCTAAAAGGCGGTGAAATTTCCTAGTATTGTCATGTTTATAAATGACAATCCGGGTTAAATACTATCGTTTAATGACTTAGGGTTTAACTTTTAGATTTAATGTCAAATTGTTTTATTGGTTGATTGTCTAGTATGTATAAATATATATAAATTGTATATTTATATAGAGTAATCAAACACAATAGAGTGATATGTATAAAACTATAATTAAATATATTTGTATATTGTATATTTGTGTGTGTATATGTAATAGCCGAATTTAATGATGACCTATCGTTGGGGTCATGCAAAAACCTAATTAACCTAGGTAGCTAGGGTAAGTCAGATATCGTATCTAAGGGGAGCATGTGATTAGTGTTACACGATTCGTTTGATTATTAAACTAACTTACTAATTTAGAAAACTGAACTATTGTCTCTTGACTGTAAATGAATGTGAATGAGATTAACTAAAAAGATTACTTTAATAAACAAAACAAAACTTAGACTTGGTTTGGAACTATTGAGATGAAAGAGATCACAACCAGGTTTCAGGAATGTAATTGAATACACGGTTTATGTTTCATCTAATCTTGAAATCACATAGATATAACTTGTTTATCACATATGTTGAATGGTAATTACCAACTCGATATCCGATTATGTAAATTAATTAGTAAACTAACTAATGACATAATCTAGAAACTTTATTTCCAATCACCGATTAATGATGATAACCTAATTACTACTCAATGGTAAACAATGTAAAACTGATAACTTCATAAGTAATAATCAAATCAACTAACACGAATCTTTAATCAACACATGATTCAAAAAACATAAACGAATAAAAGTTGTTAAACAATCAAAGTTTATGTCTTGAATAGGTAAGAACATAAGAAAGCATATTCAAATCACAAACCATCCACCCGGAGATGATCACGGATGGTTAGCCTTGCATCTTCATCATAATCTTTTCAATCTTCAACTTGGGCATATGACTCGTTGATCAATTGATGATTAAAGAGAGTTCTAAAGGCTCCAAATAGTCTAAAGATTCATTCTTGGGGTTGGAGGCAAGACCCCTTTCGAAACCCTAATGTTAGGGTTTAAATAGGTTTTAAAATTTGAAACAATCCTCAAAATATCGCGTTAGAACGTAACTTACGGCCTATAGGCCGTAGGTTACAGCCTACCTTCAACCAGACGGCCAAACCTCCTGTCTTACGGGGTTCACAGACGGACTTAGCACAGGGCCGTAAGTTACGGCCTCAGGCCGTAGCTTACGGCCTCCCTGCAGTTTGCAAAATTTTCTTTATTTTCAGCACCTTTCAAACCGTAGTCTTGCTATCCTTTGTATCCTTCTCAAATAATATCCGTTAAGCTTCATTTAAACTACATTTCAAACATGTAACAAAGTAATACCATTTGATACATAAAGGATATTAAAAAAGTAATATTAACTATGATACATGCATGCATTATACCCAATTATCACATCCCCACACTTATCATTTTCTTGCCCCCAAGCAAACTTGCTCATAATACTACAACTATCATTAAACAAATACGATCCAGCCATGTATTCACCTTCTGTTAGCTAAGGTCCCAAGTAATGCCCAACTCATAGTTTCATATCTCAAGCTATAGCTTTGTAAGCAAAGATATTACTCTTTAAAATATGATCTATCTAACCAAGCCCAACAAGCTTTCTAATCTTCCCTATGCATGACCAGTCTTTGGGGTCATACAAAAACCTAATTAACCTAGGTAGCTAGGGTAAGTCAGGTATTGTATCCACGGGGAGCATGTGGTTAGTGTTACACGATTCGTTTCATATTTAATTAACTTACTAATTTAGAAAACTGAACTATTGTCTCTTGACTGTAAATGGATGTGGATGAGATTAACTAAAAAGATTACTTTAATAAACAAAATAAAACTTAGACTTGGTTTGAAACTATTGTGATGAAAGAGATCACAACCAGGTTTCAGGAATGTAATTGAATACATGGTTTATGTTTCATCTAATCTTGAAATCACATATGTTGAATGGTAATTACCAACTCGATATCCGATTATATAAATTAATTAGTAAACTAACTAATGCCATAATCTAGAAACTGTATTTGCAATCACTGATTAATGATGAAAACCTAATTACTACTCAATGGTTAAAAATGTAAAACTGGTAACTTGATAAGTAATAATCAAATCAACTAACACGAATCTTTAATCATCATATGATTCAAAACACATAAACGAATAAAAGTTGTTAAACAATCAAAGTTTATGTCTTGACTAGGTAAGAACATAAGAAAGCATAATCAAATCACAAACCATCCACCCGGAGATGATCACGGATTGTTAGCCTTGCATCTTCATTATAATCTCTTCAATCTTCAACTTGGGCATATGACTCGTTGATCAATTGATGATTAAAGAGAGTTCCAAAGGCTCCAAATAGTCTAAAGATTCATTCTTGGGGTTGGAGGCAAGTCCCCATTCGAAACCCTAATGTTAGGGTTTAAATAGGTTTTAAAATTTAAAACAATCCTCAAAATATCGCGTTAGAACGTAACTTATAGGTTATGGCCTACCTTCAACCAGACTGCCAAACCTCCTATCTTACGGGGTTCATAGACAGACTTAGCACAGGGCCGTAAGTTACGGCCTCAGGCTGTAGCTTACGGCCTCCCTGCAGTTTGCACAGTTTTCTTTATTTTTAGCACCTTTCAAACCATAGTCTTGCTATCCTTTTGTGACCTCTCGTGTAATTGCTAATTTGTCATTAATTTACGTTATCTCTTGTAATGGGCTTGTTTTATCATTAATTCAAATACAAGGGCTTATTTGTAATTTCCTCTTATTTTGATCTTTGTTAGTATTCAAAAGTATTATAAATTGTTTTATTATTTAAGTTAAAAAAACAAAAATAATAATAAAAAAAAATAATAATAATATTAATAATGAAAACAATAATAAAAAAAATAATAATAATAAACAAAATAATTACTAAATCTTGAAAATGAATAAAAATAAATAAGTTTAAGTAATTTAAAAACTTGTAAATTATAATAATGGGCATAAAATAAAAAGAATAAAACTCCAGGGACTAAACTGTAAAATTCTATTATAACTAGAAATTTTAATTTTGAGTTAATTATGTAAACAATTAAACCACAGGAACCTAAGTGTAATTTCTTAAAAAACACAAAATCCAACTCCCGACTTTCCGGTCGCCGGCCGACGAAGCTCCGGCGGCCCTAAAACCACCTTAAAATGACCATAAAACTAGAATTTAAAACCGCTAAACGCCTCATTAACCTGATTCAAACATGTTCGAGCACTTTAATTCGAATCTAGGCATGGTTTTAATGGCATTCAAACCCAAAACCGAAATCTATCAAAACTCAAAGCCGTTTCTACACTTAATCGATGTAATTATTCAATTAATCGGGCGTATACGTTCGCTTAATCATTTCGAAATCAATGGTACAATCAATTTCACTTGAAACGCAAATTACACACCTTAAATCGATTTGAAACACCCGAGACCAACT
The DNA here is from genome assembly GCA_025506505.1 of Flaveria sonorensis. NCBI lineage: Eukaryota > Viridiplantae > Streptophyta > Magnoliopsida > Asterales > Asteraceae > Flaveria > Flaveria sonorensis. Next base: position 3,219,779 of record CM046426.1, read on the forward strand.
TTAGAGTCGTTGGGCATCTAATCATCCAAATTGAGGCTATAAATCAAAGGGTTAATGCTTGAAGCATCCCCTTTTAACCTCTAGAACACTCAATTTCACCCAAAACACACCCACACATCGATTCCCCATTCGCGACCCGTCGACCGGTTCATCTTTTTGGTTACACAAATTCAATCGTAATCGGGTAACTAAAAACAGGTACATACTCGTTTGAATCAGGGGAACCAAAGCCCCATAATCACTCCGATTACTAATGTGGTTTGGGTGATCAATTTGGGATTTGTTTCAAATTAGGGTTCTTGGTGAAAATTGGGGATTTTGTTTGAAATAGCTTTTGTTGTTTGTTTTGTGTTTCAAGAGTGGTGGGCAGGAGGTCCCGGGTTCGAACCCGGGCACCTGCAATTATTTTTTTAAAAAAAGCTGTTTTAATTGAATAATTAATTCCATAAAATATTGGAATATTATTAAATTTATACAAAAATCATTTTTATAACTATACTAAACCAAAAACTTAAATAAAAATATTTTCTTTTAAATTCTTAGGAATTGAACTTAATAAATCCATCAATTTTACTCTGGAAGTTATAAAAAATTTTATAAAATATATTTCTAAGCTTCTAAATTGTATAAAAACCATTATGAATCAAATGGAAATATTTATTTTAAATCCTTAAGAATTTCAATCTATAAAATTATTTTAGAATATATTTACAAGTTTTAACTTGGATAAAAAAATTATGGTGAAACAAATATAAGGATGTATGTACTAATTATTTAAATTAGCACCTCATAAATTAATATTAATTGAGGATTCTTTTATAAGCACGTTTACTATATTATTACTACTAAATCTTTAAAAAAATTTAGTAGTTAAATCGCATCGTCTTCTCTCATATAACAAAGTGAAATAATAAATATATATCTATATATATATATATATATATATATATATATATATATATATATAACACCAAAATTATTAAATTAAGAGTCTCGACTACGATTGAAACTCTAGCTTTCATTTATCATCTTTTGACCTTATTAATTAAATTCTAAATCTTGAAACGTACATCTTTAGGTCAATTGTGAAGACATCGTTGGAATTACCTTATTCTTATTTTTCCTTGTACGCCTTATATCATGTGAGTTTTCCATGCCCCATTTTATATTATTTCCTACTTTTTGGGTGAAACATGTTAACCTTATCATAAACACACTTGTAAATATGTTTTTATTCTTGTAACACTTGTATGATTCATCTTGTCTTGTCATGGTTTGTTGGAGTCTTATAATCATCATGTGATAACACTTGTAAGATACAATCATTAACTACTGCTAGCCTAGCGACGTCATAGATCTATGGGTCTGACAAACCTATTTGGTGCTAAAGCCGAGGTATTGCCGGCTCCTAGTGACGTATTCTTGATCACTATGGGAACCAAGTACACTTAGCTAATCGTATAATCATGTTGTGGCCATATTTATCGAGGTTTGATTGTTACATTTGTTTATCCATTCATTATTACATTATTCTATAACCTATGACATGAATTGCTAACTTATTATTTATTATATATGTATGTTCAACCTATGGAAACTCACCAACATTATATGTTGACATTATTTTTAACATGTTTTAGGAAATGATCCCGCTTAATTACTCTTGAAGACTTGAACACATCTAGGATTGGACCTAGAGATTAATAAAAAATGACATCTTTTGTCACATGATGCTACTTGAATTCTTGTTATATTGTTTGTTTGAAACTTATGTTTTTCATTTATGTATGTCATGAAACTTGGAATTTAATAATATTTACACTTTTAAATAGCGTTGTGTGGCATGAACAATCTTAACCCTCACACCTCGACGTTTTCGCCGTTAAGGTTAATGGGTTGATTAAAAAGTGAAAAAGATTTGAAAAGGCTAATAGGTTGATTAGGGTTTAAACAATTAAAGAGGTTAGGGGTTCAAACAGGAGACTAGGGGGTATTTTAGGGTTGTATAATACGATTGAAAAAGGCTAATAAAATAAAAGTTCATCCTAATGCCTTAATCATATATGTGCAACAGTTTGGTTCGTGATTTGAAAACGTATCAATTATGCAAATTCTAGAATAATGCAATCGTTTTGGTAAACACTTATGAAAGGAAGCTGAGCAATTAACCTGTTGATGTTCTAAGCTCATGTATAGGCTCAATCCTCACAAAAAAAACGATGGTAAACAGGTTAAGGATGTGAAAACATGCATAAAAAGTCTACTATATTGCTTGTTACCCCGGGTTAAACATCTCTAATAATTCTATTAAATTTCTTTTTTTTTTCAAGTGAGATAGCTATGACTAAGGATCTCTGCTTGTGTACAGGCTAAACATACTTTCACGATTTAAATTGAAAAAATTAAACTTTCATGCATAAATAAGTCATTTTAGGGGCATTTTGAAAGATTTTGTTCAATCACTTTCTTTTTTCTCAATTTTCAAACTTCCCTTTATCCCCACATTTAAATCTTACATTGTCCTCAATGTAAATTTTAAAATTTTTATGTCAACAAGGGTACTATCAAACATCCTAACCTTTATCCAAGTGAAGTTACAAGACTAACTTTCCAAATACGCATTATGCCTACCATGATTGTACTAAATGTGTTATCATGATTAGCAAGTTTGTTGAGTAGTTGTTGTGGTGCCATCTCATGATGATTTGTCTGATGTCTTCCAATGCCACCTTTTTTATCTTGGTCTTCAAATATTCTTTTCTAACTTTAATAGTTGAAGTAATAAGCACATGAGAATGGTTGGGATAAACTGGATCAACATTAGGCTCTAGCTCTTTCGGAGGTATTACATCTTCATTTAACTTAAAACATCCCAAGTCATGCTCTAAATGACCCATAACATCTTCTATCACATCAACATCAATCACGGTGCCACAATCTAACTCATATTGCTCTCTTTTAAGTTGAGCTACATCCTTAGTGAGTTGGCTAACTTGTTTAACTAGAGCCTCGAATAATTTATCTCTTAACTTGTCTTCCTTCTTCATTTCCACCATCATATTCATGATTGCATCAAGCTTAGAGTTTATTGAAACCTGAGGCTTTTCATACGTCAGCCGAGGGTATTCAAGATAGTAGTCATCATAATCCTCTTGGTAGCTTGAGAATTATGGTATCTTGGCTTTATAATGGTTCAAATCCCACTTGAGTATATTTGTAATTGATGTCTACATGATAATATTCTTGATATTTTGATGGTGGAGGAGGTTCAAAGTGTGAATAATATGAGGGTGTCTCTCCATCATCATAATTTGTTCTCACATATCCTTTTTGCCTCTTATATTCAGAACATCTTCTTTCTATGTTTCCATATTTGCTCTCGAACAGTGGACAATCTTGAACCCAGTGACAATCACTCCCGCAACAAATACATGGATCGTAATCATCATCATAATCCCAATCCTAATCCATGATTCTACTAAACCTGTAAGAAAATTACCCTACAAAAAAAATTAGAATACCCAGGGTAAAGACGAACAAATAAAACAATCTAAGAAAAAGAAATAATATATTTGGATTTTTTTAACTTTTACTTTTTTTTAAATATTTTTTATTTTTTTTAATTTTGAAGCTTAAACAAATACTAAAACGAAAGAAAATCAATCAAATCAAATAACGCTAAGCGCACTTGCTCCCCGCCAACGGCACCATTTTGATGACCTGTCGTTGGGGTCATGCAAAAACCTAATTAACCTAGGTAGCTAAGGTAAGTCAGATATCGTATTCCCGAGGAGCATGTGGTTAGTGTTACACGATTCGTTTGATTATTAAACTAACTTACTAATTTAGAAAACTGAACTATTGTCTCTTGACTGTAAATGGACGTGAATGAGATTAACTAAAAAGATTACTTTAATAAACAAAACAAAACTTAGACTTGGTTTGGAATTATTGAGATGAAAGAGATCACAACCAGGTTTCAGGAATGTAATTGAATACACGGTTTATATTTCATCTACTCTTGAAATCACATAGACATAACTTGTTTATCACATATGTTGAATGGTAATTACCAACTCGATATCCAATTATGTAAATTAATTAGTAAACTAACTAATGACATAATTTAGAAACTTTATTTGCAATCACCGATTAATGATGATAATCTAATTACTACTCAATGGTTAACAATATAAAACTGATAACTTGATAAGTAATAATCAAATCAACTAACACGAATCTTTAATCAACACATGATTCAAAACACATAAACGAATAAAAGTTGTTAAACAATCAAAGTTTATGTCTTGACTAGGTAAGAACATAAGAAAGCATAATCAAATCACAAACCATCCACTCGGAGATGATCACGGATGGTTAGCCTTGCATCTTCATCATAATCTGTTCAATCTTCAACTTGGGCATATGACTCGTTGATCAATTGATGATTAAAGAGAGTTCCAAAGGCTTCAAATAGTCTAAAGTGTCATTCTTGGGGTTAGAGGCAAGCCCCCCTTTCGAAACCCTAATGTTAGGGTTTAAATAGGTTTTAAAATTTGAAAGAATCCTCAAAATATCACGTTAGAACGTAACTTATGGCCTATAGGCCATAGGTTACGGCCTACCTTCAATCAGACTGCCAAACCTCCTATCTTACGGAGTTCACAAACGGACTTAGCACAGGGCCGTAAGTTACGGCCTCAGGCCGTAGCTTAAGGCTTCCCTGCAGTTTGCACAGTTTTCTTTATTTTCAGCACTTTTTAAACCATAGTCTTGCTATCCTTTGTGTTCTTCTCAAATAATATCCGTTAGGCTTCATTTAAACTACATTTCAAACATGTAACAAAGTAATACCATTTGATACATAAAGAATATTTAAAAAGTAATATTAGCTATGATACATGCATGCATTATACCCAATTATCATTTAACCGAGTGGATCTTTTCTCATGCTTGGTTCGTTTACAAACCGAACCAAGCCGATCGACCTTATTTATAACCGAGCAGCAAGTCGAGCGAGCATTTTTCAAACGAGCGTCGAGCGATTTGAACATCCCAAATATTTGGTTTGTGAGTTTTGTGCGGGTTTAAACAAACAAGTTTAAAATAAAGTAAATTACCATTTGCATTCCTGATGTTTTTTCATTTTAATCGTTTGCATCCCTATAGTTTCAAAATTATCATCTGCCCCCTGACGTTTTATGTTATATTCATTTGAGTGTCTGTCATTTTATTTTTATTTCAATTTGAGTCAAGATAACTAACACTGTTAGTTTTTCTGTTAAAATTATTGTTGAAAAGACTAAACTACCCCTAAAATTAAATAAATAAAAAATTGTGAGACCCATTCATCAACATCTTCTTTTTCATTATCAATACACCCATCACCACCACCATAACCTATCACCAAATCCAAAGCCTTCAACACCACCGCCACAACCCTCATCACCACCACGACAGCCACTCATCACCACCTACTCATCCCTCATCACTACCACCACAGTGCCCCATCACCACCATCACCGCAGCCCCCCTTCACCACCATTACAACCCCCATCACCACCATCGCAACCTCCATCACCACCATCTCGACCCCCATCACCACCATCTCGACCCCCATCAATACCACCGCAACCCCCCATCACCACCACCTCAATTTCATCATTCATCTTCCGATCTCCATACCCACAAACACTCCTCTTAGCTTCAATTGACACCATTTTTCTACTCATCTTCTTCATCTTCATTGTTAAAAAGCTCTGTTCAAGATTCATCTCCCATAACAATGGCAATTCTGCCATTAACGAACCCCTGTTTCAGTCAAAATCAACCTCTGGTTCAAGTTATCCCTCCTCTTTTCAATAATTATATTGATTTTAGCCATTATTGAATCGATTTTGAGCTTTTTACAGATCACCCAGATCAAATTGAAGTTAATCGATGGAATTTGTTGGTTAGTTCAAGCAATTTCGTTCATAGTAATCACTGTTTCGATCTACAATTCGAAGAAATTTCACTCTGTAACTCATCCGATCACTATTCGTGTGTTTTGGATGCTTAATTTCATCGCCATTGCATTGATTTCCGCTTCGAGTATCACCCGTATGTTCTCCGACGTATCAAACTCCAGTGACTTGATTTCGTCGATTTCGGAACTTTTTTCGGCTTTCTTCCTCATTGCATCAGTAGTCAGATCAACTGGGGTTACAGTGATAGTAGAATCGAAACCAGATGAACTCGAAAAACAATCGAATTTAAGCGGATGGGTGTCGTCTTCAATCGCGTCGAAAACGTTCTGGTTTTGGATGAATTCGTTGCTAAAGAAGGGGTACAAGACCCCATTAACGATCGATGATATCCCGACGCTTTCACCCGAGCATCGAGCGGAGAAAATGTCGCTAATGTTTGAGCAAAACTTGCCCAAACCAGAAGATACGGTCGAGTTTGATCACGTGTTTGCATCGAAATGGATTAAAACTCTCGTGTTCCGTTCGACAATCTCATGGCGTGGGTCAGATCGTGAACTAAAAAATATAGAAAGGGAGAAGAGAGAGAGAGAAGAGAGAGAGAGAGAGAGAGAGAGAGAGAGAGAGAAGAGATAAGGGGTAGGGGTGGGGGTGAGGATGAAGGGTATGTGATTTAATAAATAAGAGTAATTTTGTCATTTTACAAAAGTTAACAAAAAAATCTAACATCGTTAGTGTTTTGGACTCAAATAAAAATAAAAATAAAAATAAAACGTTAGAGGGCAGATGATAATTTTAAAACTATAAGGACCTAAATGGTTAAAATAAAAAAACGTTAAAAATACAAATGGTAATTTACTCTTTAAAATATAACAGGGTCAATTTCCCCCTGCTTTTACTAAAATAAATCATTTAGTTGACATTTACTAAACAACTGATAAATGATAATATAAACTATACGTTTGGTTGAAAACGATACAAAATAAAATATATAAAAAACAGCCTAAACGTGTCCATCACCATGACCAAAAAACATGCAATATAGAGACATCTATTTCAATGGTGAAAGCAATTTTCTTTGGTGATTGATAATGGAGAACCAACCTCACATAGCCATTCTTCCGAGTCCAGGGATGGGTCACCTCATTCCGATGACCGAGTTCGCTAAGCGACTCGTTCACCACCACCGCGTCTCCGCCACCATCATCATCCCCACCACCGGAGCTCCACCCAAAGCCCAAACATCCGTCGTTGAATCGTTGCCGGAGAACATCCACCACATGTTTCTCCCACCAGTGAACCTCGATGTATATCCCGAGGATGTTCGCCCGGAGATAAAGATTATGTTTACCATGCAAGACAGTCTTTCAAGTCTTAGAGATGCTTTAAGTTTATTGAAAGAAAAAAACAATCTTGTTGCATTGGTTTTTGATATGTTTGGGCATGATTCAATGGAAGTTGCAAAGGAGTTTAGCCTCTTTAGCTTCTTGTTCTTCCCGATGAGTGCGATGGCGTTATCGTTTACTTTCGTGTTGGCGAAGCTTGATGAGGAGACGACTGGTGAGTATAAGGACTTGCCTTATCCGGTTAAGGTCCCGGGGTCGGTTAGCTTTCATGGGCGAGAGTTGATGGCTCCGGTTCAGGTTCGAACCGATGAGGTCTACAAAGGGTATCTTTTGCTCTCCAAGAGGTTGACTTTGCTTGATGGTATTTTGGTGAATAGTTTTGAGGAGTTGGAAGAAGAAACCTTTCGGGTTTTGCGGGGTGAAGTTGCCGGTTCAACGCCGATTTATCCTATAGGGCCATTAATTCGGTCCGACCCAAGTAATGAGTCGGACCGACATGAGTGTTTGAAGTGGTTGGATGGTCAACCAAGTGGATCTGTGTTGTTGGTGTCTTTTGGTAGTGGTGGGACACTTTCTTTGGAACAGGTTCATGAACTAGCCCATGGGCTAGAGATGAGTAGCCATAGGTTTTTGTGGATAGTGAGAAGCCCTAGTAAGGCTTCAAATGCTTCTTTTTTTACTGGTGATAGCCAGAATGACCCTTTAGGGTTTTTACCGGAAGGGTTTCTGGCTAGGACAGTAAACAGGGGTTTAGTTGTCCCATCGTGGGGTCCGCAGATCGAGATACTGAGTCATGAGGCAACTCGAGGGTTCTTGACTCATTGTGGATGGAACTCGGCTCTAGAAAGTATTGTTCACGGGGTGCCAATGATTGCTTGGCCTCTGTATGCAGAGCAACATATGAATGCTAAAGTGATGACCGAAGCTCTTTGTTTGGCGTTGAGACTTGAAACCGATGAAAATGGGATCTACCGAAAAGAGGTAATCAAAAAAGTTGTGAAGGAGTTGATGGATCCAGGAGATGAAGGGAAGAAGATATCCAAAAGGTTGAAAGAACTAAAGAGTGCTGCCATGAAAGCTCTTAGTGATGGAGGGTCATCTATGGACTCATTGTGTAAGTTTGCTCTCCAGTTGAAAAAGTAACCATTTCTTCAGTACCTCTGGCAGATTGTAATTTTTGTATTTTGTGTGGTCTCAATAATTATTTTTTTTATTTTTATTTTTTACGTATTATTTGATTATAATAATTCAAACTATATCTAAGTATTTGGTCAATAATGTGTAGTCCATGTTAATAATTTGAAGAATCATACTTCTATATTTTATTTTTATTGTTGAAGATAATCTCACTTGTATAATCCTTATAGAATTACAACTAATTTCACCTATATGGATGATTATAGCCGAAATAAGAAAACATATATTCCTTATAAGTGAAAATGAATGAAGATCATAATGTAAAATTATGTATTGTCTACGTAGAATCTTTAGTTCTTAGTGTTTGGTCTCTTTTCTTTTTCTGAAAATCCATTTTCTTACCTTAAATATCCAACTAATCCTACTTTGCAAAGATTTAAACCTACATTAAATTTCTATGGTATAATCATCAATGTCATTAAATTATAATGGATTGCTTTTCTACGCTTTGTAATTGTGCGTCGAGTTTTAATCCTTGGTGGGGTTAGTTAATAATAAATTGCTGTTGTTAAAGGATACTGCTTGTTCGATTATAGTTCTAATTATAACATTTATCACTGCTTGTTTGATCTAATTATCATATTTATCACTTCCAAAAGGTGCTTTAAAAGACCAGAAAGTCTTAGTAATGTTAATATTGCAATTATGACACATGCAGAAACTTTTTTGAAACGTAAAGAAATCGTGTGGTTCCTAATGAAAGAATCATTTTACTAGAATAATAATATAATAGAATTAATCTTGAAGCAACTTTTTTACTTCTAAATACCATATATCCTACATATATGTGAGACAATCATCATATTACTGAAATAAAAGTCATGAGCATATAAAACTACATAATAATTGAGAAAATCACAAAACATGTCATAACAATTTCGCATCTATGTTCATGACTTACTCGGAAAAAAATGTACTAGTAGTAATTTTTACTCCACATCATTGCTTTCACTCTATGAAATTACAAAACATAAGCATATTTTTTTTGGGAATTGATCACACATTAATAAATGTATAACCAATCAAGTGTTAATTTTGTTGCGTGATAATATCACTTTCACTTTGTATGAAAAATAAATTTTGCAAAATAACATTTCTATATATATTTATACACAAGGGCTAACTTCTTTGTTAACATACATTTCTTATTGTGTTAAAAAATGTGTGAACCTAATAATATGATTAGATTTAAGTGACAAATGCATGGATGTAAGTTTTTAATAAAACGATGTTATCTTTTACTACAAGTACAAAAACTTGTATCGAAGAATAACATAAAAATAAGTGTGTAATATCTGGCAAAAAAAAGGATACATGGTAACCCATCTAAACAAACCAAGAAATAGCTCATGTGCTTAAAAAGAAAAAAACACAAACTCCATCAAAAGCAACATGAATGTGAGCTTGAAAACTACTTATAAATGGAGTACACGGTGTTCTGTTTATAATTAATTTTAAAGTTAATTAATACACAGATAGTTCATGTGGTTTGACGAAAATAGCATGGCTTGAAATTATCAAACACTTCGTCGCACCATCACTTGAACCCATCGCACCACTACCGATTAAAACCGCCACAAACACCACACCACTTTCAATTGCCACCCAGATCTCACCCGCTTCAAGTTCATTTGTCAAACCCTAAAAACAACCAACCGTTGCACCCTACCTATCACTATTGGATTTTCTTCCTTTGGTAACCACATCAATCACCACCATTTGCTTTGAATTTACCCCCAACCACAGATTCTTTATTTCGATCAGTTCTGGGTAGGGTTAGTGTCACACCCTCAAAATCCACGTGCGAGGTTTTACCGCGAGGCGTGTGACATACCAGGATCTTAGTCATTAGTTACTCAGAACGACTCTATATGAACAAACAATCAAAATCAGAGTTTAACTTTAAAATATGCGGAAGCGTTTAATAAACCAGAAAGACCAAAGTAAAACAATATAATGTAAAGTGCGCAAACACAAGCGCCCAAAGTAATACCAACAATTACTTAAATGTTTAATAACCAAACCAAAACAAGTTTCAATCATGCTGACAACTCAATGATGCTGACCTGTGCACGTGCTCCTAGGCAATGGTAACCTCAACCTGAGAATAGCATACTAAAAGAGTCAACACAATGGTTGGTGAGTTCAAGAGTTTGCGTTAATCATAAAGCAGTAATAGTTGCAAAATATAAGAGGTGTATTGAAATAGATAGCTAGTCTATGTTTATCAGTAATAATCATAGTGATTTCACGATTGAAGCTGACTGTGTTTCGTATGTTGCCTCCCATCACGACTTACCAGGTCGTGACGATATTTGTGTTAGGATAAAACTGCACCCGTTTGACCTCGAGTCGCACAGGTGAGGCTCGTCAAACCCAGTAGTACTACCCAAGATTTCCCGCTGATCATCATTATTAACAATCCGAAAGTGTGAGGACTTTCATGGTATTCAGCACTACATCATACTATAGACAACTCATATAAAGTAAGCGTTTATAAAACCAGTATGCTATCTCCCCCAAAAGAGAGTACGTAAAAGAGTGGGGCATGAACTCACCTGATGTGCACAAGAAATAACTTAAGGCTTAACTTGACAAGGAAGGAAAGAAAACCTTCAGATGTCACCTAGAACACGCAAGTACATAAGTACGTGTACACAGAAATCATAATGAAACCCTAAGTGCTCTATAACCCAAAGGACTCAAGGTTTGGAAAAACAGAACACATTGACCCAGTTGACCCGTTTGACCCATTGGTGACATTATAGGTGAAATTTCCGTTTCAATCAGACATAGTAGTACATCACGCATGCTTATCATACAAGTTGTTCAACATATACTATCTACATCATCATACAAGCAGATTATCATACAAGTCATGCGAATCTCGAATAATCATCATGCTCAACATAACTATGCCATAACTAATGCATCACACATAGAATCGAATCATTCACAACATGCCATGTGAAGCCACTCACGACTTCACACCCTAAACCCTGCCAATCCTACTAAGTAGGGGCCTCAGATTCGCACGCGTGTATAACAATCATCATCACACTAATCAACAGAACTCGTACCAACCAAAATACTCAACCATGATCAACTACAAACCAAACAATAGTCCTATCATAACCCATATGACTCATCATCATGTATACCCACAAAAAAAGACCAAATCTTTGAATCGACCAACTAAGCATTCATACAACCCAAACAATACATTCTACCACCTTAGAATTCATTCATGAACATACTAGCATGATCCTAATGTCACAAACATGCCCAAATCACCATATTCAAGATTTCGTACAATTAAAGTTTCCCTTTTGGGAAAGTGCATCCTAAAATCTATCTAACACCCAATACATTCATGATTTCATTAACAATATTCCAACTCAAATTATCATCTAGACATGTTCTACCCATCACATTCATCATGATTCATCAACATTCAACATCAAAAGTTTCCACTTTTGGTAACCTATGAACTACAACATTCATTCTAAGGTTTCTAGCATTAATATCATCAATCTAACATCCATATACCATCACAAACACTTTAACAACACTAATCCATCATCAAATCATCATATTCATACAAATAAAGTTACTATTATTAGTAACCTATGAACAACGCTTCAAAATCAAAGCTTTCTTGCATAATCAACGTAAACTAGCATCAATATAACCTAACTAACGTACTAACATCAACAAACAACATAAAATCAACACCCAATTTCAAGTTTTGACTCTAGGGTTTCGGCCATTCATAAAAACCATCAAAAACATGCAAAAATCTAACCTTTAAACGTGTATTGGCTTGGAATTGAAGATTCTAACGTGTTGTAGCACTTGAAATCGATCCAAAACCGAATGAAATTGCTTGTTCTAGCTTGAAATCGAAGTGTGTGTGTGTGTGTGGAATAAGGGTCGCGGCCGAATGAATGTGTGGCTAGGGTTTTTGATTTTGTTTTATTTAATTAATCATAATTACCCTTTTAACCCTTATAATTTGTATTTTTATAAAATTAAGCTTTTAAATACTCTTTTAAGATGTTTTTAACCAAAATAATAAACATATGAGCTAATGATAACAATTATATGTTTCACCTTTACAATTTACAAAATTCACAAATTAGACACACATGTTTTCACGTTACGCGATAAAATTCACAAATAACCTTTAAATCGCGTAAGCACATAAGTACAACTTAATAATCACATCATCAACTAAATTATTATTAGTTTATCATTATTAATTGTTATTAAGTCACCAACGTTCAACGACAACTAGTGTGTGCTCACGACACGTGTATGCAAGACTTAACGGAACTAACGGAGTTTGGTAACGGAAAATTACAGGATGTCACATTATCCCCATGTTGATAGAATTTTCGTCCCGAAAATTGTGTTACATGGTATGTGTTGGTCTGCTGCATTGGCACAAAGTAATCGAGTGAGTTTCGGGTGAGTTGTCACATCATCCCCATGTTGAAAGAAATTTCGTCCCGAAATTTAAATCAATACCTTCGCCGGCTGGCATCGTCTTTTCGAACAGTTGAGGATACTTAAGCTTCATCTGGTCCTCACGTTCCCACGTGAATTCCGGTCCACATCTCGAGTTCCAATGAACCTTGACTATGGGTATCTTGCTTTGCTTAAGTGTCTTTACCTCACGATCCATCACCTCGACTGGTTCCTCAATGAAGCGTAATTGTTCATCTACTAGGACTTCCTCAAGCGGTACGATCATCGTTTCATCCGTTAAACACTTCTTTAGATTTGAAACATGGAATACGTCATGGATTTCACTCAATAAATCAGGTAAGGCTAGTCGATAGGCCACTGAACCTATTCTTTCTAATATCTCAAACGGTCCAACGTATTTCGGATTTAGCTTTCATCTTTTACCAAATCGAATCGCGCCTTTCCACAGGAGACTTTCAGTAAGACTTTGTCACCAACCTGAAATTCTAGAGGTTTCCGTCGCTTGTCAGCATAACTTTTCTACCTGTCGCGCGTTGTAGCCATACGATTCCTTATTTATACAATCTTCTCAGTGGTCTCGTGTAGTAACTTCGGACCCGTTAGCTGGCTATCACCAATTTCAGCCCAACAAACTGGTGATCTACATTTTCGCCCATACAAAGCTTCAAAGGTGTTGCCTTTATGCTAGTATGATAACTGTTGTTGTAAGAAAATTCCACCAATGGTAGGTGAACTTCCCAGTTATTCCCGAAGTCAATCACACAAGCACGTAGCATGTCCTCCAACGTCTGTATCGTACGCTCACTTTTACCATTGGTCTGCGGGTGATAAGCAGTACTCATATCCAATCGCATACCTAAAGATTTCTGCAACAACTGCCAGAAGTGCGATGTGAAACGAGCATCGTGGTCGGAAATGATTGAAACCGGTACACCATGTCTTGAAACTATCTCCTTCAAATAAAGTAGGGTTAATTTCTCCATTTTGTCCGTTTCCTTTATTGCCAAGAAATGAGCAGACTTCGTTAATCGGTCCACAATAACCCATATCGTGTCACAACCAGTAGGAGTTCGGGGTAGCTTGGTAATGAAATCCATTGAGATCTGTTCCCACTTTCACATAGGGATCTCAGGCTGTTGCAACAACCCAGATGTTTCTGATACTCCACTTTTACCTTTGAGCAGGTCAGACACTTGCTCACATAGGTAGCTACATCCGTTTTCATATTAGGCCACCAATAGTGCACCTTCAGATCATGATACATCTTGTCAGATCCAGGATGTATAGAATACTTAGACTTGTGTGCCTTACTCATAACCAAGTCTCTCAGATTTCTGTGTAGAGGTACCCAAAGTCTATCCATGAAGTAACGAATTCCATCCGCTTTTACTTCCAATTGTTTTTCCATTACCCTTAACGATTCAGACCCAATGTTTTCTGCTATCAAAGCTTCTGTCGGAGCCTCTCGGATTTGTTCCGGTAACTGTGTGCTAATGGTAAGTTGCAAAGCTCGCACACGTCGAGGCTTAGTAGTTTCTTTCCTGCTCAGCACGTCAGCGACTACATTTGCTTTCCCCGGATGATATCTGATGGCACAATCATAGTCGTTCAGTAGCTCTACCCAACGTCTTTGCCTCATGTTCAATTTCTTTTACTCAAAGATGTGCTGAAGACTCTTGTGATCGGTGTAAATAGTGCATTTGGTACCGTACAAGTAGTGTCTCCAGATCTTTAAGGCAAAAACTACCGCACCCAGCTCCAAGTCATGGGTGGTATAGTTCTTCTCATGAACCTTTAGTTGTCTAGAGGCGTAAGCTATTACCTTATCCCACTGCATCAATACACACCCAAGTCCTTGAACAGAAGCATCACAGTAAACCACAAAGTCAGCACTTCCCTCAGGTATTGCTAATATCGGTGCGCTACACAGCTTCTGCTTTAGTAACTGGAAAGTAGATTCCTGACTCTCACCCCATTTGTACGTCGTTCCCTTGTGAGTCAAGGCTGTGAGGGGTTGAGCAATCTTAGAAAATCCTTCGATGAATCGGCGATAGTATCCTGCCAGGCCAAGAAATTATCGTATCTCACTAGGAGTCTTAGGAACCGACCAATTCTTTATCGCTTCAATTTTTGCCAGATCAACATGTATTCCTTTCTCGTTAACAATATGACCCAAAAATTGCACTTCGCGTATCCAGAAATCACACTTAGAAAATTTGGCGTTCAATTGTTCTTTTCTAAGTAATTCCAAGATTAAACGTAGGTGCTCCTCATGTTCTTCCTTGGTCTTTGAGTAGATCAATATGTCATCGATGAATACAATAACAAACTGATCAAGATAGGGTTTACACACGTGATTCATAAGGTCCATGAATACGGCTGGTGCATTCATCAACCCGAATGGCATGACTAAGAACTCGTAGTGACCGTAACGTGTACGAAAAGCTGTCTTCAAGATGTCCTCCTCTCGAACTCTCAGTTGATGATAACCAGACCTCAAATCAATCTTAGAATAATAGCTTGATCCTTGAAGTTGATCAAACAAATCATCTATACGAGGTAAAGGATATCTATTCTTGATCGTGACCTTGTTCAGTTCCTATAGTCAATGCACATTCGGAATGTACCATCCTTCTTCCTGACAAATAGCACTGGCGCTCCCCAGGGGGACGAGCTCGGTCGGATGAACCCTTTATCCAACAGCTCTTGGAGTTATGCAGATAATTCCTGCAGTTCGTTTGGAGCTAACCGGTAAGGTGCTCTCGCGATTGGGGCGGCTCCTGGAGTCAATTCAATTTGGAATTCGACTTGACGATGAGGTGGTAGTCCGGGCAGGTCCTCCAGAAACACCTCGGAAAAATCACGAACCACGGGGATATCCTCTATCTTCTTTTCCTCAGTCTGTTTGTCAGTGACAAGTGCTAATATGGCTAGACGACCTTTCCGTAACAACTTCTGTGCCTTCATGAACGAGATGATGCCCATCACTGCACCACTCCTGTCACCTTTAACCGAGAGAATTTCTTTGCCGCTAGGAATCCGTATAACCTTCTCGTGACATATGACTTCCGCTTGCTTGTCAGAAAGCCAACCCATGCCGACTACTACATCGAAGCTCCCAAGTGTGATAGGCATGAGATCTATGTCGAAGGTATGACCAGCAAGTTCTATCTTGCAGCCTCTGAGGATATGTGTCACGTGAATCTGTTTACCGTCAGCTAACTCTACGGTATACATAGATTCTAATGTTGAAGGCATATCACTTAAAAGACTACTAAACTTAGTGGAAATAAAGCTTCTATCAGCTCCAGTATCAAATAATACGGTAGCAAAACGACCATTAACCGAAAAATTACCAGTTACTGTTGTAGGATCGTTTAGAGCCTCACCTGAGCCAATGACGAAGGCTCTCCCTTTGGCTCCATTATTATTTCCACCATTGTTGTTGCCATTACCATTGTTGTTGTTATTGTTGTTACCGTTGTTGTTATTGCCAGTGTTGTTCCCGCCATTTCCATTTCTCCCAAGCTGTGGACAATTACGTTTGTAATGACCTTCTTTTCCGCACTCGAAACAACCTTTCGGAGTTTCTTGTGATTGTTGAGGCTTCTTCATCAGTTCACCACGGCAATCCTTCGCTGCATGCCCAACTTTACCACAGCGTTGGCATCGGAAGTTGTCACACCTGCCGGTGTGATGGTAGTTGCATCAATTGCACTTGGGACTTTTCCCAAGATAGCCTCCTTGTCCCTGTGATTCCGAGGAAGACTGATTGAAATTTCAGTTGTTATTAAACCTCCTTTGTTGCTGGGGAGGTTGCTGCTGCTGTTGTACCTGTTGCTGCTGTTGTTATGGCTGGTTCTCAAAATCCACGTGCGGGGTTTTACCGTGAGGCATGTGACATACCAGGGATCTCAGTCATTAGTTACTCAGAACGACTCTATATGAACAAACAATCAAAGTTAGAGTTTAACTTTAAAATATGCGGAAGCGTTTAATAAACCAGAAAGACCAAAGTAAAACAATATAATATAAAGTGCGCAAACACACGCTCCCAAAGTAATACCAACAATTACTTAAATGTTTAATAACCAAATCAAAACAAGTTTCAATCATGCTGACAACTCAATGATGCTGACCCGTGCACGTGCTCCTAGGCAATGGTAACCTCAACCTGAGAATAGCATACTAAAAGAGTCAACACAATGGTTGGTGAGTTCAAGAGTTTGCGTTAATCATAAAGCAGTAATAGTTGCAAAATATAAGAGGTGTATTGAAATAGATAGCTAGTCTATGTTTATCAGTAAAATCATAGTGATTTCGCGATTGAAGCTGACTGTGTTTTGTTTGTTGCCTCCCGTCACGACTTACCAGGTCGTGACGATGTTTGTGTTAGGATAAAATTGCACCCGTTTGACCACGAGTCGCACAGGTGGGGCTCGTCAGACCCAGTAGTACTACCCAAGATTTTCCGCTAATCATCATTATTAACAATCCGAAAGTGTGGGGACTTTCATGGTATTCAGCACTATATCATACTATAGACAACTCATATAAATTAAGCGTTTGTAAAACAAGTATGCTATCTCCCCCAAAAGAGAGTACGTAAAAGAGTGGGGCATGAACTCACCTGATGTGCGCAAGAAATAACTTAAGGCTTAACTTGACAAGGAAGAAAAGAAAACCTTCAGAGGTCACCTAGAACACGCAAGTACATAAGTACGTGTACACAGAAATCATAATGAAACCCTAAGTGCTCTATAACCCAAAGGACTCAAGGTTTGGAAAAACAGATCACATTGACCCAGTTGACCCGTTTGACCCATTGGTGACATTATAGGTGAAATTTCCATTTCAATCAGACATAGTAGTACATCACCCATGCTTATCATACAAGTTGTTCACATATGTCACTTTATTAACCACATGTACTATCTACATCATCATACAAGCAGATTATCA
Source organism: Flaveria sonorensis (assembly GCA_025506505.1). NCBI lineage: Eukaryota > Viridiplantae > Streptophyta > Magnoliopsida > Asterales > Asteraceae > Flaveria > Flaveria sonorensis. The sequence goes on from CM046426.1 coordinate 3,237,741, forward strand.
TACAAGTCATGCGAATCTCGAATAATCATCATGCTCAACATAACTATGCCATAACTAATGCATCACACATAGAATCGAATCATGCACAACATGCCATGTGAAGCCACTCACGACTTCACACCCTAAACCCTGCCAATCCTACTAAGTTGGGGCCTCAGATTCGCACGCGTGTATAACAATCATCATCACACTAATCAACAGAACTCGTACCAACCAAAATACTCAACCATGATCAACTACAAACCAAACAATAGTCCTATCATAACCCATATGACTCATCATCATGTATACCCACAAAAAAAGACCAAATCTTTGAATTGACCAACTAAGCATTCATACAACCCAAACAATACATTCTACCACCTTAGAATTCATTCATGAACATACTAGCATGATCCTAACGTCACAAACATGCCCAAATCACCATATTCAAGATTTCGTACAATTAAAGTTTTCCTTTTAGGAAAGTGCATCCCAAAATCTATCTAACACCCTGATACATTCATGATTTCATTAACAATATTCCAACTCAAATTATCATCTAGACATGTTCTACCCATCACATTCATTATGATTCATCAACATTCAACATCAAAAGTTTCCACTTTTGGTAACCTATGAACTACAACATTCATTCTTTGGTTTCTAGCATTCATATCATCCATCTAACATCCATATACCATCACAAACACTTTAACAACACCAATCCATCATCAAATCATCATATTCATACAAATAAAGTTACTATTATTAGTAACCTATGAACAACGCATCAAAATCGAAGCTTTCTTGCATAATCAACGTAAAATAGCATCAATATAACCTAACTAACGTACTAACATCAACAAACAACATAAAATCAACACCCAATTTCAAGTTTTGACTTTAGGGTTTCGGCCATTCATAAAAACCATCAAAAACATGCAAAAATCTAACCTTTAAACGTGTATTGGCTTGGAATTGAAGATTCTAACGTGTTGGAGCACTTGAAATCGATCCAAAACCAAATGAAATTGCTTGTTCTAGCTTGAAATCGAAGTGTGTGTGTGTGGAATAAGGGTCGCGGCCGAATGAAGGTGTGGCTAGGGTTTTTGTTTTGTTTTATTTAATTAATCATAATTACCCTTTTAACCCTTATAATTTGTATTTTTATAAAATTAAGCTTTTAAATACTCTTTTAAGATGTTTTTAACCAAAATAATAAACATATGAGCTAATGATAACAATTGTATGTTTTACCTTTACAAGTTACAAAATTCACAAATTAGACACACACGTTCTCACGTTACGCAATAAAATTCACAAATAACCTTTAAAACACGTAAGCACATAAGCACAACTTAATAATCACATCATCAACTAAATTATTATTAGTTTATCATTATTAATTGTTATTAAGTCACCAACATTCAACGACAACTAGTGTGTGCTCACGACACGTGTATGCAAGACTTAACGGAACTAACGGAGTTTGGTAACGGAAAATTACCAGATGTCACAGTTAGGTAGGTTGTTTTTGCTGGTAACCATCACCACTAAGGTGGTGTTTGTTTTTTCCAAAAAGGTTTGCGTGACCTCTTATGTCCGCGTTGCGCAGACCACGCGCAGACATAAGGCTCTATAGTGTGTTTGTTTTTTCGAAGACGTTTCATTAAATAACGTCTGCGTAAGGTCTGCGTGAAGAAGACATAAACTCACCACTTCTAACATCTTCTACCCTCCTCCTTTCCCCTCACCATATACTAGCAGCCACCGCCGGCCCACCCGTCACCACCGGCCCCGCAGCCACCTCCAGCCACCGTCGCAGCCCCCCGTCGCAACCCTCCCGTCGCCGCCTCCACCTTCACCGCCGCCGCCCACTACAGCCTCCAACACCCTAACCCCATTCAAACCCACACCCAAAACCCGACCGAAAAGACCGTCACATCAAGGTGTGCACCGCTAAGGGACCACGAGACCGTTGTGTTCGTCTTGCAGCTCACACCGCCATTCAATTTTACGACGTACAGGACCACTTTGGGTTCAATCATCCCAGTAAAGCCGTCGATTGGCTCATTAAGAAAGCTCACTTCGCTATTGATGAACTTGCAGAGCTTCCGCCATGGAAACCCACCAGTGGTTCAACCCCAATTGTGGATATTGAGCAAAACCCTAACGGCAAAACCCTAAATTACCATCGATCAAATCAATTGGAGGAGCACCAAGATGATGATATTGTTGGTAATCACATGGGTGATGTTCAAAACTCGAGCTTTTTGCCTGCATAGATTGATTCAATCAAGTCTTTTTTTCCTTCATCTCCGATGAACAACAATGGTTCTTTAGGTGCATAATTTCATCACAGTTTCAGTAGTCAGAATGAAGATTTGAAGCTCTCTCTTCAATCGTTTCAAGAGGGTTGAGAAGAATGTTGGTGGAGGAGAACACACCATACTCTTTCGTCTTTCATGGCATCATTCATGGGTTTGCAGGTGCTAAGCTTTGAGGAGTATATGATTTTGATTTCTTCTTGTAAATACCAGAAAATATATCATTTTGATTTCTTTAATCCATCGAGGTGTCGAAGAACGCTCAAGAAGCGATTCAGAGCTCTGGGTTTGATACTCAGCATGTGCAGTCTGCAGATGTTAAAAAACAAACAATCTTCTTCTTGCAGACTGCAGACGTTTCATCCACCTCTTCTTCTGCAGATGTTTGCAGATGTGGTCAGCAGACTGCAGACATTTTATGCAGAAAAAACAAACAACACCTAAGTGTCATAGCCTTTTCTTCATCAATGGATAGGGTAAGGTTTGAGTTTTAATTTAGAGTAATTACATAAATGGTCCTTGATTAGAATAGAGCTAATTACATAAATGGTTCTTTTGTTTATAAAATGACATTTGGCCATTTTACATCAATTTAATAGAATAGTAACAAAAATTAGTCTTAATACCTAAACTCATTACAAATTAAAAGCATACAATCTTAATTTGTTACTTAGAAAAGTTAGTATCCAAACATATTATTTTCACCAAATCACATGGACTATATGTATAAATTAATCTCTTTATTTTCACTATGGTTTCATAAGGCTAGTTCTTTATGTTGTAATCGTTTTGACTAGAATACTCCTAATGTAGGAAATTTAACGATAAAATTTAACAATGTTAATTAGTTTAGTTAAATGAATTCAAATATCAATTTTAATAAAATATTTGGATGCAAATGATAAAATATAAAATTTTGAATTCAAAGGATAAATTTTATGAAATCATAAGAATTTTTTTTTTTTTAAAAAAAAAAAACACTTTAACTCTTTAAGAGCATTCACAATCCGTTCCCTAAATTTATGTGAGTGTATTCCCTATATTATATGGTATGGTTATAAGTGGATGTGAGTGAAGAATATGAAAATTTACTTTAGTCTGTATATTTGGGAAATATTGTCCAAAATCCTATAATGTTTTTAGTATATTTTAAGTGGTTGTGAGTAGAGAAGAGAGAAAAAATAATGATAAAGATATAAAAAGTATTATTTAATTAAAAAAGAAAAAAAAATAATTTTTAATGTAATTATATAAATAATGATAATTAATAGGTTACGAACACTCTAAGAAACTACAATAATGATCCAAAAGACTAAAAACAATAATTACATATTTGACAACTATAATAATTATAATTGAAGGGAACTTTTGATAGTAAAACTTAATAATCATTATCATATATTTTCCCAAACATGCATAATGCGCCAATTGCGACCCGGAAAACTCTCATTGCTCTTTGAAAAGTAAAAACCAAATTGAGTGATGGTCCAGTAACATCTATTCATGCTAAAAATATCCCAACCACATAGTCTAATGATTTCTTTATCAAAAACAGGAAACTTGGTATCCTTATGAATATTGATACTGCTGTTCTCTTCAAACCAGAAAAATCGACAATTATAACTTGTTGTTCCTCTAAAATTCATACGGAATTTCCAAGAAATAGAATTTCCAGGTCGAATTAGCTCAGCTCCACGATCCTCACATCCCACCAGAACTTCTGGAACGTCACTATTTGTGATTGTAACTCTATATGGTTCAAGCCATTTGCTTGAAGGTGAAGATTGTGGGCTGGTGTTTGCTTTTAGATTACCAAAAGAATGAAACAAAATGAAAACACAAGAAAGTTTAAGTAAGAAACTCATGGTTTAAAGTTTATTTTCAAGCATGTTCTTGTCAATATGTGTGTGTATATATATGAAATATGGATGACATTCGATAATGAACAATTTATTAATTTATTTAAAATAAGACAAATATATGTAATGATCATTTAGTTACTATATATATGGTTGTATGTGAATACATTTTGGTGACGAAAATATATAGCATTATTTTATTATCACTGAAGTTATTACCAACTTAGATCTCCTTCTATATGCATGTTTAAAATAAAATTATAATAGTTCTAAAAAATAGAAAAATTAAATGCAAGAAGTCTACGTTCACTGCTTCAGAAGAATAAATTAATATTTGTATTACTTTATAATTATTTTATAATTAACTGCAAAAACAAATGAATAGTATCGTTTTGATATTTTAAAGTTTAACCATATTAGTTTTAAGTATTTTTATTTTGTAGTAGTTATATATTTTCCCTTTCTAGACTCATTAGTTACATACTTACTCAAGTCAAAAACTCAATTATATATTTTCCCATTTTAAAACATATACATTACATATTTACCTATTTTAATGATATTATTTATTGAATAATTATTTTACTCATATTTTCATTAAAAATATTTTTATACATTTCACTTTCTAAGACCATTAATTATATATTTTCTCAAGTTCAAGTCGTTTATATAAATAAAAACAACAAAATTACATCTTCTTTAAAACTTCATCTCATAACAACAATAACCGATAATCAAAGTTATATCTTCACGTAGAAAACATAATTGTTAAAAGTTTTAAATAATTACAATAATAATACATCAATATATAAAAATCTCTTAATTGGTAAAAATAAAATAAAATAGTCATTTAATAGGTAAAATTATAATGAAATGGGTAAATATATAATATATATATGGTTTAGAAAGAAAAAATATGTAATTAATTTTTTAACTTGAGAAAATATGTAATTTATGGTATTAAGAAGTGAATAGACGTAAAAATACCTTTATGTAATTGTTGGTTACTTTACTTTGGCTATTAAAGATTAGGAACTTAGACCAATTTGTTTTTTTTTTTACTTTGTATATTAAAGTTTAAGATTAAAGAGTCACTAAACATTCAGAGTGGAAAACTTTAATTTTTCAAGTTTGGTAATTAAAGTTTAGTATTTTTAAGTTTTACCATCAATGTTTGATTTTATGGTTCCTGACGAGCTGGAGCAACCAAAATAATGCAGCCTTACAGGTGGAAAATTGAAATAAGGTCGTCACGAAACGCGTAACTTTGGCCACTAAAGTTTAGCATCTTAGAGTTTGGCCACCGATTTGTTTTTTGACTTAACCACTAAAATTTAGAATCTTACAGTTTGGCAACTAATTATTTATAGTGAAGTTTTTTTTTTTTTGAGTTTGGCTAAAGTTTAGTATTTTTAAGTTTTGTCACCAAACTTTGATTTTATGATTTCGGTGAGCTGGACAAATAACGACCAAAGTAACGTCGCGTTACATGTGAGAAAATTAACCATACTCCCGTCACGTAACACACGAAGAAAAAAACTAGTTAATCAATTTTAGTACTTATTTAATTTATACATATACATTTCAAATCAACATCTTATTTTTCACGAAAAAGTCTTTGAGCCTAGCTTTAGTATATAAAAGTCCAACTTCTATTAAAAAAAAGAAGACGGAAAAAGTCACTTAAATAATTTTTATATATTATATTCTCTAATTTTCTGTTATGCTCATGATTTACATTATTTTTTTAAATGACTTTTTTGATCAAGTGAATTTCAACAATTTTTTTAAAAGAAGTTATACAACCTTATGTGAATTATATAAGAGTCAAAAAACATAATTTAAAGAAAATTCAAAATTACGTGCATTTGAGACAAGTTTACGTGTTTTAGTATACATATAATAGCTTAGTAATATTTTTATGAAATATTTACAAGAGATTTTGATGAATTTAGGTTAGAGACTTTTATATAATAATAAAAAGTATGTTTCAAACTTGAATATTATAATTATATAACATAACTATTTAAGTTTTAATAACCAAGTCTAAGTGGTATAACAAAAAAATAAGTTCCAATAGTAAATCATGCAAATGACAGTAATTATATCTATCTTTAATTTTAATATCACATATCGGATTTATCTACGGGTGCTAAATGAATCTTGTTTTCGGGTTTTCGGGGTCCAACCCAACCCAAACCCGAATATTTACATGAACTCGAACACGACCCGAACTCAAAAATTGTGTCAGAGGTGTCAACACGAACGCGGCACAAAAATTTACGAGTTGACACGAACACGACCCGATTGACCCAAATTTCTAATTTTTTAATATATTTTTTCACATATTAATACTTTAAAATTACTTATTTACAACGAAACATATCAATTAATATAAAACAATTATATTTTAGTGATGAAATCTTATGCCAATTTCTATTTAAGTTCTAAAGTTTGAAATAAAACATATAAGAAATTTAATTTGTGACACAAAATACACACACAATTATAAAATAAATAAAAGATGGGTTAAATAGGTCAACCCGCAAACCCTGTCCGGTTGTACTGGAACCCGACCTGTTTTGCTAAGCTGGTTCACATATTCGACCCAACCCGTTTATAGTAAACTCAAATCCGTAAATTTTGTGTTAGGTTGGTGTCTTGTCAGAAATCACACCTCTAGTTTTATCTTCTCTGTTTTCTAATCTTTTAAACTTTTAAATGCTAAAATAATGGATAACTCTAATGAGAGTAATTACATATCTGACAACCATAATAATCATTATTAGAACGTTTGATAGTAGAATATATAATCATTATAGTTGATTCATGAATTTCAAATACATTGAAAAATGGAGGATGATAGCATAAGTATCATCCAAAGTTCCATACATGCATAATACGCCAATTGATACCAGGAAATCTAGTATTCTTGTTAGAGAAATAAAAACCAATCCTAGTGACAGTCCAATAACATCTATTCATGCTAAACAAACTATTACCACATAATCGAATGATTTCTTCATCAAAAACCGGAAATGAGATATCTTTATGGACATTATAGCTGTCATTATCTTCAAACCAATAGAATCGACAATTATAACTGGTCGTTCCCCTAAAATTCATACGAAATTTCCATGAGATCGAATTCCCTGGTCCAATTACCTCCGCTCCACGGTCATCACATCCCACCACTACTTGAGGAACATCACTATTAGTAATTGTAATTCTAAATGGTTCAAGCCATTTGCTCGAAGGTGGAGATTCATGAGTGGTGTTGGCTTTCAGAATACCAACAAGTTGGAAGAAAAAGAAAACTTTAAAAGATAGTTTCAGTAAGAAACTCATGATTTAAAGTTTTTTCTAAGCATGTTCTCATTGTCTACACACACATATATATATATACACAAGATGGAATGACAACTGATAGTTGAGAAATTCACTGATTTGATAAAAAGAAGGCAGTTTTAATTAACGGTCATAAAGCTAGATATATATGATCATATTAATTTTTTTCAGATTATACAGTATAACTTTATTTCAGTAGAGTTATTGCCAATATATAGGACTTCTTATATGCGCATGTTAAAATAAATTTATTAAACAAACATTAAATTCATAAGGTCTAGGTTCATTGCCTTCTAAAAGAATTAAACTAGCAATTAATTTGCCTTTGACTTCTAGATTATTAGGTAAAATTTCAAAAACAAATTACTATTAAACATTTATATAATTGACACACCACTTGAAATTCCTTTATAAATGACTAATTAAACCTTTTACACAATAGTTAAAATAATGATAATCATAAAACAATAAACCAGTTATAATGAATTGATGAGTATTAAGTAAGTTGGTCAAGATTAGAACACTCATGAAGTTTGAAATGAAACAATAGCAGAATCATAAAGTCCTTGTGAACTTAAGACTCCTATTAATCATGGTACAACTCCAAATTAAAACATAAGATCAAAATTATTTAAATAAGCCCTTGTAAGGTTATTGTCTATGCATCATAAGGTGCACATGAATATTAGATAGACAACCAAAAATTGAGAATATAATAAGTCACAAGATAAAATATGCTATCATGCAAACCCTCTAGTAAGGACCATTTTTGACACAAGCTCCTCGAAGGGTCTACGCGAAAGACCTTTAGTCATCCAATCCACTAGCATGTTCTTGATATTTATATATGTGATACAAAGATTATTATCTACTTGTTTACATATGAATAAATACTTTGTATCAAGATATACTTCAACCCCAGTTGAATTGTTACTATTCGAGAAACTAACAACTAAGTTATCAGAATAAATCTTCAGCGTCCTTGATATTGAGTTTACAACTTTGAGTCTAGTACTAAAACTCTTTAAAAGCATGCCATGACATGTTGTGTTATAAACAACGACATATTCTGTCGTCATTGTTGATGTTGTTGTCAACTGCTGTTTATGACTCCTCTATGAGATAGATTCGTCTACTAGAATAAAGATGTACCCCAAAATGGATTTCTTGTCATTTTTCCATGTAGCGAAGTTAGGATCAAAATAGCCAACCACTTTTAAATCATCACTTCTTCTATCAACTGTTGTTGATGTTGTTGTAAACTTATAGTCTTTCATTTTTTTGAAGATATCATAGCACTTTCTTGGCTGCTTTTCATTTTTCTAGGCCACAACTATATTGTTAACCGCTTAGCATTGCAGTAGTATACATGATATTAGGACGAGTATAGACTTAGAGCATAAATAAGGCTTCTAACTACTAAAACATAAGATCTTAATCTCACTTCCCATTCAACCTTTGTTTTTGGACAATAAAAAGAAATGAAAACATCTCCCTTGACTACTAGAGCTACTGACCTAGAGGATGTTGCATGTTATAAGTGTAAGGACCCATTCTATGTAAGCCTTTTTAGACAAACATAATGTCCCACTAGGCTCTCTCTGTGAATTTCAATGCTATGACATAAGAGGCTTTTATAAGGTCTTTCAGGTCAAAATTATGCAAGAGTTTTCTCTTGGCTCATATAACATATCTACGCTATTACTTTCAAGAAAAGTATTATCAACGTAAAGGACAAGTATAGTAAAAATGCTCACACTCATCTTAAGGAGGTGTATTGATCCTCTTAATTAATAAAACTTTGTTTATTCATGACTTTATCAAGTTTTAGGAACTGCTGATGTGATGCTTGCTTCAACCCTTATATGGATTTCTTTAGCTTACGGACTCAATTAGTAGACCGTCCAGGTCTAGAAGACCTCCTTAGTTGATTTTCAAGTTCAGAAGATTCATTAGGTTCATTGATAGTTTCATGGATTGTTCTTGGGTATTTAGTAAGCCTCCATGTATATTAAGAACAACATTAGGTCTTGAGGAGACAATCCATGGTGTAGTTTCCGATGCAAAAGGTGTAATTTGAGGTAAATTCAAATTATCTCTCCCCCACATCTTGCATCTCCTGCAAATCATAAACATGACTTTTACTACTCCCACTAACCTTTGAGGTCTTTAAGAACACCACATGATGAGTTTCTACAATATGTGTAACATAAGAAAGATAATAAAATTTATATTTCTTTATATATTTGGGATATCCAATAAAGAAACAACTAATTGTTTTCATGTTAAATTTCTTTTGCAGAGGATTACAAGCTTTGGCTTCAATTGGACAACCCCGTTATATCTCATACTTATTTTCTTTCCGGTCTATAATTCAAAAAGAATCTTAAGGATAAATTCATAAAGAACCCTATTTAGTATATAAATTTTTGTCCTTAATGCATCGGTCCATAAGACTTGAGATAGGCTCCTATTGGCTGACATACTTCTAATCATGTCCATAAGGGTTATGATCCTCCTTTCAAAGACGTCATTCTAGAGGAGTATAGGGCATATTGTATTGGGTTATAATCCCATGGCCCTTACAAAAAATTCGTAAAATGCCTCGGGAGTCCGACCCACATCAGTATGCCTTCAATGATATTCAACCCCACGATCTGACCCCCAACCTTTTTATATACTTAAGTTAATTTTCAACTTATAATTTGGCTTTAAAATCTTTAAAGGTTTCATATGATTTGATTTTTTCTTCAATCAAGTACAAGTACATGTAGCATGAGTAATCATTTATGAAAGTGATAAAAGAATTATGTCCAGATATCCTATCAAGTTAGGATCCAATAATATAAATAATCTTTAACAAATTACAGCTTTTGGTGGCACCTTTCTTATTTCCTTTAGCCATTCTACCTTAACGTATTTATATTTAAAAAATGTTTCAAAATCAATGAAATCGAAATTTAATAATACTTCATCCTTCACTTGTCTAGACATTCTATCTAGTGAAGTGTGTCTAAACATTAATGCCACAACATGAATGAAGTTTCTAAATCTCATTTTCTATTTATTAAATTCTTATATACTTTATATTATAACAAAGATTTTGAAAATATGCCATCTAATACTAGTTTATATAGAGATCCATGACCAGAAATTTAAAATTTTACAAATACTAACTTTGTCGCACCAATATGCAACATTAAAACCATAAATGTATAATTGAGGAACTGATACTAAACTCTAAGTTATTCTAAGTACATATAAGGTATCATGAAGTTCAATTCAATGACTAGTTTTCATGAGCAATCATACAGTTCCTACAATTGCGACATTTAGGGCTTCGCCACTCCATTATAACTGTTCCTTGGTTTCTTTTCAACTTCTTGTTGTAAGGAATCTCTGTATTGAGTTAGTTACTTGACTATAGAACTAGAGTCAATCCATCATGTGGTAGATGAATCATCAATATTAAAGGACTCAAGCATCATTTACAAATGATAATCTTTTTTCGCTGGCACTATTTGAATTTGGAGCAATCCTTTTGCTTATTTCTATGGTTAGAATTTGCAAAATGGTTCTTCATAGCAGCCTTCCAATTAACAAAACTAATATGACTAAACTTTAAAAAAAATCAAAACATACTATCTATTAAAGTTTCTTTTTAATATTTCTACCGAGCAACTATTATTAACATCAAGATGCGAAATACACTTTAATTACTAAAACAAGAGATTTAGTAGGTTTCTACATAACAACTTTATAATTAAGAAGTTGAGATGTTTATTGTTGATTTAACAACTAAAGTGAATGACAAGTTTTTTAACATCCTAACCCGACTGTGACTGACGTGTCTCAATATACAAATTAGAGCAAAGCGTAAATCCACAATAAATCATTAACATCTCCGCAAGAGAAGCCTAAGAGACCTAATTACATCATTTATATATTGTTGTGTACTTGTGTTAGTCTAAGGCTTACCAATTTATCATCTTTCACATTCTAAATCATTAATTTACTCTCTTCACAAGTCCACACGATCTCCATGTGTACCTGTCATCGAAACAAGGAAATCAAACAAAGAAAACACTGCTGAGCCAAAAGCACAGTAACGAATAAAACAATAGTAGTGATTACGAAAGATGATATATGTAATAACTAAAGTAGATGGAGGCGGTAGCATAATAGTGTAATTGAATACAAACAGATATTTAATCAAAGTATACCGTACATACAGAAGTACTAGATCCAATAATAAATCAGCTAATATCAAGATGCTAACACACATATGAAACACAAATACTTATAGTATCAGCAAGAAGTACCCATAGCCGAAACAGAAGCATTACAGATATATATATTAAGTGAAAGATATACGAGTAGCTACCTCATATTCAATCAAATGAGATGACTGAGTGTTGCCATACACAACATCCATTCCCAAAAAGTATTAATAGATCGAGATATACTATGACCGGTCCATACACCTCCTCGGGAAATACTGTGGAGACGTCGTGATCTCAGCTTTCCGTCACGAATAGTGCCATAACATTGTTGTCGCAATGTCATGCCATAAGTCACCCTCCGTGATAGGAGCATGCTCGGATAAGAGAGTATTAGATACAGATAGTAGCATAAAATTTACTTAAGTTATCAATGAACATGCAATAATAAATACTAGTATTATTGAACATATTGGATGCTATGGCATCAAGATCGAATGAATAACCATCACCTTCTCCCATTATGTTTATGGTTCGTAAACGAGAGTGCTTATAAGATTATCTTAGTTACCCGTGTATTACACGAAAGTGTGAAAACTTAGTTATTAAATAACATAAAAATAAAAATAATATCAAGTGTGTTATATATTAAATAAGACATGACAACTTTTGATTATAAGGTCACAAATGAGCAAAAACATCATTGTAAACTACATTTGTAGTAACATTAGTAGTTTTACGCTTATTATCTAAAGCTAAAAGTTTCAATTCATCTTTACTCTTAACTTGTGATAAGATGTCATAAAGCAGATCATGCGTAAAAATAGGCTCTTTCAAATATAAATCGACACTTGACAGAGATTGACCTAAACTTTTGTTTATTGTCATAGCGAAATATACAGTCAAAGAAAACTGTCTTCTTTTAGACTTAAAATGAATACTTTTGATAGGTCAAATCGTGAGCTAGATATTGAGTGGGTGTGAGGATATTAGTATGAAAAAATTAAGATTTGAATAATATACACTGAAAAGTTATTTGTAATAATTAGATTAATTTCGAATTATTTTGACCCTGTAATCAAATATAAAGATATAGTATTGAATCAGGTTGGATCGGGTTATAAATGTTCATAATATCCCTGATTACTTGTTGATTATTATTTATTTAATATTAATTTTAGTTAACCCGTGAATTATACAGGTTAAAAAAATAAAATATTAATCAGAGATAAAAATAAAAAATAAAATATTAATATTATCCCGTGAATTATACGGGTTGAAAAATAAAAAATATAATAAAGTATTCATTTTATTAATTTTAGTTATTCATTTTAGTTATCTCATGAAATATTAAAATATTAAATAGTAATAAAGTATTCATTTTATTCATTTTAGTTATCCCGTGAATTATACAGGTTGAAAAATAAAAAATAAAATATTTATGTAATATTATATTTAATATTTTATTTTTTCAACCCGTATAATACACGGGTTTACTAAAGTTAGTATTAAATAAATAATAATCAACAATTAATCAGGGATTTTATGAACAATTATAGCCCGATCCAACCCGATTCAATACTATATCTCTATATTTGATTACAGGGTCAAAATAATTCGAAATGGATATAATTATTGCACATAACTTTTCAGTGTATATTATTTAAATCTTAATTTCTTCATACTAATATCCTCACACCCACTCAATATCTAACTCACGATTTGACCCGTCAAAAATATTCTTTTTAAGTCTAAAAAAACAGTTTTCTTTGACTGTATATTTCGTTATAACAATAAACAAAAGTTAAAGTCAACCTCTGTCAAGTGTCGGTTTATACTCGAAAGAGCTTATTTTTACGCATGATCAGCTTTATGACATCTTGTCACAAGTTAAGAGTAAAGATGGATTGAAGCTTTTAGCTTTAGATAATGAGTGTAAACCTACTAATGTTACTATAAATGTAGTTTACAAGAATGTTTTTGCTCATTTGTGACCTTATAATCAAAAGTTGTCATGTCTTATCTAATATATAACACACTTGATTTTATTTTTATTTTTATGTTATTTAATAATTAACTCTTCACACTTCCGTGTAATACACGGGTAACTAAAGCTAGTAAGTAATAAAATAACGATATCAATTTTTAAAAAAAAAAATTTAACTTTTTTTCCAAAAACAAGTTAAACATTTTTTTTCAAAACAAACTATATTAAAAATGTTATTTTATAAATTTTTTTTATTATAACTCTTAATTTTAATTATTTTTAGTTTATAAAAAAATTACTTTTAAAAATACTAATTTTGAAATATTTTATATTTTAAAAAAAGTTAGATGTTTTAGAAAAAAAAATTAATTATATAAAAATTGTTTTCTAAAAATAACATTAATAAAAAGACATTTTTTAATTTATTAAAAAAAATTTAATTTAAAAAAGAATTAAAATTTTTTAATATTTTTTAATTTAGGTAATTATTTAAGAGGAGAGAGAGGCGGGAAAAATAAACTTAAGAGGCCTACAAATGTACCAAATGTCCCCCTAAGTTACTCTTTTAGTATTATATATAGATGTTTGCAAACTATTTGTTTACGAATTGTTAACACATTTGTTCATAATTCTTATTATCATTATCATAAATAGCAAGAACAAGATGTTACAAATCTTTATTACAATGAAAAACATGAAATATGGCTAAACTAATAAACTATCCCATGTTGTTCCATTTATGCATCATTTTCCAACTCACACTTGGAAAAGTAACATTCCTATCAGAAAAGTAAAAACCATCCTGGGTCACATACCAATAACATCTATTCATGCCAAACAAATTAGCGCCACACAACGAGTCCATGAAACTAGCATCAAATGCAATAAATGTGCTATAGTTACGAATAACAAGAGTTTTATCGTCGATCCCATAGAATCGACAAGTATACTTGTTTGAATTAAAAAAATTCATACGAAATTTCCAAGACATAGAATCTCGAGGTCCAAGCATCTGACCTCCAAGATCATCACATCCCACCGCAACCTTTGGAACATCTCCATTAGTGATGGTGATTCTATATGGTTGAATGACTTTACTTGAAGGAAGGGAGCTGACTTTCAGAATACTACAAAGTTGAAAGAAAAGGAAAATGCAAAAATATGGCTTTAGTAGGAAACTCATGGTTTAAAGTTTATTGTCTAAACTTGTGCTAAAGGTGTACATATATATACACACACATACATACATATATGTATATATATTTTGTATTTAATTTGCTTGTTAAGAAAAAGACAAAATATCACTTAATGGTCATTTAAGATACGGTTGTACTATTTTTCTTTTTCGATAGCCATTATTTCTACTCTTAAACTACATCAACACGCAACACATGGATAATCCAAGATAAATTGCCACTCCTTAATACTCGAAACCATGAACCGTACGTGAGACTTCCGCATCATACGGCTCCGTCCCGAGCTTCCGTCGTCGGCTTCAAGCATCCGAAATACGCTGGGCTTGTAAATGACATAGCCCTCCTAAATGACGACTCCTTCAGATCATTTTTGTTTGTGATACGAATATCATTTACTACTGTATTCAACCACATCTGATATGACTACTAATTAAGGCTTCATTTTTGTGTCAAGAAATGTATAGTATAATTTTGTGATAAACATAAAATGCGTTAAGATAAATAAATTTAACGCAAATTGTATTTAAATAATACAAACTATTACTAATTGGCCGATAATAATCCATACTATTGATTTGGCTGGTAATAAACCTAACTTTTATTTTTTTTACCAACAACAATCTAAAGAACATAATTATTAAAAATTTACGTTTGATATCAACTCGATTTTGTTCACAATAATGGTTCTAAATAAACTGAAAAAAGAACATATAAGCTAAATTAAGCATAAAATAAGTACAAATCGAGTGTGAATATATGCTACTGGAATTGTTGTTGTTAATAAAAAAAAAGTTTGATTTATTACCAGGCAAATCAATAGTAAGAATTATTATCGGCCAATAAATTTTAGTTTGAATTATTAAAATTCAATTTAACTTACTAAAATACAAATATTAAATGCATGAATGGTTACATTTTCTGAAATTGTATTAATCTCAAGACACTACATGTATCTATTTAACATCGATCAAGATCTTAATTGTGTTATAAGAATAAAAAATATTAGTATTAATTCTCTTTTGACTACGAAATATTGTTATTAATTTTTCTAACAAAAATTCTATTATACTTTTACTTATAACCACACACCATATATATTATATATCCTCAGGAAAAATCTAAAACCTTCACATAAATAATAAAATAGTGTTTTTAGAGGCAAAACATTGTCACCGGGCTACCAACCCTAGTGATAAATATTATTATTAACTAGCGAGTAAAACAATGACATTCTTGAAAAAATAGTAGGACATATTTTACATCGAAGTTAACCATATTGGCTCTTAAAGGTTATAGTGATTTTTGTTAAAGTACCAGAAGTAGTAGTACGTAGTAACAATAATAATAGCTAAGGATTTAATAATAATAATAATAATAATAATAATAATAATAATAATAATAATAATAATAATAATAATAATAATAATAATAATAATAATAATATAATAATAATAATATAATAATAATAATAATAATAATAATAATAATAATAATAATAATAATATAATAATAATAATAATAATATAATAATAATAATAATAATAATAATAATAATAATAATAATAATAATAATAATAATAATAATAATAATAATAATAATAATATAATAATAATAATAATAATAATAATAATAATAATAATAATAATAATAATAATAATAATAATAATAATAATAATAATAATAATAATAATAATAATAATAATAATAATAATAATAATAATAATAATAATAATAATAATAATAATAATAATAATAATAATAAATAATAATAATAATAATAATAATAATAATAATAATAATAATAATAATAATATAATAATAATAATAATAAAAATAATAATAATAATAATAATAATAATAATATAATAATAATAATAATAATAATAATAATAATAATAATAATAATAATAATAATAATAATAATAATAATAATAATAATAATAATAATAATAATAATAATAATAATAATAATAATAATAATAATAGTAATAATAATAATAATAATAATAATAAGGAAATTTTAAATATAATATTTTAAACTACAAAATTTTAACTGATAATAATTCATATTAACAATTTAACTAATGACACTTACATCAATAGAAATCTTGATTGCATTATTATCATAGATTCAAAATTCATTTGCATTATGGTTTAGCATGAGTAAATTGCCAAGGTGTAATCAAATAAGATTTAAACAAATAAGACTTAGTTTTTGTTTATTGAATTAGGAAAATTACTTCCAACGGTTATTAAATTGCGAGGTAAAATCAAATATTAGAAGATAATTTTAACATAAAGATAAATTTTTTTACTTGATTTGACTCACTATCATTAATAGATATGGTACTATGATTCTTTAATTTAAATAGTTTGTATTAATACTTCACATCGAACTGTTCTAACGTCTACTCTATCTAATAATCTAACCAAAAGCAGTACGTTAATAGAGTCAACCCGTTACACTAAGCTCATATCGTTCGGATATTAGCGTGTGGGTTGCGTTGATACAAGTATATATTAGAGTTAAATACACACGCCTTTCAAAATATTTATTTCGATTGTATGATTGTGTAATGGAGTTGAGTTCACAAATAGACACAAAATACTATTTGTTCTTTATATATATCAAGAATTAAAATTTAATTAGAGTTTCTAAAATTGAATGAACTTTTCATTAGAAAAATTAATAAATTAGTCGGGTTTATTAACAAGATAATATTTTCTTCGAAAATTTTTTTAGATTTGAGATCAAGAATCAAACAAAGTCTAACTCTTGCGTGATATTTTCTTCCCTTACTTAAATAATTCTAACTCTTGTGTGATAATTTCATTCGAAACATTCATTTTTTAGAACTATAAATATTGTCCAAGAACTCAGAAGACCTAATAAAAATCATTATCTTGTCTTGATATCCATCATATGTTCATATATTTTAATTTTTTATACATATGTAAGATTACCATTTACATATGTATACATTTTTAAAATATATTGATACATGTAAATTAACACATAAAAAATCAAACCTACAATTATAAATATAAGACCTATTATGAATGGAATGCACACCTATAACCAATTAAACCTTTAAGTTTGTCAATGGCCTAATCAAAAGTCTATGTCCTAGATTGAGAATTAAAAATTAACAATCCAAGAATGAATATACCAACACAATATTGCATTTAAAATTACGGGTGTTCAAAAATATCCGAATCCGAAAATCCGAATCCGAAATATCCGAACTTTCGGATATCCAAAAATTCAGATTCGGATTCGGATAGTGATTTTTAAAAGTTTCGGATATCCGATTATCCGAAAACTAAAAAATATTTTTTTATTTTTTTAAATTTTAGATATATTTTTACTTTAGATTGAGGTTTTTTAATGTATATTGGGACTTTTATGATATGAGTTGGTTTTTTATATTATTTTAATAATAGCATATGTTTAATTATAAAATAATCTAAAAAATAAAAAATAAATTTTGGATACCCGAATCACTATTCATATCCGTATCCGAAATTTCGGATATCCGAAATTCAAATATCCGAAATTTCGGATATGGATACAGATAGTGATTTCCACCAACCGAAATTTTCGGATATCCGACTTTGAACACCCCTATTTTAAATATCCGGTTTAATAATATCCGACACGAAAATAATGATTCAATCAATAAGCAAAGGTACACATATTCATCAAACATAAGTTAAAATATAATTTCATTAAAATCATCTTAGTTCATAAGAAAAAGTAATACCAATAAATCAAAGCATTATAGTATTCATCTAAACCTAGTTGCCAAACATGATTAGGATATAAAACAATTAAATCAACCAACACCTTGACTTTTGCTTTTAAAGTCAAGGCAAAATAAATTTTGCTTTCAAATGAATTCATGTGAAATCTTATTGATATTTAAGAATTAAGATAGAATTTCAAATAGATATTAATAACTAATCAGATATAATCACTCAAACATAATATAGTTTAATTGCTCATTATCTCCTTGACGTTAAAAAAATCCAAATATGAACCGTTTAAGTATATATTCAATAAAATTTAATCATAACCTATTCAAAGTGTGGTAAATATGTCATAACATATTATCCTATTTTTACTCATTATCTCCTAGACGTTCAAAAAAATCCAAATAAGAACCAATTAGGTGTATTTTCAATAAAAGTAATCAAAAGCTATTCAAAGTGTAGTGACTTTATATAATATATTTATAATTTAAAGCACATCAAACTCATCTGTAAAACCATGTAATTAAAATAAAGATTCTCAAAATATAAACTTCAGGAGAAATTAGCTAGCTTTGTTAGTAAGTGTAAGAAGTTAGCTAGCTTGTAAAGGGTCAAATCTACCTCTACTAACATGAAAAACTAACATATAGCAAGAGTTCTTTTAATAGGTTGTGATGTAACTAAAATTTATGGTAGGTATAAAGGATATATACTAGCTATATGCGGCAAAAACCCAGCATAGCTAGGTAAAACGATTTAAAATCTGAACAAACTAAAATATCATAAACTCAATGATAAACTAAACAAACTAGCTACTAATTAACACTTAGGATCAAGCTTTGGATCATCCTTTGTTTAACACTAAGCTTTCTTTTCTTCTTCACTTTTCTACACACAAAATAAGAAGAAACTTTTTATAGAACTTATTAATTATTATAATTGACTAGATTACCGTTACAATGGAAAACGAAAAATGCTAGCTAAACTATCCAATATTATTCCACTCATGCATCTTAATCCAATTGTTACTATTGTTCTTACAAAAATAAAAACCATTGTGAGTGACATACCAATAACATCTATTCATGGTAAACAAATCATTACCACATAAGTCAATGATCTTCTCATCAAAAACAGGAAAGTCGGTAACCTTATAAACATCAAAACTGTTATCTTTAAACCAATAGAATCGACAATTATATTTGTTTGTATCCCAGAAGTTTTTACGAAATTTCCAAGAAGTAGAATTTCCAGGCTTGAGTTGGCTAGCTGCAAGATCATCACATTTCACCACTACGTTAGGAACATCTTTATTAGTGATTGTAATTCTGTATGGTTCAAGCCATTTGCTTGAAGGTGACTTGTTGACCTTTAGAGTTCTACAAAGATGAAACAATAGGAGAACATAAAAAAAAAGTTTTGGTAAATAATTCATGGTTGAAAGTTGGTGTCTATCGTGTTCTCGTATAACGTTTATATAACATGAAATGGCAATTGAAAGTTAAAAATGTATGTTGTTTCTGAAGTACAAAACGAGCATTAATAGTCATTTAAGATATGATTATATCAAATGTATTTAACTGAGAAAATGCTGTAGAATACAAATATGCAAACATATACATTTTAATATAATTCTATATTTAAAAAATTATAAAATATCATCACACGGAGAATGGTTGTATACCAATTTAAAATAAGCCATTGGTATAAGATGGGCCAATACTATAAAAAATTAATATATTGTTAGTTTTTTCTCCCATGTATAATTTTTTCACGTAAAAAACTAGCATACTTTTTGTCTGTCTAGAATAAGTCCTTCAACAATTTTTGCACACAAAACCAATATACTTTTTGTGGTTTTTCATATAAAAAATACCTTAATAATTATATACACATTAAAGTCACTAAGGATGGCAATCAAACCAAAACCTGATGGGAATACCCGAAATCTGTGACATTTAAGACATGTATGGGATCATGTAAGCAGGTATGGGACCGAGTATTGGATTAATTTTTATTTTTTTCACGGGTATGGAATTACATAGTATGCCCGTTTGCCCGACTCGATTACCCGATTAAGCATACTCGTTTACCCGATTATATACCCGTAATTATTATTTTTTTAATTTATTTTACTTTATTATTATATGATATATAAATATATCTTTTTTTATTTTTTACTTAATATCTTTTCACCTAATTATTATGTGTTAAATATAGGCACTTAAGTTTTCCATCAATTGCACTATATAGTATCTTACAAAGTTATGACATAGCTCGGTATTCGTCTCTAAAATTTAAGAGGAGTAGTAGTGAAACATCAACAAAAAAATATTAAGGATTAACGAAGATGTTATATAGTACATATACGCAAGCATAGCTTTATATGATTTTTTAATTTCAATAGATATCTGATGAGTATACCCAACAGGTAATTTTTATACCTTTAACGGGTATACCCAATTACCCGCGGGATAGTTGATTGTGTGTGTGAGTTTGCATTAAAAGAAAAAGAACATTGTCTTCCTACATTAAATTGAAACACATATCACCTTTTATATTGTATATCTTTTATTGCTTTTAAAATTAAGGTTGACGAACTCTAGGATATTTTGGCTCTCGACTTTAATTGTGTTAAAGCTCATGGAAGATCCGGTGGATTATTGTGCATTTAGGACCCATGTATCTTCATCAAGAAACATTCATTCAAGAACCAAAGTCATTTAATGATCGCGGCGGCTTGATGATCAAGCAATCAGGAGATCTCATCGTGGTAAATGCCTACACAGACCACACAAAGAACAAATAGGCAACTCGGGGATAATATTATGGAGTTGAAAGAGGCAACAAAAGGCACGTAGATTATATTAGCAGATTTCAACATTGTAAAATCCCCCTGTAAATTGTTAAATTCTGGATGTTATCAATCAAGTGGTTATTTTTTCACTTGTTTTGTTCAAAATGCAAGCCTAAGTGAGTATATAGTACGGAGGCAAAGATTCACATACTTGTCTTCCAAAGAAACTTTGAGAAACCCATGCAAACGACACAAAGATTGTTAAATGGAGGTTTCTAACGAAGAAGCTAACTACTTCATTGATTAGTCAATATTCTATCGAAGAAATAAAGGAGGCGGTGTCAATAGCGAAGCTTGAACCATACCATAAAGGGCAGGGGCGAACTCTATATATGTTATAAAATTTACACTACCAGGCCGAAAATTTATATTACCGGACTGAAAGTTTACCGGACCAAAAATTAATACTATTGACGAAAAAAAAGAGAGGGGCGTGGGGGGTCTGTAGGGGTTGAACCTAGAGGCTCAGGAAATCAAAATCAAGATGAAGATCAAGATCAAGTCCATGCGAGAACCTAGAGTTACCTCGCGAAAACTGCTTCTCGCGCGACAACAACTAGTCGCGCGAGAACCGATGTTTTCGCGCGAGAACTTCTTTTTGTATATAAATAGAAGTTTAGCTTTGTAATTAGATAAAACTTTGATAGAGAGCTTTTTTACTTTCCTGATTTGTACTTACTGTACTTGTAATCAAATCAGAGATCAATAGATTGTGAAGTTTATTTACTCGTGTGTTCTTCATTTCTATATTCAATCTTATCTTCCGTGATGATTACATTCCGCATTCTTATCACGAGATCGATCTTAATGACTTCGATTTGAATGTGTTTGAAATCTGTCCGAAACTTAAAAGACTTAAAACACGTTAGAATTGAACAAATAAATCACAATAAATTTTAATAATGACTTAATCGACACCTATAAAACATGTTTTAATGGCTAAAACACCTTGAAATTGACAGATTGAAAATTTGAAGTGCAATAGACTTTTCGCGTGCGAAAAGTACTCTGCATATGAACGGACGCGAAAACTTGACTTGTCGTGCGAGAAGTTGACCTCTGGTCAAATTCAAATTCAAGCGATAACTTGACTTGTCGCATGAGACTTGACTTGTAGTTTTCGCACGAGAACTTGGAGTTTTCGCGCGAGAAGTTCAAAATTTCAAAATTTTTCCTAAGTGTTGGAATTTTTTTTGTGTCTGAAATTTTTCTAATTTTTATTTTTTGTGTACTAATCATAGTGTTGAATGTTTCAGATGGCAAGGCCTATGGTTTTCAACAAAAACCATAACGTTATAGATTATCTCGGTGATGTCCCTGAAGAAAAAGCTCTATTCAGATCACTTATTGAGGGACTAAAGACATCCCGGATTCATCATGCTATATCTGCTAGTCCTACCATCTATACTGATGTCATAGATCAGTTTTGGCACACAGCTGCTAATGAGATCGATGAGGATGGAGAACCCTGTATCACTGCCACTGTTAAGTGCAAGAAGGTTGTGATTACTACTGAGGTAGTCAACAACGTGTTGCTACTTGAAGATCAGCCTCATACGCCGATGAAGATAGATGACGATACAGTTAAGGATTGTTTGGTTCGTACGGGTTACAGTCACCGATACCCTTCTTTGGAGAAGAAGTATCTTCCACCCTTCTAGAAGTACTTATTTCACGTAATGATCCATTGCCTTAGCAATCTCAAAGCGGGCATGGATAGTCTTAGCGCAGTTTTCGGATCTCTGCTTGTATCACTAGTTGATGATCTTCCATACAGCATATCCAAGGCGATCTTTTCTAAGATGCAGAAGAATGTTATTGCTACAGTGGGGAAGAAGTTCATTATGTACCCCAGATTTCTTCAGATGATAGTGAATGCTACTCATCCTGAGCTAGCAGTGTCTGATTCATCCACATATGTGGTAATGACGATGAAGAAAGACATATTCACATATCTTATGGGTGCACGAGGGAATGCTTGGGATGGTTCCCATTTTGCCAAGTTGGGAAGGTTTGTTGATGATTTCTAAGCTGAGGCTAGACCACAAGAGACTGATACTCCACAAGTTCACAGAGATGTTACAGCTGGTACATCTACGTCTTCTGCTCGAGCTGCTGAAGCTGCTACAGCTGGTCCATCCATGAGTACTGCTACCAGATCTGATGTTGATGTTGAGATAGATTCATGGTTCACTAACAGTAAGAGTGAGACTGACAGTAATCAGATCGGGAATGTTCCATATGTTTTACAAGAACGTCCCAAAGTGCGAGAAACTCCTGCAAAATGCACTGCTGAGGAACGTGATTATGATTTTGTTCCCGAAGAAACTCCAGTGTCTAGGGGGAGGAGAAAGATAATGGCTAGGAGAACGGGTGAAAGTCCTCGTGGTAGGGGTAGAGGACGTGGCGTGTTGAGGAAACGTCAGACCCCTGTGACCACTGAGCCGATTGAAGAGGAGGTTATAGTTACTGAGACTCCTGACACAGTGAGTGAGGCAACACCAACTGAAACACCATCTGAGTTGCCCACTTCTACTGCTGATATTATGAGGACTCCTCCGAGAGAACAAGTGGATGATAAGACGATTGGTATGGAAGACTTCCTAAACATACCTCTTGAGCTGAGACAGGGTGCTAGTACGTCAACTAGTTCACCTACACATATTACTCTTGAGGATCGTGTACGTACTTTAGAGAGGGAAATGTTTGAGAAGACTCAGGAAATTGATGAGTTACAAAGGCCGTTAACAGAAAAGAATGAAAGGATTAAGGGTCTCGAACATCAGCAAACATTTATATTCAGCTATGTTCAGATCCTCGAGCAAAATATGCGAGAGTTCACTTCAAGTGGTTCATTTTAGTTTTCCCAACAAAGAACCACTGAAGTAGGAGAGAGTAGTGGACAGCAACCCGCTGGTCCTGAACCTACTGAAGATCCTATAGTATCTATAGAGCTTCCTGTTGATCCTGTTGTTCAGGAAAGTACAACAGAGACTGCTGATGTTGGTCAAGAGTCACCCTCCACAGATGTTCATATGACTACTGAGGACCAACCTGTAGTTTATACTGGAGAAGCGTTTGTAGAGCCAGAGCATATAATGCCTATTCCAAATCCAGTTGAAGATGAGAATGAAGGGTTGGATTTGATTGATTATGATTCTTCTGATGATGAAAATAAAGAGGATGATGATAATGATGGTGATGAGGGAGATGATGATGATAAGAAGGATGATGGTGATGTTGATGATTAGGGTGGTGATATGGTCTGCAGCTACTGGTAATGCTGGTTCATCGGGAACTGACAATGTCTTCGGACCAAGTCCCGAGAATACAGTTGATTACACACCATTAGACCCTAAAACTGAGGCTGCGTATGAGAAGGAGTTTTATACATTCTAGTAAAGTCTGATTGCTGAGGAACGGAAGAAGATTTTGGTGTATTTGATGATTTGGAAGAAGGAGTGGAATACACAGATATATTTGGAAACAGTCTCAAAGACTTTTTTTCAGATACTTTGATTGAAGAAGGTGAGATCGTAGGGGAGTCGAGCAATACACAAACTATTGATGAGACAACAGATGTTACAGGTCAAGGTGCTGTGCGTCAGGTCGGTAACTTAACAGTTAGTGCTCCTCCTCCACCAACTTATATTCATACGCTAAGGCATTCCAAACCTTTCACAAGGTACGGAAACTCAGAACTCATCATCAGTTGGGCATACGATCAAGAGAAGAAGATGTATGTAGTGAAGAGGAAGGGTGGAGCGATAGAGTATTTTGAAGACGAACACGACTTTCATACACTCAGAGCATCGGATTTATATGCTATGGGTCGTGTTTCGTTCATTAACCCGAGCAATTACAGCAAGGCGAATTGGATACAAAACATGATTTGGAGGTAGAGCAAAATCAACTTCAAAACTGGTAAATCTAAAGTCATTGAAGATGAGACCCGGATTGACCCAAATACAAACAAACCTATGAAGATAAGGTTTTACAAGCATCCGAGGTATGCTAAGAAGATTCCTATTCACGCTCCGGTGCCAGTTAATAGCTTGTCTAAGCTTAAGGGGTGGAGTTGTGAAAAAGAGACGGGTCACGCGTTGATTGAATGTGAAGACAAAGAGTACCGTATCATCGACGCTGCAGTTTGGTAAAGAAGATTTGATGAAGTTGCAGGCATGTCCAATTCCAGCCGATGAATTTGTACACTTCATAGCAGCATAGTTCGGTTAGATGATTACGAAGGCCTTGAATAACAAGATGTACGCGTATGGGGGCAGCTATCAGGTTGCAAACGTGGACTTCTAACAGCATTGATTTATCGAGCCTAGGGGGAGATTGTAAGGGTTGAACCTAGAGGCACTAGGAATCAAAATCAAGATGAAGATCAAGATCAAGTCCATGCGAGAACCTAGAGTTACCGCGCGAAAACTGCTTCTCGCACGACAACAACTAGTCGCGCGAGAACTGATGTTTTCGCTTGAGAACTTCTTTTTGTATATAAATAGAAATTTAGCTTTGTAATTAGATAGAACTTTGATAGAGAGATTTTTCACTTTCCTGATTTGTACTTACTGTACTTGTAATCAAATCAGAGATCAATAGATTGTGAAGTTTATTTACTCGTGTGTTCTTCATTTCTATATTCAATCTTATCTTCCGTGATGATTACATTCCCTATTCTTATCACGAGATCGATCTAATTGTATTATACTGATCCTAACAGGGTCCCCAAGCCCTCACTAAGCTTTGCCCCTAGGCGGTGTGGAGTTGTGCGAGTGAAAAGGCATCCATCGGGATGGTTTCAATTTTAAAATTCTTTAAAAAAATTTGTAGTATTTTCAAAAATGACTTCCAAAAAAGTGTGAGACTACTTGCTATCATGTTTGAGGTTATATAAATCAATCAAACTACATAAAATGGCATCCGATGTGTAGATAAATTGATTCAAATAAACCGGATGATCTGAGAGTCGTGAAGAACGCTTTCAGATTGAAACTATTTGGGGTTCAATTCAAAATTTCAATAAGAGAAAACTCAGAAATTAAGAACGATATATGAATTGATTGTATAATTTCTTGAACCAGAAAATGTGAAAAAGAAATCGATCATGTTTCAAATTCGAATTTTACAAGGATGGGGTTAACTGCCGAAGGCAGTTTTCATGTTTTAAAACGCTCAATTGGACCCCGCTAGGGCTGCCGCCCCTTGGACCCCGTTCCTAGGGGCGCTGCCCCCGGACCCTCATTGCTTAGGGGCTTCGCCCCTGAAAAGATACTAATATCAAAGATCACAATAAACTCAAACAAGTGTGCACTCCACACCTCCTGACTTGGTTAATGGATATTGTAATCACATTGATCGACTAGTCAATCCAATGACACTAAAATATATAACACGACGTAAGTTCAATTGTGATCGTATTTTTTTTTTCATTAATAAAAGGTACTTATAATTTCTTGACAAGTTACAATTATTACATAGTTTAAAATTTAAATAATCATGGAAAGAAGCTTCGCATAAAACTTAATAATTATTATAGCTAGGTCGTTTCTGATACAATGAAAAATAGAGAATGCCAGCTAAAAAATCATATATTAGTCCACCCATGTAATATACGAAAATTGTAACCGTAGTTCTCCGAAAAATAAAAACCTTCCCGAGCGACCACCCAATAACATCTGTTCACTGAGAACAAATTATTACCACATATTTCAATGATATCTTTATCAAAAGCAGGAAACTCAGACTCCTTTTGAACATCAAAACTTTTATCTTCAAGCCAATAAAATCGGCAATTATATTTGTTTGTATCCCAAAAGTTTGTACGAAATTTCCAAGAAGTAGAATCTCCAGGTTTAAGCAAGCTGGCTTCAAGATCATCACATCTCACCATAACGTTCGGAACGTCTTTATTAGTGATTGTAATTCTGTATGGTACAAGCCATTTGCTTGAAGGTGGTGTGTTTGCCTTTAGAGTACTACAAAGATGAAACAAAAGGAAAATACAAAGAGAAAGTTTTGATAAGAAACTCATGGTTTAAGTTTAGTGTCTATTATGCTCTCATTGTATGTATATGACTATATACATAACATGAAGATGGCAATTGAAAGTTGAAAATTTAATTAGTTTGCTAAGTGCAAGACAAGAGCATTAATGGTAATTTATGATATGATTATATTAACTTTCTAATGAAGAAAATATTGTACACTATTTAAAAACAAAACACATCCATTTAATGGTAAGCGACGTTGATAGGGCGGGAACGATAGAGGTGATGAAGTAAATGGGTTGGGGGTTGGGTAGGGTATTCAAATTCTTGAATGTAAATGTGTCTCATGATTATTTGTATACTTATTTTGGCTTTTTTATATATTTTATGGGTTTAATAATTTAAAAAAATAAAAAGACGGAAATAACCTTTTATTAACATTTAGATTTTACAACATTTAGGGTTTTGGACTAAAAAAAGAGAAATTGAAGAACGGGGACTATATATGCAAGTTTAAAAGATCAAAAACCAAATCCAAGATTTAGACAAAACTACAAGGATCAACCATAAAATTTACTCTTGTACTTACAATGTTAAATGCATGTTTGGCCATTGTATTATGGGCTCTAGCTTCATGCCCCGTAAAATAAAAATCAGTATTAATAGCTTGTTGGGTCGTTTGAAAGACGAGAAGTAATTTATTTTTGAGTTATTGGATTTTAATAATCACAACTTTTATTTATTGACCGAGATTAATCTTAACTCGTGAAATATTTAAATACACTCCCGACTTTGAGCTTTTTTTCCTCCAACGATCCCTTACTAACTGAGAGTTAACACCGTTAGTTTTTTGAAGACATGGATTACTTATATGGCCAAAACACTACGCAGAAAGTTGAAATCAACCATTAGGTCCGTCAATCTGAAACTTTTGTATCCTAAAAACCCGTCAATCTTCACCTCCTGATCTGAACCACTCGACTCGTTAAAGGTAGATTTCAAGTGACGATGAAGGCTAGACAATGAAAAACGGACCTAATAGAGGTTGAGCGCGGCGGAGTTGAAAAATGACTCTGAGTTAGCCCCATTTCATCAAAAAACCTAAAAGGTGTTAACTCTCAATTACTAATGAATCGTTGGAGGATAATAAGCTTAAAATTAAAAGTGTCTGTAAACATTTCCTGAGTTGTGATTAATCCCGGCCAATAAATAAAAGTTAGGATTAGTAAAATCCAATAACCCTTTTTAAAAGAAGAAAGTTAATGTGCAAAGTATCTAGGAGGAAATTAAAGACAAGCTTCTTGTGGGTGAAAAATAGATTAAAAATTTCTCATATTGGAGTGGAATAATTGGTGTAGCTTAATATTTTTAGGGTGAATTTGCCCCGTTGTTGTTAATTTTTCTTTTCTATTTGTATGGCTAGCTTCTTGCTAGTTTGATTTTTAATGATATTATCCCCTTCCAAAAAAAAAGAACTCTTAATTTGTTCCATTAGCAATCTATATTTGTATTCACAAGGTTTGAACCCTCACCTTTAAAATGGAGAGAAGGCATCTTACGAATGTCCGCTTTAAGATGTTTTTATTAATTGTTTTTTTAAATACAAAAGGCATTTAGCTTAATGGAACTAAAGTGTCAGGGTATCTCTTCTAGGTGATGAGGGTTTAGCTCAATGATACTAAAGGCATACATGTTGTAGTTCAGGGATAGGTTAGTGGGTGTGTGAGACTCGAAAAAGAAGAAAAAAAAATATATTCCTCCTACATTATATGAATTGGAACACATGTCACCTTTTATATTGTATATTACTCATCTTTTTAAAAAGTTATGGTTAAAGAAATTTGGGACAATTCGGATCTTGATTTTGATTGTGTTGGCTCATGGAAGATGGGGTGGATTATTGTGCATTTAAGACCTCATGTATCTTCATCAAGAAACGCTCAATCATGACCCAATGTTATTTAATGTTAATGGCTCGAAGATCGGCTAGGGAGTCAGGAGATCTCATCGTGAAATTTTTTTTTTTTTTTTTCTTGAACAGCAATTTCCATTTCAAAAAGAACAATAGTAGTAAGAAGCTACATTGCTATTTTGAATGTCTATGGACTAAAAAGACAAGACAAAAATGGAAGTGGCAACAAAAGGCACGTGGATTTTATTAGGAGACTTCAACATTGTATGATCCCTTCGTGAAATGTTAAAAGTTCTATATATTGTCAATCAAATGGTACTTTTTCAATTGTTTTGTTCAAAATGCAAGCCTAAGTGAGTATAGCATGGGGCGGAGATTCACATGTGTATCGTTTAATAGTGAGAAATTGAGTAAAATCGATAGGGTATTAATATGTGCTAGATTTGTTAACCTATGGCATTTTGCATCACTCACTACCCTCTCTCGGGATTATTCTGATCATTGTTGTCTCATTTTTAGTATCGTGGTTTTTACTTTCGACATGTATCTTTTAAATTCCGTAATTCTTTGATTTGTAAGGATGGTTTTACAGATTTAATTTCAAACACTACGGGTTCAAGACCATACAAATCAATAGCACTAAAATTTAAAACTCTAAAGGTGGAATCAATAAATGGTTAGACCACACAAGGGAAAGAAAGACAAATAGATTAATGAACTCACACAAATAATTTGACTTTATAGAGCTAATGGCAGAAATCAGAAGATATCGAAAAGTATAAGGCTATTGAAGGAGATGAAAAGACTAGTTTATCCACGAATTTGTCTTAAATAAGGCTACAATCTTGTAGAAAATTCAAATAATAATCATTGAAAAAAACTTTTCATAGAACTTAATAATTATTATAGCTTGGTAGTTTATTAATACAATGAAAAACAAAAAATGTTAGCTAAACTATCATATATTATTATTCCACTCATGCAATATATGCCAATTGTCACCGTAGTTCTCAGAAAAATAAAAACCTTCTTGAGCGATCTCCCAATAACATCTATTCATGGAGAACAAATTATTACCACATATTCCCATGATATTTCTATCAAAAGCAGGAAAGTCGGAATACTTATGAACATCAAAACTGTTATCTTCAAACCAATAAAATCGACAATTATATTTGGTTGTATCCCAAAAATTTATACGAAATTTCCAAGAAGTTGAATTTCCAGGTCTAAGCAAGCTGGCCGCGAGATCATCACATCTCACCACAACGTTTGGGACGTCTTTATTGGTGATTGTAATTCTATATGGTACAAGCCATTTGCTTGAATGTGGAGTGTTGGCCTTCAGAATACTACAAAGATGAAAGAAAAGGAAAATACAAGAAGAAAGTTTTGATAAGAAACTCATGGTTTAAAGTTTAGTGTCTATTGTGTTGTCATTATATGTATATAACTATATACATGACATGAGGATGGCAATTAAAAGTTGAAAATTTAATTGGTTTGTTAATTAATTGTAAAACAAAAGCAGTAATGGTATATATATTTGATACTCGATTATATTAGTCCTTTCGATCACTTTTCTTGCAATATATTTGGGTAGAGTTATAGTAAAACGAGTATTTAATTTAAAATATCTAAATAGAATATTGAGCTTTACATGTGTTTTTCTATTATTTTAAGGTGTAGGGCATTTTGTTCATGGTGTCAAAAACGTTAGGTCATTGTGTCTAATACATCAGGTAATTATGTCTAATACGCCAGGTCATTGTGTCTAATACGTCAGGTCATTGTGTCAAATATCAGTTATTTAAGTTAGATATTTTTCAACACTTGTTATAAGTATTTATCATTGTGTTTTATGTTTTAGATTATTTTTTGTTATTGTTATCTTTCTTTTCTATATATTATTTAAATTTATTAATAATCTTATCATCGTGTATTACAATTAGATGTACGTAATTATGTTATTTCATTTTTTTGCTTTTCAAACCTCATTGTGTATATGATAACACAATGACTAACAAAAAGCGCAAAAATATATTTTATAATTGTATTTTACGTTTTATATCATTTTTTGTTATTTTAAATTAATTAATTGTTAATTTATTATTCTATTTTGCATAATAGAATTACACAACAGTGTTATTTTACCATTATGTTTTTTTAGAATCTATCATTTTAGAAAAGAAAAAATACACGATAGTGTTTAAAAAACATAATAATCAAATAGACAATGAAATGCACTAAATACACAATAACGAGTAAATTTCATATGAGCTTAAAGACAAAAATTAATATCTTTATATATATAACAATATCATACTCGTTTTTAAGATAAAAGAACACTCGTGTTTATGGTGTAATTTTTATAAAAAATAATATCGTATATGAAAATTATGAACGTTTAAAAAAAGATGAGACTTGAAAAAAATCAACAAATATAGTATGTCTAAAATACCCATCTAACAAACTTTTTACCTACAATTTGATCTCAATCATTGATTAAAAATATTATTGGTTGAGATTTTTTTTTTTTTTTTGCACTTTTTTAATTTACTATCTTTTTATTTAAAGTATTTTCTAGATATGTTACCACATGAGTTAATGCCAACGCTGGACTAATTAATATTCATGCTGAAAAGTAGATTTAAAAAACGAACAATTAAGCATGTTTCACCATCATATTGTGAGCTATAGGTTCATGTCTCCTGAAAATAAACAATAGTATTAATTTGCCTTTTCACTTTAGTATTACTTGTCTTTTTACATTAAATTGTAATCTTTTTGTTAACAGTGGAATAGCGGTTAGTAAGTTAGTGAAACTAAGTAGTAATTATTAGTTCAAAAATTAGTAGTAGTTATTAGGGCCCGAATAAGATAACACATATCATCCGAAGCAAAGTCATGCATTTACCGTTAAAAAAAAGTAGTAATTATTAATTCATGTCAGGTATTGAAAACATGACCTTCAAGAAAAATAAAGGTTCTCATCTCCTCATTTGGATCATTAGACCAAAAGATTATCAATAACTTGTACCCTAGTGATGCGGGTTGTCAGGCCTAATCAAAAACAATTTATAATGGTCCAAACTTCACCTAAGATAGCTAGGGTAAGTCGGGTCGATCCACAGAGAATATGTGGAAAGTGTGATTCAATTCGTAAAGTTGAAAGCTTTATTGAAAATACTTGTAAATTAACTAAATTGCAAAAATTAGTTGAAGTTGAAAAGTGAAATTGATTGTAAACAATGATGGGAAAGAGTAATCCTCTCCAGGTTTAGGTTTATAACTTAGACTTGCTTTAATAGTTAAAAGTGGTCACATAGACATAACCAGGTCGATTTGGTTAAAGACAATAGATTGAATGAGACTGTTGTTAATGAACTACTCGAATCATATCCTACGTTTGTATTACCCAACCCCATCCAAAATTGATGTTTCCAGATGAAAAGAAATCTAAAACAATCAAACAGGAACAATTGAATTGAAAGTAACACACGTATTTTAGAATCTCTAAACAATAAATAATGTTACTTGGCTTAAATTACCGTGTTCAAACATTAACTCAACCAAAACCATCAAGAACAAGTCATAGTATAAACCCTAACACCCGGAGAAGATCACGGGTGGCTTAGCCAGACATGGAAACGAAAAACGAATCAAAATCGAATGCAAACATTGTATCTAACGTTAAAGATTCAAACCGAATGATAAAACAAGATCTTGATACTTGAAATCACCTCCGGGAGCCTTTTGGATCACTTGGGGTCGTTCCTAGGGCTTGGGGACGACTTGGAATGAAAGCTAGCCTTGAAAACCTAATTTTTCCGTCTTATAAGTGATTTCAGCGCATCTTGTACCGTATGTCACTTGAACACCGTAAGTTACTTTAGAGGCTTTCTGCTCAATTTTTGACTGATGAACCGTAGGTCATGTTTCCACCGTAACTTACGCTGAAGGCCTGTACCGTAGGACCTGATTCCACCGTAAGTTACGCTAGGGGTTTTTTTTCCGATTCTTGTTTTCTTCGTAACTTCTTCGTTCGGACTCCGTTTTCCTCCCCGTTTGCGGCCACGTTCTCATAATTGAATTCTCTATCACCTAATCTATCATGATCTTCATCTATCATCCATGTTCATCCTTCAAAACACACCAAATCATTGCGTTTTACCTGCAAAACACCAAATCATCGTAGTTAACTTACTCCAACCAACTTCTTCTACTTAAACACATAAATTATATTAAAGTTAACTACTTAACCATGATAAACATCATTCCAAACCTCTTACATCACATCCCCACACTTGTTTCTCGCTTGCCCTCAAGTGAGGTTGCTTTTAAAATTCAATAATTCAAATTAAAAAGGGGTCAACACATAAAAGCACAAGTACCAAACTCGATTAAGGTTCAAGGGCATACTCAATTCCCAGTTAGTAATTATGACCCGTTAACAAACACAAACCTCTAACCCATTGGACTGCCTAACTAAAATTATCAAACCCAAGGTTGCTCCCTTGCACGTATCACACCCCTCACAATAAAGCTCTCCACTAGGTGTAATTTCTGGCTCGGCCAAAGATATGCCGGTATTTATGAGACGCTCAAACAATAATGCCAACTAGTGAGCATAGGCTTGTAAGACAATCATCTCTCCACCCACTAACATAGGATACCACACCAATCATGAGGACTTTGCAAAGGTTGTAATGTTAGGCTTAGGTTCGGGTAGGGAGTATTTGGTGAATAAGTGACTAGAGTGATGAGAACCTTGAGTTAATTAGCACATACTTAAAAGCACAGTCTTTTTCTTGTCTCATACTTCAGTCTTTCAAACTTAACTATTTTGACAAAATTTTCCTTTCTTTTCATTTTTTTTTTTTTACTATTTTTGTTTTGTTTTGTTTTGTTTTTTTTTTTTGTTTTCTGTTTTTCTTTTCCACAACTTCCAAGCATGAAGTCAGATCAAACTTAGCACTATAACTACCACCAATTAATTCAAGTTCCATCACACAGGTAAACAAAGGAATAGGCTAAACAAAAGGCTACTGAGTCAACAATTTTGGTTAAACAAATGAATAGGGAAAAGGCACAAACTTGGCTACTAGGAGATAGATGTAGGGTCGGTGGGTCCTATGGGGTTATTCTACGGTTGATCCTAATGCCTCAATCACTTCGATGTGAATCCCAGTCTCGAGTCTCAAGATGCACGAGCCCCACAAGTTCTACCACTAGAGAACATCACTGCACACTCAATCAAGCAAATATATCTAACACTATCAAAGAATAGGCTTCTCACATATGAAAACGATGTGTTCGGGTTACCGACATGACATGTGCAAGTTTACTACACCTAAAGTTTGCCACCCCTAGTTAGGCGTTCCCTTTCCAACTTCCACAAACCAACCGGGTTTGTTTTAAAAAAAATTCAAAGTTTGTCTAAATTTCCATTTCTCCAAAATGTGTCTGCCTGGGTTTTCCCATCCCCACGCTTGGGATACATTGTCCCCAATGTATGAGTTTATTCATTTTACAATCCCCATTTACATTTCACTTTACCCATTATGCCCAAACACATAATATAACATGATAAAACAAACTACCATAGTCTTAAACAATAGAATCATTCCACCCCGATCACATAATTGTTTCAAACCCCCAAGTGCAAAACAAAAATAGCAAATAAAGTAAAAGAAATTTCACTTAGACCTGATGGTAGATTATCTGATAGTGCTTCAATATTGTTATATGGAGACTGTAGGTATACTGGCCAAGCACATCATCAAATATGCCTCTAAAATTCCATGTGTTTCCCCACACTTTCACGTTTGCATCGGCTAATTAAAAATGAAAAGACAAAAAAAAAACTAAAAAATAATAAAACTCACTTTCGTAGGAATCACAGTTGCATTTAGCATATGCAACAAGCCTTTTAAACCCCTCGGTAGGCCCGAGTGGATGAGTGAAGTCTCGTGAGGGTTTTTAGTAAACACACCCACAAAGTTCAAAACGACTAAGATCATAAAAAAAAAAACAAAACATTACAAATATCTCAGGTTGCCTCCTAAGTAGCGCTAAGTTTTAGGTCTTCAGCCAGACCGTACCTGTCACCACTCATGGTGGTCGAAAGTGGTGCTTGCCTTTTGAGAGTTCTACAACTATTTGTTTTTGTTGATCTAGTGGGTTCCCAACGTTATCCAAACATGGAACGAACATCGTTGTCTTAACTCGAGCATTTTTTGGATCAGGTGGGTCACTAACTTTTTTCTTCCATTTTGGCTTCTCATGCTTTATTTCCATCTTTATCACTGGCTCTGTATTTTCTTTTGAATCCACAAACTCTTTCAAGTCCACCTGCTTAGCCCTATCATACTTAAAACCATTCTCAACATTTATATGCTCACTTACATGTGAGATGTAGGACGGAACACATAAGTGAGTCGCATCTTCCTCAAAAAGTTTGTTATTAATAAAATAAGTGATCGACTTGGAAAACACATCAAAACATAACTTACGGGTTTTACATGTCATATCAATTGTTCCATCCCGACAGTTGATTTGAGCATTGGCAGTTGCCAAAAATGGTCCACCTAAAATAACCTTTGGTTGCTCGTTTGTTCTCACTGGTGCATAGTCCAGCACCATAAAGTCCACCGGGTAGTAGAAATCTCCCAAATTGATTATCACATCTCTTACCATCCCCCGAGGATGTTTGCAGGTCAAGTCAGCTAACACCATGGTGGTGTTAACCTTCTGTAGAGGGCCGAACTCATATTGATCATATAACTCACCAGGCAAGATACTAACAGTTGCCCCATAATCCAAGAGTGCCTTTTTTATCTTGAACTTCCCCACTTTGATTGGAATGATGGGTGCTCCTGGGTCACTCTCTTCTACTGCATTGACTTCATTTTCCTTACCTGCAACTTGTTTTGAAAAAGAAGTAAAGTCGTTATTGAAAATTATAGAATTCGGAAGAATACTAACTGAATTAACGTGGACATTTCTCATGTTCTTTATGTTTGTCCCTTGATGTTGTGGGTTCATGGTCGTATCACTTGGTAGCTTGGCCGAATCTTTTCTAAGAGCTGCCACTTCTTCTGCTAGTTGACTAACTTGCTTGGTCAAAGCCTCGTGACTCTTGTCTCGAATCTCATTAGATTTCTTCATCTCTTTCATAAACTCTAGAAGTTCCTTGTTTGTTGGCTCTGCATTTCCTCCTAGCCCACCATGGTCTTGGTTATTCTGGTAGTTCCTCTGACCACCCCTGTTATAGCTTCCCTGATTGAACTGACCACCTTGATCCATTGATCTGTTCTGGTATTGTGGATATGAATTACCTTGAAAATTTGGGTTCAACTGATTGTCAGGATTACCATACCTCAAATTTGGGTGATTCTTTAAACCGGGATGATAGGTATTGTTGTTGGTGTTGTTGTATGGCCGCCTATCACCCTGTACATAACTCACCTCTTCCAACCCCTCATCAAACTTTAGACAATCTCTAGCAGTATGTCCAGCTTCACCACATCCCTGGCATATAATAAAAGAGCTTGTGGCCTTCACTGCAGCCTTACCTGCCGACTGACCCAACCTTGAAGCCCTCCTATCCGAATCATCAACTGCATTCCTCGATTTTCTACGAGACTGAGCTTGTCTTTTTGAATGTATACTCATCCGTTCTAGTAACTCCCAGTCATCATCTTCGGTATTTGTCATGAACGTTCCTGCACTTGTTGAGTTTACATCTCGCACATCTTCAGCAGACAACCCATCATAAAAAGAGGAAATCAGTTCCCATTGGGGAATGTCGTGATGTGGACAGGTTCTTAACAACTCCTTGAACCTTGTCCAAGCCTCATGAAACGGCTCGTCTTGTTGTTGACTGAATGTCCGAATGGCGGTTCTTGCCTCACTAGTCTTCTGCGGGGTATAATACTCCTCTAAAAAGGCTTGCTGCATTTGTTCCCAAGTATAAATGCTAGCTGCAGGTAGTGAGTAGAACCACTTTTTCGCATTTCCTTTCAATGTAAATTGGAATAAGACCAACATCACTTCCTCTGGTGTAAAGCCTTGTGCCCCAATGGTCTCGCAGATGGCACTAAACTCATTCAGATGTAAATAAGGTTCTTCCTTAGACAACCCATGAAATTCTGGGAGAATAGTCAGACTGTTAGCTCTAATCTCGAATGACCTCCCTCTAACTTGTGGTCTAACTATGGGTGATGCCGCTCCAGCTATGGTGGGACGAAAATGGCTGTCAACCCCTTGAATGATAGCTTGGTAAGGTTGAAGCCTGGGATTTCGATTCACCCGAGGAAATTCTTGCCTTCTACCTTGACCTCGGCCTTGATTCTGCCTTTGCTGCCTTGGTGGTTCATTCTGTCTGTATCGGCCTTGGTTGTTATTGGGTTCATTGTATTGAATCTCCTCATCATCATATTCATTTTCATAGCCATCATCCTGTCCATCCATCTCATCATCCCAAGTATGGATACTCAACCTCTCAAATCTCTCTTCTTCATCTTCGAACCTGTTAAACCCCCTTTGTTGTCTCGGATTCTGTCTAGGATGTTCTTGTTGGTAGGGGTTCTGTCTTGGTTGAGGGTAGGGATTTTGTCTCTGAGGTGGCTGGTTTTTAGCGAGTGGATTTTGTCTTTGTGGGTTGTTTTGTGGTTGTAAATTCGGATATGATAATGGGTCATTGGGTTGGTTTGGTGGCGGTTGGTTTTGTGGTGGATTTTGGTTAAATGGTGGTGGTGAGTTTTCCATCTTACACTCTTTGACTACACTTGTTGATTGAGTTTTTGTTCTGGATTGTGCTCGATTTCTTCGAGCGGTCTTTTCAATTTCGGGATCAAACACTAACGGAGATTTGTTCCTTGCGTACCTGGTATGCATGCACGGAGCTGTCACCTGCACACACAAGCACACCTAGCGTAACAAAGAAAAGAGAATAAATAAAATAAGCAAAAGAAACTAAAATCAAACGAAACACTTTGCGCACTAATTCCCCGGCAACGGCGCCATTTTGATGCGGGTTGTCAGGCCTAATCAAAAACAATTTATAATGGTCCAAACTTCACCTAAGATAGCTAGGGTAAGTCGGGTCGATCCACAGGGAATATGTGGAAAGTGTGATTCAATTCGTAAAGTTGAAAGCTTTATTGAAAATACTTGTAAATTAACTAAATTGCAAAAAGTAGTTGAAGTTGAAAAGTGAAATTGATTGTAAACAATGATGGGAAAGAGTAATCCTCTCCAGGTTTAGGTTTATAACTTAGACTTGCTTTGATAGTTAAAAGTGGTCACATAGACATAACCAGGTCGATTTGGTTAAAGACAATAGATTGAATGAGACTGTTGTTAATGAACTACTCGAATCATATCCTACGTTTGTATTACCCAACCCCATCCAAAATTGATGTTTCCAGATGAAAAGAAATCTAAAACAATCAAACAGGAACAATTGAATTGAAAGTAACACACGTATTTTAGAATCTCTAAACAATAAATAATGTTACTAGGCTTAAATTACCGTGTTCAAACATTAACTCAACCAAAACCATCAAGAACAAGTCATAGTATAAACCCTAACACCCGGAGAAGATCACGGGTGGCTTAGCCAGACATGGAAACGAAAAACGAATCAAAATCGAATGCAAACATTGTATCTAACGTTAAAGATTCAAACCGAATGATAAAAACAAGATCTTGATACTTGAAATCACCTCCGGGAGCCTTTTGGATCACTTGGGGTCGTTCCTAGGGCTTGGGGACGGCTTGGAATGAAAGCTAGCCTTGAAAACCTAATTTTTCCGTCTTATAAGTGATTTCAGCGCATCTTGTACCGTAGGTCACTTGAACACCGTAAGTTACTTTAGAGGCTTTCTGCTCAATTTTTGACTGATGAACCGTAGGTCATGTTTTCACCGTAACTTACGCTGAAGGCCTGTACCGTAGGACCTGATTCCACCGTAAGTTACGCTAGGGGTTTTTTTTCCGATTCTTGTTTTCTTCGTAACTTCTTCGTTCGGACTCCGTTTTCCTCCCCGTTTGCGGCCACGTTCTCATAATTGAATTCTCTATCACCTAATCTATCATGATCTTCATCTATCATCCATGTTCATCCTTCAAAACACACCAAATCATTGCGTTTTACCTGCAAAACACCAAATCATCGTAGTTAACTTATTCCAACCAACTTCTTCTACTTAAACACATAAATTATATTAAAGTTAACTATTTAACCATGATAAACATCATTCCAAACCTCTTACATCACCTAGCTATATCACATTTTATCTCTCTTAAAAATATAATAAAAACCAAATGGTTTGTAACACAATGATATATGGATGAGCACATAATTGTGTCCCCCAACATAAGATTGAAGGTTTGAATTTGTGATGAACATTAATAAAGATTTATGATTAGAATTAAATTGGTGTGTATTTGTAGTTTAAAAATAATGATAATAAAATATATCACATCTAAGAGACGAAGTATCATTAAAAACGACTTTAATTCCTTCAAAACAAAGGTGTGATTACAGTAAATTGGATATCAATACACATATTTGATTTCTCATATTCTTTTTTGTTTTATGTTTTTTGTCCTTTTAAATAAATTATAAGATATAATTTATCTCTATTGATCATTTATATTATTAAAAAATTAATCTATTAGATTACAAATTAACCTAAGATTAAAGTTTTTAAATGTGTTATGTTACTCTTTCTGTAACGTAATATACTATCATGATATACAAAATTGTTACTTTAATATAATATTTTTATAATATGTATGTATGTTCGAGCGCATTTGTGTACGTGTGTATTTATGTATGTATCTATGTAATGAGAACTAATTTACATACTTCTATATGCATGTTACTTAGAATTATAAGTTAGATACTTCTTCACGTGGTCAATAACAATAATGAGTATCCTAATAAATCATCGACTTTGGGTTATTATTTCTCCACGCGAGTTTATTTCATAAAGTGGATTTAGTGTGGGAAGATACGACGTACTTAGGATGTGATACGTTATGTAATTACAAATATATATATGATTAGTTAGGCACAATTTTACGTAACATATAATAATTATGCAACTTGTATAACATAGATATATAATATGAATACAGCCTTTGTTTATAACAATGCACCAACATAATCAGGCATGTTATACACATAATTTCTCGATGGATTTTTAAATAAATAGCAATATTATACACAATCTGAATAAAATAAAATGTTTAAATGTATGGTATATTTTATTTAAAATAATAATAAAGTATAATAAATTATTTACATTTAAATGAACCAGTTAAAAGATTAGTGGTTTTTCTCGTTTTGCCCCTTTTTTCTCGTTTTGCCCCTTCCAACCATTAAATCCAATTATGTCGATGTGCATTCTAAAGGATTCAAAGTCATAACTATTTGGTTGAAGGGTATATCATGTTACTTTCTTTTGAGAATATATTAACAATATTGTATATCATTTCATAAACATGTATATGAAAGCAAATTATAAAAATTAGATTTAATTGAATGAATGTGTGTATACATGAATTTGTGGGCTACTATTGGGTTGAAGCTCATTTACTGGGCTAGTGAGATTAAGTCCACAGAACAAAGAAGGCAGCCCCTTATTTTGTTTCGAAAACTAAAATTATCATTTTCGATTTCTTTGATTCTTTTATCCTACTTTTCATTTAATCATTTATATCTTACAAATAATTTTTTAAATCAATACTAATATTACCTTTTTTCCATATTAATTTGTATCAAATATAATATGTTTGTGTCAAATATTTTTTTATTATTTGTTATATGTATTTATCATCATGTTTTATAATTTAGATATTTTGTATTATTTTTGCTTTTGTTTTTATAAATTGTATAAAGTTATTGTTATTATATATTGTGTTTTACATTTAGAGGTAGTGTGATTTTATTTCAATAATTTGTTTTTCTTTTTTCTTTATTGCATGTGGTGGGCTTATTGGTTAGAAGTGTTGTTAATGAGCCAAGGATGCTGCTGGGGTGATGAGTGTGATGCTGGCTTGTTGCTGATTTGATTCAGGTTATCTTATGCCCCGCGGTGCAACCCATTTGCTCTCTAAACGGCACCCGTGTCATGGGTCGCCTGTTTACCCATTTCCATTTGATGGCTCCTATTTAAGAAGCCTCATAAATGGCTGATGCAAATTGTCGATCAGCTGCTTCTTTCACACGCGCTCTCTGAGTTCATCTTTGTCGTCTTATTTTCTAGGGTTTCGTCACATTGATCAACCTTCTGCTCTTTATGTGTTTTTCGTTTGTTTTAAAGATTTAGATCATCACAGTGTTGATCTAGGCTTGTTTGTTCTCAAATTGCTGGATCATTTTGTGTTGAGATTTATAGTTTATATATGTAACATGTATGTATGACAATATTACTCGATTGCCTTAAATACGTACCTGGATAAGAAGACCCCAAGTTTATCAAGATTTATCAATAAAATGAATTGCTAGACACGTGTAACTAATATAGTATTTGTAAAGAGGTCTAAGTATCAGTCGTCAAACAAATTCTAAGTGCAGAATGGTTGATTTCAGCCTTAAGTTGAGCTTTCCCACAAGAAACATTTGATAAAAATCTCTAGTTATTCTCGTTCGGTAAGAACTCTAAACTTTCTCTTTAGTTATCCCCCTCCGTACCCTGTGTAAAGGACAAGTAAACGTTGAAATTTTCTCATGCATTTCGAAAACCTTCTTTCTCAACTAACTCGAATGGGAGTTATCGATACTTATCTTTTCAACTACTGCTCTCTTATATGCTCGTTAATCAAATTTTCAAGCAACTAAATTAACCTTAATCGACTCGTCACTAATCTTAAGCTACTAAATGCTAAATTCCTTTGGTTTGAGGTTTGACTCATTGGGTTTGTTTGACATTTTGAAGTATGAGTATCAAAAGAGTATGTATATCGATGTGTGCAAAAGAGAAGAAATCTATTTTGAAGTCGCACAGCAAAATATGTATGGAAAGGTTGATGGAGAAAATTGTTTCATCATGTAAGAAACTTTTGCCCCAACAATTTAATAAGTACGAAAGAATTCATTTAAATGATCAATTTTTGAAGAGTGATATATGATCCGTAACAACCTATGTAATGCTCATCAACAAGTTCGGTTGACATGTGTTCATTTGGTAATATTGGTGATGCCTTAGAGCATTTAAAGAGAAAATTATTGTCGCAATAAAAAGAACGCGGTAGCTAGAAGCGAATGAAAACAACATGAAAACAAGTTGGATAAATACCTAACAGATTAGATAGAATAAGATACCAATACAAATGACCTGGATAACTCAAAATTCAACCCGATGACGACCCCTAATCCAGGGCCGGCGAAAGGGGCACAATCTCCAGAGGGGCCCAAAATTTATTTAAAAGTTAATATATACTATATAGGTGGGTCACATGTCATTTCCATCTTTTTTTAAAACATTCATAACTTTTTTTCACGACATTATTTTTTCAAAAAAAAAATTCATAACTAATTTCAGTATTTTTTTTATCTTTCTAACGCCTACCATATTGATATATTTTTTTAAAAAATCATACACCCAGTATTTACACATGTATAAATCTAGTTATACATATGTGTAATACAGGATTTACACAAAATGAATTTCATAAAAAAGAAGATTTTTTCATTTTATATAAAAAAAATTATTTTTTTATGAAAGAGAGAAACGAGAGAAATATTTTTATGTTTTTATTATTTTTATTTTTATGTTATTTATTGTTTTATAAATTTTTTATTATGTTTTTTAATTACAATTTTGTAATTTAAAACTAGTGTCTCACAATGGTTCTAGAGTTCTTACAAAGAAAGTAAGTTCTCATTTGAACTCCCCCTATGTATGTATATCCTCCATAAATTTAATTCATTACATACTATAAATTAATTTATTACACACTTTAAATTAGTTTATTTTATTTCAATTTGATTTGGATTAAACTATTTAACTTATTTAATTAGCCCATAAAAAAAAAATTAAAATACAAAAGAA
Source organism: Flaveria sonorensis (assembly GCA_025506505.1). Taxonomy (NCBI): domain Eukaryota; kingdom Viridiplantae; phylum Streptophyta; class Magnoliopsida; order Asterales; family Asteraceae; genus Flaveria; species Flaveria sonorensis. The sequence continues at coordinate 3,281,248 of CM046426.1, forward strand.
CTTTTTTCATTTGAGGTCCACTTTTCTAACTCTCTCCTAACCCCTAAATCCTTAACACCAGCCCTGCTTTAACCTATGGCGTTTTTCGCTCACCCGGTCACCCCTAGTCCCCTACCCATTTTTACCCACTTGCTTTTGTCTCTAGTCCAAATACAAGTCCACCGGATCACGCTATTGCTTTGATCCAGAGTCATAAAAACAAGGTACGAAATTGTTTCTTAAAGGATGTGACAAAGTATTGGTGATATCTCAACCACGTGACAACTCGTGGCTTAAGTATATGTATAAAACAATAACAATACTATGTACACATAGATATATACGTACATATATGTGTGTGATGCATTCAATGCATTCATAGTATGAGTGCAAAGAGTCCAATATGTCTAGGAATGATTAGTTGCTTTCTAACTTACTGCTGTTGATGTTAAGTTGGGAACATGCACCCCACATGAATACAAGTCGGCCACATACATTCCATTTAATATGTTGAATAAATTTGGTGCATAGATATATGTGCAAAAAATAATAATTTTTGTTTTTTTTATTAAATCTTCACATTAGAAACTCTTTGTCCACTAAGTGCATTCAGAACCCGTTATTTATATTTGTGTGATTGTAATTCTTATATTATATGAAATGATTGTGAGTGGTTGTAAATAAAAATTTAAAAAATGTTATTGTTTATCTGTAAATTTAAGAAAATATTGTTCAACCCTAATAATTTTTTAATATTCTTAAAAATAGTTATAAGTGCATGAGAGAGAAAATATAATTATAAATATATTGAAAAATATTATTTAATCAAAAATAAAAGAGAAAAAACAATAATTTTTAATGTAATTATATTGATGAAAATAAAAAATAAAATGTAAATACTCTAATATATCTAGTTTAGGTTTATAATCAGAAAAAAAAAATATTATTTTATGTTTTACCACTTAAACAAAGGTCGTGATTTTAAGTGTGTCTGATTAATCCTGAAAGCGAATAGGTTTGGTCCATCCTTATCCTTTAATAAGATAAGATGGATGGACCAAACTAAAACCAACATACCGTTTGATCTTTGGCATTTGTATCTTGTAATAGTAATCAACATAGAAATCAACCAACATACATATATACTATTAGATGTTTTTAGTTAACCAAAAATGGTTTAGATTAAGAAATGAAGGAATGATAAGATTGAGATGGGTAGGTGCATAAACAACACAACATGTTTAAATACTAGCATATATGTACATACCAATCATGATATCCTCAAATTGTGTGGTCCCACATCCAAATAGCATGGGGGAAGACACAATATAGGCATCATGACTCATAACTAAGCTTTAGATTCTAAAAGCAACCCATCAAAATCCAAATCAACTAAAACCAAAAGAAAAAACAAGAACACCAAGACAAATAAAAACCAATTCCCACATTGTCCCCCTATCATTCCTACATCAAATCTCACTTTAGTCCAACCAAATCATTCCACATCCCATTTCACATGTCCCTGTTTTTACCCTTTTGCCCTTGTTCCCAATGGCAAATTGGTGATTTTACCACCGAGGGTGGTGGGCGTCAACGGGCCGATGGGGGATGATGGAAGCTCTGGGGAGGAAGAGGTTGGTCTGCTTTTGGTGGTTAGAGGGCATTGAGCCATGAAGGGCTTTGGGAAGACCGGTTGAACCGTGGGTGGAAGATGTGGTGGCCGCAGAGGAGGATACACGCTCGCATTGAGGGCACATGGTCAAGGTGGTTGGAGGGTTCATGTTCATGTAAAATTGTGGAGATAGTTTAAGAGCTCTAAGCTCATTGACCTCCTTTTGTAACCGTCTGTTTTCTTCAGTTAGCGTATCACAACAACGCTTTAGGTACTCGCAATCCACCTCCGTTTGCTTCAATTTTGTCCTGCAATACCCCAAGCATAATTATTTAAATGATTTGATACGGACAATGTTTGACTTGCCATATATATATAGTAGCAACCAAAGGTCATAAGAAAAGCCTTACAGGACCTTATAAATACATTTCTAACCAACGAAATAAAAAAAAAAACTACTTACACCTTTGCAGTTTCAAAAGAATATCATCAAACTCAATGAAATTTGAGAATTTTCAAAAGACCATTTTGCTCTTATAGCAAATCTACCATAAAAAGATCAAGATTGCAAATCTACCATACAAAGATCAAGATTGCAATATCTTGAGATTGGTCAAAAATCAACTTTAAATGTACACACTAATTTTCTTGAAAACATAAACTCATTGGTACTAAATGAGTTGACTTTATGTTAAATTTTAGGTGGTCTATGGGCTAATAAAGATATCATAATCAATGACATTTCATATCCCTTATTGGCTACAAACTGTGAATAGCAAAACCAACCATAAATGTTCAGCCAAATGTACAACTAATGAGGCATGCATGTACCACAAAACCCCCATGTTGTGGAAGTACCAAGGTACTTGCTAATTTACTATAGTCAAATCCAACCCACTTGTACCACGTGCATTGATAACAGTACCCTAAATCAGATTCAAATTTCTTCGTACCATAAATGTACAACTCTTAATACACGAGCTATGCTTTCTCAGAATGCTACAGTATTAATAGAAAAGATCGACTCCTTGTACTATACGTATTAATGATGGTACCCTTTATGTAAAGACAACCCATGCATTGTGAGTTTGTACAGTAAATATATCTACTCCCGAAACTACCCTCAAGAAAAGAGTGAATTTCCCACCTTGCCCTTCTGTTCTGGAACCAAACTTCCACCTGCCTTGGCCTCAGATCCAGCTGTTTCGCTAACGCCAGTTTTTGCTTCTGATAAATTAAAAACCAAAAAACAAAAACACAATAAACAAGTCATCAGAAAATTAGCCCTCAAGTTGAGTTAATTACCACACGTTACGAATATATAAACTCGAGTTTACTCAATAAACTGCAGTTTACAGCGGCTGTAAACAACAGTTTATCAATTTATTAACTACAGTTTAAAAGGGATGGTGCATGTAACATAGAATTCGTTTCGCTAATACCAGTTTTTTTCTTCTAATAAATTAAAAATCAAAAAACAAAACAGAAAATAAAAAAAATAAAAATAAAAAAAACATGTTATCAGAAAATTAGCCTTCAAGTTGTATAATTTACCAAACGGGTTCCAGATTCATAAAATGACAGTTTACCAATTTTAGCGGCAGTTTAAAGAGAATGGTGTATGTAACATAGAATCTGTTTCACTGATGCCAGATTTTGCTTCTAATAAATTAGAAAACAAAAAAAGTTATCAGAAAATTGGCCCTCAAGTTGAGTTAATTTATCGTAGAGTTTCAAATTCATCCACCATGTAAATGTTTTGAAAAAAGATAAACTGTGTGTAAACGACAGTTTACAATTTATTACATGTTAAAACCAAAACGGGGGATGTAAGTAACATAGAATTTATTTCGCTAATGTCAGTTTTTGCTTCTAATAAGCTATAATCCAAAAACCAAAAACCAAAAACAGAAAAAACACGTCAGCAGCAAATTAGCCTTGAAGTTGAGTTAATTTACGAAACGTGCCACTCACCGGATTGAGAGTATTGTGCTCTTTGAACGTTTCTTCAAGCACCACCGCTTGATCCTTCGATAGGCGGAGCTTCTTCCTCGCCGCCGATGCATCTCCGCCTTCATCATCATCCTCACCGCTGATTCCGTGCGAGCTCGATTCTCGCTCCGCCTCGTTATCCTCTCGCTCGACTCTCTTCCCGCTGACGCTCGACACCGTGCTGTTCGGAGACGAAACGAATGCGTCGTCGTCACGCTCCGCCGTTAACGCCACCAGTGCCGACGTCGACGGTGGCCGGTTGACGTCGATGACTCGCGCGTAAGGTCTCGATTCATGATTCAGATCTACAGTTACGATATCAAACAGCAATGTTGAAGATACACGTGAGATTTGTATTCTATCGAGCGATTTTGAATAATTGAACGAATCTGTGCGTGCGATTGAAGGCGTGCGTTCGTCGATTCGTGTGTGTGTGAAACTGTGCGTGTGAACTGTGAATGTGTGTATGCACGCCTCATCTAGTCATGTGTGTGTGTGTGTGTGTGTTTACACGCATTACGCGCAACGAATTACTGTATCACATGCATCGGAATGCGTGCTTACACAACCGAAATCACGCCGATCGGAGCGAGCAATCGACATTGAGAAGTACAACATGCAGCGAAACTTGTACTCACCTGGCGGAGCCACCGCAGGATTGATCATGAACGGCAGCTTCTGATGAGTCATCACCTGATTCCGTTGCGCTATCGACATCGCCGGAGACGGTAACAGATTCAACGCAAATCGCGTCGATCCGCCTGAACCACCGCCTAAACCACCGCTCAAACCACCGCTTAAACCACCGTTCAAACCACCGCCTAAACCACCGCTTGAACCACCGATTGAACCACCGTCGGAACCACCGCCTGAACCACCACCGGCAGCTACCGGAGTCGTCGACGGTGGCGGAGGAGTCGGATAATTGTCGGAGCATTTCAGGCTCAAACTCAAGCCTAACCCTAAGGCATCATGTTTGTCCGCCATTGTTGAGGTGACTTTCTCTCTCTAGAAGCACTTTCTCTCTCTAGAAATGGTATGGTGTTGCAGAGGGACAAAATAGAGTGATTCCAATTGGTTTTTGGTTGTTTCACTGCCTTTTTATCACCCTTTGCTGTTTCAGACCTTACTTCACTGGCCACTTCACAGAGACAACACCAACACCTATATGTCTACACCTATATATACACACACACACATATATATATATATATATATATATATATATATATATATATATATATATATATAAAGGTGTGGTTTAATAGTTAATAAACTTAACGAGTTTACGTCTCAAGTTTAAATCTGATCTAAAAAGGTTTTCTTATAGTGATAGGTTTTTTTCTAAAAAGGTTTTCTTATAGTGACAAGTTTTTTTGTATATTGTTCTGGATGGGTCGGACTTATAACGTTTAAATTAGCATAGACGGTTGATATTTGGTTGTACGAGGTTACTCTGGTATTGAGGGTAGTTTTAGATGTCATTAGAAAAAATGACATACAAAGGTGTGTATGTATAGGTGGAGAGAGAAATAGGGTGGTGATATGTGCAATCATGAAATGTGTCAGGGATGGCTCTATTGGCACAATGATTATGATGGGATTGAGCTTTGGCTTTTGCTTCAGCTTTTGCATGGATGAGAGAGAGAGAACTTAAAGGTGGTGAATGTGTTTTACAATGTACATGATGGTAATTGATAGGTCTAGTGAATGTATGCTTTACAGAGTTGTACATTATGCATTGGTGGTTGTGTTGTGGTCTGGAGGTGGAGATTCTGGATGTGGGATGGAGGGTTTGTGTTTAACTGTGGTTGAGTTAGGTTGACTAATGCTTGGGTTAAGAGTTTCCTTTCAGCAAGTGTAGTCACTATCCCTCTTTCTTACTAAATAAAAATGATAAAAAAATGTATGAATGTATAAATTTTATTTTATTTATATAATAGAAACTGGATATTAGTTATCATAAAAAACATGTTTTTATTTAGTAAAAATTTATAATATAATGAAATTTTATAAGATGATTAAAACCACTAAATTTGTATTGTTCACGCGATAAAATCAAGAGTAGTGGCGTGAGGGGAGGTGCGTTATACGCTGATATGGCATAGATGCGGCAGTGTGGGAGGTGTGATTACATCGCGTCGGCGGGCATGATAAGGGTGAAGGTGTAACATGATAGCAATCAATGATAAGAGGGTTTTGTAGGGGGTTTGTTGGTGATGTTCCGATATGTCTTTTATGTGATTAAAATCATGCCATGGGTCGTTAATCATAACGTTTGGTTCAACTGATTTTTGGTCTATATAAAAATTTGTTTTATACCCTTTCAAACATATATATTCATAAGTTAAATTTTTTTACATTAATTGTTATAAAATAAATTAAGTAAACTATAAGATAGCATAAATTAAAAGGGTTAAATATAGAATTTAAGGATTTGGCTATAAAGAATACTGTTACATGTGTAGAATGTTAGAATGAATAATATTTCATTAAATACTTATTATACTTTAATGTTTTTATTGGAGAAGGGTTATAATATAACTGTTTGTTATTTAATATTTTATTGCATACTTTAAAAATGATATTTATTCATGTTGTTTATATGTTAAAAAGTAATTACGAAGGTATAGAAAAGTAAACGAAGTTTCATCTTCTACAAAACATGAATCTAGCATTTATTTTTCTTAAAAGTATCTCCTCTAACGTCACGTCTTATTTTCACTTTTTTTTATCAGCAAGAATGTCGTATTAAAAACTAGTGTTAATTTCATTTATGAAATTACTTGCACGAAGGTAAAATTAGTATTTACCTATCATAGAATGCTTTAGTTGTAAAATATTAATATAAACATGTATTTTTGTTTCTTTAGGACATATGTTTATGTGAAGTTTATTTAATTTTACTTTTTCATATAATTCGTGTGATCGGAACACTATGATGAGTTGCCTAAAATTTCAACTGTAAACAACTATAAATCTCAAAATGATTTCGATTAACTATGACATCAGACTTTTATTCAGATTTTCTGTATTTGCTATATCTATAACGTCATCATAATAGAATTGTATCCAAACATATCGTATCACTTTTTCTTGGATGATTCAATGCATAACCGTAAAATAATGCGATAAATACGAGAACAATCGAAACATTCATTTATTGATGTTTTTATATGAGATTATGTATAACTATTAAAATCAATTGTTTTATAACACACTATAATAACACATCATTTAAGACCATAAATATTTACTTTTTAACCGGTAAACATACCCTCTCTATCTTACATTTTGTTTATTTTTAAAATCAACGCCCTCACACTCTTTAATTTTAAAATCTTAACTTTTTAATGAGAAATACAACATTTTGTACTAGAATTTCCCTGGGATAAGTTATCCAATTAAATTACCAAGGTTTGAGCTTCATATGAGGTAAATTCCTTTTATTAAAAAAAAAAAAAAAAACTATTACTTGTCGTCATAACTATTATTGTCTTTTATTAGTCGATCATCGTAAAATCTATAGTTATTTCGAATGAATGTTGCTCGGATATTACAACAGATATCACAATAAACTTATTAATAAAATCCAACTACTCTGTGGTATTAATTATTTCAAATTTAACGGAAAATAATCAAACACTTTATTTTTATTGTTCATTTCTAATTAAAACATATTCACATTTATATAACAATTTTTTATGTGATGTGTAGTCTAATAAAAGTTTTAAATGTATGACCTTAAATTTAGTTGATTAAAGATTCTTTATGTTAAACTTTATGCATAGTTTCATGCTTTTAGAAGAACAAATTCGTGTGATGGTAATCTATACTAATAAGAAAAATAACTTTCAACTACATTACTATTTTATAAAATGTTCACATCATTTTCATCGAGACTTTATCTAGGACTGTACACATGTCCTCACCATATTAAATTTATAATTTTTGATAAAGATCTTAACTTCAAAAAAAATTCCTTAATAAATGCTAACATAGTATTAAATTAGCCTAAAAATTATTTTAATGAGAATTAATTTTATTAAAATATAATTTAATTTGTAACTAATCATTATTAAAACTAAAATTTTAAAAAATGTATATAAAGAGGTTTATGGATATTATGAATAATAAAATCATTGGTCTTTTTATACTATTGTTCATAACTTAAATATATTTGTTAAGTATAATATGTTCATTAATATGTTATCTATAACATATATTAGATTATACATATATCTATTATATAATTTTTTTTATTTCAACACACGAATATCTAACGTGATAACAATATGACTACTTAGGTGTCACATTTTTCAATGACAAATCTACACTTAGGCATCTAAAAGAAAATGACTTGTTTACATTAAAATTTTGCTCATAATTCAAAATATGCATCTCATCATTTAATGAATGTATTAGATATATCATATATGGTATAAAATAGTAAAATTTTAAAAATCAATCAAACATATTTTCTAATAGGTTTACTATAATTTAGTTACATTTTTATCGATTTGTCTAACCTTCATATATATATATATATATATATAGATCAAAATGAATAATGATTATAATTTTACATTTAAATAAAAGTGTTGTATGCAACATCACAAGTTCGTTACACGTATGAGTGTGAAATTGATAAGTTGAAAACCATGTATGCATATGTATTTTTACTACGTTATGATACATACTGAGCATGTGAATACACACGAACACATGTGAATACACACAAACACATGTGAACATATATATGTTATAAATAATAAATCAGCTAAAATATTTTTCGATGTAAATATAGCATATCATGTATGCCCTCTCGACATCTTGTATAATATTTGTTAAATGTAATATACTTTTAAGTAAAACATAATAAAAAAAACTCGTGTGATAACAGTAAATAATATAACTATATTAAGTCATCACTTAAAAAAACAAACTAAAATTACTTATTACATTACTTTTTAGCATGCTTATAAAATTTAGCTCACACTTCAAAATACATCTCATCATTGCATGAATTAGTAAGATATTATATTAAATATATTAAATTGTTATTGAATCAAACATATGTTATAAAATAATAACATTTGCAAGGCTAAAACTGTCTGTCGTGTTTTATTTTATAAATTCTTATCTTATTGGACTGGAATAGTGTAAAATTCAAATACTATTTCCATAGCCTACATTTCTGCAAAAGTTAAAATATATATATTCAAAATGAGTACATGATTATAATTATAATTAAAAAACAATTTTCGATGTAAAATATCATGAGTTCGTCATACATAAATCGAGTGTAAGATAAAAGCCATTATCACATTGCTATTTTACTCCTTTATAATTCGTATCGAGCACACGAACACATATAAACGCGTATATGTTATAAACCACGTACGGTCTTTCTACATCTTGGTTGTATATTGTATTTAAGTAAATACTTATTTTAATAAAAAACAATAAGAAACTCATTAATCCTATTATTAAGTTGCAAGCTTAGCTAAAATAGTTGATTGGTTGGGGTATGTTGAGGTCCACTCAAGAACTATCATGTAATAGACATTTGATTGTAATTTAGTTTTTTTATTATTATTTTATTTATTTTTATGTTTATATGTATTTGAAATGAGTCAGTAAACAAGTTGGCTTCTTAGCCTAATGATAGAGAGTGGTTGCCCCCTTGCGACCACTTATGTTCGAGTCTGGCTCCTTGCTTTAGAAAAATATATAAATTAGGTTGTTATGTACATAGATGAGTTAGTAAACAAGTTGGTCTCTCAGCCTACTGGTAAAGCGCGATTGCCCTTGCGAGTTGCGACCACCCATATTTGAGTCTAGCCCTTGCTTTAAAAAATATATGAAGTTGCTATGTACATTTAGGAGTTAGTAACACAATGGCCTCTCAGCCTACTAGTAGAGTGCGGCTGTCCCCTGCAACCACCCATGTTCGAGTCTAGCCCCTTGCTTTCAAAAATATATATAAACCAGGCTGTTATGTGCATATACAAATCGTTGGTTGGGTTAATTACAAAATGTAATGCGATGTGGTTGGTTTGATCTTTGGTGAGTTAAAGCAAGGCGTGGGTTTACGTCCTCATATCGTCAGATCTCTTTAAACCGTTTTTTTCCTTTTTCTTCATGAACAATTTTGTTTATTTTTTCTGTATTGTTAACGTTTTTTCTTCCGTCTCATTTCCTTCAAGCCTTCGGTTTTTATGTTAGAGTGACAAACGTCACAAATATGTTTTATATTCACGTTTTGATATTTGAGTTTGCGTCAAATTCTCCCTGCAACACCCCTAGAAAACACTCCTGGTTTTATATTATTATAGTAACTTTCACATGAATATAAAACTACTAATTTAAAAGTGTGTGTGTGTGTTATTTTTTATCTTTTTAGGAACATGGTTTTCTTGAAATCTTTTTAGCAACAAGTCATAGCATATCTCCTCGTGGAAAAAAGCGGCTTTTGAGTCGTTGACCGTAGACCAAAAGAGTGTGAAGTAAAGATTATGTATCATCGATGATATAGGATATAGGATGCTTTACCTCGTGAACGCAAATCCACCCTCACGCGCCCCCATATGCACACGCGCTCCATCTCATCATCATCATGATCATCATGTTCTTTGTTTTGGAACCCCATGGGTCCCTCTGCCTGCACGTGTGCCCTTTTTGTTATTTAACCCTTGCAATATTATTCTTATTATTCCTACCTCATTATTGGTTTGTGATATTATTCGTAAAATCTTTCCTTTAATAAAAGAAACTAGAAATAACAAATGACAGAATCATATTTTTTATTAATTTTTTTTGTTTCACTTGGCTATTGATTAATTATATTAATTACTTATAATTATAATATTATTTAAAAAATTTTAGATTAAAAATATTTTTTTAAATAAATTAAGAAAGAGATCTTTTTGTTAATGTTTTTTCTAAAAACACAATTTTTATAAAATAAGATTTTTTTTTAAATATCAAACCTTTTTAAAAATATATAATATTTTAAAATTAGTGTTTTTATAAAGTAAATTTTTATAAACTAAAAATTATTAAAATTGAGGGTTATAATAAAAAAACTTTTAAACATGATATTTTTATAAAAAGGAGTTTGTTTTGAAATGAAATGTTTAATATTTTTTTTTGGAAACTAAAAATAAAAAGTTTAAAAAGTTGATATCATTTTTTTATTACTTATAATCTTTACTCATACGTAATTTCAATTATAACAATTCTTAAAACATCATTTATAATTAATTTTTTTATTATATTTTATATTTTATTTATTCAACCTGTTTAATACACAGGTTTACTAAATCTAGTTAATTACTCTATTATTAATAAACATGAGAAATGAATAGTGGTTTTTTAGGTTTTTCCAAATCAACACAATACTTTTTTTTAATTGATTCCTTTTTAGTTTTGATTTTTTGAATTTAGCCACATTTGTTTTAAATATTTTCACATTTAACTTTAACTTTTGGTTTTTTTACTTTGTCTACGAAAGTTTTATATTTTAGAGTTTAGCCATCTAACTATTTACATTGAAGTTTTACTTTCCTGAATTTTGTCACTAAAGTTTAGTAATTTTACAGTTTGCCCATCGATTTGTTTTGTTTTGTTTTTTGTTTTTGTTATAACGACTAAAGTTTATGATCTTAGAGTTTGACTATTGATTCGTTTTTGTGACTTTAGCCACTAAATTTTTAGGATTTTAAAGTTTGACCCCTAAACTATTCATAGTGAGTTTTTTTTTGTTGAGTTTACACATTGAAGTTTAGTATTTTTATAGTTTCATCATCAAACTTTGATTTTATAGTTTGCGACAAGCTGAATGGTAAATGACCAAAGTAACGCTACATTGAGTGTCAGAAAAATGACCAGCCTCCCAACATGTATTTTTAGAGTTTGATCAATTAAAGTTTTACTATTATAGAGTTTCACCACAAGACTTCGTTTTTATGGTTTCTGACGAGCTGGCTCGACAATGTCCAAAATAACATAGCCTTGTGTGTGAAAAAATGACCGGACTCTCCACGTAGCGCGGATGGACAAAACCTAGTTATATATTATTCTAGAATGAAACTCAAACACTAATTCATTTTTACTCATAAATTAAATCAATCTTCAAATTATTTAATATCTGGATTCAAATTTTGGTCTTTTATTAGAACATAAGTAGTGAGGCATTAAGGGGGCGTTACAACAACGTAAAACATCCTTACACCATCATTGCGGGCATTATAGGGTTATTATAATCTGATGATGTTTTTATTATATGGTTATTATAAGTGGTCATATTGAGAGAATAGCAATGGTGCGGCCTAGTAGCCATACTTTACCCTCAATTTGCACTTATTTTCTCAATTTAACAACCACACGTTTCTACTAGTTCGTGCATTGTTAATAATATGTTGAACATGTTGATGTTCGCACGTACTCATCTTTCTTGAGTTGATTTGAGAATGTCTACATGTAATTCTCATCTATTCTCAACTAAATTATTTAGTGGCTGATTTTAAATATCATGCGATATCAGTATCATATAATGCTTGTTTATAATCCATGTTTTCAAGATTGAGAATTGTGAAAGTGAAAAGTCTAAAAATAATCACCTTCATAAAAGAATTACATATTGTTAAAATTTACAAGTAATATCACCTTGTAAGTACTTACTTTAGGTTTTCTTATGATTTTCTTCCCTTTAATTTAAATACAAATATTCTCATGTTTAATCAAAAAACATTTGTAGAAGCCAGAGCTCTCTTTTTCACTTTGCTTTGAGTAGCCTGCTCCAAATGTTTTAGAACCGAACCGACCCAAAACTATGAGAGCAACACCTCCCAGAACAGATAACCCAAACCTTAGAATACATAATCAATTCCTAATTGGTCGGGTTGGATTTTTTAACGATTCTACCAGGTAAGACCCGTTTTTGCTCACTCCTATCTAAAACCATCTTACACTGTCAAATTTAATCATTCTATATGTTTCGTACGCAAAATGCCCTTTTACACTAACCCTCGTTACACACATGCCACATGGTGTTTTTTTTAGGTTTATGCAAAAGTACAATATAAATGCAATAAATTATGACATTCCTTATTTCCTTATGTTATTGTGTATACAAATTGCGCATAAAGGGTGTGGACAAAATGAATAAATAAAGTTCCAGCAAATAATCAAGTAATTATTTAATACAGAAATTGGGGGCATGTCTTTTTCATGATAGTAATGACATTATATATTTTTTATTAATAAAATATGTTGCTAAAATAGTTAAACTCTATGGTAAGTGCAAAGATGGTGTTTCGTAATTACTGAGTAAAACAAGCATCATACATTTTAAAACCGAATATTATTATGGTCATTCAAGAAAATATCATTAGCCAAATATTAACAACACATTTTGAAATTTTTTTATGGAAGATTGATTAACTAAGTTTTTTTGAGTGTTGGATGACGACGATGATAAATCCACAACAACTAACCTATCATGAGCTTAAAACATCATATTAGCGTGATATCACATGTGGAATGAATTTAGTCCAGACTTATATAACATTTGCTAATTTTTGGTAGAACTAAAATCGCTAGTTTAGTATTAGATTAGCTTAAAGCATTTGAGCATCAAGAATCATGATTTTCATTGATAAACAATTAACATGAAGTGAAGTTTATGATATTATTTAATTTGATATATGAAAATCAAAACACAAGTAAAAATAAACGCTTTTCGTGTAAAATTTAGAGTAAATTAAATATTATTTTCTAGTACATAAATGCCGCTTAATAAATAATAATTGTAACATAAGCAAAGTCATTTAATTTGCTAATTTTCTTTTCCAAATTTTAAACTCTGTTATTATAATTAATTCAATTAATCTGTAAATTAGAAAAGTTTAATTTTAACATAATTTGAAAACTAAAATCCGAAGTAAAGTAAAAAAGGTTGTCACGTGGGAAGGTGGGGGCAAGGAGTCACGTGCACACGTGGTATGCACGTGGGCCTATATAGCACCCGTGCGCGTCACTATGTCGCTTTACTTCAAGACACACCCACCTTGTATATAATCATAAATCATTGGATACTCTCTTCCTATATTCTCTTTTTATGTTTTTTCTTTCTTATACTATTTTGAGGATAAAACATGGTGAGAATTCTGAAAATATCTTTTGATTAAGGTTTTTTCTTAGAATACCTCTTTAATTAATTAATGATACCTTAAAATTGTCCTAACTAATATAATGGCATCTTCTCTCTTACGCCTGTCACGTTCGGCCCTAACTCTATACTTTTAGGTTTAAAAACCAGTTCAAAAAATCAAATCACTTCTGTCTATACAAAAGAGGCTTTGGACTCTATTCGTCCGGAGACGACTCTAATTGTCTAATTGAACTTTTTTATAAAAAAAAAGGTTTGGAGGTTGTGCGACAGAGATGGTGGTGCCCGTGCTCAAATTCGTCATTTGATAATTTTTAATGAATTAAAACTCATTAAAAGAATTGAACTTTAAGAAATTATATTTGAAATTTGAATTTGTTAAAATAATTTGAATTTTGTAAAAACTGGAACCCAGTAAATGACTTTGAATTTGAAATGCATTTATGTGACAAAAATAATCATACAAGAATTGGGATCTATCACCCTTGACACCACCTACCAGTTGTCATTGCCACCCACTTACCATTCGTCGTGGTGGGGGCACAATAAAGGTAGAAAATTGAGGGCGACCAATGATTGCATGGGGTAGTGACGTGGGTGAAGGCAATAACTCCATTGATCCCTATTCATTCGGTCAAAGTCTCCACGGCCTTTTCACGCCCCTCTGAGGCGCACCATGTTGATAGGAATCGGCAAAGACCTTCTTGTACACATCAAGAAGCTGATTCACTAGCATGGGCTGCAATAAGGGCTCGATGTCATTATCTTAATAAAAAATGGCTCGGTGGTATGTTAACAAATTGGTCCAACTAGTAGAGGACTATAAATGGATCAATTTTTTTGATTTCCGTTGGAAATTAGAAATAGATGGACTGTCTATAAGACCCGTTTTATTAACAGGATTTACATTCCGTTGAAAATCTAATTTACGGTATAAACGTTACGTGGATAATACCTTTTCTTCCACTTCCAGTTCCTATGTTAATAGGGTTGGGATATCCGAAGCAAGTTTTCAAGAAACCGCTTGAGTTTTAGCAAAAGCAGCTCTCCTGGGACGTATCGATTGGTTGAAAGGCCTGAAAGAAAACGTTGTAACCCTGTCATATATTTAATCCCACCCAGATATGTTTGCAAATGATATAATTGTCTTTTCAAATTTCCAAACGAACAATTTCAACGAAATCTTTCAATAAAAAAATGGATTTTTGTTCAAGAATGAAATCTTGTTGGAACAGTCCATATCAAAACCGTAGCCTGTGACAGCGATGAAGACTCGATGCTTGAGTCTGTCATGAGTGAAGATGCTACTCGGGAAGCACTGGGAACAGCAGGTGGTAGTCGGTGGTGGTGTCGGGTGGCGAAGAATGAGTGACAGATGTGATGAAAGTGAGCCATCATGGATTTCAGTTCCTATTATTGAATCCATTCATAGAGTTGAAGTAATGGTAAAATCCTTTACTTGAATGAATTTGAGGGTTGTAATTGTAATTCCACTTTGTTTCTCAAACAAACACCTTAAGAATATTCCAATTACGAAATTCAACTAACCAAACACATTAAGAAATAAAAATAATCTAATTTTATCAAATGATGCAAACTAAATACGACCTTACTAGAAATTTATATAATAACATCACCTTAAGGAGCAATTTCATGTATCTTACTTTATACTTGCAAACTTACATATTTTTCTAGTCATCCTTAAAAATCACTTTATATATCATACGTTAAAAACTTGAGTTTTGATGATGTAATTTTACAAGCCTAAAAGAATATATATATATATATATATATATATATATATATATATATATATATATATATATATATATATATATATATATATATATATATGTAATTTTCCTCTATTTTAATTCTAAAATTTTGAGCTTTATAATAATATAATGGCTCTTTATTAGTTTTAACAAAACTTCACAACTTTTAAATCATACCTTAAACCACTGTTTATAAATTTTGAATCTGAAATTACCCTAAAAAGACTATGTCTCTTACCATTAACCTATAAACAATGAACTAAAGAAAAATAAAAACGTTAGAGACTAAATCAAAGGGACATTCGTGTAATTTACTTTTGTTTTCAACTTTTACTTATCTAATGGGGTAGAAATTTTGGTGGCATCACGTGAGGTTTGAGTTGGGGCATTGAAACAAGGAGAATGTTCACGTGCAATGAGGGGTCGTCCGTGCTAAGCACGTGCAAGAAGTGATCTAAATAATTAGCAATGTCAAATGACATCAATACCCTCCGTCCCCAATCTTCTAATCATTGGCTTCAACATCGGATTCTTCCCTCGATCTCCATATATTCTTTCTTTATTGTCAAATTACACTTCTACCCCTCCACACACTAATATCTACATCTAGATCATCAACTTATGTTAAGTTGTTAACTCCTAACGTGTGTTAAAAACTTGTCTGCTTGCAAGTTATATCTGATCGATTCAGGTTGAACCGTTTATACAAACAGTTTAGTTACAACTATATGGATCTGGAAAAACTAAATTGGCTGTCTTGGTGTAAAACTGACAAAATTTGTAAATATTGATTTTAGGATGACAGAAGTGTAATGTAATTAAAAATGGACAAGACTAATATTGTTACCATGGTTCTTGTCTAATATTATATAACAATAGTATATTATCATGACGAATTGAATGATGATCGGATCTATAAAAGGAAAGGAAACAAGAATGATAGAAATCAACATTAAAGATTTGCTTTTATGTTATCGAATGATGTATTTAAAGGTTCAAGATGGTCCCATTTCATTTTCTCTATGAATTTCTTGAAAATACTCACTTTGAAAACATCCAACATCATTAGGGGAGTAGGAAGTGAAAATCATTACTATTTGTGATGTTCAAGGTCTTCTAATCATGGCTTTTTGTTATTCGAGTAAGTTATGAGCTTTCTAGCTTTGGATACTAAACAATCACGTACATACATTAATCAACAACTTTCCTTTATATCTTATCCGTTATACCAGAATTCCTAATGAATACATGGTGCAACATCGGTTTAAACCATCATGTTGTTTAAAGATCTTAGTGATGACGTATGAACACGTAGAGTCCACATCTTACACTCGAATGATTATGATTTCCCCCTCTTGCAAACACATATTTAAAGTCTTTCTTTTCTTTTCTTTTTATCACCTTTACTATCCACTCAAAATCTTCACCAATCTTTCATGATGTCAAAGTGAAGAAAAAACTAGCATGTCAACATTGGAAGTCACTCTCTCTTCTTTTTATCTAAAACCCTTCTATCTTTTATTTTTGTTATAATGATGTCAAAAGCAAATGCAAAGAGACACAATGTCAAAGCACATAAGTACACTTTGGTGAGGTTCTTCTATTCAGAAACATAATTTCATGGGCCCACTTAGGCCCATATAATGATATAGTATTTTGATTGAAATGGGAAATGATTAAATATAATATAAGTAGAGTTAAAAAACTAAAACAATAATTAATAAATAATAAGCTATGATATGATTGATTAGTCAATCTTGTCGGAGCAAATGATAGTCAAGTTAACCCATGTCTAACACCAACATCATGAAAGCCCACATGCAACTATTTACACATATTGTTTTCCGTAAAAAGATGTGAACTTAACTATTATTTTTACAGTTTATAAAGTTAGTATTGGGAACAAAAAAAAACATCTGAAAAGATGCAAAACTAATTTTTTATATAAAAAAGCAACTCATACATTAATTTAACTACTTTCAGTTTTACTCGTCATGATACTTAAACCTCGAATCTCAAAGGGAGGGAGATATATTTAACACACCAAGATAGCATTAAACTAGATACTCATTATTAGACGCCAACTCAATTAATAAGATTATAATCTCGGTTACACTTTTACTGTTCGTAAACATACAAGAAAGTAACATGTTTTAACTTTTACGTGACAATAACAATGACTAATCTAGAAATTTGTGTGAGTTGGGGTGAAGTGGGTCAGTAAAACCGATCAAATCAATGTGATCAATATATTTAGATTCAAGTTAATAGAGAAACGGATTGATCAAATAACGTCAGTATAGTTTTTATATTGCACTATTATGAAGAGAATAGCGAGTGATATCATACATTTCTATTATTTATATCTTTAGTTATAATAAATGGATGTAAAATGTAAAAGATGCTTGATAATAAATCCATATTTAGTCAGCGATGGTGCACCTACTAATCTAGTTCGGACCTTGATGTATGCTGACCATGCCAATATCGATTGATCTGGTTAAATCCGCACGTCATTCATAACCAGATGTCAGTAATCGAAGATGAGGCAATCAAATTTCTATATCAGAGACAAGGCATAAGTTCATGAAGCCTTTAAATAGGGCGGGAACTTTGTAGTTACAGAATTTTACTTGTAAATGTATAGCACTTGAATATTGAAGATTGATACTTTACTTTAGTTTGTAAACCTCTATGTAACAATATTTTATTAAGATCTATAGAAATATATAAATTTGGATTTTTTAATACTAGAACTAGAATATAAAATAATTTATGTTTTTTACATGTATGTCATAAGTTACTATTTTAAATGTCACAAACTTCTATTCCGTCGAGTTTGATACAACTTCATTGCTATAATTAGTAAAAGATGATTGCTTATTAGAGGTGGGCAAAATACCCGGGTACGGACCCGACCCGGACCCGGGTACGACCCGGTATAGGGTGTACCCGGTTTGGACCCGAAAAAAACCGTAGGGTTGGAACCGAGTATATTTTTCTAGATTTTGGTAGAACCCGACCCGGACTCGACCCCGACCCCATTGAACCCGGGTTGGACCCGGTTTTGACCGTTTTTTTTTTTAAATCTAGCCGTTAATAACGGCTATATAGTCGTTAGCCCCGATTTGTTACCGTTTTTTTGTCTCTTTTAGCCTTATAAGTTAGTATAAATAGGTGTGAGTTGATATGGTTTAGCACCCAAGTCTTAAACGCAAAAACATAAGCAAAAAAATCAAAAAATACTCTCGTTTAATCTTGTTTTACACTTTCACTCTCTCGTTTTACACTTTTACTCTCTTCAATCTTGATATGGCTCAATCACAATCTTCCGTTGGTCAAGGTTCGTCAAACTCTCCAACCGTCGTTCGTGTTCTTGCACACAATCGTAACATAGATGTTTGGTGCAATTGGGATATGGTTGAGTTGAGTGACGGGTCTGTAAAGGCTCGTTGCAAGTTTTGTGGAGCTTTGCTTGCTAAAGATTCTAACACGACTTTAAGCAAACACATTAGCAAGAAGTTTTGTAAGTCGTTGAAAAGTAATCCGGATTCGCAACAAACACAATTGGGTGGAGACGGTGGAATCTTTAATTACGATGTTAATATGGTTCGAGATCGAATGGCGAAGTTCGTGATTCAATAAGCTTTGCCTTTTAGTCACTTCGACAATCCTCGGTTGACCAACTTAATTCGAGAGACGCTTCAACCTCGTTACACCCACGTAAGTCGTACTACACTTATACGTTATTGTTTAAAATTATGGAATCAAGCAAAAAATGATTTAATTGTATTATTTGAAAATTTAAATACCGGTGTAAACTTAACTAGTGACGTTTGGTCGGCTCTACACGGTTTACCCGAATCGTACATTTGCGTCACCGCTCATTGGGTGGATCCTAATTCATGGCAATTGATGAAACGTACGATTGCATTTGATCTTTTTTTGTATCCACACACCGGATAATTTTTGTTTTACTTTTTAGATAATGTAATAAATACTTTTAAGTTACAAAATAAACTTTTTTCAATTGCATTTGATCCCGCCTTTAACAACACAACCGCGATTGAAAAATTAAAATTAAAATATCTTCCGATTGCAAACGGTGATTTTTTCCATACTCGTTGTGTTACACATATAATTAATTTAGTAGTGCAAGACGGACTATCCGGATAATATGTTGATAACTTTACTAAAGCTTTTCGATTTATGTTACATGACGTTTTTAAAAAAAGTAGAAGAAGATATCAAGATTATAAACAACTTTGTAAGGATACGGAATCTAGATTTTTAGGTCCTAATTGGGATGTACCTACTCGGTGGAATTCGACTTGTCACATGTTTGAATGTGCTTTAAAACAAAAGGGCACTTTGAAAGCTTTTCATAATAGTCTTTCGGATACTGGTGAAGCCGACCCATTTCCGGATGCGGGTTGGGAGAATCTTCAACGTCTATCCGAGTTTCTTGAGATTTTTAAAAACTCAACAACAAAATTATCGGGAGTTTATTATTCCATTAGTTATTCGGTGCTTCAAGAATTATATTTTATGTCTTTGAATTTTAAAAATTTTCAAAATAAAAATAATATGTTTAATCAAATGATAGAACCAATGAAAGAAAAGTTTAAAAAATATTTTAAGGAGTTACCACCCGTTTTTACGTGTGCCGCCGCTTTAAATCCGTTTCTAAATGTTGCGGGGGTTGAATGTTTGATAGATGAGATAAATGACAATTTGGATATGCATGACGAAAACCCTAATTTTTCAAACGAGGCAAAAGAAAATTTTATTGAAAGTTATTTATAATTTTTATTTAAATAGATATGGGCCTAACGTAAACATAACCATGCCAAGTGGATCAACCTTAAGTGCTAGTACCTCGGTTAAAGACTCTGTTTTGACTATGTTGAATGTTGTTCGGGATGTGACGGCTAAACGTCAAAGGGGTAACACCCCAACAAGTGAGCTCGGTAGATATAGTGGAACGGATTTTATTTCCACTATGACTACCGAAGATTATCGTGCATTCGATATTTTGGCTTGGTGGAAAGGAAAAGAATCTCAATTTTCGATTCTTTCTGCTATGGCCCGTGATTTACTAAGCGTCCAAGCTTCTACGGTAGCTTCGGAATCTGCTTTTTCTCTTAGTAACAGGGTAATATCATTACGGAGAACAAGACTAACTCCGTAAGCAATGGAGATGTGCATTTGTTTAAGGATCACTTAGACGCAATAGATCGTATACAAGACTAAACAAGCCTCGAAGACGAAATTACACTCGAAACTAAAGTACATGATGAAGAGGTAGAAGAAGGAGTATCTTCTAGCATATCCGATGAAGAATTAGCATTTGATCAAACATCTCGTAGAAAATAAAATTAGACGATATTGTTATTTTTTATTGATTCATTTATGTATTTTTAAGTTGTTTTAATATTATATGTCTTTCATAGTTTCATGTTTTTTTTAAATTTCTTTGTCATTCAAATGTTTTATATAAAAAGTATTCAATATTTGTATATTATAAGTGTAACTTTTTCTGCCCAAGATTTGAACCTGGTATAGGAAAAGAAAAATATAAAGGAAAAAAAGAAAAGAAAAGATAAGAAAAAGAGAAGATAGGACCCAGTGTTCGACACACACACAAGAAAAGAAAAAAAGGGAAAAAATAAATTAAACCCGGTATGAACCCGATTTCATACCCGACCTGGACCCGGACCGACCCTACCCTACCCGGGTATACCGGGTAGGGTTTTTATGATGGTGAACCCGACCCGGACCCGACCCGCCCCTACCCTACCCGGGTATACCGGGTAGGGTTTTTATGATGGTGAACCCGACCCGGGTTCGTACCCGGGTTCACCAATACCCGGGTACAAAAAAACCCGGTTGGGCCCAACCCGGTTTGTACCCGGGCCCGGGTACGGCCCAAAACCCGGTTTGCACCCGGGCCCGGGTACGGCCCAAAACCCGGTTTGCACATCTCTATTGCTATAGCATGTCAAAACCATGTGCCATATCACCTTTCAAGGCTAAATGATTAGATATACCCACAAAAGTTTATAGATTTTACATTCAATAACAAAAAATATTGATTAAAGTTTGATGTCAAAAACCTATTAGGAGAAAGGATAATAAAATGAAAATAAGAAATTATCAAAGGAACACAAAGATTTAAAGTGGTTCAATTAATCTACGTAATTCATCTACGTTCACATACAAGATATAACCATAATATATCTTTTGTATATAAGCATCATAAATTATAAATGTCACATTATAGTGGTCGAATTGTAAGCTTTGTTCTATAAATGTAACTTTTTGTAAGGATGTTAAAATAGATCTTAGCGTGAAGTTAGTTCTGAAAAAACTCATTGAAATTGGGTTTGTTTACAAATCGACCTAGCTTAGCTTGACTTATTTACAAACCTAGCCAGCCCGGCTAGGCTCGTTATAGAACCAACCAAGCACAAGCTGGTTCGGTCTGGTTTGATTCAACTTGTGAAAACTCCTTTCCTTTTGCACGAAATGAAAAGATATAATCACGAGATAACAGAAAACCTAAACTTTAGTGTTCAAATCACTAATACTAGAAAAATAGAGTGGCTAAAATAATATTTTTGCCAATTTGAAGATAAGCTGCGTAAAAAAGCCTATCATCGTCTCCATAACCACACTGATCTCCATAGCTTTCAAATTCTGCAGTATGCTGATGCTATCATCTCCACCTGTACAATTCAAGCCTTCGTTTTCATCTAAATGTAAGTATATATCCCTCTTTCTCTCACACACATGCACCCATTGATGATGGGAACTTGAATTTTTAAAAAGCATGCCAATTGACTGATGAAATGCCTCAGAGAAAAATTGCATCTGATGTCGAACCCTTTTGGGAGTAATGCGTGGAGATGATCTTTGATTCGTGGGAAATTGTTTAATTGGTGTAGTTTTGGTTTAGGGTTTAGTAAATTGGGAACTTAGATTTTGTAATTCTTTAAATTGTATCGAAATAAGGTTTAATTTGGAGCCTAAAGAATTTGAAATTGAACTATCAACCCCAACATTTCCCCCACACACTACCGAAAGTTTGTGTGGACATAATGGTATAATGTTTTGATTATGGTTGATACTTGATAGATGAATATTAAACTATGAAATTGATGTGTATTGTATGAATCTTTAGGGTAAGTTTGATAAGTGTATTAGCTTTGATGATGAAACTTGCTAGAGATAACCATTGAAACAAACAATTTCGATGTAGGATGCATAATTAAGTTCCTGGAACCAAGCTCCTTCAATGGCTCATATTTCTCCTCCATTCTATCCAACCAAACAACAAGTAACAAATCAAAGTCTAAATAAAAAAAGATTCACAAACCTCATACAGACATAAATTGTAACTTATAAAGATTAAAGTGAAAGAATGAGTGACAGTTGGGATTTTGAAAAAGATGAAGAAAAGTTAAGAAATTGAGGTAAAAGTTGAATGATATATAAAGGGTTTTGTGGGAATTGAATAAAGATTTTATTTTTATAAAAAGTTTTATTTTTTGTTGACTGTTAGAACTTGTTACTTGAAACTCATGAACCCCACCAATACCATGCTAACCACTGTGATAAGGTAAAATCATAGCTTGCACAATGCACGTGCCTTCAGTGGGGTTAAAGGCATGACCAGTGGAAGTTGGATTCGAACTTGAGACCTCTTTTGGAGGGACTCAAGCTTTATGTTTGTCGCCCCTGCTGCTACTTATGGTTTAGAACATGTTATATGCAGATAAACCACTCACAACTTTTACTACCGTAGGAGAAATCCCCATTAGCAAAAAGTATTTTCTCCAGAAAGATGAAAGGTAAACAATTCAGATAATTGTTTCTGCATCGTTTCTTGTTGTTTGAACACATTTAATTCGGGAAATTGTTTAATGCTGGCTAGAGAACAGAATGGAATTATAGAGAATATGAAGTGCAGACGACTTCTTGTGTTTCTGGTCTCGATAGGGTTATTTCCAACTTTGCCATCTTCTGGGAAAACAAAGATTAAGAACCCATATGATGAAAAACGCTTACTTGAACAAAATAAAAGGAGGCAAAGAGAAAATAATGTACCAGATGACTTCCCAAGTTTTGTCCGAGAAGGTTTGTGTTGTTTCTTTATTTTTGTGGATCTTCTTTGATTGTTTGTTTACAGGAATTGAATGAACTTATAAATATGATTCAGGTTTTGAGGTTAAAGTCATTGCATCAAACAACTATGTAAAACGTGACAATGGACTTATGTACCGTGATTTTGAAGTTGGTACCGGTGATGTCCCCAAGACTGGTCAGCAGGTTGTTATGCTTCTTCTTTGCGTTCTTAACTTTGCTCCATAGGATTCATCTTTAACTTGAAAAATGAAAATCAAATGCCCTGTTAAAACTACAAATGGCAAAATGGGTGGGTTGGTTTAAAATGGGCAGTTTTTAGTACCCATTATACTGGTCTGCAAACACTTCTTTGTCCCTTTTTTAAATATTTGTATCAGTAATTCATTGTTTAAATAGTCTTAGGAATACCATATTATTACAATACTAATCCAAGTCTTTTGAATAAATTGATATAGGAAGTTGTATGCATCGAGGATACACGTTGGTGGCTTTTGACCTAGTTTGACCAATGTGACCCCCTTTTATCTAAGCTTTTTTGGTTTACTGTTGGGCCTGTTAGAGAGAAAACATAACCCAATATTATTAAATGGGTTGAAATTTCCGCCTTTAGTTAAATACATGCAGTGTGTTTTTCTGTAAGGTGATGCATTTCAAACACTGATTAACAATTAATACAATTAGTGTACTTGTAGAATCAAATTTCTCAGGGAAGAGAGAATATGTAATTGCAAAGTTGCAACTTCAGTAATCATTATATTCTGCATTGAATGAAACTGCATATGCATTTGTGTTATTTGGTGAAAGCATGGGGCTTTTTCTTGCAGGTGACTTTTCACTATATTGGTTACAATGAGTCTGGTCGTCGCATTGATAGCAGTTATCAACAAGGTTCTCCTGCCAAAATACGAATGGGCACCAATGCATTGGTACCAGGTGGGTGTATTTTGCTTTTCATCTCAGGGAGTCAAACATCATACCACTCAAAACAACTTATTTGACACTCAAAAGCCGAAATAGTTCTACTAAATTTTTTATTTGATACTCTTAAGTGTTATTAACTTCTTGACGCAGAAGTCTAATATCGACCTTGTACTTCTCAAATTTGACGTTTAACTTGAAAAAACAACTCAGTTAACCCTTACAACTCAAATATTTACAATTCTTGGGACAGAGGTGGTATATTTCTTTTATTGCGATTAAATTCATTCTGGTGCATGTCGATTAATGCGCCTAACTGAGAGAATTGATACAGGATTTGAAGAAGGTTTAAAAGACATGAAACCTGGTGGAAAGAGGAGAATTATCATCCCCCCTGAACTTGGACCACCAGTGAGTTATCTTCCTTCTTAATAATCGACCCATCAATTTGCAAACTAGAATTATAAACTCCTTTTAATTCATTGGTTAGAGACTGCTAATAGCTTTTAACCATCCTTTCACTGTTATTAAGCTTGTTGGTTGCTTAGTGCTTTCGTGTGTTGCAAAATCTCATTTCCAAATTAAGAGACTAGTTTGACTTTCAAAGCCAAAATCTACATCTCTAAAAGTCAACCCACAGTTTGAACTTACAAGTTACAATCTATATGACTATACTACAGCATTCAGTTAAACTCACAAAGAAGACAAAACTGTGTTGTGTTTGTAGGTTGGACCGTCTACATTCTTTAGCTCAAAACAGTTTGAAGTTTTTGATGTGGAACTGCTTGGTGTTAAGGACTGCACAAGGAGAACCATCGGCTTTTACTCTGATGTCGTATGTGATTAAGTTGCGATTTTCTTTTTGTTACCCCAAGAGACAAATCTATTTGTACATCCCTACAGTTTCTGTGCTTTCTTGTTATTGACACTATCATCTCAGTTTGTAGAGTTATTAGATAATATTTTAGGTCTATAGTGACAAGATAGTTTTATGAGACTGTTCATTTGGCCAAGAAATTTTACTCTGATTTTCTTGAATTTAGTATGTTAATTATATTTATATTTATAATATATATTAAAACAATATGTCAGTTGCTACGGTGATTGCTACTTTTGTTATTAATTTTTTTTTACTTTTTGTTTAGGTTAAATGATATGAAGAACAAAGCTTGACAAAAAATTGGTTTGGCTCAGGCAATAGTTTGCTTGGGTTTAAGTCTTACACTAAGCTTTTTTTAAATTCTTTTTTGCTTCTACTAATTCATACGTCACTCACACGCACACACTTCACATATCCTTTTCCTTTTTAATTATTTAATTAATTTTATAAATATTTGTGTTTTCCCATTATAACTTTTAGAAAATATTGCTTTCGTATGCTCTGAATATGCTATTATGACGTATTTTATTTTTATCTATGTTTCGTTATAAAATTTATTTAAAACTGAGTTTGTTTACATTTCAACGTAAATTTTTCTAAAAACTGAACCGGTCTGCGTTTTAACGTAAATTTTATTCAAAAAGGCGCCGCGTCAAATGTGATAATTTACACTTTTTGTGTGAGATGCGATTTCATATATTAATGCTCATTTCTAGAACCACATAGTTATTCTTAGTTTCTAGATATTTCGTTGCGACATGCTCTTTTCTATTTACGTTGCAACATGCTTTTTTCTATTTACATTTCGATATCCAGAGCCGAGACGTCACGTCTTCATACTCTTCGTTTTACGTACTTAACCACGTCAATATTAACGCCGCAACACTCGGGCACCATAGGTTGGTACAACTCAACATGCACAAAGCTTGATTATCATTTTTTTTGTTATACTCATTTTACTTTGTAAACATTATATGCGCTCTGGTCGCAACATGCGGAATAAAATTCTAGTTTGATATGAATATGGTTCTCTGTTATGTTGGTTAAATTATTAAAGAAATTTTTTTAAATTGTAGTTTGCCAATAAGTCAATAACCGGTTGAGATTTGAGAGAACATGTGAGACAGTGAGAGCAAATGCACATTTAACAGGCCAGCCAAGAGGCCCAATACATGCAACAAAACCCAGCCCATTTTGAGATTGATTTAATAGGGGTGAATAGAGGTGCACGTTTCGGGTTTTGGGCCCTACCCGGGCCCGGGTACAAACAGGGTTGGGCCCAACCGGGTTTTTGTACCCGGGTATTAGTGAACTAGACTTGGGCATAAAAACCGGGTCGGACCCGACCCGGTGGACCCGACCCGGAACCGGGTACGGGTACGACCCGGTATATGCATACCCGGGTTGGACCCGAAAAAAAACCGTAGGGTTGGAACCGGGTATGATTTTCTAGAATTTCTTAGAACCCGACCCGACCCGACCCGGAACCGGTTGAACCCGGGTTGTACCCGGTTTCGACCGTTTTTTTTTTTTTTTTTTTTTTTTTTTTTTTTTTTTAAAGGGGCAGTTTTTTAATCGATTTGTGACCGTTTTTTTGTCACTTTTAGGCTTATAAGTTAGTATAAATAGGCGTGGGTTGATATGGTTTAGTACCCAAGTCTCAAACGCAAAAACATACGCAAAAAACGCAAAAAATACTCTCGTTTACTCTCGCTTTACACGTTCACTCTCTCGTTTTACACTTTCACTCTCTTCAATCTTGATATGGCTCACTCACAATCTTCCGTTGGTCAAGGTTCGTCCAACGCTCCAACTGTCGTTCGTGTTCTTGCACACAATCGTAACATGGATGTTTGGTGCAATTGGGATATGGTTGAGTTGAGTGACGGGTCTGTAAAGGCTCGTTGCAAGTTTTGTGGAGCTTTGCTTGCTAAAGATTCTAACACGACTTTAAACAAACACATTAGCAAGAAGTTTTGTAAGTCGTTGAAAAGTAATCCGGATTCGCAACAAACACAATTGGGTGGAGACGGTGGAATCTTTAATTACGATGTTAATACGGTTCGAGATCGAATGGCGAAGTTCGTGATTCAAGAAGCTTTGCCTTTTAGTCACTTCGACAATCCTCGGTTGACCAACTTAATTCGAGAGACGCTTCAACCTCGTTACAAGCACGTAAGTCGTACTACACTTAGACGTTATTGTTTAAAATTATGGAAACAAGCAAAAAATGATTTAATTGTATTATTTGAAAATTTAAATACCGGTGTAAACTTAACTAGTGACGTTTGGTCGGCTCCACACGGTTTACCCGAATCGTACCTTTGCGTCACCGCTCATTGGGTGGATCCCAATTCATGGCAATTGATGAAACGTACGATTGCATTTGATCTTTTTCCGCATCCACACACCGGAGAATTTTTGTTTTACTTTTTAGATAATGTAATAAGTACTTTTAAATTAGAAAATAAACTTTTTTCAATTGCATTTGATAACGCCTCTAACAACACAACCGCGGTTGAAAAATTAAAATTAAAATATCTTCCGATTGCAAACGGTGATTTTTCCCATAGTCGTTGTGTTGCACATATTATTAATTTAGTAGTGCAAGACGGACTATCCGGGCAATATGTTAATAAGTTTATTACATCTTTTCGATTTATGTTACATGACGTTTTTAAAAAAGGTAGAAGAAGATATCAAGATTACATCTTTTCGATTTATTACATCTTCCGATTGCAAACGGTGATTTTTCCATAGTCGTTGTGTTACACATATAATTAATTTAGTAGTGCAAGACGGACTATCCGGATAATATGTTGATAACTTTACTAAAGCTTTTCGATTTATGTTACATGACGTTTTTAAAAAAAGTAGAAGAAGATATCAAGATTATAAACAACTTTGTAAGGATACGGAATCTAGATTTTTAGGTCCTAATTGGGATGTACCTACTCGGTGGAATTCGACTTGTCACATGTTTGAATGTGCTTTAAAACAAAAGGGCACTTTGAAAGCTTTTCATAATAGTCTTTCGGATACTGGTGAAGCCGACCCATTTCCGGATGCGGGTTGGGAGAATCTTCAACGTCTATCCGAGTTTCTTGAGATTTTTAAAAACTCAACAACAAAATTATCGGGAGTTTATTATTCCATTAGTTATTCGGTGCTTCAAGAATTATATTTTATGTCTTTGAATTTTAAAAATTTTCAAAATAAAAATAATATGTTTAATCAAATGATAGAACCAATGAAAGAAAAGTTTAAAAAATATTTTAAGGACTTACCATCCGTTTTTACGTGTGCCGCCGCTTTAAATCTGTTTCTAAATGTTGCGGGGGTTGAATGTTTGATAGATGAGATAAATGACAATTTGGATATGCATGACGAAAACCTTGATTTTTCAAACGAGGCAAAAGAAAATTTTAATCATAGTTTGAAAACAATTTATAATTTTTATTTAAATAGATATGGGCCTAACGTAAACATAACCATGCCAAGCGGATCAACCTCAAGTGCTAGTACCTCGTTTAAAGACCCTGTTTTGACTATGTTGAATGTTGTTCGGGATGTGACGGCTAAACGTCAAAGAGATAACACCCCAACAAGTGAGCTCGGTAGATATAGTGGAACGGATTTTATTTCCACTATGACTACCGAAGATTATCGTGCATTCGATATTTTGGCTTGGTGGAAAGGAAAAGAATCTCAATTTCCGATTCTTTCTGCTATGGCCCGTGATTTACTAAGCGTCCAAGCTTCTACGGTAGCTTCGGAATCTGCTTTTTCTCTTAGTGGCAGGGTAATATCATTACGAAGAACAAGACTAACTCCGGAAGCAGTGGAGATGTGCATTTGTTTAAAGGATCACTTAGACGCAACGGATCGTATACAAGACCAAACAAGCCTCGAAGACGAGATTACACTCGAAGCTAAAGTACATGATGAAGAGGTAGAAGATGGAGTATCTTCTGGCATATCCGATGAAGAATTAGCATTTGATCAAGCATCTCGTAGTAGATAAAATTAGACGATATTGTTATTTTTAAGTTGTTTTAATATTATATGTCTTTCATGTTCTTTTTAAATTTCTTTATCATTCAAATGTTTTATATAAAAAGTATTTAATATTTGTATATTATAAGTGTAACATTTTCTGCTCAAGATTTGTATATATTTATATATTAAGTTGTTTAAATTTTTGTCATTCAAGTGAACCCAGTTAGGAAAAGAAAAATAAAAAGAAAAAAAATGAAAGAAAATATAAGAAAAAAAAAACATACGACCCGGTGTTCGACACACACACAAGAAAAAAAAAAGAAAAAAAAAAAAAAAGGCAAAAACCCGATTGAACCCGGGTTTCATACCCGACCCGAACCCGACCCGAACCCGACCCGACCCTACCCGGGTTTACCGGGTAGGGTTTGTATCTCGCTGAACCCGACCCGGGTTCGTACCCGGGTTCACCAATACCCGGGTACAAAAAACCCGGTTGGGCCCAAACCCGGTTTTGTACCCGGGCCCGGGTCCGGCCCAAACCCGTTTTGTGCAACTCTATAGTGAACCCGGGTATGAACCCGGGTCGGGTTTATATTCACCCAAACCCTACCCGATAAACCCTGTTAGGGTAGGGTCGGGTCCATAATCAGGTACAATCTGGGTTTTTTTTATTAATATAAATAATTATTATTTGTAATCATGTTGATGATTTATTGAACGTTACTTTTTTTTTACTTTCAAATTAACTTATTGAAACATTTTATGCAAACTTTATGCATAGTTAGGTCGAATCCTGAGTTCTAAAGACTTTATTGCGAATATTAGGCCTTTGTATCAGTATATGAATATGTGATTTCAAGTAGGAATTAATTTTTTATATAGTTAGGTGGAAACCTGTTTAATTTGGTTGTTAAAACCTACTCATGCATTTGAAGATTTATTGTAGGCGTGTGGTGATATTGAAAATATTTCAAGTGTAGGCCTGTCTAGCCATGCGCCTGAACAGTGCCCAAGCGCCTGAACAGTGCTCATGCATCTGAGCCTCATGTGCCTGAACAGTGCCCAAGTGCCTGAATAGTGCCCAAGTGCCTGAACAGTGCTCACGCATCTGAGCCTCATGTGCCTGAATAGTGCCCAAGCGTCTGAACAGTACCTTCGTATAAATATCGATAAACTATGTTTGAATGATACTTCAATAATCAGAAAAAACATCAGATTAAGCGTCATGTATTTCTATAACAATATTAAAACAACTTAAAAATACATAAATGAATCAATAAAAAATAACATAAAACTTTTATTTAAGTTATCGTCTAATTTTATTTTCTACGAGATGCTTGATCAAATGCTAATTCTTCATCGAATATGCCAGAAGATACTCCTTCTTCTACCTCTTCATCGTGTACTTTAGCTTCGAGTGTAATTTCGTCTTAGAGGCTTGTCTGGTCTTGTATACAATCCATTGCGTCTAAGTGATCCTTTAAACAAATGCACATCTCTACGGCTTCCGGAGTTAGTTTTGTTCTCCGTAATGATATTACCCTACCACTAAGAGAAAAAGCAGATTCCGAAGCTACCGTAGAAGCTTGGACGCTTAGTAAATCACGGGCCATAGCAGAAAGAATCGAAAAGTAAGATTCTTTTCCTTTCCACCAAGCCAAAATATCGAATGCACGATAATCTTCGATAGTCATAGTGGAAATAAAATCCATTCCACTATATCTACCAAGCTCACTTGTTGGGGGGTTACCCCTTTGTCGTTTAGCCGTCACATCCCGAACAACATTCAACATAGTTAAAACCAGGTCTTTAACCGAGGTACTAGCACTTGAGGTTGATTGGGTAGGCATGGTTATGTTTATATTAGGCCCATATCTATTTAAATAAAAATTATAAATTGTTTTCAAACTTGCATTAAAATTTACTTTTGTCTCGTTTGAAAAATTAGGGTTTTCGTCATGCATATCCAAATTGTCATTTATCTCGTCTATCAAACATTCAACCCCCGCAACATTTAAAAACGGATTTAAAGCGGCGGCACAAGTAAAAACGGGTGGTAACTCCTTAAAATATTTTTTAAACTTTTCTTTCATTGGTTCTATCATTTGATTAAACATATGATATTTATTTTGAAAATTTTTAAAATTCAAAGCCATGCAATATAATTCTTGAAGCACCAAATAACTAGTGGGATAATAAACTCCCGATAATTTTGTTGTTGAGTTTTTAAACACCTTAAGAAACTCGGATAGACGTTGAACATTCTTCCAACCCGTATCCAGAAATGGGTCGGCTTCACTATTATCCGAAAAACTATTATAAAAAGCTTTCAAAGTGTCCTTTTGTTTTAAAGCACAATAAAACATGTGACAAGTCGAATTCCACCGAGTAGGGACATCCCAATTAGGACCTAAAAATATAGATTTCGTATCCTTACAAAGTTGTTTATAATCTTGATATCTTTTTCTATTTTTTTAAAAACTTCATGTAACATAAATCGAAAAACTTTAATAATGTTATCAACAAATTCCACGGATAGCCCGTCTTGCACTACTAAATTAATAATATGTGCAGCACAACGAGTATGGAAAAAATCACCGTTTGCAATCGGAAGATATTTTAATTTTAATTTTTCAACCGCGGTTGTGTTGTTGGAGGCGTTATCAAATGCAATTGAAATAAGTTTATTTTATAACTTAAAAATACTTATTACATTATCTAAAAAGTAAAACAAAAATTCTCCGGTGTGTAGATACGGAAAAAGATCAAATGCAATCATATGTTTCATCATTTGCCATGAATTGGGATCTACCCAATGAGCGGTGACGCAAAGGTACGATTTGGATAAACCGTGTGGAGCCGACAAAACGTCACTAGTTAAGTTTACACCGGTATTTAAATTTTCAAATAATACAATTAAATCATTTTTTGCTTGTTTCCATAATTTTAAACAATAACGTCTAAGTGTAGTACGACTTACGTGGGTGTAACGAGGTTGAAGCGTCTCTCGAATTAAGTTGGTCAACCGAGGATTGTCGAAGTGACTAAAAGGCAAAGCTTCTTGAATCACGAACTTCGCCATTCGATCTCGAACCGTATTAACATCGTAATTAAAGATTCCACCGTCTCCACCCAATTGTGTTTGTTGCGAATCCGGATTACTTTTCAACGACTTACAAAACTTCTTGCTAATGTGTTTGCTTAAAGTCGTGTTAGAATCTTTAGCAAGCAAATCTCCACAAAACTTGCAACGAGCCTTTACAGACCCGTCACTCAACTCAACCATATCCCAATTGCACCAAACATCCATGTTACGATTGTGTGCAAGAACACGAACGACGGTTGGAGCGTTGGACGAACCTTGACCAATGGAAGATTGTGAGTGAGCCGTATTAAGATTGAAGAGAGTGAAAGTGTAAAACGAGAGAGTGAAAGTGTAAAACGAGAGTAAATAAGAGTATTTTTTGCGTATGTTTTTGCTTATGTTTTTGTGTTTGGGACTTGGGTACTCAACCATATCAACCCACACCTATTTATAGGGCAAAAATGGCCAAAAAAACGGTCACAAATTGAAGGTAACGGCTATATAGCCGTTAAAACGGCTAGTTTTTTGGAAAAAAAAGGTAAAAACGGGGTTGGACCCTGGTACAATTGGGTCGGGTCAGGTCGGGGTTCGGGTCGGGTTCTTAAAAAATCTGTAAAACTAAACCCGGGTCCAAACCGGGTACACCCTCTACCGGGTCGTACCCGTACCCTGGTCCGGGTCGGGTCCACCAGGTCGGGTCCTTACCCGGGTTTTATGCCCATCTCTAGGGGTGAACAACGGTTAGAAAGAAACCCGGGTCAGTTAAAACCGAACAGGTTAAGTCAACGTCTAAATTTTTTTTCGAATGGCTGGTTAGTGGTTAGAAGTTAGTAATACTAAGTTAGTAATAATTCACCAATGCCAAGATTAGTCAACGCCTAATTAGAACTGCTTTCTTCAATAACTGGCTCGGGTTGTAAGCGGTTCGTGGTCGTCAAAAACTCTATTTGACGGAAATGATTAGGTTATTAACCGTTACTGTTAATCGAAGTAACCGGTCCAATAATTGTGATGCATGAGCATTTATAAGTTTGAATTTGAATATTTATTTAAATTATTATTTTTAGTTAGTTTAGTTTATCCTTGTTCTTAGATTGTTAGGAGTTATTATAAAGATTAGGTTTGGTAAATTTTATTATTAGTTTTTGATGGAATTTGTTTATAAGAACTCTATTCTTTCAACTCGTTAGTTTCTTTTAAGACTTTCGATTATCAATTGCTTATTGAGCCAATTGATTGCTTCTGTTTTCGCATCAAATTGTTTTTTTTAAATGATATTTTTGAATTAAAAACTATCTAAATACTAAATATGTAAAGTAGTCTTAAAGAAGGTTTTTTTTTTTTTAATTTGAAATTTAGTAAAGAAGGTTTTTTTTTCAATTTTGAAATTTTAGAAGTTACAAAACTTGGTTTTGTTACAAAATAAAAGAAAATTGCGAACTACATTTTGACATGTTATTGGAGTGCGTCTTAAAAATGAGTCATCCTCTCAACAACCATCTCGACATTAAAATTCCAAATGCCTCCTCCATTCACACTATCCAACAACAAGCTTTTTTGAATAATAAATCGTCTCATCCTCTAACAACCATCTCAACATTAAAATTTCAAATACTTCCTATGTTGACATTTGTGTTTGATCATAAGCCGAATTGATTTTCACCACCCTACAACGTTTTCACAAAATGACTTCTCAAAATGGAGCCCGACTTTAAGAAACGTATGATAACTCATAATTCACATAAATCGAATTTTGACAACCTCTAAGTGCATAAACTTTGCTACTTAAACCTAATAATTCTTCAAAGTGCATGCGAAAATTTGTAGAAATAAACTTAATTCTTTAAAATGTTTACAAAATTTGTAGAAATAAACTTGAGGAGCTAATAACATATATTTTTTTTCATTCTAAAACTCTACGACTTCTAAGATAAAAGAATTTGACCATTTTAGAAACTTGCTATTTATAGAAATTTGCTACTTTAGATTATTTAAAAGTTATTGTTTGTAAACTCACTTGAGTTTTGAACTTTTGATTGTGTCAAAGAAATGGGTTTTATCGAACATATGTTTTCATAAAAAGTTGTGTGCAACAAAAATAAACAAATATAGTCTTTTAGTGGCATAGTGTACATTAAAGTAATGCTATTAGCTATAAAACTAATGTATTATCTATCACTGGTTTAGAAAACATGTATATCATACGGGTTGAATAATAATATTAAATTAGTTGTTATTAATTAATATTTAAAAATTATAAAAAAAATCCGAGATAAGATATTATTGATATTATATATAATTAACTACATTAAGTAATAACAACAATAATAACATTTTCGTAAAATTTCATCTATTAAAAAATTGTTGTTTAAACATTCTATTTTTTTCTAAAAAAGTTATTTTTAGACAGCGTTCTTTTTAAAAACTTATTTATATTAAAAAAACTTCATACGTTTTTAATTAAAAAACATGATTTTTATTTTATAAAATTTTATTTAATAATCTGGAAAGGAAATAAAACATATTTAGCATTTATTATTATCATTAAAGAGTTGACTTCCTATAATAATAACATGTGTCATAATGGTTCTGAGAGGATGACATGTGACAAAATAATTATAACAGGATTATATGTGGCAAAAACTATTTTGATCAATTAGTATAAAAGATTTGTTACGACTATAATACATCAAATAGCGACCTACTTATAACAACTACGAGTCACATTTATTAAAAGTAAGATGACAATTTTAATTTGGCGAGGATCTTAGTCTTTGGTTACAAACAAATAATGAAAGAAATATAATTATACTTTCATAAAATATGATAAACAAGTAATCTATAACACAGATTAATGAATCGATGGCATAAATCTAACTTTACAAGCTTAACTAAAGAGAAACATTCTTTTGATTTTGAAGTAGACAATTTGTGCTATCCCCACCACGGTTGCAACACAAGATAATTCTTTTCTTATGGTTTGGAAACATCTTATTTTAACTTCATTAACTTTAATGCATCAAACATATAGAATGAATCACATTGACTTAGATTCGCGATATTAGTAGACGATTTGATGCTTATCTCACTAAAGCGATCGTCAAACTCTTGAATGTTGATACAGGAAATTGCGTTAATTAAATTGATCGGTACTATTTATCATATGGTTTCCCAAAGCAATTGACATAATTTATATAAACTTCTTGGGGTTTAAGTGAATAAAACATTAACAAAAGAAAAACTACCAAGAACATAGATTTTACAAATCTTTTTGAAAAACACAGATATGTTTTGACAAGTGGTCACAGTCTTCATGAAATCCATGAGAGTGGAGGTGTCATCTTTCATCTCGATCCCTCCCATCTATTATTATCTTTTATTCACATCCGTTTCAGATCCACTTTTTCTATATCTTCCAATTCTATTTCTAAACTATCTTTTAATCATGAAAAATTAACGGTGTTAAAGGAATCATAGAGGCGAGTCGGATGCCAAAGTCAGGTATTGACATAGAATAAGTTGTAAACGTTTCTATTTACAAGGCTCATCATTTTTACTGAAAGATAGTGACTGATCAGTGAACTCTTCATGAGATTCATAGATGTATCACTTATAGCTTTTTGTTCGTAGACAAAGCGGATTCGGAATTGTCTTTCATATTGATAATTATGGACAACATCATGCAGGTCTACTAGTGAGGTTGTTTGGTCAACTGTGTTGTCTCAACCACTCATATTCATGCACACATCAATGGGATTAAGGTAGAGAAGATCATGTTACCTTAACAGTTAACAAAACACATGTGTAATCATGTGACAAGCATTATAGATGATTTCATGTGGTGTCCATACCATGGCATGATTATTTAGCAATTAGGATTACTCAACAAGCTTAAGCTTAGAGATCAATCAAGATAACTTACAATTGCATCTGAATGCTTACACTGAAGCATGTTGCTCTAATAAAAGCACCATTGGTGCTTTTGTGTAAGGTTGTCACTCTTACCTGCTTGGTTAAGCTCAAACCTATGCACATCGTTATTAAATTACATTTCCATAATGTCTCTTTTAATAGTATGGAGAAGAGGCATCATGGAATGTCCAATAACAATAATATTTGAGAACATTTTAACCTATCGTTTTTTATAATATTATATTGCTGGGAATGAGTTTATTTTTCATATTTTAAAACATTGAATATTATAGATATCATGGCTTATTACAAACATATAAAAGTCAATAGGTGGCATATAACTATGTTTAGTTTATGGCCCCAACGGTGGCAACAATGATAAGGTCTTCACTCGTGGGTTAGGTTTCTAATTTCTTTAAGCTTTGATGTCATTTTATATTTAATTTGGTGCATGTAGACAAGTGTGATTAAATCCTAAATACTGTGCCAAGTTTAGTTATTTTATTTTATCAATTTTACTTTATATTTTTTTTCTTTATAAATATCACATATAAACAATTTATGCATTTAAAAAAAAATTAATATAATTTAGTATATTAATAAATATGTCACTTCCTTCTATGTGAAAGCTGATTACCGGGTGAGTCACTATTCATTGCATTTGTTACTACTCATCACATCTGTATTTTTATAGTACATATAACTTATCATACTAATAGAAAACTAAAAATGTTTTTAGCATTGATCTAGCTCTATTGAGTGAATTTTATCTTGATCAATTTATTAAAGTCGTAACTAACAACATAAGGTTTTATAATATTCTCTTAATATTATCATTAAAACCTTTAAATTCATGCTTTTCTCAAAAAAGTTACATAGGCTCTACATTTGTTCTTTGTTAATGCTTTCATTGTATTAAGAGTGTTAAATATTTTAGCGTAATTAGAGATTGCGTGTGTCATTCAAACAAAGTGCACGCTTGTTTGAATGTCATCGGGACTAACGGGGGTTCGGGGGCAGCGCCCCCGAGAGAAGCGGGATCCAAGGGGCGGCAGCCTCTGGCGGGGTCTAAGGGGCAGAACCCCTGACTGGGGTCGAGCTGCCAGGTCAGCTTGGAAATTTTTTATTTTGAACAAAAGTCCTTCATAAAAAATGCATTAAACTTTAGGGACTAAAGGTGTAGTTTGTTCAAAACAACATAGTAGTTATCATGGAAAACTTCAATCTCATTTATGTTGGGATTGATAGTCCAGAAGAAATTAATAAGAGAGAAACTCGAATTACACACAACATCCAAAAATTCATACAAATTCTTGAATCAATTCTGATTTTATCCGGTCAAATCATTGGTATACACTCCAATTATTTGATCTGAAAGTGAAATCACACGACTTCAGAATCATCCGGTCATTGCTCTGTTAAGAAATCCCCAACAAAGATCAAATAATTTCAGTGAAGATGGCGAGCGATGGTGAATCTGCGAAGAACATGATGTCGTCCAAATTCGAAAAGTTGGACAAATTTCAGGGTCATGATTTCCGAAGATGGCAGAAGAAGATGCACTTTCTACTCACAACTTTCAAAGTGGTGTACGTTGTGAGTACCCCCATGCCTGAGGAATTGGAAAACGAGACACTGGAACAAACTAGGAAGCGCTCTAAGTGGGTCAAAGATGATTACATATGTCGTGGACACATTCTGAATGGTATGTGTGATTTCCTCTTTGATATTTATCAAAATATTGAATCTGCAAAAGAATTATGGGAATTACTGGAAGCCAAATACATGGCAGAGGATTCATCTAGTAAGAAATTCCTTGTAAGTGATTTTATGAATTATAGAATGGTTGATGGTAGGCCTGTTATGGAACAATACAATGAATGTCTTCGAATTCTTGGTCTATTTCAACAACACGGTTTAAAATTGGATGAAGCAATTTCTGTTTCAAGTATAATTGACAAACTTACTCCTTCTTGGAAAGATTATAAACATAATATGAAACATAAGAAAGAGGAAGTGAGTCAGGTTGAACTTGATAGCAGTATTCGAACTGAAGAGTCCTTATGGGCTCAAGAATTGGTTTGGGTGAAAGATAAAGATGAGTCATCAACTGTTAATATAGTGGAAGAAAGCGGTCCTGTTTTCAAAAACTCTAACAAGGGAAACAATAAAAGAAAATTCCAAGGTGGTAACAACAAGAACAAAAGGCCTGTGAAACATGCAAAACATGCCAAGAATGAAGGTTGCTGGAAATATGGTAAACCGGGACACTTCAAGAGAGATTGTCGTGTTGGTAAAGGGAAAACCGAGACTGATTCTAATGGATCCAATAAGGATCCTAAGCAGCAAGGTCAGAACTTAGTTTTCAATAATAATTCGGATTTGAATTATGTTTCACTAATTTCTGAAGCATGTTATGTGCAGGATGATTGTCTTGCTTGGTGGTTTGACTAGGGAGCAACAAGCCATGTGTGTAAGGATCGAAGATGGTTCAAAGATCTTACACTAATTGAAGATGGATCTGTCTTAAAGATGGGCAATGTTGCAACCGAACCAATCCATGGAGTAGGAAAAGTAGAACTAGTATTTACTTTTGGGAAAACTTTATGTTTAAGTAATGTTCTGTTTATACCCGGCATCCGAAAAAACTTGTTATCCGGTATATTATTAAATAAGTGAAGATATAAACAAGTGTTGGAATGTGACAAGTATATCTTGTCAAGACATGGTTCTTTTGTCGGATTTGGTTATTTGTGTAATGATATGATTATGTTAAATTTGGATGTGCCTTTTAGTGATGATTCTGTTTGCATGGTTGATTCTACTTCTAATGTAAATTTGTCTAAATTTAAATTATGGCATGCTAGATTAGGACATGTTCACAATAAAAGGATGAAAGAAATGTCTAAAATGAGCATGATTCCTGCGTTTGAGTTGAAAAATGATAGATGTAAGACTTGTATGTTAACTAAGATCACTAGAAAACCATTTAAAAATGCAAAACGTGAATCTAAAGTTTTAGATCTTATTCATAGCGATCTGTGTGATTTTCATGCTACACCATCTTTAGGTAATAAAAAATATGTAGTTACCTTTATAGATGACGCATCAAGATATTGCTATGTTTATTTGTTACATGCAAAGAATGAGGCTCTTGATAAATTTCAAATTTATAAACAAGAGGTAGAGCTTCATCAAAAAGATTTGGTTAAAACTCTTCGTACTGATTGTGGAGGGGAATATTATGATCCAGTGTATTTTCAATCTACTAGAATAATACACCAGACAACTGCTCCATATACACCACAACAAAATGGTGTGGCTGAAAGAAAGAATAGAACATTGAAAGAAATAGTAAATTCAATGATGTCCTATTCTGGTTTAAGTGAAGGATTTTGGGGTGAGGCTATGTTAACAGCCTGTTTCTTGTTAAACCGAATTCCCGGTAAGAATAACAAGAAAACTCCATATGAATTTTGGCACAAGAAAATACCAAACTTGAGTTATCTCAAAGTTTGGGGATATAGGGCTGTGGTGAGGCTCACTGAACCTAAAAGGAAAACTTTAGGTGAAAGAGGTATAGATTGCATATTTATTGGATATGCTGAAAATTCTTATGCATATAGATTCTATGTATTAGAATCCAATGAGTATGTTTTAGTGAATTCGGTAATAGAGTCACGAGATGCAATATTTGATGAAGAAAGATTCACATCTATACCTAGGCCAAAGAATATGAATCCTAGTATGAAGTTTTCGGTTAATAATAAAGATGTTCCTACGACTAGCACTGAACCAAGAAAAGGTACGAGAGTTAAAAAGGCCAAATCTTTTGGTGATGATTTTCAACTTTACTTAGTTGAGGGATCTAGGGATGAAATTAATTTTCAATATCAATATTGTTTCAATGTTGATGAGGATCCAAGGACATACAGTGAAACAATGGTTTCAAGGGATGTTGTTTTCTAGAAAGAAGCCATCCAAGATGAAATAGATTCTATCTTGCAAAACCACACATGGAAATTAGCTGATTTACCTCCTAGATGTAAACCATTAGGAAGTAAATGGATCTTCAAGAGGAAGATGAAGGTGGATGGTACTATTGATAAGTACAAAGCCAGATTGGTAATCCAAGGTTTTAGGCAAAAGGAGGGTATTGACTTCTTTGATACATATGCTCCTGTTGCTAGGATATCCACTATTAGATTGTTGTTAGCACTTGCTGCTATACACAATCTTGTAATTCACCAAATGGATGTGAAAACTGCGTTCTTAAATGGTGAATTAGATGAAGAGATTTACATGAAACAACCTGAAGGGTTTGTGATGCCTGGACATGAAAACAAGGTGTGTAAATTAATTAAATCTCTTTATGGACTGAAACAAGCACCTAAACAGTGGCATCAAAAGTTTGATGAGGTTGTACTCTCAAGTGGTTTTGTCTTAAACCAAGCTAACAAATGTGTTTACAGTAAGTTTGATGATTCTGGAAATGGAGTCATGATATGTTTGTATGTAGATGACATGTTGATTTTTGGCACTAACCAAGATCAAGTTGATAGAACAAAAGCATTCTTGTCATCTAAGTTTGCCATGAAAGACATGGGGGAGGCTGAGGTGATCTTAGGTATTAATATCATATGTGAGAACATAGGCATTTCAATTTCTTAATCATATTATATTGAGAAGATCTTGAATAAATTCAATTTCAAGGATTGTTCTCCAGTGGGTACTCCCATTGATCCAAGCATTAAGCTATCACTTAATAAAGGTGATGTTATATCTCAACTCGAGTATTCGAGAAGAATTGGATCACTTATGTATGCCATGATTAGTACTAGGCCAGATATAGCTTATGCTGTTGGTAAGCTTAGTAGATTTACAAGTAATCCTAGTACACAACATTGACAAGCTTTGGGTCGAGTATTCAAGTACTTGAAAGGGACCATTGATTATAAAATGACTTACATTGGATTTCCTTCAGTGATTGAGGGTTATTCTGATGCAAGTTGGATAACCAATATGGAAGATCATTCTTTCACAAGTGGTTGGGTGTTTCTTCTTGGGGGAGGTGCAATTTCCTGGGCATCGAAGAAACAGACTTGCATAACTAACTCAACTATGGAGTCTGAGTTTGTTGCTTTAGCAGCGGCTGGTAATGAAGCTGAATGGCTAAGAAATCTACTTTATGAGATTCCATTATGGCCAAAACCAATGGCTTCCATATCTATCAGGTGTGATAGTGAAGCTACATTGGCTAAGGCTTATAGTCAAGTGTACAATGGCAAGTCAAGACACTTAGGTGTGAGACACAACATAGTTCGTGAGCTCATTATGCATGGTGTCATATCTGTTGAGTATGTTAGAACTCAGCATAACTTAGCTGATCATTTAACCAAAGGGTAGAGATCTCGTGAAAGGATCAGCTGTGGGATTGGGGTTAAAGTCCATCTAAAACTCTCATGTTAAGATACCCAATTCCCACCTAATATGACGTTAGGTGCAGAATTTAATGTGGAAGGCTTTACATCTAGAGTTTGGAACACAACATTAAATTATCCCAAAGGTATGTGTTCAGATCTACAAATTAAGGAAGGTTGAAGTATATCTTCTTAATAGTTCTTTTGGAAAATTGCATTTGCAGGTGCAATAATAAAAGATCTACCTATATGAGCATGAAGTTTAGCTGCTTTAAGAAGTTAGAACTTGGCTTTGATATGCTTATGAAGGATAGGGACATAAGCTAGTAAAAGAATATGTCAAGTAAGATTTATGTATGTAAACTGATGTGTATATTATCTTCATGTATTCATTATTGATATTAAGGGTTCAATCCTAAGTGACACCCTGATATTGGAATATTTGGAATGTGTAATATACTAATGTGAAATTCAATCGTCACGATATTTCATTTATGCATTAGTTTGTTTGGTTGCTGTAAATTAGTTAGTTAATCAAATATTACACTAAAATGGGGGAGGTTTGTTAAATATTTTAGTGTAATTAGAGATTGCGTGTTCTTTGTTAATGCTTTAATTGTATTAAGAGTGTTAAATATTTTAGTGTAATTAGAGATTGTGTATGTCATTCAAACAAAAGTGCACGCTTGTTTGAATGTCATCGGGACTAACGGGGGTTCGGGGGCAGCGCCCCCGAGAGAAGCGGGGTCCAAGGGGCGGCAGCCCCTGGCGGGGTCTAAGGGGCAGAG
The DNA here is from genome assembly GCA_025506505.1 of Flaveria sonorensis. Taxonomy (NCBI): domain Eukaryota; kingdom Viridiplantae; phylum Streptophyta; class Magnoliopsida; order Asterales; family Asteraceae; genus Flaveria; species Flaveria sonorensis. The sequence goes on from CM046426.1 coordinate 3,323,930, forward strand.
CCCCTGGCTGGGGTCGAGCTGCCGGGTCAGCTTGGAAATTTTTTATTTTGAACAAAAGTCCTTCATAGAAAATGCATTAAACTTGAGGGACTAAAGGTGTAGTTTGTTCAAAACCGCGTAGCAGTTATCATGGAAAACTTCAATCTCGTTTATGTTGGGATTGATAGTCCAGAAGAAATTGATAAGGGAGAAACTCGAATTACACACAGCATCTAAAAATTCATACGAATTCTTGAATCAATTCTGATTTTATCCGGTCAAATCATTGGTATACACTCTAATTATTTGATCTAAAAGTGAAATTACACGATTTTAAAATCATCTGGTCATTGCTCTGTTAAGAAATCCCCAACAAAGAGTGCCATCAAGTATAACTAAAAAGACATAGCTTCCTCAACTTTAATAACATTTTTAATTATTATGCTAAAAACGTCGATTAGTTCGCAGTTTGCATCCAAAATAATTATCATGATTTTTAATTTTTTTTATTCGTCAAATACATTTGTATTATTGGGTCAGATTTTATATTCATATTATGACCCAAAAAATTTTCATTTTTTTCCACAAAATACTAGATATTTCTTGCCAAGAATTTTCATGATAATTCTTATTAACATATTTTCCTAATTTTCCATATCTTTGTTTATTTGATATATGAGTATGTTGTTGATTGGTTTACAATATTATGATTTTAACCGTTATCTCATATTGAAAATGTACTCATTAATTACTTGTTTGATGTTTCTTTGGTTTAACACTAATATTTCTCTAGTTATTACTATATCGTTTATTTCTTTTATAGATTAACATCAAATAATTATACGACTACTTAATTTTAAAAGTCGGTGGACCTTTTTTCATTGTTTATTTCCTTCAAAATTCATGTTATATTTTAGGTTTCATCTTTATTAGCATAAAGTATTATAGTTGGAGTGGTCATGGCTTGTGAATTTGAATTTACACTCCTTGGTTCGATCCAAGGACTTTCAACTCTTTTGTTTTTTGTTTCTTTACCCTTGATATTCCTTTTCAATCTTTCCAATCATTTTTATTTTTATTGAGCAATTGTTGTTTCAATGTTAGATTTTATATACCCCGCAACGTACTAGAAATGGTACTATTTTCTACCTATATCAAATTGTCAATAACTCACACATTTCTTTTACGTACTTAACCACATTAATATCATCGTGGTAACACGTATAGGCTCAGTTAAAATATAAAATGTTTTTGTGCTTAACTTAATATATACTTTAAGACTCTACTTTGCAACACACGATTACCTTTTGACATAAGTTTTGTATGAAAACGCGTTGAGTCAAATCTAATATGTTTTCATTTACTCTAAATTTAGACGTAATCTAATATGTTTTCATTTACTCTAAGTTTGACTACGTTTTCTATCTTTCCAATCATTTTTATTTTTATTGAGCAATTGTTGTTTCAATGTTAGATTTTATATACCCCGCAACGTACTAGAAATGGTACTATTTTCTACCTATATCAAATTGTCAATAACTCACACATTTCTTTTACGTACTTAACCACATTAATATCACCGTGATAACACGTATAGGCTCAGTTAAAATATAAAATGTTTTTGTGCTTAACTTAATATACGCTTTAAGACTCTACTTTTCAACACACGTCTACGTTTTGACATAAGTTTTGTATGAAAGCGCGTTGAGTCAAATCTAATATGTTTTCATGTACTCTAAGTTTAGACGTAATTTTAGTTCGGATATGAGTCGTAATGAATGGAGGTCTATGTTTTGACGTAAATTTTGCTTGGAAAATAGTCAGGTCAAATATAACACGTTTTTATTCAACAGTTAAATTCGAGTCGCTAACTCTACGTATTGACGTAAATTTAATTCATAAAAGACTCGAGTCGACTGTAGTCGATACTTTATCATATCGCGTACGATGTTACGTATGATGCCGTAACAACGTGCGGCTTGTAAAATATCTAGTTAATAACAAAAAAAGACTATATCTAAAATCATTTTTTTTCATTTACTCTGCATTCAAAGAGAAGAAATAAAATTCTTTAACTTATCGTTTATGGAAATCAAAACCATAAATGTTGATTGGACATTTTCTATGAGTAAATATCTTAAATTACTTTTAATATATACCGATTGACTTGCATCACTGATAATCTCATGATTTGTACTAGAAATAATTACGTGTTTGAATATATTGAGACATTTTCATAACTTTGTAAGAAGATTCAATTAATTTATCAACTATATCTCTATTATCGAAATTTAAAGAAATAACTAAAAACACCTTTGCATTTGATTCGATCTCCCTAAATTTTATCATCAAATTATAGAAAAAATTATAATAGTAACTCATCAAATTTAAAGAGTTACCATTCATCCTCCACTATATTCTTGTAAGTTTATAAAAAATAATAATAATAATAAAATAAATATTTGTGAGTAAAATAAAGATAGATAAAGTAAGATGTAGAAGGTTAGATATAAACTTAATGTATAATGATTTTTAGTTTAATTAAATATAAGAATAATGATGATGAATGCACAGTTATCTTATTTTTCCATCTATGTGAATTTTTCTCGTCAATACATGTAACTCTTTAAGATAGTTTGATATATTTAAACAAAAGCCAAATATATCAGGTTAGGATTATTTAAAAACTCGCAAATATTTTTAGAATCGCAAAAGCTCATATCAACACATAACATTTTTTATGTTTTACTCAAAAGATATTAAAATATGATGTTAAATTGTCTCTTAAAAAATTTGAAAAGAAAATAATGACATAATTCTAATATACACGTGTGTAAGATTTATGTAGGTTATAATTACTACACATGTGTAGCTAAACAAGTAAAAACTTTAAAAACATATGAAAATGTTACTTTGATAGTTTTTTATGTTATTTAATGGTTTTTTATCGTATATAAACATACATAAAAGTGTGTTAAGAACTTAAAATTTATAAAGTGAATTATTAATATTAGTTCTCGTAATTCTTAATATGTATATAAGTTTTCATGATCAAACAATTCTAACCCTATGTTATTGCCATTTATAATTTTAATAGGTTTTAATAATGATTACTTTACACTTATTATACTACTACTTAATTTAAAGGTCGATGGATTTTTTTTCAACTTTTTTCTTTCTAAAACTCATGTTATAATTTATATTTAAAAGTTATAAAAACATAATGCATTGTAGTTGGAGTAGTTAAAGCTTATAAACTTGAATCCATCTTCCCCCGGTTCGAGTCTTATGACTTGCAAATTTTTGTTTTTTTATATATATTTCTTTTTCCACTTTTTGCAACCACTTTTATTTTTATTGAGCTATTGTAGTTTCGATGTTAGATTTTATTTACGCCGCAAACGTACTAGACATAGTACTCTTTTTATGTCTATATCAAATCGTCACTGATTCACACATTTCTTTTAAAATCTTAACCACGTCAATGTCACCGTAGTAACGTGTATAGGCTCAGGTAAAATATAAAACATTTTAGTGCTTAACTTTATATACGTTTTAAGAATGTCTACGTTTCAACATACTTCTACGCTTTGACGTAAGTTTTGTATGAAAAGGCGTCGAGTCAATGTAATCAATGCGTATTCATTTACTCTAAGTTTCAACATACTTTTAGTTCGGAAACGAGTCGTAACAAATGGAGGTCAATGTTTCGACACAAATTTGTTTGGAAAAGAGTTGCGTCAACTATAATACGTTTTCATTCAACGATATAAATTCAAGTCACTAATTCTACGTATTGACGTAAATTTAGTTGGGAAACGACTCAGTTTGGTTGTAGTCCATACTTTATCACGTCGCGTATGATACCGCAGCAACGTACGACGGGTAAAATATCTAGTCATTAATATAAATAGCAATGTGGGTATGAAGAATAATTTTTACATGTAATTTGTTTTTTTCTCATGTGAATCTTAAAATATAAGGTTTTCTTAAATTCTGAATATAGCGCTAGGACGTGTTTAATTTTATCTATATTTCTATATAAATTTTAATCAAAACTAAGTTTCATCAATAATAATATATATTTTACCCTTTTCTTAATTTCTAATATATTTTTACGAAATCTACTTTCGATATAAATTTTATCAAACGCGAGACGGATCAAATATATTTTTAACAATTTTGAATTACTTTTGTATTCCTTAACACTTAATTTTTATGTTTTTTTGAGACACGTTAGATATGATATCCTTTTTATATATCCTGTTTTTAAAATTTACTTAATGTTTCTTAACAATCATGTTTAAGTTCTTACATAACTTTTAAATTTAGTTTGGGGTTCCTTGTTATTTTTATTTTCAAATTCAATTCCCTTCACAATATGTGAGGAATCCCACTGGTTCACTTAAACTTTTAAGTCCTCTTATAGGAAACTAGCCAATAGATGAATAGATTAATTTAATTTCCATAACCACTTCTATAAACTCATTATACGTTAAGAAAATATTTTTAATGAAAATTGATCAATGTCACGATAACATATTCTATGTTACGATATGTAATAACCCCACCACTAGATTCTTACTTTCAAATACGTGACCATCTAGTTCTCTTTTCACCTGTGTATGCGATGATCCCTTTCACCCTTCACACTGGTTTGATCGTGATGATCACTTACAAATATATACGAGTATTGTTTTATAATAGAGTTTACAATGATAGCTTGGGTGCTCATCTTTTCTTCATCTTTTAACATCCATCTTCCTTTGATCTTGTAAATTATGATACACACGAATGGAAGATGACTTGAGAGTATCAAAATTAGTTTTTTGTATTTTCAAAAAGTTTAATGAAGATGTGGTAAATGTCTCGAGTCTATATGGAAATAAATCTAAAAAAGTCAAAAAAAAAAAATAACTAGACAAGTAGACCCTTGATCGTAGGTGGTAACGCCTACTTGCTTCTATGCGATCGATTGTCAACCACAAAAAACTATGAACGTGCAAGTACCATTCTTGAGAAAGGATTTTATGTAGCCGATATGATATTTATTGATCATATTAACTTCCATCACTTGGGTTTAATTGCAAACATGCATATAATTTTGACAAGATATTGCAATTCAAAATTAACCTTTTACCGCCCACACGTATTAGTCATCAAATTTACAATCAAATAAAGCACACCTTTTAGGCTTGCTACAGTCTAAACAATCACATTATCGTATCCCAACTCAATAGATTACTATTACCCTATTGTTGATTTGTTAGATCATAATGCTTTTAGTTCACATCTAATATAAAGGAGATGTTCACATCTCCACTTAATCATATGACTTCGTACATCAAACCACATCAGACTTTGTTTCTCTACATAGGTGAAGCCATGTGAAAAACCCTGTCAAGTCCTACTTTGTTTACGCACAAGAGATCTTCAAATGTTATTCTCACTCAAGTTCTCAAAAGTCACGTAAGTTCACATATCCATCAACGTATTTATCATTTCGAAAACATTACATTTCCTAAAACCAACACTGTATGTTGAAGTTTTTAGTAAATTAAATCACATGTAAACAAAAGCTTGTTAACATGCAACATATGTGATACATTTACAATAAAACTGATAAAAGCTAACTACATAAAGAATGTACATAACTTGCAATCAAAATGCATATATGTACTTAACTAAAATCTCCGTTTCTTTTCCATCTTAAATCATGTTCATAACGAACAAAAATAACAAGACATCTCAGCTAATCAAATCAATAAGACACACAACCATTAAGGAGAAATCCTTTGCTTTAAAAAGGATTAATCCAACTAACCAAACAAAGAATGTAAATAACTTGCAATCAAAATGCATATATTACACAATCAATTACATTGATTCACATTGAACAAGGTGGAAAGTAAATCAATAAACCATCATGTAAATTTCAAAATTTCATTTGGGCACCCCAAAGTCAAATGATGAAACTACATAACACAAGCCCTCATGGGTTTGGGCTTTTGCTTCTCATTCTCTCATCTTTGATGCAATAATATTAATAAGTACTTGATTTCTCTCTGACCCTTGCTTACATTTGTCCCCTTTCATTGTTTCTCTCTCTAAAACCACAACGTTTGCAGCTTCTTGAAATCAATTTGCTATAAAGGCGATTGATTTCTTAATGGATGTCGTTAATTAGAGGTTTTGATCAAAAAACCTCATTAGGTTTGTGAAATTCGTCAAGTCTTGTTTGATGTTGTTGCAATTTTATTGTTGGGGATTCTGATGTGTGTTGTTCGATGTGAAATCTACTTAATTGTTATGATAACTCAGGTGCTCATATTTTCTTTACCTTTTTACATCCATCTTCCTTTGGTATTGTAAACTATGAATATACACGAGTGGAAGATGACTTAGAGAGTATTTAGTTTTTTGTATTTTCAAAAAGTTAAATGTAGGTGTGGGTAAATGTCATTAGTTTATATGGAAACAAATCGAAAAAGGCCAAAAATAACTAGACAAACAGACACTTGCTCGTATGTGGTGATGCCTACTTGCATGTATGCGATCAACTGTCAACCACCAAAAATATGGATGTGCAAGTACCATTCTCCAGAAAAGATTTTATGTAGCTAATATGATATTCATTAATAATATTAACTTTCATCAACTGGGTTTGATTGCAAACCTACATATAATTTTGATAAGATACTGCAATTTAGATTTAACCTTTTACCGCCCACACACATTGTCATCAACGTTTACAAATAAAGCACACCTTATATGTCTGTAGTAGTCTAAACAATCACGATATCATTTCCCACTCAACAAATTATTGTCACCATATTGTTGATTTGCTAGATCATATTGCTTTTAATTCACATCTAATATAAAATGAGGCGTTCATATCACCACTTAATCATATCTGACTCCGTACATTGACACAACATCCGACATTGTTCCTCTATATGAATGAAACTATGTGAAAAACCTGTCAAGTCCCACTCTATTTATGCATATGACATATCTGAATATTAATATTACTCAAGTTCTCAAATTCACATACATCCACATTAATATCAATATCAAAACATCGTATTCCTAAAACCAACATTACACGCTTCAATTTTTAATAAATCAAATCACATGTAAATCAAAATCTGTTAATCAAACCTCCATCTTGTTTTCTATTCCATCTAAAATCACATCCATATCTAACCATGATAACACAAAATCTCAACTAAATCGCATAACATCTACAAAACATATAACCGTTAACAAGAAATCCCCATATCTAAAAGGATCAATCCAATAAACCAAACCAAGAATGTACATAACTTGCAATCAAAATGCATATATTACATAATCAATTACATTGATTCACATTGACACAAGGTGGAAAGTAAATCAATAAACCTTCATGTAATTTTCAAGATTTTCACTTGGGCACTCCAAAATCACATGATGAAACTACACAACACAAGCCCTTGTGGGTTTGGGCTTTTGCTTCTCATTCTCTCATCTTTGATGCAATAATAATATTAAGTACCTGAATTCTCTCCGACCCTTGCTCACATTTGTCCCCTTTCATTCTCGCTCTAGACCCTTCTCCCCCTCTTCGCACCGCTGTTTCTCTCTCTAAAACCACAACATTTGCAGCTTCTTGACATCAATTTGCCATAAAGGCGATTGATTTCTTAATGGGTGTCGTTAATTAGAGGTTTTGATCGAAAAACCTCATCAGGTTTGCGAAATTCGACGTTTTTTGTTTGATGGTATTGCAATTTCGATGTTGGGGATTCTGATGTGTGTTGTTTGATGTGAAATCTGCTTAATTGTATGCCCTATTGATTGTGCTTTTGTTGTTGTGTACTTTCGTTAGTTCGATTATAGGGTTCTTGAGGTTAGTGAAAGGGCATTCTTTTGTGGGTATACAATTTGGGATTTGAGATTGATTGATGTTCATAATCGGGTGCCTTTGTATGATGTGAGTTAGTGTTGCTGTTGAGGTTCAATTTTGGGTGTTTTTTTTGATCCATAGCTGATTGGTTGAGGGATTGTTGTTATGTTGAAGAAGATGATGTTTTGAGGTTGAAATGGTTGAATCTTTAGTGGTTCTGTGTGTTTTGCTGCAAGTTTAGAGCGTGTTTACGATTGGTTTCGTGAGATGAATCGTAGGCTTAGAAGAAAGTGTGTGAAAGGGACCCAAAAGTTGGATTTATCGGATCAAACAGAAACCGAGGATGCAGAGTATTTAAAGCTGAATGAGGATGGGTTTGTGGATTGGACTCGATTGCCTGATGATACTGTAATTCAGCTTTTTACTCATTTGAATTATCGCGATCGGGCTAATTTGTCATCAACTTGCAAAAGCTGGAGATCACTGGGATCTTCATCATGTTTATGGCAATCGTTGGATCTTCGTGCTCATAAATGTGATTGGGGTATAATGTCCTCATTAGCTTCTCGTTGTTCAAATCTCCAAAAACTTCGGTTTCGTGGGGCTGACAATGCTGATTCCCTAATAAATCTTCGAGCTAAAAATTTGAAAGACTTGAGTGGCGATTACTGTAGGAAACTAAATGATTCAACTCTTGCAGTAATTGTAGCCCGCCACAAGCTTCTTGAAAGCCTCCAACTTGGGCCAGATTTCTGTGAACGAATTACCAGTGACGCAATAGTTGCAATAGCTTTTTGCTGCCCTAAGCTTAAAAAGCTTCGACTTTCGGGAATCCGGGATGTCAATAAAGAGGCCATAAATGCTTTAGCTACTCATTGCCCGGATCTTTATGAAATCGGTTTTATCGATTGTCTAAAGATTGATGAGGTGGCACTAGGAAATGTTACGTCACTTCGTTTTCTATCCGTTGCGGGAACCACAAACGTGAAGTGGGATTTGGCTGGTGAAAATTGGAGCAAGCTTCCAAATTTGAGAGGTTTAGATGTTTCTAGAACTGATGTCGTTCCTAACGCCGTTATGAGGATATTTTCGTCATTAAAAAGGTTGGAAGTTTTGTGTGCGTTTAATTGCCCCTCTTTAGAGGAAGACACCACTGTTTATACCAAGATTAATTGTCATGGTAAAATGATACTTAGTTTCTTTAACGATACTTTTAGTAAACTGTCTCCTCTTTTTCCCGGCATAGAGAAAGAACGAACCATTTTCTCAGTTTGGAGAAACGGATTAAAGAAGAAAGATGGGCATTTGGATGAGTTTATGACTTGGCTTGAATGGATCATTTCACATTCACTTTTGCGTATAGCCGAGAGTAACCCTAACGGGCTTGATCAGTTTTGGCTCAATCAAGGTGCAGATCTTTTGCTCAGTTTGTTGCAGAGTTCTCAAGAAGATGTTCAAGAACGAGCCGCCACCGGGCTTGCAACTTTCGTGGTGGTTGATGATGAAAACACCAATGTTGATGTAGGACGGGCTGAAGCCGTCATGAAAGGCGGTGGTATTCAGCTTCTTTTAGGTCTTGCAAGATCTTGGAAAGAGGGACTTCAATCAGAAGCCACAAAGGTTGAACCTTTTGCACTTTCTTGATTCATTAATCACAAAATATAACAACACGTATGATAATTTAATAAAATAATTGTTTCTTGTAGGCGATTGCAAATCTTTCAGTAAATCCAGCTTTCGCAAAATCTGTGGCGGGAGGCGGTGGCATCACCATTCTTGCAAGTTTAGCAAAATCAATGAACAGAATGGTTGCTGAAGAGGCTGCAGGAGGGCTTTGGAATCTTTCTGTTGGGGAAGAGCATAAGGTTTTTTGTTTTATTATCTGTTCGTCATAATTTAAAGCTTTGATTTTATATTTCTCATTTTACTTATACGAATAAACTTGTTTCAGGGAGCTATTGCTGAAGCTGGTGGCATAAAAGCTTTAGTGGACTTAATCTTTAAATGGCCTAGAGGTGGTGATGGAGTATTGGTACGTGCCATGATTTTGTGTCACATGTTCAAGAGGAAAAAATATTAAGTGCAAGTAAAAATAATCTTGTTACCAAATTTAAGTATGGTAAGCAAGGTATTTGACTTTTGTAAAGGAAGGGACTTGTTTCTTAAAGTTTTCTTAATTTTTACATAAAAACGCAGGTTTTGACGTAACATGGGGAGCAAAACCAAAAATAATTAAGAAAAATGAAAAAATCATTAAACCTAAAAAGTAGAGGAATGTATACAGATATCTAATATGGTAAGCATTATATATGACTTTTGCCAAGGCAGGGACTTTATTGTTAAAGATTTCATGATTTTATAGTCAAAATGCAAGATTGCAAGTTTTGAGGATTGTTTTTGCAGTAAACTTTAAAATAATCAAGAAACACAATAAGAAGAACCTAGAAAGTAAAGTAATATGCACAACAATCTGCTATGGTAAGCACTATATATGACCTTCACACAAGGCAAGAACTTTTTTTTTTAAAGATTTCTTGATTTTCAGTCAAAATAAGTCCTGATGTATTATTTTTGAGTAAACAAAAAACAATTAAGGAAAACTAAATGGGTAGTTATCTAAACAGCAGAGTAATTTGTAAAACATTCGAGTATGTGATATTCACAAAGGCCTGGGATTTGTTTCTAAGTATTTCTTGATATTCAGGAACGAGCGGCAGGGGCACTTGCTAATTTGGCGGCCGATGATAAATGTAGCATGGAAGTTGCAAGCGTTGGTGGTATTAATGCTTTAGTAACTCTTGCTCGTAAATGCAAGCACGAGGGTGTGCAGGAACAAGTAAAATGATATTCTACCTTTAGTGATTTGAGGGATATTAGTGTACAATTTCAAAGAAAATATCAAGAAATGCATTTTCGTATTTGTGGTTATTATATAGGCGGCTCGTGCACTGGCTAATTTGGCAGCTCATGGAGATAGCAACACTAACAATGCTGCGGTTGGACAGGAGGCTGGAGCTCTTGATGCACTTGTTCAACTTATTCGTTCTCAGCATGATGGTGTCAGGTCATTTTTTTATATATTCCTTGAAAATCAGATTTTCCAAACACTCAAACATCTAATTATTGCAGTTGATAATCTGATTCTGGTTATTAAATATTAATCATGTATTGTTGTGTAAAAGTTTTCATCTGTTCTTCATCAGGCAAGAAGCAGCTGGTGCATTGTGGAATTTATCATTTGACGACAGAAACCGAGAGGGCATAGCATTAGCTGGCGGTGTTGAAGCCTTGGTATGACGTTTTACCTTTTGACTTTAGATACCTAGGTTTATTTTACACTCTGGTAGCATCGTATATTCGTATGAACATCTTGCATTTCGTTTATTTAGTCTTTCAGATGAATATGACAACCAGGAGTTTCTTGTTGATTTAAATAATCAAACTAGAGCATTAGGAGCTGTTTAATGAATAACACTATATGGCTCATGTCAACATGTTTTCATTTCCTTCAACACAACATAACTTGGTTCACAAGCAAAATAAATAGGAGCCAAGTATTCAAGGCCTCAAGAATTTAACACAAATTAAACAAATACAACAAATGCATAATCAAAGTGCACACATTGCTGTGTAGTTTTCTCGCACAGGGTAAATAAGCAGCTTACTAGCCGTATATAGTTGAGCCGTTGAGATTGGGCATCTTCTTCTTCTTAGCCACACCTCTTTTGCTATTTTTTTTCCATTCCAGTTCTACTACTATTAGTCTACTATCAGTATTATGGAGGCAAAAAGTGCTCCTTAGAGGGAGATCTAAAAGGGATAAATACAACTCCTTTTTACCTTTTATATTTTAAGTTCAGTTGTTTAACGAATATTAAAAATACAATATTTATGACATCAAATTTTGGTAAAAATTCTGGCTAACGATTATAGTAACCATCTTGGATAACATGTAGTTTTTTCTTTGATCTCTGTACACATTATTAAAATGAACTTATTATCTTTTTCTATGGAATGGTAAGTTGTAAATATATTGGGAGTATGCAAGAATTATTTCAATTCTATTCAAGTTATTTGGTAACTGGAAAATGTTATTATTAAGGCTAAAAACCTAACTAAACTTATAGTCTAATTTTCCTAAGGAGGTGTTGATTTGTATTTTAAATGGCCATTGAGAAAAACATATCCCAATCAAGCTCAAACACTGAATAAGTTTTCAACCCAACTTAGTTATAGTGGAAATATGCGACCAGGTAAAATTAAACCAACCTAACAAGAAGTTCATCCTGGAGCAATGCGCAGGCAAATTAAGCCTTGTTATTGTTAATCTTGTAACCCGAGAATTATGTGCATTAATTGTTTTTTTTTTCATTTTAGGTTGCCCTTGCACAATCATGTTCAAACGCCTCTCCAAGTCTTCAAGAGAGAGCAGCTGGTGCTCTTTGGGGACTATCAGTTTCAGAAGCCAATAGGTACATACAAAGATTATCCCTTTCTTCTTTTTTGAAAACCTCAAATATAACTTTTGACCAAACTATTATTTTGATAAACCGCAATTTCTTTTTCCGTTTGAAACCATATCGAAAATACCCTTTTTTCTCACACAAGTATCAAGATATGATTAGAAAAGTTGCAACTTTCTATGTTAATCTCTATAGTTGTGTATGTTTGGTTTCATATCTACTAGCATTGCAATTGGGCGCGAAGGGGGCGTTGCACCACTCATAACATTAGCACGGTCTCAGACTGAAGTGAGTGATTGTTTCTCTTTCAGTTTCTTTAATGTTTTTCATGTTTCATCTTTTTATTTCTAGGAAAGTAGAAAATTTGATGCTTCTTAAGATTCACATCATGTTCACCGTCAATGTGGGACTAGCTCACTTCACTTGGTAGAGACTCTTGCGTCTTAGATGGAAGGTCACGGGTTCAAACCTATGCATGGAGTAGATTAGTTTAAAGTAACCTAGGAGTATAGATTTGCCGTTCTAAAATAACACATCATGTTCGCCAAGTTTGTTACTCAACTCTTGAAAATCGGTATGGACATTATTGACCTTATGACTTTAAATTCTTCCGTTTATCCAAATATACCTCATAACTAGAGGGGTTTAGGATGTGCTTTATCGAACCAACTATCATAAAGTCCCTAGTGTTTGGATGAAGTGATTCTGACTAATTTTTATAATTGTCTAGATAATCTCCACACTAGCTGCAAACTAAGCTGATTATATCGCATAAAACTGAAGTTATTTAGCCCTCGTTTTTACCCTATTTGTAATATTTTTCACCCCCATGTTAATGTACATTTGATAAGGAGAAAAGATGGTTTTTGGATTCACAGAGTACAAATATCATACACATCCAGACAGGCAGACACCCCTAGTCTTTCTCATACACTTATAAAAGTATTACGGTATATACTAGCACACTTTACTCAAACTGATTTGTTTGATTTTAAAATGTCGGTATGATATCAGGATGTTCACGAGACTGCTGCTGGAGCCCTTTGGAATCTTGCATTCAACCCCGGAAATGCTCTGCGAATAGTGGAAGATGGGGGTGTTCCAGCCTTGATTCATCTTTGTTCCTCATCAATTTCAAAAATGGCCCGTTTCATGGCTGCTTTAGCTTTGGCATACATGTTTGACGGCAGGTAAATCTTCAAGTACATATCTTGAAGCAAGTTATATGTCTATTGTTGACTTTTGTAGTCGAAATTTTTATATCGTTTTATCATTTGTATCAGAATGGATGAATGTGCTCTGGTGGGGAGTTCATCAGAAGGTGTTTCAAAGAGTGTTGGCTTAGAAAGGGCAAGGAGAATGGCCTTGAAGCACATTGAAACTTTCGTGTTGACTTTTGCTGACCCGCAAGCGTTTTCTGCTGCCTCATTATCATCTGCTCCCGCACCATTGGCTCAAGTAACAGAATCTGCGCGTATTCTTGAAGCAGGCCATTTGCGATGCAGGTATGATTGGTGAAAATAACACACAATCACACACACACACGTGTGTTTTGTTAACAAACAGGAAGCTCGGATATGGCGTGAAATATCTAAAATACCCCTGGCTAATCTTTTTACATGTGTTTATGTCTTGTGTTTCCTTAACATTCTCAGTGGAGCTGAAATCGGACGATTTGTATCCATGTTGCGTAACCAGTCACCTGTGCTGAAAGCATGTGCAGCATTTGCTCTTCTTCAGGTCAAAACACACTCCATCTAGCCACTGTTTTCTTCCTTTTATAACAGAAACTATAGATTAAATTTGTACTGATTATAAACTGTACAGTTCACTGTTCCGGGTGGGCGGCACGCACCCCACCACGTGAACCTGTTGCAAGTGTCGGGTGCGCCACGTGTTCTAAGGGCTGCAGCCGCTGCAGCATCAGCTCCATTAGAAGCAAAGATATTTGCAAGAATTGTGCTCAGGAACCTGGAGCACCACCAGATAGAGTCTTCAGCATAGAAATGTAGCAGGTTAACTTGGAAACCTTTGGTAATAAAGTTAACCTGACTGTCAACAGTTATATACCATATACTAATCATCCCCCCCCCCCTCTTCTCGAACGCTTTTGGCTCGGACCTTTTGGACCGTAACTCGGTAAGCCAAAACTGGTTTGTATGGTTTTGTCTGTACTTAAAAACTTCATCTTTTTCTTCTTATTTCATAGTTGCTTTGTTAATTTCAGGTGTTTTTGAAAATTTTGGATTGGTTATAATATAATCTGCTTGATCCAAATCTTACGACCTGTTTGATAGACGTGTTAATCTGAACAAACATGTGATCTAAACAGATTGATCTGTTAACCCGTTTAAGAGTTTTTGAAAGGTTCCCAGGAGGTTATTCGGAGGTTTCTCTTTACTTTTGAATAGGGCCGTGTAAAAATACCCGAATTCGATCATCCAAATTAAAAATCCAACAATAATATGAAATTTTGGTTATTGGAAATTTTGAAAATTTGATTGTTTGAATTTAGATTCAGATAGGCTATAAAAATCAGATTGTTTGGATGTCTAAACCTTCTGAAACTTTATATTTATATATACGTTTATTTAATTGTTTCTATATTTTAAAAATAAGAAAATGTGAATCCGAAATTAAATTATTATATGTATTTTTAATTGGTTTTGTAGTTTCAAAATATTATATTTATGTTTTTTGTGTTAAATTTATTTTGAATATCCGTTTCACTATCCACATATGAAGTTTTATATTTCTGAATTTTCATATACTTGAAATTTCTGATAGTAAAAATTCAGAAATTAAAAATTCAAATTCCTGGATATCCGAATTACTATAATTTTAAATTAAATCACTTTTAGTTGCTTTATTGATTATAACTATGATGAACATGCGTTTAGAACTCTCAAATCATGTACAAATGTTGTAGAGTTTCATTAGCCCTACAAAAGGGCAGACATTCATGAATAAGTTAACAATTTCGTGTTAGGAGTGATGAATAACATTTAGTTGAAGATCTTGTTGTCCCCCTAGCTTTCTGATGAGACCAGAGGTGTCAGAAGACGACAACGAAGGTTGTTGACGAGTTGACTTGGTTAAAACCGGATTATCAAGGGTATTTTCGTCAATTAAATATGGCACGATATACTTCTTCATATCATCGTCAGCCATATCGAGATGCCCTCCAGACACATTTACAAATTTCACCCTCCCGGCCTCATCCAACGTCCTCAAACCGATCCAGTCTTCGATGTATAGCCTTGTCTGTACATAACATACAAACAAGTGTACCTAGTAAAATCTCATTTATAGATAGTTTTCTCTATCATACATACATAAAATCAAGATTCCAAGAATGCATTGATGAATTGTACCGTACAACCGATCAGAAATACGGGATTCATCAATGAGTTGTACTGTACAATCCATCAATGCATGATGTAGCTATCTAACCACAGATTTACCTCTTGTGCTGGAAGTATTGGATCCCAGGCTCCATCAGGAAAGTATCCAAACCAAGAGGTTTCTTTTGGCACCAAAACTGATTCTTCATCAAACTGTAGACATATCAAGACACAAAAAAGCATCAAAAACTCGATTATCGTCATTAACACTTGTACTACATGTAATAAAACTTAAACATCATTGGAACCTTACCATTATAAGCACCAAGTTTTGCAAACTAGAGAACCTTTCTTTGTATGTTGCGTTTTTTTCAAACTCATTGTTTAGCTTCGGGAGGAACTTACACCCCTCGCGATACGCATCAAGATCCTATAAAACAACAAAAAAACATGAAAAGATCATAGCTTTTTGTGGTTATGCCCTGCAAGTTCATATGGTTGTGATGAAGGTATAAAAGATTTTGACTTACAGTTGGTATCTTAATGTAATTTGATGGAGCCAGGTGTTCCTGTATTAGCATCATCATGTTTCAGGCAAATACAGCATGATTAACAAGAAATTAGTATGAATGTTTAGCTTTTGATCAAATTCCTAATATGCCCCGTTGGATTAATCTTGATGGTTCAAGTTACAGGTTACGGGTCACGGGGTTATTAGAAAGTTTGTTTTGTCACACGGTTTTAATTATCTGTGGGTCATGGTTAGTTAGCAAGTGGGTCTCGATAATGGAGTAGTGAATAAATATTTTATTTGATGTAGTTCAAGTGTCTTATATATGTATGCATAGCAATTTGAAAGTAAGAGTGCAAGTTAAATTAAGCAGTAAACTTTCTTTTGTGTGTGTTTAATGGAGTAGTGATCTCAATGGGCCAATTGTGTAAAAAAAACAGTTGTATGGCCCTTGAACATATGGGCAGACATCCATTATGGCAGTAACAGAGGTGGTAAAACAGGCAGGTCAGGTTGGTTGGGTAATGGGTCGAAATGGGTTTGGGTCAACACGGGTCGTCGTTAAGTTTGGGACAAATGGAGTGGTTTGACCACCCGTCAACACCATTTTTGTTTACATTACTTTAAGCAGTTGAACGCACTTTCAACAATTACAAGTTTTAAGCCATTTGATCCCGCTTCATTGATATCTATTTTTCTCTATTTTACTTGTTTGACCAGTTATCAATAGCATACAACCCGAATCGACCCATGATCAACAAAATGCACCCCAAGTCGACCCGTTTTCTTACGAATGGGTTATAACCACCACCTCTAAAAGCTACAAACCTCTGATGAGACTTGCCTGCTTCGATGATTAGCATGTTGCATAGTATAAGCGTTTGTTCATGCAATATGTTCAATAAATCCCAGAAAAGTCTCATCTTTTTATGTTCTCCATACTTGAAGGAAAAGATATGAAATCTAACCTGGAGAGTGTCGCTATAAATTGCTAACTTAATCAAACTATCAACCAAAACACACATCAAACCACTCTGCAAATTGAAAAACAAGATATTCATTAACATAAAGCTGCAAACTTTGTAGTTAAAAAGAAGAAAATCATGGCAAATATGTATGCATATGAGTATATTTCTATGAATATCTGAGACTTACACCACAAAATGGGACTGATGCTTCCCCAGCATGAGGACCTGCTACTGATATGAAGTTCCTCACCTGTTAAAACCACACGATATAGAATCAAAAACCTTTTTGCACATAATATGGTATATATATAATGAATGTGTGCAGAGGCCACCCAACTATTCCACTTTAGTCATTAAGTCCACCAAGGCCACCCAAATATGCATCTCTCGTTATTTATACCAATTTATAAATATATAAAAAAAACAAATGTCAAAATACATAAGTTTTGAGTTTGTAATATATTGAAAGATAGCTTTGAGTTTATTTAAAAAACATAAGTTTGTATTCATATTTGACATGTTTTGGTCAAAACTTATAAATACGCCACGATACATACTTGGTTGGTATATATGATAGTTTTAACTCTTAGGTGACCCCCGGATATACTATCCGGTATATAAGTATTATACCTAAGCACTTACCGGTGGTGCTCCGTCACAAAACTCAAGAACTCCTCTGCCAACCATATTACCCTGAAGAATCACTGCACTTGATTAACTTTGCACTCAATTTGATCTCTATAACAAATTCATTTGTAGGTCTAGTTCCCAAACAAAAGGTTAAACAATTTGTAAATTACACACCTCTCACAAGCTTTCTAGCTCTGCTACTGATAGAACCTATGCATTTTTGCATAGAGATTCTTATTTTGTTGGAAAGATGAAAATGATATCACACATTTTCACACTTGGGGAAATCATTTTTCTTATAAATATGTCATTTTTATGAAGAATTTAACAAATTCTGATCATTCTCACCTGGGAAAGTCCAACTATGTTATAACCTTGGCTGAGTTCACTCATGTTCTTCACCTGTTATTCAAAGAAACTAAACGCGGTTATAAACGAATTAAAAAGAAAATCACAAAAGTATCAGCCTATCAGGCATCAGTTTCATTACCTTTTCACAAGCAATCTCAACCTAGATAACAAAACATGAAAATCCCAAATCAAAAATTAGCATCGTAAGAAATATTGATTACATAAATAATTTGGAAATACTTCATCATAACAAATATGGATAAACCACCTGTTCCTCAAAGGGCATGAACCAGGAATCCCACACACCATTACCAATTTCTCTACACATAAGGCAAAAAACATTTACATATTCAGCTATGAAATCCATCCTTTTTGTTAACAAGAATCGATTTTATGATTACAAGTTAAAAGGGAGCATACATGCAGTATCCTTGAATGTTAGACCACTCGCTTAAAAGATCAGTGAAATGTGTGACTCCTTTTTTGGTGCAACTATCTGCAACACCTATAAACAAGGTTGCATAAACAAATTAGGAACTTGAATAAATTTTCAATAATCAGAAAAATTTTTGATAATACATAAAACAATTAGGAAGATTCCACTAAAAGCTAAGTGTGAGGTAACTTGGTTGACCCTTCTCATGCCTGTTAAGCTTTTCGCCAATCAAATGTTACTATAGCATGTATTGTGATTTGAATGTGCATTTAAACAATTTGAAATCACAATAATCAGATTCAATTCTTTCGTAAATTACTATGATTACTATAGATATGAAGAATCACATAAGAAGCAGCTGCAAGAAACCTAATTATTGAGATAACCACATGATCATGTAACTATTACTAACTTTAAGCAACTGATTATCTGTTTCTAAATCTCCAAGTCACAATAACTACCTTGCAAATCCACATCAAACACCAAGATTGTGAATCTTGAAACATGGAAAACTTGTCATGGAACAACATATACATTCATGTGGTGTATTACCTTTCTATTAGATTCAACCAGATTTGTTTTCAATTTCAAAATCAATAAGATTCAGTTGTTTAGGCAGACATATCTAATACCAAACTGTTACACAAAAAAGAGATTTTGCAAAATGGTAATATTTTGAGCAAAAGATGTAAACAACTATTTACATGATTTTGAGAGAGACAAAGGTTTGAACTTTTGAAGTGAAATGTGATAACATCATTTCCCACAACAGCAAATTAACTTTTAAGAAAAAAAAGCAACTCACGCACCTATTTAACCTACTTTTAATTCTAGGCATAACTTGCTTGAAAGCTTGACCACAAGGCAGCTTAATTACTAAATGACTTTGTGATTGAACCCAACCTACGCAACAACAAATTAACCTAACAGACATATAAAAACACAAACTCTATGTTAAGATCAAAGATAAATATAAACCCAAGAAACCCCACAACCTGTATTCTTGAAATCAGCAATCAAAAAACACAAACTTCTATCAAACATAAACAGTCAAACAACTTGTGGGCTCTGAATTTGTGCACAACATCAAGATAAAGTCAAAGAGGGAAAGAAACACTTACCATGAAAGACAACAAAAGGGATGGAATGTGCGATTATGGGTATCAAAGTGAATACGATAAAGAATCTTGCGAGTGTAACAGATGCCATAAAAATGGAAACTTTAAACTGTGTCAGAAAGATCAAAAGCTAATAAACAAAGCCCTTTTAAGAATTCGATCTGGGGCTTTGTTTGATTTGGGTTTGATGCAAGATTTTTGGAGATTTTAACAGTAAAAATGGTGGAATTAATAAACCTATTTTGTGGGTACACAGATATCTTTATTGGATGTACATACTTATTACACGTTTCTCTGTGAATGAGAGATGAGGATATGGTAGTTAAATGTCAAAATGAGTGGATTGTTATGTTCACAAGTATTTTTGTGTTGATTGGCATTGACATTATTGAAGCTGGTGTTGCAATTCACAGGTAACGTAGGGTTCAAGAAAGTTCAACTAGTCTCACAATTTATTTCTCTTGCATTATCCCGTAAGATATTATACAAGATATATATGTTCAATTTTAAACAGGTTAAAGTTATTTTTTAAGCTATTTAGGATTGTCTCGTGACTTCTTTGAGTAGATTCGAGTTTTAAGAGTCTTACTTGAATCTCATTTGAAAAACAAGTCTAGGCCCGAGCTATGTATGATGAGCTTGAGTAAACTTGTGAGCCTAAATTAACTAATAAGCATTCTAAATAAATAATAAACAAGTCAAGTCTAAACCGAGCTCGAGTTAGATATTTTCAAGCTCGATTCGGTTACATCCTTAAAAGAATATTTACTATTAGCCGGCTCATATATGCTAAAAAAAGTTCTCGATTTGTAATCTGACAAATGTAATATATATTATATTAAGTGCCATAATTTTATTTGTTAGGTGGACGTATTATCACTTTTAATCGAATTAGCATGTTTGAATCGAAGATACGTGGAAAAATCATTTTTGATTCTGATAACAAATAAAGGTTAATAACGGTTATGTTAAATGTAGCTCTTGTTCTGTTGTCTTTTTTTAAAAGTTGAATACAAACGTATAGGAGGGGGAAGACGCGTATATGAGCATGTATCAGGTGTAATATACACATCAAATCAGTCTAATATGGGTGTGTATCCAATCTTATACGGGAATACACATGTCAAACAAGTAGGGGTACACTAAGCTAACGATAAATACTTTAAACATTTTATATGTTTTTGTTTTAAATAATTAATAACTTTTTTCTTAAAAAGACAATATTAAGCAATTAATAGCTCATATATATTCGACATTTCTTTTCCACCTCAATCTTCTCTCCTCCGATCTGAGTCCGTATGAACAACAGACCGTCAGAACCTATTGCAATGCTCTTAGATACGCATTTAGATACCACTATTATAGTTTCTCTTCCTGCAAACGCAAAAGTACAAACTGACACAAGGTGAACCAACAAGATTTAATAAGCAAAAATTTGAGAAGACAAACATACATACACCGGGTTTAACGACCAATTTTAAATTCAAAGTTAACAAATCTGTATATCAAAATGTGAATTACAAGTCAATTCTACTTTCTATCTTTCACTCTCGGAACTATTTTCATCAATTTTTTCTCCTATAAACTTGCCATACGGCCCATACTTAACAAAATTTGAGGCCTAAAAATACAAGGACCTAAGATATAGACTTTTTAGCCTAACCTTTAGAGTCACATTGAAGTTTAATGGTATATAAGTCATCAAAACGGTAATGACATGTCATGTATGTTAATTTCTCTATTTCGCACACCCAATCATCAAGACGAGTGATGTAACAAAACAATCAAACGACATAAATATAAAACATATAAATTTATTAAAAAATGCATTTCTTCGCTCACTAGTAATACAACTGAACGATAATATTAAAAAAATCGATTAATCAAGGAAAACATATAAAATTAACAACACATTAGTTCAATCCCCCACATATAGGAACAATATGTGTTTAGCGTTTTAATTCCATTTTTGGAAAGAAAAACAAAATCAAAATGCAAAATTAATTAAGCCTCCAATTAAACTGTGTAGTGTTGGTTTGCTGCATCAATGTCTAATCCTCTTAGCTTAGCAAAAGACTCAACTTTGCCCTTAAGTGTATGAAGCTCTCTTAGCCTTGCGATCTCGGCTCTTCGTCTAGCTTCATCCGCCATGACGCTAATCTCCCTGAAAGTCCCTTGTTCGGGAAACATCTTTTGTTCCACTAACTGGAGTCCGTGCAATGTACGCTGCTCCGTGGCCCATGCGGCCTCACGAGCTTCCCTCCCAAAGTCTTTCTTGGTTGTAAATGCGGTCTAGAAAACCGACAAAAGTTAATCACACAGTTAACGGGTCGTTTAAGTGGGTTGACGGGTTGAACATGATATGAACCAGAAAATCAGTCAACCCCAACATGACATGGATATTTGTAGGTTGACACTAACACGGCCGTTTAACCCAAATTTATTTATTTATTTTTATATCAATACTCTAAAATTACAAATTTAAAGCATAAAATAAAAATGTATATAAAACAGCTACATTAAATTATGAATGTTCATAACCATTAATCTTTAAAATTGTTAAAATTTGGTAAATACCCAACAGTTTTAAATTACGACATTAAGCATATTTAAAAAAAAACACTTTAACTCAAACCTATGAATTTCGTTTGAGTTCTTATTGTGTCCCTGGGAATCACCTCACTATTCCTCTACTTTGACTTTTAAGGTCAAACCAGTTACTTTGTTTTCCGTTTCAAAACATGAATTTCCACTGTTAAAGATGCTGTTTTTACTTTTTAAAGTTCAAAACCCCAAGTTTGAATTTTGAAGCCAAACATACTATTTCTCAGGTTTAAAACTCAGGTTGACTTTTTAAAGTAAAAACAGGCTAACTTTTTGACTTCAAAAGTCAAAAAGACGACTCTTCAGGGTCAAAATTAAAGCTTTGAAGTCAACAACGGACTAAAAACTTACTCTTTTCTCCACAACCAAGCCCCAAGCTCTTCCACTTAGCCCATACTGAACAGCAAACTTAAGAGGATCAAGTAACATGTAAGTCAAGATGTTAAACAACCAGATCACCCCGGTCCACCCCCACCCGATCCTCCGGATTCCTGCTAGTTCCCACGTAACATGCGCTGATATAATCGACGCCACCTAGAAAAAAATAAACATATAAAAATATTAGAAAGAAACATTTGGAACATTAAGCTAACAGGTTGTTAATTAAAATGCAGGTAAAGTTTACCAGTTGAGCAATAACAAATGCAGTTACAAGCAAAAGACCGGGCCTCTCGGTGAAAGACCAGCCCCTAGATCGAGTCACGAAGATCAGCGCTTGACTGATGGTGCTGACTTGAAGATAAACAGCCGACGACATCTTCTCTGTTAGCTCTTTTGCCACAGCTTTGTTTGACATGTCGCGATGTTTTGAGTTTAAATCCCTGACATCGAATAGGTTCTGCATGACAAACAAGAAAAAAGGTTAGAAATTGGTAAAGTTAGATCAAACTGGATAGGTATTGAACCAGTTGCACTGCTAGTACACTGGTTATGAAAACACTGTGTCTATCAGAGAGTAAACTCTTTTGAGATTAAAAAAGGGTGCGTACCGGGAAGAAGTTAGTTTCATACGTCAACCAGAAGAAAATAACTGTCATTAGTGCCAGGTATGCACCGAGAACCACCCCGGTTGCAAAGATTTCCGTGAGCTTCCAGCTGTCGGGAATCGGGGATGGCTTGACTCTATCTTTAGATATTGTCATGATTGTACCTGAACAACAAACAACATCATAAATGTGCTTAGTGGCCAAACCATAACTACCGACTACAACTTATGTTTTTCCTTTATTAAACGTATCTGACGAATTCCACTGATCGGAGGTTAGTGGACCCTTTTGACCCCTTGGTTCCGCCCCTACATGTTTTTGACTATACAAATTGACCAGGAACGCGTTGATTTACCATCGTTAAGGACGGCTATAACAAGAACCATGAACGGAGGGAAATCGAACTTCCAGAAAACACACAGCAACATAAAACCGAGCTGCAACCAACGCGAAAAAAGTCAACTCTCAAAAGTCAAAAAACTACATTGACTTCCAAGGTCAAACATACTACTTACCACAATACGGATAGTGATGGAAACTGCATATATCTGCAAAAGAAAACAAGAAATGTTACTAGCTCAAAATTCATTTATCAAACCACAAGCAAGTGAAGAGTAAATCAGTTAATGATACCGTGTAGTTCTTCATTCTTTGAAAGATCGATCGACTAGTTAAGACCGCGCTAATAATGACACTTAATCCAGGCTCGGTTAGAACTATATCCGAAGCACTACGAGCAGCATCGGTGGAGTCAGCCACCGCGATCCCAATATCTGCTTTCTTTAGAGCGGGTGCATCGTTTACACCATCACCCGTCATTCCACAAATATGTTTTCGGGCTTGTAATCTTCTAACTATCTCATACTTATGTTCTGCAACCATGAATCATAGTAACTGAGAAAACCACCAACTTATGAAAAAATACTGTTTGTAAAAGTTATTAAGTTA
This sequence comes from Flaveria sonorensis, assembly GCA_025506505.1. NCBI lineage: Eukaryota > Viridiplantae > Streptophyta > Magnoliopsida > Asterales > Asteraceae > Flaveria > Flaveria sonorensis. Next base: position 3,348,156 of record CM046426.1, read on the forward strand.
TGAATATTGTTGTGCTTACCGGGAAAGACACCAGCAAAACCATCGGCTTTCTCGATGAGTTCATCGACGGGAAGCGCTCCAAAACCGTCTTTACTGTCACCGAGCAATGCTGAAGAAGGGTACATGTTGGTCCCCATTCCTAGTCGTCGTCCTGTCTCCTTACCAATTGCCAGCTGGTCACCTGGAATAATAATTAGGGGTGTCAGTTGTGTCGGGCTGACTGGCTGAATGATTTTAGGCTGACAGGTTGAATAGGTGAACCCAAAAATGACCCAAATAAAAAATGGTTAAAACTAAAAATGTGATAGATTTTAGAAGTACCCGTTATCATTTTAACGCTCACGCCAAGATCTAAAGCTCTCCTGATCGTCTCAGCACTATCGTGACGTGGAGGGTCGAAGAGCGGAAGAAGGCCCACAAACTCCCATGGGCCGCCCGGGCTCTCCTTCGTTCCAGCGGGCACTTCCTGAAGCGAAAACGTAACAACATGAACAAAAGAGTATACTCCATATTAAAAAGTTAAGATGTTAACCATTGAACCATATTGAAACAAGTGAATCACCTGGCGAGCGACTCCAAGGGACCGAAGCCCACGCTCAGCAAACTTGTCGATAATCGAATGTACCCTTTTCTCGATCTCTGATTTGTTATGTGCAAGATTGAGTATCTACACAATGTCATAAAATGATTCAGTGATATGAAATGTTAAACGTGTTAGACGTGTCTTTAGATTGATGTTTGTACCTGCTCGGGTGCACCTTTGCTAACTCTATGCATTTTACCGGCTTTATCTATGTATGTAAGCGCGGTCCTTTTATCTGTTGGATTAAATGGTAGAAAATGGACCTCTTGAATCCCAGCTCGAGCCTAAATTTTATTCGAATGTTGAGTTAAAATCTAATAACCAAACTCTGTACTTTTCAGACCCTACAAGTAGCTCTGCTATAAGTGAGATTGTTTCTTTGTAAATTTGTTTTGTTTGTTTGTCTTGTTTAAGGGTACAAAAGATAACCAAAAAAAAAAACAGTAGTACCTCCTTGGGGTCGCCAAGCATAGCGACGATAGCGCCATCGATAGCATCTTGATTCTCAAGTCGTGATGCCTGAGCAGCCATTAACACGACCATATCCTTATCAACGTCTTTCGCGAAAACCTCGATCATATTTTTGTCAACCGTAAGCTTGTTGAGTGTCAGTGTACCGGTTTTATCACTACATAGAACATCCATCCCGGCCATTTCTTCAATCGCGGTCATTCTTTTCGTGATCGCACCCTATTTAAATAATGTTCATGTAAATCGATGATTAGATCGCGAAGTGTTAATTATACCACTTGTGATTTTTTTTTAAAATGCACATCCGAACGCCCATAGTTTAACCTTCACTTTGTTAAGTTTAATTACCTGTTGAGACAAACGATGTGAACCGATGGCCATGGTGACTGAAAGAACCGTAGGCATCGCGATCGGTATCCCGCCAATAAGTAGAACAAGAAGGTTATCGATCCCAACACGATACGCCCTCCCGTGAAGACCATATATCACAATGATCTCAATGATCATACCAATAGCTATTGAACAAATGCAAAAGTTTCCTATTGATGTCAACACCTAATAGAAGAATAACAAAAAGAATCATATTGAAGATTTTAAGTTATTCAATGTACACAGAAAATATTATTCATCAATACTGTTTCGAATCTCTATGAATTCTTTCACTAGAACCTATGAATCAAACTGTGTTCAAGACGACGAGACATACCCTCTGAAAGTGTCCAACATGAGTCGTGTTCTCGACAAGATGAGCTGCTTTCCCGAAGAAAGTATGAACTCCGGTTGCGATCACAATAGCCTCAATTTCCCCTTGCTTACATGTTGAACCCGAGTAAACACCTTCTCCCGGATTCTTTGTCACCGGGAGTGATTCTCCGGTGAGTGCAGACTATGAATATTCAATAAAGACAGTTAGAAAAACAAAAAAAAAAATGATAATTTTCGATCCATATTCTTATAAATGGGTCAATTTGGGTTGTGTTTTGTCCTAAAGTTATGTTTTTATATCATAACTATCGACTTAGTTCTTTATGAAATTGATGGGACAAAAAGGTCTTTTTGGATCAACCCAAACCCGACCCGACCCGTTTTGACCCATTTAATCCCGAATCCGTTGGATAACATAGGGATACCTGATCAATCTTGAGGGGATCACCTTCTAAAAGGCGAGCGTCAGCAGGAACAATATCTCCTAACTTGATACTGATAATATCACCCGGAACCAACAAGGATGCATCTTCTTCGTGCCATTTTCCATCGCGAAGAACCTGAACCATAAGATTTCACACACTGGATCAAGAGGTACACTTTCTAAAAACACAGTTAAATGAGTTGATGAAACCTTTGCTTTTGGAGCTAAACGGGCCATCAACGCTGCAGCTGCATTTCCCGCGTTGTTTTCCTCGATGAAACTTATCGTTGAGTTTATAAGGAGCAAAACGATGATCCCCACGAAGTCGTGATAATCAGCATCCTTGCCCTGAATCAAAGCAAGAGTGACATTGATATGGAAAAAAAAAAAACTTAGACATATGTTCTTGTGAGAACTACGTAGTCTAAAGCTGAAAATGTGTGGCATGACCCATTAACAATACATGACTTAAAGCAGAATTAAACAGGTTAGTGTTTAGGGTAAACATATTTCATAAACGAGGTGACGTGATAATGATAGTGTTAAAAACGCATATAAACAAGTTCAACCCGCTTATGGTATTTGACACATTCATCATATCATGTTAAATGGGTTAATAGGTCGATATGACATATTTTTTACTCTTTCATCTAGTTTCATAGTTTTATAAATAATTAAATATACTATAATTTATATGATTTTTGTCTTATAATTTTCTTAACCGTGTAGTAAGTCGTGTTCATGAACGTGTTCAAAGTGTCATGCTATTCGTTATTGAAATGCTTATTTATAATCGTGTTACACGTGTCATGTCATGTAGCCCGGATATCAAACATGTATGTGTTAGTGTTTCAGAAAATCATACATTTAGTTATAAGTATGGCGTTCGGGTTTGATATTTGTGTTACACATGTCCTGTCAAACACGACCCGTTTAACACAACTTACCCCTCCACGTGCAAGCGCAATAGACATGATAGCTGCAGCTTCCATCACCCATGAGAGTGGATTCCACATAAATCCCAAAAATTTCAAGATTTTACTTTCCTACATCAAGAAATATAAAAATTCACAAAAAATTAATTAAAAAACAAATAATTTATAACTTTAAAGCTTAAAATATCATTAAACAAATTATATTACCTTCTTTTCTTCAAGTTTATTGTACCCAAACAGATCCAAACGCTCTTGAACTTCACTAGAATTCAAACCTTCTCTTGTACATTTCAAGTGTTGAAACACTTCTTCTAATGGTGCATTCTCCTGCAACATATAAGCATTAAGTTTGCATCTTTCGCGCGATCAAATTATAAAAGATCAACTTTTTGACACGATAAAGCTTAAAAATACCAGATCAATAGCTTCTCTGATGACCGCGCTGAGAGCAATTGACATGTCATCCATTGTTTTGGCTTCAATTTTTCTCTAGTATCTGCATTGATGTGCAAACTAGCTTACATGAACACGGTTTGGATCTTTGTTTAATTTTTCCTTTTTTTTACGATAAACATATAAAAATATTGTGAATGATATAATTATATGGAAAGAGAGATTAAGGTACCTCAAAAGCTTAAGAGATGAAGGTTTAGAAGATGAGATAAAAATTAGTTAACATGAAAAGTCGAATCAAATGGCAATGTTTACTAAACTTTAACTTGGAATGAATGAACACATGAATGAATAGATGTGTGTTTGTGTTTGTTTTGAAGCAGGCCAACTATATATACACACATATCTTTCTTGCTTTCATCCCATTTATTCGCAATTAAATTAATACAAAAACATTTTCGTAATTCTATTTTTTAATTTTTTAAAAGGAATTTTTTATGAACTTGACTAGGACAAAAAAAGGGACCAAGACTCACATTTTCAAAGAATAAAATTCATATTTAAAAACGAGTTTTAATAACCAAAACTATTAATTTTTGACTGCTAATAATATATAATAACAATCTAACCGATAACACTTCTACTTCCGTAGCAAAAACAATTCCACTCATCTAATTATCATAAATTTATATTTGATTTGACGTAAAAAAATGATTATTAGTGAAATGGGATCTTCCTTTTAAGCAAAATTAAAATGAAAATCAAATGTAAGTCGAGCAAAAATTTGTTATTATTATACATGCGAACCTGAACGATAAAAGTGAATTCAAGAATGTCATTAGTCATATTTCGTATTCAAATTATTATCAACCAATGATTGAATTTGTGTATATTTTATTATAGATATATATTAGTTAAAAAATTGTATGGAATCTACTTAGTTTTATTTTTTTAACTTTACTAGTGTATAGTGTGTGACAAGTGGCCGTACATGTACTTGTTTATTCTTTAAAGCCGGCAAACCGAACAACAACCGACCGGTTCGGATTAAGCCGGTTTTGAATGTTAGTGAACTTGCCGCCATTTGACAACCTTAGAATTTAACGATTTTTAACGAATATTACTAAAAATCCTTTTTGCCCTCGACTATACAAAGTTGTTAAATTTGCCCCCTCTAACTTCCATCATTTTCATTAGTAGTACACCTTCTTTGGCGTTATATATTTGATCATATGTTGCATGAGAATATGCCTAATATTGATACTTGTTTAAAAACATAGTTTAAGTATTCAAGTTTTGATATATTTTTCTCTTTTTATTGTCATTTTTAATTTTGCATGTTTGTGAGAGATATATTGTTTATATGAAAATGGTTTTTTTAAGAACAATAAAAATTAGAAAATGTGATAATAGGTTAATATGTCTAAGGGAGGATATAAAAGGATTCATTAACGTCACCATAAACAAGTTTAAAAGTGTATATTGATGAAGGAGAATTCTAGCCCCGGACCTCACTCTGCATTAGATTTAGAACAACACAACTCGATCCACACGAAGCAAAGATCCAGTGCTCTAACAACCGTCAAGTGTCTTAACTATAACATATTAGGAAACAATATACATTAACACACAGACCAGTGGGTAATGTTTTGGTCTAGTTGATGATACATCACACTCTTGGCTAGAAAGCCAATGTTGTATTCAACGCTGTTACGATGGACAATTATGTACATTGCATTAAAGACTAATAAGTTCAAAGAGTATAAAGACTATAAACAGTTAAACACATCATCTCTCACACAAAGACAGGGCACTAGTATCTAGCTACTCGTTCTATTAAGCACATATGACTTCCAATATCTCATATAAATCTCCTTTTGAGTGATTACTTAAATATGACGTTGGAGTCTGGTCATAGAGAGAATATGTATTCTCATTATGACGAGACAGACGATCTTTACTTACATAAGTGCGACAAAAAAAAAACAATAAGAAATGGTTTTGTCGCTTTCTAGCGTTGTTATCAGGATCTATGTCTAGCCGCTTGATTTTTGATAGCATCATATATTATCTTTCTAAACAATAGGTGTGTATAGTATAGCCAATATGAAAACTTGTGATACTTACTTGATGCAACCATACATTGTGATTGTCATTAGCTAATGGAACATGAAATGAAACATCTTAGCTTCATTTTTCATATGCAAATCGAAACATAGATACATACCTTTATAAATTCCAATAACACACGTATATTGAAAGAACACTTTTAAAGCTTAGGTTTTTTCAATTTATACAAACATTAAATGTTCCAAGTAGTTGAATTTTTCAAATATTGATGCATTTTGATGAAATATATATTTGGGAGTGTTGCTTCCTTTCGTCCCTATGTTTTTGACGTGTTATAATTATTGTCGATCTCCAAGTTTACATAAAAAGAACAAGAAAGCAGTCAAAAGACTAAATCAATGACAAAAAAAGAAAGAGGCTTATTCCAAGTTATATATTGTAATGTTATAATTGATATCGTGTGTAGGTTTAGATCATTTAATAATTCATGAATATCTTCACAATAACAAGAACTACTATCAATATTTCATAGCTTTAAAGCTTGTAACTTTTATATATAGTTGCTTATGTTAATTAGTGTACTTATAAACCATTAAAGTGTTTTTATGTATATTTTTAACTATTTAATTTATTATCTTAATTTGTGTAAGTGGTAAAATCTACACATGACTTACACATGTGTAGGTTATATAAAAATATTAAATTTGTCCATTGTTGTTATTATTATTATTTTCTTTAATATCATTAGAGACGGATAAGATTATATTTCTATGACTTCTTTTATAAAACATTCAAAATATTTGGTGATGGTAATACTTGCGGCTCTCAAGATATTTGAGTTACTAACCCTGTGTGTGTGTTTATGTATGTTTGCACGTTTATATAAATGCTTTTTAAATATTTATAAAAAATCTTATAAATTACATTAATTGCAATGTTAAAACTGGCATCAAATATAGAGGAGAAATCTATGCAGCATACTAAATTATGAGAGAACACGTAGAAAAAAATAAAATATTTTCATTTATCCAATCTTAAAATTTTTTAAAGGTAAAAAAAGTTATGAAAATTAAGTGAATATTCATCTCTCTTAGAAAACAAAAAAAAAAATTCACAAACATGTTTATGTATATAACCTACACACACGTAAGTTTTGAGTGTTATCTTACTTGCATATAACCTTCATATGTGGATAAATGGTTAATGTTTTAAACTCATATAAAGAAATTAATTTGATGATTTTTATGTGCATAAACATATTTATTTGTATATAAGAGGTAAAAATTTTAAAAATATAAACCATTAAAAAAAAGTTAAACGATTTACCTTTAATTTTTTAATCTCGTAATAATTAGTGATCTGTAATGCATCAAATATATATAATTTATTTAAAATATTTACCATGATATAAAATTTTTGTTCTCTTTTTTTATTTTTAACTTTTTAATTGATGTTTCCTCCTGGTATCATCACACCTTGTGTCCTCTACATATAAGCTTTCCATATGGAGACAATGAATGGCATTTGAATTGATATGATCATTCTTTGATTCTTTAATCTATGTCTCTTCTCAATTCATCACACCTGTGTCCGGTTCCGGGTCCGGATCCGGACCCTTTCATTCATGGGTCCAAACAGGTCGGGTAAACACAAATACATTATATTACAAGAAAATTAAAAAAATTTATTTAGATTTCCATCGCGATGATTATCGTTTTTGTTCTAAGTAACACTCGTGTAAACGCAACACAAGTCGCGCCTCGAAAAACAAGTGTGAAGTTAACTAACTAATCTACTACATTAACAAAGTGATCAATCATCAATGTATCATGTAAGCAAGATCAGGTCACTTAACTGATATCCATGTGTTCAATCACTTCAAAGTGCATCTGCATATTAGCATGCTTGTCCCCAAAATAAAACCTTTCACATACACATAATTTTCCTCCACTCTTTCGAGACTCGACATCAAGCAGACTGACCATTGTGTCCTTTTCCTTCCCGACCCAAGCCCGCATGCTATCCCGCCACTGTCTCGGTGTTCCATGAAGCACAAAACGAATCCCTGAGGCTCTTTCTGAAATACGTTTAGAGATTCTTTCAGTGACATCTTGGTCAGTAATGTATGCTCCAGTAGAGTTTAATCCAACATCCACATAGTGGATTTCAGTTATGCTGTTTAAAAGGCTTTCTTTTGAAGTCGGTATGATATCAGTCTCGTGTTGGGAGGAAACTAGGTTTGAGTTCACCTCAGAGAAGGCAAGCTCGGTAACTAGCTGGTTAATTACACTTCCACCCTTGCTGAATCCAAACAGTATTGTTTTTGGGTGAGAAAAGCAAGAGCCGAGCTCTTCAACGCCACATGGTTCCTCATGTCTACTCAAGAGGGTATTTTTAACCTGAAGGGTGGAAAGATGGGAGGGTCAGTCTAAGTGTAACATGTTAAAACAGGTCAGGCCAGGTCGGGTTGACCCGCAAGACTTCTGTCCACTAAAAGCCAATGAGTAAGTAATAATCTAGAATAATAATCTAAATCTTTGAATAAAATGATTTAAGAGGTTGTATGCATTAAGTATTATTAGACTTTAAAAACTATATATAGAACAATAATCTAAATCTTTGAATAAAATGATTTAAGAGGTTGTATGCATTAAGCATTATTAGACTTTGGAAAATTTCCAACCACATGCCTTTTTAGCTGATTTCTTTTTAAAAGTTGGTTTGTTTGACATAAACCACACAACTCGACTCATTCATAAGTAAATGGAAACTGTAACCTCTAATCAAATGTAACAAATAAGAATATTAAAACTTTTGAAGTTGCTATCACCTCTTTGAGACAGCTTGACAACAGTGAAACGGTTGATGTCAAAGCCGGATCTCCACTTGGGTCGTATGAGTTGGGTTCACCCCACTGGTTGACTGATGGGATGAAGTCTTTATAAACAGCAAAAGGTCCATTAAACTTAGAAGCTTCAACAACCCAAACATTACAACTTTCACCAAGTTTCGAAACAATAATTTCAGCAATCATTTCAAGATCTGATAGTTTTTCAATCACTGGATTCCCTGTTCCTCTGACCCTGTCACCATTGAAGAATATAGCATTCATAGAAGGTACCTGCACGTCTCAAGTAACATAAAACATACCATCGATTAATGGTTCATTTATGTCTTAATGGTCAAAGAAAAAGTAATCAAAAATTAAGTTTTGTTTAGCTTTGCATTGCTCAAAACTGTTTCATAAAAGTATATAAGTTAGCATATAACAGAAAGGGGGTTCTTGAAGACTTACGATTGGGGTTTGGGAAGAAGGTGATATACAAAGAGATGCTGCAACTCTGTAATGACTTCTGCTACCAGAAAACAAAGGAACCTTTAATATTCCACTCCAACGGCCCATGACTGCTTCACCTGGTGGATAATAATATCAGTACTCGTCCACTCGATACTCATGTAACAGCACTTTTAGTAATTTTGCAGTGTTCTTGGCTAAGAATTTTGTCAATATTTTGTGCTATGTAGAAGACATCCGCTATCAACATCCACTAGGAGATCCTTTGGTTTTTTTAGCATTCATCACCAAACAAGATCATTTCATTTACATAGCAAATCTGTTCATTTCATCAACAACTGATGTGATGTATGTGGAATCAGTAAACCAATCCTCCAATTTCACTCTTTTCCTCTTATTGCGTTTCGAAAAATCATAATCATTAGCAACAAAGTGTCAAGTATGTTAATTAGAGCTTAGAAATGTTGATCAACCAAAGTGAAAGGAAAGCATATGAATTCAAAACCAACATATGAACCAGTGAATATTATGTTCTTGAACTATATGGAAAGTATTACCACGAAAAACTAGCCCACAAATCCCAGATTTCACAGTGTTAACAAAGTCTGTATATTGAATTTAGCACACACAAATATTCTTCAAAGTACTTCAAAGATTACCATAAAGTTTCCAAAAGTTAAAAACTTTAGTTCAAAGTACCAACTATCTCATGATTCACAAGATCAACTTCTAACAGCTACAATCTTTCAATCACAACTCTGAAACTTAGCTATAGGCACTGTAGGAGTGTAGACTCAAGTGGCAATTGATTATAAAACCCATTACAATCACTACAAGTCAGTAACGGTGATGAAAAAATATAGCAAAACATAATTACGAACCAACTGATCACGAAATCAAACATAAATTCATAAACGAATGCCGATCAAACCCTAAACACAATAATCAGAGATTAGTTACCTGAAGGAGAGATTATTACCGGATCAGAAGGCAATTTCGGGTCGGATTATGTGGATCCGATTAACAAATATTGTTTGATCGAAGCAAAAATCTTCAGAAATTGAGGAGAATTGATCGATCTTCCCCTTTGTTCGTCTTGCCAGTGTGTTGTAATCGGAAAACTGGGATTTAGCCCTTATTTTTGGCCTATGAAGTTTGAAATCTTACATTTCAACCACAATGTTTTTATTCTTAATATTCTTTTAAAACGGGCGAAATGTTATCATACATCTCTAACTTACGTCATAAACGGGGATCGAACTTTAAACTCAATAAAGTTTCACCCTCCTCACCTTTGATACTTAATAATTAGGTCAACTAAATTACATAATAAAATAAATCTTTTTTCATAGTTTGAACAGGTTTTATATTCTAGTATGGTTAATAATACAACTAGCGGGTATATTGTGCATAGCAGGGTAGTTAGTTGTGTGTACGTTGGAGACTCTATGATTTGAACATGAAGTGTTATGAACAATATAAAGATGTTAGATGTTTGTTAAAAAATATAGTTTAAGCAGGTGTTAAATATGTAATTGGTGAATGTGTTGAGCGTTAACATGACTAGGTATAAACTTTATATCAAAAGATTAGAATTTTATAAAATATACAAGAAGGCTCCTGATATATTATTTATTTATATATTTTTAAAACAGCAATTAATCTATTTCTATTAATCAAATACACTTATACAATCTTTTTTGAAAATAAACGAATTCCAATCTTAAAATGCTGGGTTTCATGCTGATTAAGAAGAAAGCAAGCTTCAATCTAAAAACCACATTGAAGAGGGAGTTTTAATATACTCGTATAGGGTCAGGATCATTACAGAATCACTTTTTATTTTCAGAACTAAAAGAACCATTGATTTACATAAATGTAAATTACGAATCATTGATTTACATAAATGTAAGTTAAAGCTGATGATATTTAGTTGTTTTACATAGTTTATTGTTCATGTATGATATACACATATATAAAATAGATTAAGTATCATCAAACTTAATTTACACTTATGTAAATCAATGGTTCTGTGATTCTGAAAATAAAAAGTGGATCTGTAATGATCCTAACCATACTCGTATATCCAATATATCAACTAAACACCAGATAAAAAGTTTTAAAAAATCTCATGCTAATTCCAATACAAAATATCATACAAACCAAATGTTCACGAAACCTCTCAAATAATGAGAAAACATTTTATTATCATGTCTACTTGAAATATTCAATTTCCAAACCTCACTATCATCCAGAAGGAAAATGCAAGCTAAAATAAAATCATTTTTTATGTCTGTATTCACACCACGTGAAACGTACATGTTTCTAGAAAGTAGAAATATGCCATAAATTATCGATCTATTATGAATAGAGTATTTATAGGACTCAAATAAACTACCTTTATTAATATAATATTAAAAATCGAAAAAAGTTGATATCAGATGTGTTTTTTTAATTTATTATACGTATTGTCACTTGGTAATTTTTAAACCATTATATTCATCAAGAACTTTTAGTTATTTTACAAATGATAAAATAATAATTGACTCTTTGTTTCTTGAATTTATACACGATCATTAGTTAATAATTATATAATGGTGCTTGGATCTAAATTTGAACTTTCTACTTATTCTATTCATGTTTGTACAAAAAAAAATTGATCTCTAAATAAGCTTAATAAATAAAAAAAAGTGGTAAACAACTTCATATGAGATTCTAACTAGTGAAGTAAACATTTAGTAAAAAGTGTATTGATGTTCGTCTATTTGCTGAATGAACAAACATGAATAAAATTGATTAGATGAAAGAACAAATATAATTGTATATAAGTATTATTTTTAATTTATATATACATATACGCACAAACGCAATTAACTTATAAAACAATTAACATAACCATGTAATATCATTCATTTGAGTTGTTCATATTGGACTTTGTTACTTCAATAATTACAGTTGTCTTGAGGTTATTAAATTAGGTATTTAGGTTATTATAAAATTAATATATCAAACACAAAAATCTAAAACTGAATAAGGAAGTTAATTCATTATCGAACAATAGCAAAACGTCACTCATATCCATATGAACTTCAAAAGCTAAACATCACTTGAAGCTTGAAATAACATATGAACTTCAAAACCTAAACATCATTAACATTATAAACTGTAATGGCACGTGATATAAACAAATTAGTATATAACGGAGATATGAGTGAACAAAAAGCAATATCATTAATCAGGACACACATATTGACTCTCGACTACCTTTATGCTTTGAATACAGCATGTCACAACAAATTCATACCCCAAATATAATTAAGACAATTCCTGAGCAGATTAAACAAACAAAGTTTACATACTAAAATATATCAATTTGTAATTAGTAAAATGCTAAAATATATGAAATTTGAAACAATATATTTTATTTATTAATTTAAGGTACACACTATAAATCAGTGCGTTCACACTGGCATGAGTAAAGACTTTACCAACAAATCAACGACATTTATTAAACAAGAGATGTTTTAAGTTTATAAATTTATATACTGATCGAATGGATGGTTGATTAATTTTTTGAATTATGTTAAGAACTCGATTACAAGTGTTCCTGTGTAACCAAGTTTATTCAGTATTATACTAAAATCACTCATACTTTTTTACAACAAAAACCACTCAATCTTTAAAACTAAAATGATTTTCATAGTTAAGGAATACAAGTAATTTACTGTGATAATCTTCATACTTAATTATTAGTTGATAATTCCATTTAATTTAATTGAATGAAATGATCAATAATTAATTAATTGTCACTTGACGAAATGAGAAGAAAAAAAATATACATATGACTATAATACAAGGTTGAAAAGTAATCCATCTTCAAAAAGGACTTAGGTCAACATTCCTAAACCATATACATACATAAACAACATTTTCTAGTGTTAAAGTGATTCTATTCTTTTCTATTTAATAGTTCTAAGTGTTTAAATTTTATAACGTATAGATGTTACATAACAACTTATAATGATACATCTCCGACACTTATATAAGCTCACAAAACCCTATAATATCAACCACTCCTTTATCAAAACTACCGAAAGAGTACACCATGAGCAACAATATGTCACATTCTGACGTCTCATTTCTAGTTTCAATTCAATCCCACCTTCTCCAAGATTCCAGCACCGCCTCCGACCCTTTTCCGGCGACGACCGCCACTTCACCGCCGATTTCCGACACTTCGCAAAACTCAAAAAGTGAACAACCACCACAGGCACCAGAAGTTAACCACCACCACCAACCGCCCGAGTGGCGGAAGTTTCGCGGCGTAAGGAGGCGGCCGTGGGGGAAGTTCTCGGCGGAGATAAGAGATCCCGCGAGGCGCGGGGCTCGAATATGGCTCGGGACCTATGAGTCGCCGGAGGACGCAGCTTTTGCATATGATAAAGCTGCTTATAAGATGCGTGGGTGTCGAGCTATGCTTAATTTTCCGCATCTCGTTGGCAGCAACGTGGCGGAGCCTGTGAGGGTGACGCCGCGGCGGAAGGTGAGAGAGGCGGTGGCGCCGCCGCGGTCGGTGGCGGAGGATGATGGTGGTTTGAAGAGATGTAGGGCAAGTATGGGTGGTTCGAGTTCTACGATGGTGCATGAGGTATTAATTAATTGAATAATTAATTATGTATGGAGAAATTAGAGTTTTAATTTGTTTGAATGTTTCTTTGTGGTATAGGAATGTTATGACATTAGAATTTGGATTTAGTTTGTTGGAAAAAAAAATTAGAACTTGTAGCTTTAAGTGCTTTAAATGAAGATACTTAATTTTTTTTGTTCCGGCAAATGTGCAATATTATTTTTAACAATAAGCGTTATTTTAATTGAGTCTACTAATTTATTTTTCAGTCAAGATCTTATCTCCGACCTCCTCAAAAGAAAATCAATAACTAGAAAACCCTTTAACTCAACTCTAAATATTTTTGTTCGAAGTAAACTTAAACCCAAAAACTTCTCAAATTCATGTTTTTAGTTACTCATCTTACATACATAATGTTTTTGGATAAAATAAAGTTAGTAAATTCTAAACTTTTTGTAGAAGTAAGTTATCAAAAATATAGTATATTAATTATACTATATAATATGATATCTAAACTAGGTTTTTTATCGTTAAAGTATTTATTATATTATTAGTTTAGTAAATCGTGTATTACACGAGAGTATACGGTTGAATTAAAATATTATATATAGTATTATTTATATTTAGAAATTATAAAATAAAATTTTAAGATATATAGATTGAAATTAAGTATAATGAACTACTTAAGTAATAAAACAACAACAATATTTTTTTTTAACTTTCATCCTAAAAAACTTCAACTTTAAGAAATTGTTTGTTAAGCATTCCAAATTTTAAAAAAGTTTTTTTTTCCTAACTAGTGTCATTTTTTAAATTTATTTGTAATATTTTCATAGATTTTTATTTTAAAAAAAATAAATGTTATTTAATGAAATGAAATATGTTTTCATTTTATCACAAAAATATATTTTATATTTGGAAAGTTATATATATTCATTAGCATTTAACGATTCATTTTATGGTTAACTTTCATTCTAGTAACGACATGTGTTCAGATCATACGTGAAACTTAGGTGGACATTATATAAAAATGTCATGCGACTTCTAAATATTTTTGTTTATAGGATAGATACTAGTGTATTATATTATATAAAAAGTTTACTTTATTGGAATAGAACTATTTGTTATTATTCTTTTTATTTGTCTCATTAGTTCCTTTCGAATACCAGCTTTCTCGTAATTCTAGAAGGTTAGAAATGATTTAAATTTCAACCGAACATTCTATTTTTTTATAGTTTTAGTTCCTTAAATTATAACTAGTAGGATATGCCACGCGTTGCGGCGGTTTGTTTTTGAATGTCGATACGTAAATAAAAAGTATTTCGTAAAAAAATCGTTGTAACATTAAAAATACGAAAGCGAATCTTAAAAAAATGTTTAAATAAAATCTAAAACCGTGTAAAACGGTCACATGTCCTGATTTAACATTTAAAAGCATATTTTGTTAATATTATATATAATTTAATTTTTTCTTGAAAGTTAAAATTGCAGAAAATTAATGCTAAAAGTATGTGTGATGTGTAGACAGCCAATTATCATTATAAAAATAAATAGAAATAAATTTTAATGCTAAAAGTATGTGATGCGTAAACAGCCAATTATCATTGTAAAATAAATAGAAATAAACAGTGTAGTAGAAGGCTTGAACAGGGTATAATTAAAAAAAGAATCTTAGAAACCATTGGACCAATCTTAAAATATGGGTTTAATTTGCAGCATATAATAATAACTTATAAGAAAACGACAATATAAAATATAAAAAAAAAAGATATTGTAGCTACCGACCTAAGTTTTTAATATATATATAATATATAATATAATATATCAAAAAAAAAAAGCAAAAAAAAACCCAATGTATATTTAATATATTAATATCCAAAAAAAAACACCAAAAACCACCGACATAAGGGATTAATAAGAATAGAATTTCTTCCATTTGTAATTTTAATGACATATTCTATTTGTATATATTAATAGGCGAACCAAAAAAATTTGTGAGAGCATGCTAATTACATAATGTCGCCACATGTAAAGTTTAAGATTTCATTAGGAAGGTTATCTTAATAATCTAAAAACTTACACACTAGGCAAGTGGATTATTGTTCTATGATCATGAATATGATTAAAAATGATAGAAGATATATAGAAGTCTAAGGATTTAGAGGATGAAAACTTGAAATGTGTAAAACATAGAGAGTTCTAATATTGTACATGAGTCTCTTTGTACATATCATATCATGAACACGTCTTATTTCTCTTATTTTTGTAAAAGTTAGTAAATTTTCTCTTTCTATTGGTGTGTGTTCTTATTTGAAGTGCTCTTCACTTTATTAATTACTTTTCATGATTTACAGGTGTCGAGTAATGTGAGAAGTTACGTCAGCATATTCAGAAAACTAAGTCGTCTGAACGTTTGTAGATACGAGTCTCTTACAACTAGTACCCTATTCAAGTTCAATTTAAGTTTACCTATTTTCCCCTTTAGGCATAAACACTAGATTAAAGCTAGCCTTGACGATTATTATGGTTATGGCTCGAAAATGCATTGTATGTAGCTGATGAGACAAGTGATTGAAACTATAAATTATTGGTAACTTGGTGATAAATTAAATCTTGTTATAAATATTATTTATTGTGGTTATCAAAAATTATATAAATATACTTTATTAGAGATATGCTTATTATGTTATTCAAATGATTGTTGGAGTTATGAAAGAATTATGTTTTCTACTCTTATAAATACCCCTTGTATCTTATTTGTAAAGATCAATCAATAATATAAACATCTATCTCCCTATATCTCTTTCTCATATTATTACTATTAGGCTAGTTTCATAACACGTTATCAGCACGAGTTGCTTTGAGAGTTAGTTTGTATCATCAAAAATCAACATAGATGTGACAAGAAATTGGTGGCAGGTCTTGGGTCGCATGGAATCGCACTATCGGCGATGTAAAGCCGTCGGGATCAACCCTCGTAAGACAAATAACCGATTTGAAGCCTTTAAACCCGTGATTTGATTTTCTTCATCCAACCAGGTAACAGTTTGCAAACTTTCTACTTACACTTAATACTTAGCTTGTAGATTTATATATCTTAAATAAATTTACGAATACTTTAAGTTGTGGAGAACAAATTTGGATTAAA
Organism: Flaveria sonorensis; assembly: GCA_025506505.1. NCBI lineage: Eukaryota > Viridiplantae > Streptophyta > Magnoliopsida > Asterales > Asteraceae > Flaveria > Flaveria sonorensis. The sequence goes on from CM046426.1 coordinate 3,364,807, forward strand.
AGTAAAAGTGAATTTAGTAAGTTAAGTATCAATGAATTTTATTTTAAAACGTAGTAGATAAAACTTAAAGGATAAACGAATTTAAATACTGATGTATTAATTATTATTATTATTATTTGTTTGCGTGAAAATTTAATCATCTAATGAGTAAAAGTATTACATAAATAAATTTTGATATGCGGCTATGCCAACCTTAAAAGGAAAATATATTTAATAAAACAATAGTTGCCCTTATATAGTTTATAAAGTTTTATGTCACTGTTTAATTTATATTAATAATATTGAATGGATTCAGTTAAAACTTATAAGGATCATTGAATTAGTTTTTATTCCTTCTCTTATTTGATTTTACAAACATTTATTATTACTATTATCCTCTTCTTGATAAGGATGAGTAACAATCTCACAAGTGTATTTTGGATGTAACACTTGTTCAGCTTTTATTCTCCTGTTTTTATTATTCTTAAATACGAAAGCATTAAGAAGAAGTACAAAGTGACAGAAGTCAACTAAAATTATGAAACTAGAGAGAAAAAAAAGTTAACATGATAAACTTAGTGTGATATCATCTTTAGCGGATTGTAAAAAATTATGAATAACCCTCACAAATAAAATAACAAGAATAATATATTGTTATTATGATTCTAGAATATTCTTATTGCATAATTAGATAGGATGAAGAAAAATTATGATTTCTATTGTTATTTTCTTAATTCTTTATTAGATTAATTTTTCAAACATAATAATAGAGAATGATGCCTAATGGTGTTTATTGGAAGATTATCAATATCACAATTTTATTGAAGGACATTATAATAAATAGAACTTGTTTATATGCTTTACCATGTGGTGTATTCCTTTTTGCTTACTATGTGATTATTATATAAAAACAAATACTAGATCAAAGTTAGTTGGTCTATTATTACTCTCATTAAATAGTATAAAAAAGATATGACACCTCAAGTGTCATATGCCTTGAATCTTATTATCAAGTTACACAAGGTAATAAGATTATAGACAGATAAATCTATCATGATTCAGACATGAAACTACTTTTCAATTTGTATTATGGGAAGAGAAAATTTATTTATATGGATATGATGAATGAAGTAAGTTTTGTTATCACACCTCAATATGCTCGTGGAGTAGCAAAATTATAAAAAGTATGAGAGATTTAAAAAGATTTCATATCCATGAGTCTGAGAATATAATGAAAAGCCATAAAACTGTATATTTCTACTAGATCACCTAAAGTGGATGTAGTTATATTATGATCATTGTAAATGTCATGATTATGGGCATAATTAAAAAAATTGTAATGATGATCATAAAATAATAAGATTGACCACCACAATAGCAAACTAAGAAATTGATTGCAAAAGAGTAAAATAAGGAATAGATACAAATACTATCCATGATAGTATGAGGTGATAATACATTGTTCTCTCGTACTTATGTTGTGCATGAAACAAGCACAAGTACAATAAAGCATATATAATCATAAACCAGAAGTTTATTGATCATGATTATTTAATAATCAAGTAGACCGGTTAGACCATCCCGAGTCAATAATGATGTGAAAAATATTCAAGAATCAAGGATTCTTCAAAGTGATAAATTATATGTGAAAAATGTGTTCCCAAGGGATGTTAGTTATTTACTAACTATAGTAGGGTGTGAATCCGTAAATATTATAAAATGATAGAAGATATATATCATAAAGAGTATGCCATTTAGTGTTTTAAATCGATGCATCGTCTAAATGGTTATCAAATTCGCAACCTGATGTTTGCGAGATATGTGACTTGGTAATAAGATAGCAAGCACGCTATTCCATAATAATATATTATTTTGGTAATACAACAATATTAATCTCAAGTACTAATGATTATTGAAATGAGTGATGAATTCATATATTCATACACAAATTGTTTTTGTTGAGACGAACATAACGTCCAATTGATTGTAAAGCCAATGATCATGAGAGCAGATGTTTATATTTGTAAACATGTTATCTTACATGAAAAAATATTAAGTCACATCAAGCCAAAAAGTTGTAAGACTTTCTCCCTATTAAAGTTGGTTTTTGTTCAGAAACCACAAATAGATCTCATCTGAATTATTTTTTGGTTGTGTGATATATATTACAATTGTTTCACCACAACGCACAAAGATGAGAGTTTAAAGAAAGTTGGGAATATATCATGGGTATGCATAATATCTATAATTAAAATATAAAGCCATTACCAATAACTTGTCTATGGCTCAATATATTGGTTATGCATCAATATTCTAACATTATGAGGAGATAAAAGGTAGTTGGACCGTGATAAGTTGTAATGAATTATCAATGTATTAGCTTGATCCTCAAACAAATAGATACAAACTAAAAGTTCGAAAGATTATTCATTAATGAATCAATTACCAGACATAATCATTAACTGTAAAGAGTGACTAAGTCACATATACCAACTACTAATGCTCCAATTAAGATTTATATTGGTAATGAGTCTATGGCACGTCTGAATCATGGTATACTGATCGATTCCATGAATAAAAATCCTCAAAAAAGGAGCAAATATAAAGATGGTCAAGTCGAGGTATGATATAAGGGTCTCCAACAGAGACAGTAGACATGATGATTCCGGATGAACATCAAATATATAAAAATAAAGAGATCTCAATAAATAAATTATGTCTACAATACATGGAATCGAAATAAAATCGACGTCGATAATACTTTATATGTAGCGCTTGAAATGATGAAAAAAGATGAGGACCAGGAAATAAAATTTGCTTTTAAATAGAAATGTATAATGATCGGCCAAATGAACATAAGAAAATAAGGCGAAGTTGAATTATCTAATAAGTTGGTTACAAACTGTAACACCCGAATTTTTATAAGGCCAAAGTTGAAGGGTGAAAAGTGTAAAATAGTACAAAAGTCAAAAGTGGGTGTATAAAGAGCATGGTCGCCCATGCCTGCTGCTGCCTGCTGCTGCTTTCCGAAGAAGAAAAGAAGAAAGCTGGGTTTTGTGTTTTCTCTCGGTCGAATTGTGAAGAAGGAGAAGAATCTTCAAGGTTAGTAGGTTTTGTGATTAATTGGTTTCGTTTCTGTGAGGTTTCAACCTTAGAAACTGATTTCTATGTGTTCTTGGTGTTTGGTGTTTGTTTTGGCTTGTTCTAGGTGTTTGAACTCTTGTGCACGCAAGTTGGGAGGAGATTCACTTGTTTGCTGCAATAGGTGAGTTCTAGGACCCCGATTCTCTGTTTTTAAACTTCTTTGGGGCTGAAAATGCATTTAAAATGTTTTACAACCGTCGTGTATGTTGACTGCTTATGTATGTGTATGAATTTCTGTGTTTTATGTGGTTGTAAGCTTGTTCTAAGAGTTTAGCATGATAGATCGATGTTAAGAATGTATGAAAATGAGGTTTTAGAACTGGTTATAGCATAAGTCTCATTTACAGGTCTGATGGTTCATCCGCATTTACACCGTGATAATTGCCTAAGTGTTTTGTTCACCCGCATTCACCTTTGTTCAGCCGCATTTGCCTAAATTCAGCCTAAGTGTTCTTCGCATAGTTTTATTCATCCGCATTGCAAGTTATTCATCCGCATTGCAAGTCATCCGCATTGCAAGTATTCATCCGCATTGCAAGTTATTCATCCGCATTTGCAAGTGTTCATCCGCATTAGTTTATTCATCCGCATTGCAAGTTATTCCGCATTTGCAAGTGTTCATCCGCATTAGTTTTGTTCATCCGCATTTGCAAGTGTTCATCCGCATTGGTTCTGTTCATCCGCATTTCTTTAGGACTTGAGAAATTTTCTGGAATTTTGGAAGATCAGAAATTAGGATTTGACCACGGTTGACTTGATGCTTTTATTTGGTTATCTTATGCAGATGTGGGCTGGCCTTATGTGCCTATTATGATACTATTATGTGGCCTTATGTGGTTGTTCGTAATTATGAAGTATTATTAATCTAGTGAAAGATTAATATTAACGAAAAGTGGAACTTAAAGAATGAAAGACTTGCAAGTAAAAATTTACAGGAGGTGCACGACCATGTTGTCGTTAGCTCAACTGTGTACGGTTTAGCTAACCCAAAGGATGTACACAGGGTCAATCTTTAAGATTGAGGGGACCACTGTTGTTGCCCCGGTACTGGGCCAACATATGTGCACCACGGATGGAGTCTATTTATAGACTTCAAGGCCCAGTACCAGGTTTATGCGCATTTTATGGGGGGTATAGCACTTTGGTCCATATCGACAGTGAAAGATAATAATAATAAGCAAGAAAGAGAATGGTGATAATGTAATGGTATGATTTGTATGTATGATGTGTGATCACATCCGAAAGAAAGATAAGATATTTTCTTTAAGAAGTATTTTGTATACAAATCTATCAAGATATTTTTATGATTTTAAAACTAGAACTCACTCAGCAAAGCTGACTTTATGCGTTTTCAGTTGGCAGGTAATATTGCTGAGGATGGCACTCGGGGAGGCTACTCGTCGGGACAAGGCTGACATCCATTCATGAATATAACATTGTTGTTTTGTAATGCAAACTAATGATCTTTGTAACTGTACCAAACATGTATTACTTAGCAACAGCGTTTACAAAAATGAATGGCTTTTAAATGTTTAAATTCCGCTGCATGTGATAATGAATTATGAAATGTTTTATGAATAGTGCTGTGAATGTCCAACTGTGAGGTCTCCGGAAACGGGCTCTTACAAGTTGGTATCAGAGCCAAAGTTTAAGAGAAATGGGTAAATATTTTCAAAAATCTAACCTTAAACTGAAAATGGGACCGAATGGAGGGATGCCAGCCCGAGTAGTTACGTGCCATCAGGTATTTCTTTTATTATGATAACCGGTATTGTGTGCGCATGCTATTTGATTTATGTGCTTTAGTAGATTTGAATACTGATGTAGTCAGGATAGGAAATGCTCGGGGAATGAAGAGTAAAGTAAGTGGCTAATCACAACTGGTCACTGTAATTAGGGACTTACTATACTTAACGTTAACTGAGCTATTACCTTGAATGTCCGTGTTGGTGTTTGGATCTTATAGTGTTAGAGGATGGCTGGAGGTAGATCATCTAAGGCTTCTAGAGGTGGTGTACGGGGTGGTCGTGCTGGGAGACCCCGGGCCGCAAAGAACAAGGCAAGAACTGCAGAGACGGCTCCTGCTGAGCCTGAGCTTCATCACCCGGAGGGAGTGGATGAGAGTGCCAATTTGAGGGCCTCAGTGAAAGAGGCAGTGGTGGAGGAGGTTCACCAAGTCATGCAGACGATCCTACCGTCTGTCGTGACTGAAGTGATCCGGGCCGTAAGGAAGGATGAGAGGAAAGAAAGGGAGGAAGAGAAAAGGGCTGCTACTGGGAGAAGGGAGAATGAGGAAAATCATGATGTTGAGGAGGAGATAAATGTCGAAAGGGGAGTCTCCAGTGATGAAGAAGATGTAGAGGTGCGGGAAACCGCGAGGGGATGCAGCTACGGGGCATTCCAACGGTGTAAACCCCCTACTTTTGACGGCAACGGTAACGCTGCTACTGCCCACCGCTGGGTTAGAGAGATGGAGGCAGTGTTGGAAATTAGTGAGTGCAGGGAGGATCAGAAGGTGAAATTTGCCACTCACTCATTTGTCGACTCGGCTCTGTGTTGGTGGGACAATCTTGTCCAAGCCGAAGGCAACAGGGCTGTCGGGAGGATGAGATGGAGTGAACTGAAAAGGTTAGTGATTGAGGAATTCTGTCCTCATCGAGAACTCGACAAGATAGAGAGAGAGTTCCTACAGCTTGAGGCGGGAACCATGACCCACCAGCAATATACCACCAAGTTTAACGAAATGGCGAGGCTGGTGCCCGATCAAGTTACACCGGCTTCAAGGAAGATCAAGCGGTATATTCAGGGGTTGCCTGCTGACATCCGTAGGCACTTGATCGTTGCCCGACCGAGCACTTTTAGGTCGACGGTGGATTTAGCTGGGAGACTTTATGATGAAAGAGAAGTGGAGGTGGTGGAGGTGAAGAAGACGGGTGGTAATAACAGGAGTTGGAACGGGAAGAGATTCGGGCGTGGTGGTTTCAACCCGAACAGTAAGAGGCCGAGGATGGATGATCACCGAGTGGTTACTGCAAGCTCGGGGTTGAGGAGGTGTGATAAGTGTGGGAAGGAACATAGCGGGGAATGCCGCTTGGGAATGAATGTCTGCTACAAATGTGGCAAGCCCGGTCACATTTCAAAGATGTGTGGAGCCCCACGATGCTTTAACTGTGGTGAAGTCGGCCATATGAACAAGGATTGCAAGAAGCCAAGGGCTGAAAGTTCTGGGTTGAAGAAGAGGCCGGAAGAAGGAGGGCAGAGGGCAAGTGCAAGAGCCTTCACGATGACCCGAGAGGAAGCCCGGGTAGACCCCGACGTCGTGTCAGGTGTGTTCCTAGTAAACCAAACTTGTGCCTCTGTATTATTTGATTCTGGTGCTAGTAGGAGTTTCATATCTGCTGCTTTCTGTGCTAAATTGCCTGTTAGTAGTAGGAGCATCGATGAACCTTTTGATGTAGAAACTGCTATTGGTAAGTCTACCAGAATCTCTGATATGATTGAGGATTGTGGCATAGAGTTAGAAGGCCATAGGTTCTCTGCTAAACTATTTGTGATGCCCCTAGGCGGATTTGATGTAGTTCTGGGGATGGATTGGTTGGCAGCCTATGAGGCAAACATCGTGTGTCGGAAGAAGATGATTCAGTTAGTGCACCCGATGGGAGTTCAGTGACAGTTTATGGTGATCGCGTCACTACGGTTCCGAAAGTGATTTCGATGGCAGTGGCAGAGAAGTGTATGAGGCGCGGTTGTTGTGCCTACTTGGCATACGTAAAGGATGTGGACGCGTCGATACCACAATTATCAGAAGTGCCAGTGGTACGTGATTTCCGGATGTGTTTCCCGAAGATCTACCAGGTGTGCCACCGGACCGTGAGATAGAATTTCAGATCGACCTGATACCCGGTGCGCAACCCGTTGCCAAGGCACCATATCGGTTAGCTCCGACCGAGATGAAAGAACTGATGGATCAGCTACAGGAACTGATGGATAAGGGGTTTATTAGACCGAGTATCTCTCCTTGGGGTGCTCCGGTATTATTCGTAAAGAAGAAAGACGGTAGTATGAGAATGTGTATAGACTACCGGGAGTTGAACAAGTTGACAGTAAAGAACAGATACCCCCTACCAAGGATTGATGACCTGTTTGACCAGCTTCAAGGTGCCAGTTGGTTTTCCCGAATAGATCTTCGATCTGGCTACCATCAGCTGAAGGTAAAGGAACAAGATATCCCGAAGACAGCGTTCCGCACGCGTTATGGACATTACGAGTTTCTCGTTATGTCATTCGGTTTAACTAATGCACCAGCTGCCTTTATGGATTTGATGAACCGAGTGTGTCGGCCGATGTTAGATAAATCAGTGATTGTGTTTATTGATGATATTCTGATTTATTCGAAGAGCAAAGAAGAACATGCCGGCCACCTACGTGAAGTGTTGGAGACACTTAGAAAGGAGAAGTTGTATGCTAAATTCTCTAAGTGTGCTTTTTGGCTGCGAGAAGTTCAATTTCTGGGTCATGTGGTGAATACTGAAGGAATTATGGTGGACCCGGCAAAGGTTGAGGCGGTAATGCAATGGAAGTCTCTAAAGACGCCATCCGAGATTCGCAGTTTCTTGGGTTTGGCGGGTTACTACCGAAGGTTTATCCAAGACTTTTCCAAGATAGCCTCACCTTTGACTAAGTTGACACGCAAGGATGTGAAGTTTGTGTGGGGACGAGAACAGGAGGATGCTTTTGAGGAGTTAAAGGCAAGATTAACTCAAGCTCCTGTTTTGACATTGCCCGAAGGAAGTGAAGACTTAGTGGTGTATTCAGATGCATCTTATTCGGGACTGGGTTGCGTGCTAATGCAACGTGGACGAGTGATAGCTTACGCGTCCCGACAGTTAAAGATCCACGAAGTTAATTACCCCACTCATGATTTAGAATTGGCTGCGGTGGTCTTTGCGTTGAAGATCTGGAGGCACTATTTATACGGGACCAAGTGCACAATCTTCACGGATCACAAGAGCTTAAAATATTTTTCGAGCAGAAAGATCTCAACATGAGGCAAAGGAGGTGGTTAGAGCTGATTAAGGATTATGATTGTGAGATCCATTACCACCCGGGCAAGGCCAACGTAGTGGCCGACGCCCTTAGCCGGAAGGAGAGACCCGAGCCGATTCGGGTGAAGGCGTATCAGTTGGTGATGACCTCAGATGTGATGATGCAAGTTAAAGAGTTTCAAAGTGAGGCGTTAAAAGAAGATCACCTCAACTCCGAACGAATGAGAGGTCTAGTTGCAGAATTGGGGGAGAATACCCACGGTGTTAAAACCCGCTTTGGGCGAATGTGGATTCCTCGATATGGGAATCTACGTGGGCGAATTATGGACGAAGCTCATAAGACTCGATACTCCATACATCCCGGTGCTACCAAGATGTATCAAGACATGAAGAAAGACTACTGGTGGCCGGGTATGAAACGTGACGTGGCAGAGTATGTGAGTAAGTGCCTTACTTGCTTGCAAGTGAAGGCAGAGCATCAAACGCCATACGGGAAGATTCAACCGTTGGATATACCCGAGTGGAAGTGGGAGCACATCACCATGGATTTCATCACGAAGCTACCCCGTATGGCGAGGGGGTATGATACCATATGGGTGATAGTTTATCGTCTAACAAAGAGTGCTCACTTCCTACCGATCCACGAGACGTATTCCTCCGAGAGACTGGCGGACCTGTTCATCAAAGAGATTGTAGCTCGCCATGGTGTGCCGGTGTCTATTGTGTCAGATCGTGACACCCGGTTCACATCGAAGTTTTGGAAGAGATTACATGATGCCATGGGGATGAGACTACACATTAGCACGGCTTACCATCCTCAGACAGATGGTCAGTCTGAGCGGACGATTCAGATGCTCGAGGATATGCTCCGGGCATGTGTGATCGACTTCGGAGGGAGTTGGGATGATCACCTCTGTTGGCTGAGTTCTCGTACAACAACAGTTATCATGCCAGCATTGGTATGCCACCATACGAGATGTTGTACGGTAGGAGGTGTAGAACGCCCGTGTGTTGGGGAGACATTGGGCAGAAAGAATTAGGAAGCATCGAGGTGATTGAGGTTACGACTGAGAAGCTGGAAAAGATCAAAGTCTTTATGAAGGCGACGAAGGATAGACAGAAGTCGTATGCCGATAAGAGGCGTAGACCCATCGTGTTCAACGTGGGTGATAAAGTTATGTTAAAGGTCTCGCCTTGGAAAGGGATCATTCGATTCCGGAAGAGAGGCAAGTTGAGTCCAAGATACATAGGGCCTTTTCGAATCGTTGCACGAGTAGGAGAGGTGGCCTATCATCTAGAATTGCCCGATGAGTTGAGTGGGATTCACCCGACGTTTCATGTATCTCATCTGAGAAAATGCTTAGCCGATGAAGATATGATTGTGCCACTGGAGGATATCGAAGTGGATGAAAGACTCAACTATGTGGAGCAACCAGTGGCCATCATAGACAGGAAGGAGAAAATATTGAGAAATAAAGTGGTTCCGCTTGTACGTGTGCAGTGGAAACACCGAAAGGTTCTGAGTCTACGTGGGAGACTGAAGAAGAAATGAGGCAGCACTACCCTCAGTTATTTGAAGAATGACAGGTTTCGGGGACGAAACCTCTTTAAGGGGAGTAGACTTGTAACACCCGAATTTTTTAAGGCCAAAGTTGAAGGGTGAAAAGTGTAAAATAGTACAAAAGTCAAAAGTGGGTGTATAAAGAGCATGGTCGCCCATGCTCTTCCTGCTGCTGCTTTCCGAAGAAGAAAAGAAAGAAAGCTGGGTTTTGTGTTTTCTCTCGGTCGAATTGTGAAGAAGTAGAAGAATCTTCAAGGTTAGTAGGTTTTTGTGATTAATTGGTTCGGTTTCTGTGAGGTTTCAACCTTAGAAACTGATTTCTATGTGTTCTTGGTGTTTGGTGTTTGTTTTGGCTTGTTCTAGGTGTTTGAACTCTTGTGCACGCAAGTTGGGAGGAGATTCACTTGTTTGCTACAATAGGTGAGTTCTAGGACCCCGATTCTCTGTTTTTAAACTTCTTTGGGGCTGAAAATGCATTTAAAATGTTTTACAACCATCGTGTATGTTGACTGCTTATGTATGTGTATGAATTTCTGTGTTTTATGTGGTTGTAAGCTTGTTCTAAGAGTTTAGCATGATAGATCGATGTTAAGAATGTATGAAAATGAGGTTTTAGAACTGGTTATAGCATAAGTCTCATTTACAGGTCTGATGGTTCATCCGCATTTACACCGTGATAATTGCCTAAGTGTTTTGTTCACCCGCATTCACCTTTGTTCAGCCGCATTTGCCTAAATTCAGCCTAAGTGTTCTTCCGCATTAGTTTTATTCATCCTCATTGCAAGTTATTCATCCGCATTGCAAGTTATTCATCCGCATTGCAAGTTATTTATCCACATTTGTAAGTGTTCATCCGCATTAGTTTTGTTCATCCGCATTGGTTCTGTTCATCCGCATTTCTTTAGGACTTGAGAAATTTTCTGGAATTTTGGAAGATTAGAAATTAGGATTTGACCACGGTTGACTTGATGCTTTTATTTGGTTATCTTATGCATGATGTGGGCTGCCCTTATATGCCTATTATGATACTATTATGTGGCCTTATGTGGTTTGTTCGTAATTATGAAGTATTATTAATCTAGTGAAAGATTAACATTAACGAAAAGTGGAACTTAAAGAATGAAAGACTTGCAAGTAAAAATTTACTGGAGGTGCACGACCATGTTGTCGTTAGCTCAACTGTGTACGGTTTAGCTAACCCAAAGGATGTACACAGGGTCAATCTTTAAGATTGAGGGGACCACTGTTGTTGCCCTGGTACTGGTGCCAGCATATGTGCACCACGGATGGAGTCTATTTATAGACTTCAAGGCCCAGTACCAGGTTTATGCGCATTTTATGGGGGGTATAGCACTTTGGTCCATATCGACAGTGAAAGATAATAATAATAAGCAAGAAACAGAATGGTGATAATGTAATGGTTATGATTTGTATGTATGATGTGTGATCACATCCGAAAGAAAGATAAGATATTTTCTTTAAGAAGTATTTTATATACAAATCTATCAAGATATTTTTATGATTTTAAAACTAGAACTCACTCAGCAAAGCTGAATTTATGCTTTTTCAGTTGGCAGGTAATATTGCTGAGGATGGCACTCGGGGAGGCTACTCGTCGGGACAAGGCTGACATCCATTCATGAATATAACATTGTTGTTTTGTAATGCAAACTAATGATATTTTGTAACTGTACCAAACATGTATTACTTAGCAACAACGTTTATAAATAAATGAATGGTTTTTAAATGTTTAAATTCCGCTACAATGTGATAATGAATTATGAAATGTTTTATGAATAGTGCTGTGAATGTCCAACTGTGAGGTCTCCGGAAACGGGCTCTTACACAAACGAGGTCTTTTGTGCGAATGAATTATGTAAAATAATAAAAGAAAGATGCAAAGAAAAATTGGTGGTACAAGAAGTTTCGTAAAGACCTATAATTTATTATAAGGAGACGTATTCTCCTGTGGTGGATGTTATAACGTACCAACACCTCACTAGTCTGGTAGTACAAAGAGAGAATTGATATGCATAGTACGAATGTCGTGATTCACTTGACACTAAAACTTACATGAAACTCCATAAATGATTTAAACTGCTATAATCATGTAAAGTGAGTTCTCGAGAACACTATTATTGTTATATACATATTCGGATCCGAATGCATTATGTTTATTGTATATGTTATTGCATTGAATATAACTTGAACTCCTCATGAGTTTTAAAAAGCTGTTGAGTCTTTAAAAGATAATTTGAAACATTTTAAAGATGTAAATCTTATGCATCAATAAACACATACAAATGAAATTATATTTGTTGATGATGGTATCTCAATGAATCTATATACAAGAATGGTGTGATATTTATGTTGGAAGTTTATTTCATGAAACCTTTACATATGATACAAATATAATGTGTTAAAGGTGAAAAGTTTATATGCCAAAATTCTTGATAATTGTATGCACATAAGTAATTAGTCAATACCAAATGAAGTTTGTGAATGATCGTAAATACTGAAAGAATTGACATCAAAACTTCAAGAGATGTGTTATGTAAGTGAATATGATTAATAGTAGTCAAGGTGAGTGTGGTATAATCGACTCGACGATTATCTCGAAAAGATAAATATTAATTGATGCAGTTCGTCCATGTGCTTTTATGAAAAGAACAACATGAGGTCCATAAGTATCATATGATATGGTGATGATATGATTGTATTTTTTCAATGGATTATAAGAGTTCAAATTATTGAAAGAATAATTTGAAATGAAAGATGAAGTTACAAATTTATGATTTGATATGTTAAAATAACATGTGTGTTTTATCAGTCAATCAAACTACATCAAGAGGATGTTAAAATATTTAATATGGATTAAACTTGTCATTTTAAATACGTTAAAATGTTTTCCAATCATCATCTTTTATCAAATAAATAAAAAAAATTTATCTAGAAGTTCTTAGTTCATTGCAATTGATATATAATTGTTTCTTTCTAGTTATACACGATTAGATATATTATTTATATCGTGTCCAATGAAGAGACAATGAACTATGGTAATTCAAGTATTTTAATATCTCCAAGGTATGAAAAATATGAGTTTATATTTACTAACACAACAAAACAAGCTTAATTAGTATTGCAGATGCAGGTAATGTAACAGAACATAATTATGGATTTTGTGGTATTTGTTCATAAAGAAATGCAACTGTAGTTTCAATAAATATCATACGTTATTGATCAACTTCAGCAATTACACATTTAAGGATCAACTGGCGAATCATCGAGTTCATAGAAGATTGGCACTCATCACTTAAATGATGCATATACAAATGAGGGGGAGTATTATTCAAGTTGCACTCTTTTTTTCTTCACTATGTTTTGTCCCATTGGGTTTTCTTGGTAAGGTTTTTAATGAGGCAACATAGCTGATGCAAACAGGGGGAGTTAATATGCGCTGCACTCTTTTTTTCTTAGCTATGGTTTTGTCCCACTGAGTTTTCCTAGCAAGGTTTTTAACGAGACAGCATCTTCGAGCGTATTAAGTTGATAACCAAGGGGGAGTGTTATAAATATTATTTATTGTGGTTATCAACAATTATATAGGTAGACTTTATTAGAGATATACTTATCATGTTATTCAAATGGTTGTTGAAGTTATAAAAAAATTATGTTTCCTACTCCTATAAATACCCCTTGTATCTTATTTGTAAAGATCAATCAATAATATAAATATTTCTCTTCTTATATCTCTTTCTCATATTGTTGCTATTAGAGCATTCACAATAGAAACTCTATCTCTATCTCCATCTCTATTATTTAGAGATCTCTTGTATTTTACATCTCCATCTCCTTCTCTATCTTCAAACTTTAGAGTTTTATGAATAGTAATTCTCTAAACATAGAGATTTACTATTCATCAGTCTCTGTATATTTTGTGAGTGTATAAGAGAGAGAAACAATAATAAAATAAATGTTTGTGAGTGAGATAGAGATAAAGATAGAAAATAAAATATGAGATGTTAAACAAATTTAAAAGCTAATTGTAAGAAAATGTGAAACTTTATTAAAATATAAAGATGAAAAAAAAAGATTCTGCTGTGAATGCTCTTAGGCTAGTTTCACAACAAATCTGTTGTAAACAAGCTCTTAGGCTAGTTTCACAACAAATCTGTTGTAAACAATTACATACCACTGATAAAAATACAAACCCAATAAAATTTAAGCAATACATTTCTTTCTGGCGATAACTTATATATTACAAACAAAACTAAATCACTTACGTTTCTTTTCGTTGCAATTGTTTTAATATTTTGTTTACTTTTTAGGGTTTATTGTTTATTTCTTCCTAAATTTTTTTGGGTTAATTTAGTTCATTGTTTATCTTTTAAGGCTAATTAATTATCAAATTATAGCTTTAACTTTTAATCATTCCAAATAAAAATAATAATTGACAAACTTATTATAAACCAGTTATAAATATTATGATAAGCTGGTGATACAAGTATGCAATATGCAATGGGTGATAAAAAGTATAAACGTACTAGCTTGTGGCGTAAATTGGATGATATCATTACAGATATTTTTACTACTACGATTAGAAAATGGAGGCAAAATAGTTTGAACTTCATGCATATTGTAATAAATAAATGGTTGCATGCATGCATGGTTCAATAGGCTAAATAATTTAAAACTCATGCATATTATAATAAATAAATGGTATATGCATGCATGGTACAATTATATATAGTTGAAGATGAAGAAGGAGACTCCTAATTTTTCTTTTTAAGATGAAGAAGGAAATTTTATTTTCTCTGAAATTAATAATTCAAATATTTTTCAAATTTTAGTATTTAATCCTAAAAACTATAAAAATATATATGGGGGAAAAATTCTGTTCAATTGAACTTCTTTGTCCCTTAATGCTAGGTAAAAAAATTCAACGTCTGTTAACTTTTTAATAGAATCTTTTTCTTATCTATTTTTGTTTAGTTAAACCTTATCACAAAGAAGTTCAATCTTTGTATGGATTTTACCACTAAATTCTAACATCTTGTGTTCATAATCTTCCATTCTTCTTTGAAAAATTTTTAGATAATATACACCAAATAGTCATAAATATGTACAATTGAACAATCATAATCAATCCAACTTGATCAACTTCCATTACATATGATGCTAGTTAGAACCATCTTAATCGAGAGTGTGTTTCACAAAAACATTAACGATCAAGTTTGTCCTGATATATAAGAAAAGACATGAAAGCTTTATTAATTTGTTTCGTGTTAAAACATTATTGGGCGCAAATCTCATAATGGTTTTAACTTTTTGACCGAGATAAAATAACACATTATTGGTAATAAATCATTAGAAAATGTGTTTTCTTTTTAAAATTTAATAATATATTTCTTGAAAGCTAATTAAATGCATAACATCGACGTTTTTGTAGTTTTCACTTTTCAGTGAAAACATTTTATGGTTTGTTTGCAATATAAATATCATTGTAATCTATTTTCACCTTTTCAAATCTCGTTCCTATTTGCAACTGTTCATTAGAAGAAAATGCACAAGTACACAAGACGCTCCTATAGAAGAGGTTGTTTACTATCATCTCCTATCACAATCTATAAGAAATATTAAAAGAAAAAATCTTAATTGTGTATTACTATAAATTATATCTTTTTTACACATCATATAATTTTCGCCACATAATGTTAAACTTATAATACAATATTTGTAGCTTTTTGTTTAGAAAATAACATTATATTTTAATATGTTATTTTTTTAACATAATTAATTACATGTTTAGTCGAATTGGATTTTAATAGTTCAAACTATAAACAATTGATTGATAATAATTTATAATAGTAATTTGAACAATCACACTACTGGCCAACTTTCACTTTAGTTACTAATAGCAATACTAATAGCATAAATATCATAGATTAAGACTTGATTTGCATATATTTTCTACTTAATTCGTTTTGTAGTTTTTTTATTTTGTTCATAAACATCATTAGGAGCGAAGTTAAGTGAAAATCAAATGTAAATATTTGATCATTATGATTCTGGGATTGTTGTTAACAATAAAAATAAAATATGAGATTTTTGTTAAATAAATTGTTGGTATAAATTACTATTATCCAACATATAAAAAGTTACATTACTAAAATCCATTTTTTTTTTCTAACGTTACCTCTTTTTACAGGTAGGAAATAAAAAAAAAAAAAAGAAGCTAACCATTTTATTATTCAATATAACCGTTTTATGTATCGTCTATTAAATAACTATAGTGTATAGTATAATTACTGAAATGACTTAATATATAAAACACTTTCAGAAGGTAGGATATATATGGTATTTTTCCATTTACAAATGATATGTGAATTAGAAAACATAGAATTCTTTATTTGAAGAAACAAAAATTAAAAAAAAAAACAAAAGTAGTCATAAATTGTGAATGATTTACTACCCTATTTACTAATTACCATAAAATGAGTGAAAATAGTTTGGGCATAAAAATAAAAATTTTGATAGTTTAAAATTTTGGGAAGTGTCATCTTGATATATTTTTTCATGAGAATAGTATGATATGATATGATTAGATTATATTGTACATCTGACGCTTTTAAAATGCAGGTCAAAATCAACTGATCACTTAAATTTAAACTTTGTAAACTATTGATAGTTTTTCTCTTATTTTTCCGGTATCAAAAAGAATACCATGTGTTTTTATTTTCTTTTTTCTGCTATGGTCATTTTTTGAGCCGTCCGTAAGAGTGGACATAGTGAACATCTTGGAGGCGCCAAATATAATGATATCGACACAAATGCAGCTCCAAACATCATTACAAGATAATTAAAAATGGTTATAAACCTATAGGGCGCAAAACCTTTAATGAACCCTCAACACAACTTTTTATATATATTATTGTATCAATAAAAGCTTTAAACACTAGTTAACCAATACATTTAATTTAAAAAAGATTTTAATAAAATAATTTTTTTACCTACGTGACATTTTAAGTAAACAAATATTCACATAATCTAAACTCATACGAGTGAAAGAGTACCATGAGAAACATGGTGGTCAATGTGGAAGAGATGTGGAGAACAATCGTTTGTGACGAATGCCCACGAACGGAGTCCATGAGAGTGGGAGGAGAATTTGACATCTATTTGTGGGGAGCCTTGTCAGGGATATCCTAACTAATAATAAAAACAATTATTTTTTTACTTATATAAAAACATAAAATCCTTTTCACTTTAATTTCTTTAATTATATTGGTTAATACATATGACAGATCAAATAGAAATTAGTTCAATTGAGTTATATGTTTTAATACAATAACAAGTTTTTACTTTTAAATACCATCTAATCAACTTATACCGGTAAAGATTGACTCACATCACTTCTATAAGAAAACAATCATCAATACTACTAGCTGAATGTATATTACGAGTAATCCTACTCCTACTACTCTAATAAAAGAGTATATCAAGATAATGTTTGTCACGATTCTAAACTTTTCAAAATTTTATTTTATCGCCCAAACTATTTTCACCTATTTTATGGTAATTAGTAATTCAGGTAGTAAATCATTCACAATTTATTCAATTAAAGAATTCTATGTTTTCTAATTCGCATATCATTTGTAAATGAAAAAAATACCATATATATCCTAACTTCTGAAAGTGTTTTATATATTAAGTCATTTTAGTAGTTATAAATATATACAGATTTATAATTTATATTTTAATAATCCAACCCATGTAATACATGGGTTTTTTTAATGCTAGTTATAATAATTGTCATAAATGATATCTAGTTATATAAATAATTTTTTTTAATAAACCGTGTTGTATTTTAATCACCTTATATTTTGATGATCACTATCCTGAGATAGTGTTAAACTATAAAAATGCTTTGCATTTAAACTAGTATTTATAAAATTTGTTTATTTGGCTAGTTTTAACATAATATGACTCTTACATAATCTTTCAAAATTGCTCGTTTCAAACCCGACAACCCGACCCAGCCCGCAGGGTTGATATAGGGTCTTGCCTTATTGGACGAAACTGGTCCCAACCGGTAAAACTTGAACTGACCCGATTTAAACATGGTTTTAAACCGATTCAACCTAATCATTTACCTCACTTAAAACTGATTTCAGTATAATCTGGTTAAAAAAAAAATTGGTTTCAACTTTTGTTGACTCGGTCTGAACCGGTTTCTAACCCCCATTTTAACCCGGTTTGTATTACTACAGTGTTAGTCTATTTGGGCCAGGACCGATTTGTATGTTGGGCCAGATTATAATTTTACTTCAATGTTATGAAATTTAACGTTAGCCGAATTTATGTTGATAGAAATGGCCCAAGCGTCAATATTCCTTACAACTTAAAAGCATTTTTGAAGTTATGCGTCTCCTTAGGCTATAGAATTTTGTTGTATGATTTCAAGGCCCATAAATCTGGCTCAAAGTGATATGGCCCAAATGATACTTTAAAAAATGGACTACTTTCAAAGCCCATTATACTCGCTTGAAGGCCTGTAAGGCTGTAAGTGTGACTAGAGTTGCACAAAACGGGTTTGGGCCGGACCCGGGCCCGGGTACAAACCGGGTTTGGGCCCAACCGGGTTTTTTGTACCCGGGTATTGGTGAACCCGGGTACGAACCCGGGTCGGGTTCAGCGAGATACAAACCCTACCCGGTATACCAGGGTAGGGTCGGGTCGGGTCCGGTTCGGTTCGGGTATGAAACCCGGGTTCAACCGGGTTTTTGCCTTTTTTTTTTTCTTGTGTGTGTGTCGAACACCGGGTCGTATGTTTTTTTTTTCTTATATTTTCTTTCCTTTTTTTCTTTTTATTTTTCTTTTCCTAACCGGGTTCACTTGAATGACAAAAATTTAAACAACTTAATATATAAATATATACAAATCTTGAGCAGAAAATGTTACACTTATAATATACAAATATTAAATACTTTTTATATAAAACATTTGAATGACAAAGAAATTTAAAAAGAACATGAAAGACATATAATATTAAAACAACTTAAAAATAACAATATCGTCTAATTTTATCTACTACGAGATGCTTGATCAAATGCTAATTCTTCATCGGATATGCCAGAAGATACTCCGTCTTCTACCTCTTCATCATGTACTTTAGCTTCGAGTGTAATCTCGTCTTCGAGGCTTGTTTGGTCTTGTATACAATCCGTTGCGTCTAAGTGATCCTTTAAACAAATGCACATCTCCACTGCTTCCGGAGTTAGTCTTGTTCTTCGTAATGATATTACCCTGCCACTAAGAGAAAAAGCAGATTCCGAAGCTACCGTAGAAGCTTGGACGCTTAGTAAATCACGGGCCATAGCAGAAAGAATCGGAAATTGAGATTCTTTTCCTTTCCACCAAGCCAAAATATCGAATGCACGATAATCTTCGGTAGTCATAGTGGAAATAAAATCCGTTCCACTATATCTACCGAGCTCACTTGTTGGGGTGTTACCCCTTTGACGTTTAGCCGTCACATCCCGAACAACATTCAACATAGTCAAAACAGGATCTTTAAGCGAGGTACTAGCACTTGAGGTTGATCCGCTTGGCATGGTTATGTTTACGTTAGGCCCATATATATTTAAATAAAAATTATAAATTGTTTTCAAACTATGATTAAAATTTTCTTTTGCCTCGTTTGAAAAATCAGGGTTTTCGTCATGCATATCCAAATTGTCATTTATCTCATCTATCAAACATTCAACCCCCGCAACATTTAGAAACGGATTTAAAGCGGCGGCACACGTAAAAACGGGTGGTAAGTCCTTAAAATATTTTTTAAACTTTTCTTTCATTGGTTCTATCATTTGATTAAACATATTATTTTTATTTTGAAAATTTTTAAAATTCAAAGACATAAAATATAATTCTTGAAGCACCGAATAACTAGTGGAATAATAAACTCCCGATAATTTTGTTATTGAGTTTTTAAAAACCTCAAGAAACTCGGATAGACGTTGAAGATTCTCCCAACCCGCATCCGGAAATGGGTCGGCTTCACCATTATCCGAAATACTATTATGAAAAGCTTTCAAAGTGCCCTTTTGTTTTAAAGCACATTCAAACATGTGACAAGTCGAATTCCACCGAGTAGGTACATCCCAATTAGGACCTAAAAATCTAGAGTGCGTATCCTTACAAAGTTGTTTATAATCTTGATATCTTCTTCTACTTTTTTTAAAAACGTCATGTAACATAAATCGAAAAGATGTAATAAAGTTATTAACATATTGTCCGGATAGTCCGTCTTGCACTACAAATTAATAATATGTGCAACACAACGAGTATGGAAAAAATCACCGTTTGCAATCGGAAGATATTTTAATTTTAATTTTTAACCGCGGTTGTGTTGTTAGAGGCGTTATCAAATGCAATTGAAAAAAGTTTATTTTGTAATTTAAAAGTACTTATTACATTATCTAAAAAGTAAAACAAAAATTCTCCGGTGTGTGGATGTGGAAAAAGATCAAATGCAATCGTACGTTTCATCAATTGCCATGAATTGGGATCCACCCAATGAGCGGTGACGCAAAGGTACGATTCGGGTAAACCATGTGGAGCCGACCAAACGTCACTAGTTAAGTTTACACCGGTATTTAAATTTTCAAATAATACAATTAAATCATTTTTTGCTTGTTTTCATAATTTTAAACAATAACGTCTAAGTGTAGTACGACTTACGTGAGTGTAACGAGGTTGAAGCGTCTCTCGAATTAAGTTGGTCAACCGAGGATTGTCGAAGTGACTAAAAGGCAAAGCTTCTTGAATCACGAACTTCGCCATTCGATCTCGAACCGTATTAACATCGTAATTAAAGATTCCGCCGTCTCCACCCAATTGTGTTTGTTGTGAATCCGGATTACTTTTCGACGACTTACAAACTTCTTGCTAATGTGTTTGTTTAAAGTCGTGTTAGAATCTTTAGCAAGCAAAGCTCCACAAAACTTGCAACGAGCCTTTACAGACCCGTCACTCAACTCAACCATATCCCAATTGCACCAAACATCCATGTTACGATTGTGTGCAAGAACACGAACGACGGTTGAAGCGTTGGATGAACCTTGACCAACGGAAGATTGTGAGTGAGCCATATCAAGATTGAAGAGAGTGAAAGTGTAAAACGAGAGAGTGAACGTGTAAAACGAGAGTAAACGAGAGTATTTTTTGCGTTTTTTGCGTATGTTTTTGCGTTTGAGACTTGGGTACTAAACCATATCAACCCACACCTATTTATACTAACTTATAGGGCAAAAGTGACCAAAAAAACGGTCACAAATCGAAGGTAACGGCTATATAGCCGTTAAAAAACGGTCACTTTTTAAAATAAAAAAAAAACGGTCCAACCCGGGTTCAACCGGTTCCGGGTCGGGTCGGGTCGGGTTCGGGTCGGGTTCTAAGAAATTCTAGAAAATCATACCCGGTTCCAACCCTACGGGTTTTTTTCGGGTCCAACCCGGGTCTGCATATACCGGGTCGTACCCGTACCCGGTTCCGGGTCGGATCCGAACCCGGTTTTTATGCCCAAGTCTAAGTGTGACCACATTTTGCCATAGTAATGGTTATTGGTTTTCGAAAGAAAAAAAAAGAAAAAAAAGTATATTTCATCTTTGTTATAATATCACAATAATTAACACAAGATTAGTGTTATAACCTTAAGAACTTTAAAAAGAATTGCAAGAGCAAGAAGAAGAGAAATGTATAACTTATGAAAGTGTATACAAGAGGTGTATCTTCTTCTCTACATTGAGGTGGTATTTATACTACAAAGATCAATCATTTTGGTAGACAAGTAAAACTATTTAGCATAGTAAACTTATCTACAAGTTTGACAAAGAGTTCATCCACTTGCTATGGTAATAATTCATAATACTCCCCCTTGGATGACACTTTTCAAACTTAAGAGTTTAAGTACTGCCTCATTAAAAACCTTGCTAAAGAAAAACCCAGTGGGAAAAAACCTTAGCTAAGGAAAAAAGAGTGCAGCTTATAACTCCCCCTCAAATTGTCTTCTGTAGATCATCACATTGTGTGTACGTGCCGCATGCCAATATCATAAACATGTTTTCTGAAAGTTGTTTTTGGAAGTGCCTTTGTGAAAAGATCAGCTGAATTATTGCTAGATTGAACGTATCTCATTTCAACTTGTTTATCTTTAATAAGGTCTTGAGTGTATGAAAAGAATCTTGGTGGTATATGTTTTGTTCTGTCACTTTTGATATACCCTTCTTTCATTTGTGAGAAACAAGCTGCATTATCTTTATAGATTGGTGTTGCATTTCTATCTTTCTCCAATCCACAAGAAGTTAATATAAGTTGTGTCATAGATCTTAACCATACACATTCTCTTGAAGCTTCATGTAGTGCAATGACTTCAGCATAATTTGAGGATGTCGCAACGAGTGTTTGTTTCTGAGAGCGCCATGAAATCGCAGTTCCTCCATTCTTAAATATGTATCCCGTTTGAGATTTTGCTTTATGAGGATCAGATAAATAACCTGCATCTGCATAACCAACCAACCCTTCTTTTGAATTATTAGGATAAAACAAGCCTAAATCAATAGTACCTCGAAGATATCGAAAAATATGTTTAATCCCATTCCAGTGTCTTTTAGTAGGGGCTGAACTAAATCTTGCTAACAAATTAACTGCAAAAGAAATGTCAGGTCTCGTACAGTTAGTAAGATACATAAGAGCTCCAATTGCACTGAGATATGGTATCTCTGGACCAAGGACCTCTTCATTATCTTCGCAAGGACGAAATGGATCATTATCAACATTGAGTGATCTAACAACCATCGGTGTGCTTAAAGGATTTGCTTTGTCCATATTGAAACGCTTTAAGAGTTTCTCAGTATAAGTCGACTGATGTACAAGTATTCCATTATGCATATGTTCAATCTGCAAACCAAGACAATATTTGGTTTTTCTAAGGTCTTTCATTTCAAATTCTTTCTTTAAAAGAGCAATTGTTTCATTAATTTCCTTTTGCGTCCCAATTATATTTAGATCATCAACATACACAGCTATGATCACATATCCTGATGTTGTCTTCTTAATGAAGATGCATGGACAAATAAGGTTACTTGTGTATCCTTTACTTGTCAAATAATCACTCAAACGATTATACCACATCCGTCCAGATTGTTTGAGTCCATACAAGGATCTTTGTAATTTGATGGAATACATTTCCTTAGGCTTTGAGTTTATTGATTCAGGGAATTTAAAACCTTCATGAATTTTCATATAGATGTTACTATCTAGTGATCCATACAAGTAAGCTATGACAACATCCATAAGACGCATCTCTAAATTTCTAGAGACTGCAAAGTTGATTAAGTATCTAAAGGTTATTGCATCCATAACAGGGGAGTATGTTTCCTCATAATCAATCCCTGGCCTTTGTGAAAAACCTTGAGCTACAAGTCTAGCTTTATACCTTGTAACTTCATTTTTCTCATTTCGTTTTCGTACAAAAACCCATTTGTACCCTACAGGCTTTACGACATATGAGTAATAACAATAGGTCCAAACACCTTTCGTTTGTTAAGTGAATCTAATTCAGTTTGCATAGCTCCTTTCCATTTATCCCAATCATGTCTATTTTGACAGTCACTAACTGATTTTGGTTCAGGATCATCATCTCCACTCATGATGTCACTTGCTACGGAATAAGAAAATATTTCATCAATACCTTCCATTTCATCTTGATTCCATAAGATATGTGTGTGACCATAGTTAATTGATATTTCTTTGTTAGTTTCATCCAAATCCTCCTCATGAGAGGTTTTGGTATTAAGCGTTTCATCAAGATCATTCACTTTATTGTCAACTTCCTTTTCATGAGTTTTTCTTTTTATCCTTGGAACCGATTGGTCTTCCTCGTTTCAAACGTCTCTGAGATTCATGAGCCATTGTGTTATCTATTTGCTTATTTGGAATCTCAACTCGAGCTGGAGCATTAGCAGCTGTATATGAGACTTAGTAACTCTGCTTGTATCAGTAAATGCATCAGGTAATTGATTTGCAATTTCTTGCAAGTGTATTATCTTTTGAACCTCTGTCTCACATTGTTTAGTTACTGGATCAAGATACAATAATGAAGGAACATACCATGATACATCATTTTCTTGTTTTTTCTTTTCTCCCCCTAATGCCGGGAAAACTGACTCGTTAAAGTGACAATCAGCAAAACGTGCTGTAAATACATCACCCGTTAAAGGTTCAAGATATCTTATGATGGAAGCTGATTCATATCCAACATATATTCCCAACCTTCTTTGAGGACCCATTTTTATACGTTGTGGTGGTGCAATAGGGACGTATACAGCACACCCAAAAATTCTAAGGTGGGAAATGTTTGGCTCATTGCCAGAAACAAGTTGTAAGGGAGAGTATTTAAGATTTGCACTTGGTCTCACACGAATTAGTGATCCAGCATGAAGAATTGCATGACCCCAAATAGACACAGGGAGTTTTGTCCTCATTATTAATGGTCTAGCTATTAGTTGTAGACGTTTGATTAACGACTCAGCTAAGCCATTTTGTGTGTGTACATGAGCAACAGGGTGTTCAACAATAATTCCTACAGACATGCAATAATCATTAAAAGCATGTGATGTGAATTCACCAGCATTATCAAGTCTCACCCTTTTAATAGTATAATCAGGAAAATGTGCTCGTAATTTGATAATTTGTGCAAGAAATTTTGCAAATGCTACATTACGAGTTGATAACAAACAGACATGAGACCATCTACTTGATGCGTCTATCAAAACCATAAAGTATCTGAATGGTCCACATGGTGGATGAATTGGCCCACATATGTCTCCTTGAATTCTTTCAAGAAACAGAGGTGATTCCTTTTCAATTTTTACAGGCGAAGGCCTTGTAATTAATTTCCCAAGAGAACAAGATGTACACAAAGGAATTTTATTCGATTGTGGGATCTTTTGATATTTCAATGGGTGCCCATGAGTGTTTTCAATTATTCTTCTCATCATTGTAGATCCTAGATGGCCTAATCTGTCATGCCATAAGTTAAGTGTTTCAGGATCACAAAATTTTTCTTTAACTGCCATATATGCCTGAGGCACATTAATGTGTGTATAATGTAAACCAGACTGAAGCATTGGCAGTTTTTCTAATATTCGATCTTTGCTTATGATATGCAAATATTTTTCACTATCAACAGTCTTTGACTGAGTATCATATCCATTATGATATATGTTTTTAAAACTCAACAGATTTCTTGTTGATTTTGGGGAAAATAAAGCATTTTCTATTATAAGCTTTGTACCATTTGGTAATGCTAAATTAGCTTTTCCCACTCCTTCTATCAGGTCTGTAGGTCCAGATATTGTATTAATGATTCCTTTTGTTGGTTTAAGCTCAAAAAAATATTTCTTAGACCTAAGTATAGTATGTGTGGCTCCACTATCCGCAATACATATATCTGCTTCATTTGTTTGATCTTGCGCTCCAATGATGTTCATTTTAATCTTGAAAGTATAAAAAAAATTAATAAGTGAATAACGACGATATTGTTATATTTTAACGAGAACTTTATTTAATTGAAAGAAAACATTACATGAAGAAAAATACATAATTAATAAATATGAAAACACTTAATTGTTGCATATAACTATTATGGTCAAGCAACATGTGTTTCAGAGTTCCATGTCAAAGTCTGCAGTGTTCAACTCAACGTTGAGATTATCAAAATTATCAACATGGTTCACTTCCTTCTCTTTTCTTTTAAGAGAGGCTTGGTATAGCTCACATAAATGTGGAGCTGTGCGACAAGCCTTTGACCAGTGGTTTGTGCTACCACATCTAAAACAGGAAGTGCCATTGTTTTCGGACCTACCAGCTTCATTCCCTTTGTGTTGGTTAAAATTGTTATTTTGTGGAGCGTGGTAATTGATTGTTCTTTGATTTCTACCACGACCATCCACGGCCACGACCACGTCCACGACTATAAAAGTTACCTCGGTAATTATAATTACCCTTGAAAGAATGGTTGCGACCATTAGGGTAACTTTTATCAACAGAACCACGACCACGACCTCTTCCCCACTTTCTTCCAGAGTTTTTAGTAGCAACATTAACTTCTGGAATTGCTAATGATCCCGTGGGACGAGCTTGATGATTTTTCATCAAAAGCTCATTATTTTTTTCTGCTACAAGGAGGAATGAATTTAAATCAGAATATCTTTTAAACTTTTGCAACCTATATTGTTGTTGCAAGTTTATATTTGATGCATGAAATGTGGAGAAAGTTTTCTCCAACATATCTTCCTCAGTAACATTTTGTCCACAGAATCTGAGGGTCGAGCATATCCTGAACAAAGCAGAGGTGTACTCGTTTACCTTTTTGAAATCCTGGAACCTGAGATTGTTCCATTCATCTCTAGCAGTGGGAAGCAGAACTTTCCTTTGGTGATCAAATCTGCTTTTTAAATCTTTCCATAAAATATATGGATCTTCACAATTTGAATATTCAAATTGTAACATTTCATCAATATGCTTATGTAAAAAGACATCAGCTTTCGCTTTGTCTTGTTCCGAGCAAGCATTTCCCTCTTGTATAGTTTCTAAGACACCCATGGATTTAAGATGTCTTTTTACGTGGGCCGTCCACGGCATATAGTTTTCTCCATTGATATTAAGAGCCGGGAATTCAATTTTTGCAATGTTCGACATTTTTGTTTGCTAAACAAGAATTAAGCAAATAGTAAGATAATTATTAGAATCCATATATATCAATAAGCATTGCGATACAATAAAGCGGTAGAGCTATAAACAAATATAGAAATAAGAAAAGTTTAAATTCTTCAGGTGGTAGTTCAGCAATGGGGATAAGAATTAAAATGAGCATTATGGTTGCCAGTACTAAAACCGGGTGTATCATCTTTGAAAAGTTGCCTTGGATAAACTTGAGAAAAGAGATAATCTGTTTATTGAAAATAGGTTGATAGTGGTCAATTTATAGTTTAAAATTATAACCGTTTTGTAACGGCTATGTACAACGGCTATATAACCGTTTATAACGGCTAATAACCGTCGTGTGTGTATATATCGACAACAGTTTTAAATAAAATAGATAAGTATAATATTATGTTATAAAAACATGTATGTAGTTTATAAAAACAATAGAGAATAAGAACGACATGTTAGAATAAGACGTTAGTACGAATAAACATAATCAAAATGTTAGTTGTATAAAGTTAGTTGACATATAAAGAAATGTTAGTTGCATAACTAAAGAAAAAGTTAGATGCATAAGTAAATGTTAGTTGCATAAGTAAAAGTTAGATGTATAAATAATATGTTAGATGAATAAGTAAAAGTTAGTTGACATAAAATAAATGTTAGTTGCATAATCAAAAGTTAGATGCATCAATAAAAGTTAGCTTGTTAGTAGTCTCATGGTTATCAAGATGTCCATAATATGATCTCATTTATGCTTATTTTATTTATCTTAGTTATCTTCTCAATATAAGATATTATATATTATTACTTAATGAAGTCCTTACCTTAATTAATGGATGACTTTGTGCTTTATTGATCTTCTTGATTAAAGTTTAAGAGCTCTCGTGCTGATAACGTGTTATAATATCACAATAATTAACACAAGATTAGTGTTATAACCTTAAGAACTTTAAAGAGAATTGCAAGAGCAAGAAGAAGAGAAATGTATAACTTATGAAAGTGTATACAAGAGGTGCATCTTCTCCTCTACATTGAGGTGGTATTTATACTACAAAGATCAATCATTTTGGTAGACAAGTAAAACTATTTAGCATAGTAAATTTATCTACAAGTTTGATAAAGAGTTCATCCACTTGCTATGGTAATAATTCATAATAATCTTTAAATTTTAAAAATTAAAACTACTTTTCATATAGTATTTTCTAAAATGATGTATACTACATATCATATTGGTTAATTAAACTATAATCTGAGCATGTTTCGTTACGCAAAAGTAGCTAAAGTGTCTGAACGATAAATTGGAGTGGACTAGACTAGATATTTTTAAATCCAAAGAGATGATATCTGGTTAGATTAATCCTAAATATGAGACTTCGATCACTGTTGCTAAAATGAATATTGTCGACGAGTTACTTGATTGAACATGATTATTTCGTGTTTATAGTTTTTAAAGTCGTATATGAACCGATCTCTGATGTGGAATTCAATTATGTATGCGTATCATGAGCAATATTTTATGTTTGTTGAATTAAACAAACAAACACAACTATATGCATTGTTTTCTACTTGTTAGGGCCTTATGTGTCCATTTAGTTGATTAGTTTCACAAATAAACATGAACAAGCTTTTTTATAAACAAAGAAAAATGAATATAAAAACGTGCTCTTGTGTTTTATTATTTTGTCGGTTAGTTGTTTTCTAAGTTTAATTATTTTAGCGTTGAAAATATCAAAATAATTAACAAAAAAGTCAATCATGTAAGGAAAATAATAGAAATAAATAGTTGGGGGTATTCAGAAAGACCGAAAAAACCTAAAAACTGAACTGTTTTTGTAACCGACTAATCAAATCTAATTATAAACTCAGTTTCTAACCGCATTCTAATTGATAAATTCGACTATCTAATTCTACAGAATCTTGCTTATTCGATTCGATTATCTGAATCTAACCGAATCCGAATTGTAAACTCGATTATATTTGTTTAGATTTAACATGTTTCTAATTAGTTCGGTTCGATTAAAGATAAACATGTGTTTCCGTTTATTCAAATAAAACTATCACAAGAAACCTTGAAAGCATTTTCTAACGCAAGTGGAGAACTGAGGATCCAAACAAGCGTTCGATTCTCAAATCTCACTATCTTCTTACAATAATCACTGATTCACAACCCTAATTCTTTTCTTCAAGAAGAAGAAGAAGAAGATGGAGAAATCGATGGTAGATTCTCGCAGCAACAAAGCAGCTGTTCAAGCAACTAATGACGATGCTTCCGCCAGCAAATTGTACGTAACCCTCGTATCATTTTCCCCAAATTTCATCACTTTTCGTTTACATGTTCTCCAGATTCATATGAATTACGGTTTCCGAAGTGAACTTTACGTAATTGGGGCATTGAGTTTGGTATCTTGATTAGGTTTTGTTGCTCAATATTGGGTATTGATTGGAAATTGAGATCATAGATGTGGTTAATTGTTATGAAATGATCTCTAAATGGAAATTTATTGCAAAACCCAGATGAATTTTGTGCAAAATGTGGATGCTTGCTCCTTAAAATGACTGCAAAATGTATCATGAAGACTGAACTGAAACTTTGTTGTGAATAAGCAAACAATCAGTATCTTTTGGTCCAAAATCTGTGGTTCTTATGATTGTTAATTGGCATTATATGATTCAAAGTATCAAACCCTTTAAGAAATAAGCTTCATTTATGAGTAACATTTGATTAGGCATCTATATAAGCATCCATTTTACAAATTGTTGGATGATAGTATTAATCATCTCCTATGTATGGATGAAAGGTCTTGTGTCAAGAAAGGATATATCAAAGATGACTATGTACATTTGTTTGTAAGAAGGCCTGTGAGGAGATCTCCGATTATAAATCGTGGTATGTTTTGTTTGCTTTCATAAACTAGAGGTTGTATGACTTTTTTATGACTTGATTCTTGTTTTGTGTACTTATGGTTCTCTTCTTAAGGTTATTTTGCCCGTTGGGCTACTTTCCGGAACTTTCTTCATCAATTTCTAAGCAGTGAAACAAAATCAAATGAAGGTCATGTCAAAAAGCAGATTTTGTCATTGGGAGCTGGATTTGATACAACATACTTTCAGTTGCAGGTTTGTCATTTCTTTTGGTGCCAAAAAGCAGATGTTTTTTTGTCGTGTTTTCCTCATTCTCCATCTGACATCCTATTTTTATTTCTGCTCACATTAAGTCATTAAGTAAACTAATCCCACAATCAAATCTTCATAATTCTTCACATCATATAAGGAGGAACCAAACCACAAATTGAAAATGTTAAATGGACAAAATGGGGATGAAATTCTTTCACAAGGTTTGCAAATTCAGCAATGTTCTTATTTGGTTTAAGTATGCATAAACAATTAATAATTATTCTTATTTTTCTAAAATTTAAATCATTGGCAGGATGAAGGGAAGGCCCCACATTTGTACGTTGAACTGGATTTCAAGGAGGTTAGCATTTGAGTTAATTGAATCTTCCCAACCCATAGCCCCTTAATATCTTTTTTTAATTATTTATTAGATTAACAATAGAATTGCGAATGATTTAGGTGACTTCTAAAAAGGCAACCATTATTGAAACTTCTGCACAGTTAAGGGAAAAAATCAGAGAGTCAGCATCAATTTCCCAAGGTAATCTCGCGTTCTCTTTTGATTGTTCTTCGATTTGGCATTGTATTTCTTTATTCAATAAATTATGAAAATTAACAATGGCCTTCTATTGATTTGTAAATATCTTTCATGACAACTCAAGAAGCACTTGTTCATCTCAGACACTCTGATCTTAATGTCATTAAGTTGTGCTCTGCAATTTTGCAGAGAAAGGAGAAATAATCAGTGATCATTACAAGCTTCTCCCAGTTGATTTGAGGGATATACAAAGCTTAAATGACCTAATTTTAACTCATATGGATCCAAGGTATGTGCATCAGTTAGTTTCTCATGTTCATTTTCTAGTTTTTCTTAATTTAGAAATACGGCGTTAACCGTTTTCAAGATATTATGTGGTTGATGTTTCCTTCTTAAGCTTATCATGTTTTCTATTGACATTCTAGAACAGGTAGCATTTTTGCACTCGTGTATCTACTTGTCACAATAATAACATGAAAAATGATAACTTTGTTGATTACCTTACTGAATAGATATGCTTGTTCAAGAATCTGGCAAAAAGAGATATCCTGATGAAAGGAAATTGTTCCTGTTTTTTGGGAAGGGGCCATTATCCTGTTGTCAATTTTATAACAAGTT
This sequence comes from Flaveria sonorensis, assembly GCA_025506505.1. Classification (NCBI taxonomy): domain Eukaryota; kingdom Viridiplantae; phylum Streptophyta; class Magnoliopsida; order Asterales; family Asteraceae; genus Flaveria; species Flaveria sonorensis. Next base: position 3,395,579 of record CM046426.1, read on the forward strand.
TATATAAGAATGATGACGGTATGGAGAATTAAACTGCTTCTTACTAATTTTATCATCAGCTTGCCAACATTTATAGTTGCAGAATGCGTGTTGATATACTTGGATCCTGAGTCAAGCCAGGCTATTGTGGAATGGGCTGCTAGAACATTTTCTACATCAATATTCTTTTTATACGAGCAGGTACTGATTCCTATAAGTATTTGTTGGAATTAATCTTTGTTAATTCACATAAAAAAGTCAAAGTCAGATCCTATATGTTTGGAGTTTTAGTTTAATTAAGAGTCTTTTATTATTATTTAAATTAGTATGTTTATCTAGTTATTTAGTTTGATGTTTATCAAGTTGTTTTAATTCCTAGAAAGTAGGAGTATGAGTCATAGTAGGATGGTTTTGTTTAGTATAAATAGGGCTCTTTGGTTGATGTTTAAGGAGTAAAAATATTCAGTTTTCTTAATAAATAGTTTGTTTTTCAACCTGCGTTTTGCTACGTTTTTGGTTCGTTTGGAGATCATTGTGCCATCAATTGGTATCAGAGAACAAGGTTAGAAAGAGGGTTGTTTTGAGAGTCGTTTTTTGAAAGCGGGAGCAGCCCTTGGCTGCATGGTTGAAGAACGAGAAGCGGCAGTAGGTAATCAAGCAAGAATATAGCAGCAGTGATCATAAGCAACAGTCATTGAGGACCCGATTATTCAAGGCATCAGCGGAGTGACAGGTTTCTGTGGCGGTTATTATTGTTGAGAGAAAGAAAGAAATTGAAGGTCACCGTTAAAGCAGGAAGAAGCAAGCAACCAACAAACTTGGAGAATTAATTATAGGTTTTAATTGTTAAAAAAGGATATGCGAAGCAATCAAGCAACCTGTTGGTTTTAATTTTAAGCGAAAGGAAGGAAGGAAGCAAGCAAGCAGGTGAATAAACACCGACTTTTGAGAAAGTAGAGTGCAAGACTAAAAAAAACGATGGGTGTTTCGGGCTTAGTTTCGGGGGTGAAACGGTGACCAACTTGCGCCTGATTACAATGGTAACAAACACAAGAATAGAGCAGCAAGCATGACAGCAGTTTGGTAATTTCAGGTTTGGAATCGAGGCCGATAATGGTATACGAATCGGGTGTTCTTGAGCAGGTTTATGAGAACGAAATCAAAGAAAATAGCAAGAAAGAGGCATGTAGCAAGAGCAGTAGCAAGAGAAAGAGAAAGAGAAAGAGAAAGAGAAAGAGAAAGAGAAAGAGCAAGAGCAAGTAGCAAGTAGCAAGAGCAAGATGAATTGATTCAATCAAGCAAGAAGATAGCAAGCAAGAATAGAGCAAGAGATAAGAACTATAAGTTCTTACAGCAAGTAGCAAGAATCGAATCTATGTGGTTCAATCAATAAGCAAGAAGCAAGAAGCAAGAAGCAAGAAGCAAGAAGCAAGAAGCAAGAAGCAAGAAGCAAGACCGAGATCAAAGATTAAGGGGGTGATTGTTGGAATTAATCTTTGTTAATTCACATAAAAAAGTCAAAGTCAGATCCTATATGTTTGGAGTTTTAGTTTAATTAAGAGTCTTTTATTTATTATTTAAATTAGTATGTTTATCTAGTTATTTAGTTTGATGTTTATCAAGTTGTTTTAATTCCTAGAAAGTAGGAGTATGAGTCATAGTAGGATTGGTTTTGTTTAGTATAAATAGGGCTCTTTGGTTGATGTTTAAGGAGTAAAAATATTCAGTTTTCTTTAATAAATAGTTTTGTTTTTCAACCTGCGTTTTGCTACGTTTTTGGTTTGTTTGGAGATCATTGTGCCATCAGTATTTTGTGTTCCATGAATATCGCAATGTTGACTTGAGTATGGAATAAGTATATTTGCTTGAAATCTTAGCTGAATAGGAAAAATGCAATATTTAGGGATACTCTATAATAATAGTTACAATATTTATGGGAAAACTAACAAAATAAGTGGTGTTTTCTTTCACTTTTTGGAAATATTTTTCTTTACTTATGGTTTTGGACTTTTTGTTCAGATGCTAGTACTAGAATACTAATCCTGTTTTCTTTGGGGGTGATTGGTTCTTATAGATGAATGGGAAAGTGAAAGGAAATGTACTGAGAGTATTACATTGATGTTGCTTTGTTTAGATTAGAATCATTGTATTTTTTGTATATACCCTACTATTAGCTCTGCTATGAGTATATGACATATATTTTAGGAAGAAATGGAGAGTGGATCTTAAGTCATGGGGTTGGGCGGTGGACAGTTAACTGGGTAATGAATTCCCATTATCTTCAATTTGTTGAGGAATGGATTGTTGCCCGCTATTAAGTAATGGATGATTGCATTATATCAAAGTAGTCAATACTTACAGTTACCTATACTATTTATTTTATCTATGGCCCCCAACCATAATCTATTTTCCTGCAACAATATGTCAATCATAACCTATTTTCCTGCATCAACAGATTAATCCGCATGATGCTTTTGGGCAGCAAATGATCAGAAATTTAGAGGTAATATGATTCTCTATTTGTCCTTTAAAATGCTCATTAGAAAGCTCGGCAACGATTAAATGTAAGAGTGACAGTATAGGGGAAATTATGGACCAAAAACAATAACATCAGTATTTTGTAATGACAATAATGGACAACGGGGCACCTATTAGCTGAATATTTTCCAGATTCCGAAAAAAGCTAACTATGAAGATAAATATGGAATACTTCTGAATGGTAGTTGCAGTCTTTACAGGACGAGAGAGTATGTGTTCTCCTTTAAAACAAATATTATTTGCAAAGTGGTACCTTTTACTGGTTATTTAAATTTTCAAAAGAAATGTGAACTCCATTAAACTTTGTGATAATTGAGGTCTTGACACTATTTCTGCATATAGCTTCCCCACATGTACATGCTTCTAATAATATCGAATTATATAACTTTCAACACCAACAGGTGACAACAATTAACTCTTGAATGACAATCTTGATGTAAATTTATGTTTTCCTTCTTTTAGAGTCGAGGCTGTGGATTATTAGGAATTTATGCTACACCAACTTTGATTGCAAAGGAAAAGCTCTTCCTTGATCGAGGTTGGCAGGTATGGTTTAAATATAGAATCTCAAAAAAAAGTTTCTTATATTAACTAATTATTATGATGAGTTTCAGAAAGCTGTTGCATGGGATATGCTAAAGATATACACTAGTTTCATTGAGCCTCAAGAACGACAAAGGTATTGGTTTTATGGATATCTATATATTGGAGAAGTTTAGGGCTTTTCTTAATCTGTAATACTAACAATAAGAAAAATCTTAATAGGAAAGACAAATTCATAGAAATATATGAATTCGGTACATGAAAAGTGATGAACGTCTTTTAAAAGCTTTTCATTGTTGGTTTCATGAATTCCTATATTTGCTCTTATTAAAATGCTCATGAAATGTTCTTTAATAAGAGTTTATCCATGTTTGGTTGATCAGGATTGAACGGCTGGAATTGTTTGATGAGTTTGAAGAATGGTATATGATGCAGGCAAGTTTGTTATATTTAACTGCTTCTATCTATAAGTTGAAATGTAAATATTTGATTATGGAAAAAAGAGTTTTTGTTTGACCATAAAAGGCAAACTAGCTAGTTCTGAAACTCATAAATGATTTGAAATTAGTTCAACTTCAACTAGAAATCAATATAGCTTTCTTGAAACAATTGTGAATTAAAACACACACACCCACAAAAAAAAATAATAAAATAAAATAAAAAACTTCAATACTAAATGTTGTTCCTCCAATGTTGATTTTCAGGAGCACTATTGTGTGACTTGCGCGATCAACGATGCCATGGTCCGTTTTGTATATATCTCTTAGATTTAGGCGGTGTTTAGATTTGCATTTCCAAAAGTAATAATTCACAGATAAGTATCACGTAACTAGATACAATATAGTGACCCTAGATACAATATAGTGACCAAATGGTAAGGCTAGTTAAGTAATGTCACAAATTTTACCCTTAAAAAACAGCTTTGTTACTATGGTTTATCTTGGCGATTTCACATAATCGGAGGGTTAATCGCTAATCGGTCATAGTCGGATTCGGACCTATCGGACCTAATCGGTCAAAAGTCGGTCAAAAATGGTCAAAACAGTCAAAATTGATCAAATTTCTTTCAAAATCAATGAAAATTGCCCAAATTTTGTCAAATAAGTCAAATGTTCGTTAAGATTGGTCAAAATATGTTAATGTTTGATTTTGTTTTTGAATTTAATTATATATATGTATACATATACACAAATATACATATAAATTACATATAAAATTCCAATCCGATTAATCCCGACTAATCCCGATTAATCCCTAGGCGGTACCTCACCGCCCGACTAGCGCCTAGCGATTTTTACAACCATGCTATGGTTAGAATACAGTTTTTTGAAACGCTGCAATCAGACGCGCGATAAAAAATGTGAAATTACCTAACTATCCTTAAAAATTTAAGAGTATAAACTATCACTAAAATGGTAAGCCATTAAAAAAGGCCACCTAACATTGTTTAAACCATTCTTATTCAGTTTAGTTTTCTAATTTTATACATTATATTGTTTCAGGGCATGTTTGAGGATTATGGTTTCCCTAAAGACCAGCCTGTGACTGGTGCCTCTACAACAGGATCCCCATGAAAAGATTGGGGATATAATCACTTATATTGCATATGTCATGTGACAGTCACATGGGCCCCAATGACCCCAAATGGGGAAACTTTATTAGATTATATGTGTGATTGATTGAATTTTGTGGATAATGCTGGTTGGGTTGATTAAATCTGTGAAGAAATGATTGTTTTGCTTTTCCTTTAGGTTTACCAAATGAACCACTATGTATTGCCTCAACTGTGCACTTTTGTGGTGGATCCCTTTTGTTTTGTAGGGGTAAATATGACTTTGTATGCTTGGTTACATCAACTTTTTGGCCCTTTGAATTTTATATTATTATAATGTTTTATAATATTTTCCAATATAAAGAGAAATCATGACAGTTAGTGATTGATACTTGATAGCCAATTATGAGATATGCAACTAGAATACTTGAACTATAAACAAAAGATTCAACCTTCAAAATCTCAACAACAATCTTGGTGGTCACTTCCATCAAAACAAAATGATTTGACTATAAAATTTCAAATTTTTCATCAGTTGCTATTATAAAGAGGGTCCACAAAAGCATTACATTGACAACCGACTTGATCATGCAGTGTTTTTAGAATCACACTGCATTTTTTTGAAATGTTTTCTAGACAGTTTCTATACAAGCAATTTAGATGAGTTGGTTAAACATAATTTCAAATTATTATTTTTTTAATTTTTGCTTTAAAATCATATTTTCTGGTTAATATAAATATTTCAAGCTTCATATATTAATTATTTAAGTGTTTATATCTTATTAAAATTTTAATTCTACACCAAAACATGTAAACATACGATATTTTCATATTTTGTTTCAAACTAGATATGCATACAAAGTTTATGACATTATCTAGTTTTTAAATCGACCATAGGACCAATAAAACTAGTAGGAGGCATCCTTGTGGATGAACATAAGGGACTGGTGAGTCAGTGAGCCATTCGATTTTCTTTTCCTTTTTATTCGGTTGTCTGGCTAACTGATTAAGGTTCTTTTTAATATTTTATTATTTCTTTTTTTTCTGTTTGTATTCTATTTATTTTTACCTTTTTATCACTATATATTTATAGATTTTAAATTTATTAAAATTCTTAATAACTAAACTAAGTGGTTATGAAAAAATAAATGTAAAAGTTGAAAATTATATTTAAAAAAAAGATAAGGATGTTTGGTGGATAGGTGTATTATTTGGGAAAAGATCGAAGGGTGTTACATTGTATTAAATGACTGTAGATTTATGAATAGACGACTATGTACGTTTATAAAGAATAAATTTAACCTGTACTGATAGTATCTTGTGTTTTATATTGTTTGTAACATTTTCCATTATAAAAAGAAAAATAATGACAACATAGTGATTGGTGGTCAATTATGGAATCAGAAAACTTGAAACAGAAACAAAAAGATTCAGCCTTCAAAATCTCACCGACAATCTTGGTGGTCACCTCCATCAAAACAAAATGATTTCACTTAAAAACATCAACATTTTCATAAGTGATATTATGCAAGAGGGCCCACAAAACTTTATCTAGACAACTTAATAGTTGACTAGTCAAACAAAAAGTGCCTTACACAACTTTTAAAAAAAAAAAAAAACTAATAGTATACTCATATTAAACACTTATAAATACACGTTATAAGATTTAAACATTAACTTTTTAAACAAAAGAAAGTCACCGTGATAAAAAAAGTCACCGCGATGTCCCTAAGAGGACATATACCCATATAATACTCAAAAGATAAGCGATATGTCAAGAACTAATTTTCACCATTCACAATATAGCAAAGGTGAACCTTTAACAAATAATATCTCTTGAAATTTACACCCCAAAAAGATACCAGTCCATACGACCAGGTTTAACCATAAAATCTAGGTTAAACCGGTCGGATTCATTTGGACAAATCTTCAAACTCGATCGATACAGTTTTGTTAGTTGGTCGGCAATAACTGAAAATGAGTAAAAGTTTGAAAATATCTTCAAAGAACTTCTAGGTGATTACACAATAATGCAGAAATGATTGCACATAAAGACTAAATAGAGTCAATGATTACAACTCAGCAAACAGGAAACTACAACAATTCTAAAGATACAGGGTGGGTTACAACTAAAAGAACTCGAAATCAAGGTATTTACCTCCAGGCTTCACACCCGGTCCCATCACTCGTTTACTATTATTGCCCGCCCCAACAGGGTCAACGGGCCCAAACTTCGCGGGCAGTTCAGAATCCGAAGGTCTGGGCACTTCTGGAGGCGTGCTGCACCGTATCAGAGCCCAATTCACGCCTTCGAAAAAGGAATGTTGTTTAATCTCAGTAGCTCCTCTTTTAACACCAAGCCTGTGTTGTGGTTCCTTCACAAGTAAACCCCTGATCAGATCCCGGCTCGCGTAGCTAGTAGCTGGTGAATCAGGAAACCGCAGCTGTTGACCAACCACATTGAACAAAGTGGCTCGGTTTCCTGCTCCCTTAAAAGGGGTTCGACCGTATAACAACTCATGCAAGAATACCCCGAATGTCCACCAATCAACAGCACTTCCATGCCCCTCTCCTTTGATGATTTCAGGAGCTAAGTATTCATGGGTCCCAACAAACGACATTGATCGGGCTGCAGTTGGTTCGGCTACAAGTTCAGGGAGCTGGCCAAAGAGAGGGGTTGGGTCGGCTCGCGGTTTTGTGCTTCTTTTTTTCTTGCTTTTTTGAGGGAATAAACGAGGGAGGAAACACGCGGGTTGAATGCAGACTGATGTGGGTTCCATACAAGCGGGCTGCACACAGAAAGCATTATTTGGGCCTCGTTTGGTAGGATCAGCATCTAACGAGGATGATTTAATGAGGGTTGGCGACACTGCACATCGTAAAGAGAGGTCAAAGTCTGACAACATTATGTGACCATCATCGCGTACCAAAACATTTTCGGGTTTCAGGTCTCTGTATACAACTCCAAGCATATGGAGATACTCAAGAGCTAATAAAACCTCAGCAGCATAAAACCTGCTCGAAACATGAAGACATAAAAATTACAATAATGTTGCTTATAACATAAATTTAGTACACAAATCATATTATTACAATAGATTCTAACCAAATCGATGACTCGAGGGGATTCTTCAAAATCTAAAGCTTTGAATAAACTGATTTAGGACCTTGAGCAACTTTTAACCCATTTGACCCTTCTCCTTTCAGCTAAATTTGTTAATTCAACTCATTTGAGATATAGTTGCAACCCAAATTGACTCATTTTGTAAGTAAACAGGGCTACTTTCATATATGGTGCAACTATTTATTGTAAATTATGACAAACTACTAAATGGTATAATATAAGTATACCTTGCTGCATATTCTGAAAAGTGTTTGCCAGGTTGACGTTGTCTCAACGTGTGCAAATCACCACCTGGGCAATATTCCATGACCAGACACGAGAACCTATCGGTCTCAAAATGAGTGTATAAAGTAGGCAAGAACGGGTGATCAAGCAACTGTAATATATCTCTTTCCGTCTGAGCTCTAGACAACTTCTTTCTACTAGCAAGAGAAGCCTTATCCATCACCTTCATTGCAAAATTACAACGGGTACCACTCAGCTCCGACTGATAAACGCTACCAATGTCACCACATCCGAGTAGTCTTAGCAGCCTAAAATGACTCATACCCAAAAGCCCATCTCGCGACCTAATCGCATGAATAGCCTTCCACCTAGGATCATTACCCTTGTGAGGCTTGTTGGTGCCATTGGTGAAACTACTCCAGTTACTATCATCACTAAGACCACTACTATCACTAGCTCGACTAATACTCGTTTTCCCACTTTCAAGGGATTCCCCTCGAAGGGGTAACTTTGTAATTCCAAAGTTACGTTCAACGCTAAGCATTCCATCACTCATACGGTACATGCTTGTGCCTGTGCTCATTGATGTAACGACGCCTGTGCTATCAATGCTACTATGTGGGCTTACATTACCACTTGGAGGTAAAGAAACATCCCAAACACACTCTTTTTCATCAGAATCTTGACATACAGGAGAGCTTACTGTATTTTGCAATGGGTTTTGTTCGACTCCAGAAATGCGAATAGGAAGATCTTCTACAAACAGGCCTTTTATGGAGTTCTTTTGACCAATTGGTACACAAACAGGACTCATTAGATCCATGTCAACAGGTTCAGGAGGGTGGCTAGCTCCCGAGAAAGAGGTGGAACCAATTTCATCACAAGAATCATCGTCTACTTTCAAAATTGAGGCATTCTGCATACGCTCCTCATCATCCTGCAAAGAGTTTTTCCCTTCACATTTTTCAGATACTGGTAAGCTGGAATCTTGAAAATTTTGCGCATTTAAACGATTCATGTCTTCTTTAACTGAACCATAGTGTGAAGAACTTGATGCCTTAATGATATCAGGCATCTCCCCTGCAACAGGAAGCTTTTGTGAATCATGAACTCTTCTCATTTCTGCTTATGGTGCAACATCAATTGCCATTCTCTTCCTCTCACTGTTCTGCAAAAAATTAAACAATTTAATGACAATAACAACATTTGACTTGGTACATAACTTGCTTATGAGAAAATGCTGCAATTATAAAGGGTAACAAGAGTAATTAATAACTTAATTCCTGAACACAAACACTCAAGCAAAATAGAGAGAATAAAGATGGGATCTTTTGCCTACAACTTATCAAGAAAAAGGAAAGAATAAACAAACAAACCCACATACACACTTAAATCTCACTCGTAACAAATAGCTATTTCTAGGATCTAGGAGCGGGTGAGATGAGAGCAAAAGTTTCCACATCCTAGCTTGAGACTCTAACTCAAAAAACCCAAAAATGGAAGAATATGATATATAATTAAGTGTTGTCATTCATCTTCAACATAGATGCTACATAACCAACATTATTAAGTTCTAAATATCAAAATTTATTCAACTATGTGTACCTATTGTTGAAGACTATAGTGCTAGACTCTGTAATTTGACAAAAAGTATTAGGTATGATCAAATTGATGTAACACCCATCTATACCAGAATAATAAGGGGAATCTTGTAGACCAAAAGATATTCAAACAAATAGCATCAATAGCTTATAGCAAGCTTTTGTTCAAAAGTAGAAAAATTGCAGCGAGCACAATAGTCAATCTGGCGACCACTAGACATTTTAGGCCTTAGCTTAGATATTTGACCCAGTGCAACTTTTGACTCTATGCTTAGTTTAGGGAAAATCATGACCTAATTTTGTAATTTTTGACCTCTTGGACAGAATAGGGCTAGATTTTAACAGCAAGTAACCGTTTTCTGATTGGTGGGTTTTGATTTAAAGGTTAGATTTTAGCCGCTCTGGAAATAAGATGGCTAGACTGTAGCCTCCAAATTTTTTTTGAACGGCAAAGAAAATTTTATAAAATATACCGGGCTAGCAAGAAACTAAAACCTGAAAAAAAACAACTTAAAACAGATAACACCAAAACAAAGGAAGACTCTTCCCGATAGCAACTTAACTTCTAGACGAGGGCGTCCGTAAAGACCACTCCAAATTTGATTGTAGCCTCCAAATACATGATAAGTTTTCCGATTGTAGCCTCTAAGTACACGTGAGGTTTACTGATTGGTTGGTTTTAATATGACTAATGTTTTAACTAAATGGAAAAAAAGGTTGCTAGATTGAAGCATCCAATCAAAACAAACTAATCGTCACGTGTACTCGAAGGCTACAATTTAGCTGTCTTCTCTCTAAAACTCGAAAGCTACAATCTAGCTACCTCTTTCAAAAGAGCTCTAAACATGTACAATTTGGTGTTTTCCCCACAGTTTAACAAAGTGGTTGATTTTTCAATTAGACATTTGAAAATCATCATCAAATGGAAGCATTGAGCTAAACTCCCAACATCAATGGAGATAAATGTGTTCCAGAAGAGCACCAAATTTCAACATAAAACACCAAAAGTTTTCACGGATCAACCTAATTTCCACTCAAATCAAAAACATCACATCAACAATTAAAATATCAAATAACACACAAATAGATTAAACAAAAACAAAATTCTCAAAATGTTATTTTTTCCCTCCCCTTACGAAAGTTATTGCTGAAAATGTCTATTTGTGACCGGTTCTACTGTACACATTTTGATAAATAAGTTTTAGGAGACATTTTGAGGGAAAAATCGTAGAAAATGGAAATTTTAGGAATTTTCTTTAAACAAATCAAAATCACTAAAACTCCACAATACAATCGAAACGCCCTTAAAACTTCACAAACCCTGAGTTGAAATGGAACAAAATCAGAGAAAATCAAAGGGTCAGGAGCAGAAACTCACCAACGGATCTGAGATAAAGAGGTGTAATGGGAGCAAAAGTTGATAATTGGGGTGAAATTTGAGCTTCTTGTGGTGTGATTGTTGATGAGGGTTTTTGAAGGGGGAATTGTGAATGTGTAAAGAGTGAGAAGGGTATTGAAGTGAGACTGTTTGTTGTGGTCTGCATAAAGGGGCAAATGCAAGTGATGGTATGAAGATGACAGGAGATGAGTAATTGGGTTGCTTTATTGCTTTTGCTTTCTTTCTCTCTCTCTCTCTCTTGATTTGTTTCATTGGGGAAGGTGACCTTTATTATTAGTCATGACTCATGTGTTTGCATATACTAGATTAAAGACTCGTGTGACATATAAGTTCAATTTAAAAATATTGTTATTGTTTAAAAAGATTCGTAAGTTATAATGTTGTTGATAATATTTTTTATATAGACTTTTGTGAAAATATTATTAGCAGATGGATTTAAATGTATTAATTCAATTAAACAACAAAGTAACTAAATATCTAAATTGATATGCAATGCTTGCTGGTACATAAACAGGTTGCAAGTTGCAGTACGCATCAAACAATATTCGCGGGTACATAATAAGTTTGAACTTATAGGTATATATGTTATGATTTTTTTCAACTTGCAGGTAGAATATCAAACAACAGACGAAGTAACAATGAAAGTTGTATATCATTAAACAATTACAATACAACTCAGATAAAGTAAGCATCTAAAACAATAGTTTGCATATAATTAAACCATCTAAAGTAATATATAGCGAAATGAACGATACCTTGATAATTGCATATAACTAAATAATTACAATACTACTCAGATAAAGTAAGCATCTAAAACAACCTATTGTATATGAGTAAGTGAAAAGTTAAAGAAGATGTTTCATGATGTTCATAGTAAGGTAAAATAATACATACACAACAAAAAAACACAATAATTTAAATTAAATGTTACATCATAATATACAAATACAAACAATAAGTTAAAAAGAGTATAAAATTTGACTCTTTAGTTAATCTGCGTAACATTTCATACATACCACATTAAAAGGTGGTGTGAATTGTATAGATAGTTGTACTTAATGATATATATATATATATATATATATATATATATATATAAATAATACTAAAAGAGTAACTTAAGGGGACACTTGGCATATTTTTAGGCCCCCTAAGTTTATTTTTTCCGCCTCCCTCTCCTTTTAAATAATTACCTAAATTAATAAATATTAAATAACTTTAATTCTTTTTTGGGATAATTTTTTTAATAAATTAAGAAATATGTCTTTTTATTAATGTTATTTTTAGAAAATAATTTTTTATACGAATCAAAAAATTTTCTAAAACATCTAACTTTTTTTAAATTTAAAATATTTTAAAATTGGTATTTTAAAAAGTAATTTTTATAAACTAAAAATAATTAAAATTAGGAGTTATAATAAAAAAAAATTAAAAATAACATTTTTAATACGGATTGTTTTGAAAAAAATATATAACTTTTTTTGGATAGAAAGTTTAAAAACAAAAGTTTAAAAATTGATATCACTTATAGTTATTACTCATAGGTAATTTTAATCATATCTTATTTTAGATATCATTTTATACTTCATAAAGTTTTATTATATTTAATATTTTATTTTTTCAACCCGTATAATACACGGGTTTACTAAAGTTAGTATTAAATAAATAATAATCAACAACTAATCAGAGATATCATGAACATTTATAGTCCGATCCAACCCGATTCAATACTATATCTCTATATTTGATTACATGGTCAAAATATTTCGTAATTGATCTAATTATTACACATAACTTTTTAGTGTATATTATTTAAATCTTAATTTTTAGACTAATATCCTCACACCCACTTAATATCTAGCTCACGATTTGATCCGTCAAAAGTATTTTTTTTAAGTCTAAAAGAAAACAGTTTTCTTTGACTGTATATTTCGCTATGACAATAAACAAAAGTCAAGGTCAATCTCTGTCAAGTGTCGGTTTATATTTGAAAGAGTCTATTTTTACCCATGATCAGCTTTATGGCATCTTGTCACAAGTTAAGAGTAAAGATGAATTGAACCTTTTAGCTTTAGATAATGAGTGTAAACCTACTAATGTTACTACAAATGTAGTTTACAAGGATGTTTTTGCTCATTTGTGACCTTATAATAAAAAATTGTTATGTCTTATTTAATATATAACACACTTGATTTTATTTTTATTTTTATGTTATTTAATAATTAACAATTTCATCAACGAAAGTTTAAAAAGATATAATTGTTGTTTTACTTGAAATATTTACATATTTTATATGAAAATATTGTTTTATATTTTCTAAAATTTTATACAAAGTATTTGATATTTTATTTATTTAATTTGTGTGTTATAAAATCGGTATAATTTTATTTCCAAAAAAAATACCCATGATTTTCTTCGTATTGAAGAGGAATCAATGAAGAAATCTCGTAATTTTTGTCACGATTCGAATATAAGCCGAGCATTTTATAAATTTGAAAGTGATCTGCAGTCTTTGTAGATGAATTATTTGAAGAAAGAAGAATCATCGGGTTTGATTTTATTTCCAAAAAAAGATGCACTCTAATTTAGGGTTAAATTTTCAAAATTTTCCTAAATGTCTTTAAATGAATCTAGACTAACATTAAGAACAGATACATATTTAGGCGGGAAAAAAAAATAGAGCTTTAAAAGAATGACACGTGTCACTAAAGTTATTGTTTTATTAATAAGTATAGATATGGTTTTTATTATGTTTGTCACTACCATATTATAGCATTCATGGATAGTTATGAGTGATTATTAGTAAAATATGTAGAAAATTTATAGGTATTGTATCGTGTTTTTTATATTTGATGAAACATCTTACAACTCTCATAAATATTTTTAATATTTTTTAAAATGATTGTGAGTGAATGAGAGAGAAAATGTAATGATAAATGTATGAAAAAATATTATTTAATTAAAAATAAAAAAGAAAAAATAATGATGTTTAGTATAATTATAAAGATGGGGATAGGAGATGGATTGTGAATGCTCTCAATATAAGCGTTTGCTTATTCGGACACTTTGTACCGGAGCGAGTTTTCATGAGACGGAATGTCAATTGTTAATACTAGTTTTAATGCTTTATACGTGACTTACTCAGGAACATTATTTAGGAGAAAACTCAACACAATGCAAGCATGAATCTGAAACTTTAAAAATCTCAAGCTAAAACTATTACACTCATTTTACTCGATGAGAATGCTAACATTATGTTATTAGGACACTCTTCATTCTATATTTATACTATATATATAAGAATGAAAGAATGACAATACTATAATTTTACTTAAATTTTAAGAAATCTAACACAATTTAATAAGTATAGGAGTTTATATAATAATTTTTATTTTGCCTGAACATTTTCTAATTAATATATTATTTAATTCACACTATTAACACATCATTTAATAGTACGAGATTATTTAATATTAAATCAAATATGATCTTAGTTAATAATTTAAAATAACATATAAATTTATATTATATATTTATAACTAAATACTATATACATTAAGTATTATCTTATTTAAATACTTAAGTATATAATAAAATAATTACGTAATAGTGTATTTTGGTCAAATTGTTGTATTTGTAGCAGTTTATAATAACGTACCGTTAATCATAATGCAATGTTCTATATTTAATAAGAGTTTTTATTTGATCGTTTTTAACCCATTCGTCATAAGTGATAACCACGACTTATTAATTACCATATGTTCGGTAATGGTATCGTGACTTATCATAACAAATCGCTAAAGCAAATATCTACAAGAATCTAAGTGTCTGTATCATTGGACTCACTAAACCAAGATAACCTCAAAAACTATAATTGCAATGTTCTCGTATACGTTTAAAATCGAACTGCGATGAAACACGGGTCTAATCCGCTAGCATATATAGAATGTATAGATGGTGCTCCAACAAACAATGAATGTATCTTTAACAACCCCTTGGTATATTGCATATATAAAAATATAAAAATAATATAATAAATAATATGTGAATTTATTAGTGTTATTATTCACCGAAATTTTAAATTTTAGAGCTGCTATATCATTCTTGATTATTTGATATTTATAATAAATGTTTAACCTATTCGACAAAGAAGTAGACGTGTTAATCAGTTACTAAGTTCTAAAACACATGCCCAAATAAATAAACACACTAAAAATAGTTATTTATCAAAGATCGATATATTCATACCCAGAACATATGTATTATTTCAAGAAATCTATTGATAATAACTAAAAGTAACATATATGACCCCAACACTTGATCATTTGGATTCCCCTCGTAGCTCTATAGTAAAGATAAAATGTAATGTTACTAAAAACTCTATAGTTGGTTTTGGTATTTTATTTCATGATGTTCTCTCCTCCATGTATGTGGTAAGTTTTGTCATATAACCCCCTAACGCAAAGGTTGAAGCAATGCATTATGTGTGCTCTTTGGTTACTTACCATGAACGGCTTTCACATGGGAGTTGTGGTGGCATAGCCTCCATGCAATCGTGGAATTTGACACACGATTCTAAATCACTCTAAGGCATAACTGCTTTAATAGATAGCGTAACTTCGTGGTTGAAAAACTTACACATCTTCTATCATACCTCAATCAAGAAAACAATTATCACTCATTAGGTGGCTCACTGTGCTTCCACACATCATTTCTATATATCTTAAGTTTGGCTTTCAAAATATTTTTGTTCAAAAATAAAAACTAGCTAGTAAGAATCAATTTATTGGTTTGTGTAAGTGTCACATGTCTCTTGGCAAGAATTAAGAAAGAAAAGGACCTATGGTGGGTGGGCAGAAAGAAGCATAGGGGGAGGGGGCAATTGACTTGTCACCATTAGATGGTGGCCCTTTATGTCACACCTTTACCCTACAATTTTTGTAATATATTTCTATTTGTTTTTTGTATTGGTTGTTATTGTGATGATGATCGTGGTGGATTTTAATCCTCAATCCCACTTTCACTTGATATTATATGAAAATCTACAAATAAATCAGGATAAGTTGTATTAAAAATATTAGACTTGATATGTGTTAGTGCTACTGATTTTTAAAAATACTATATGTGCTATTAAGAACTTGTTATTCTATGTATAAGTGAAACTTGTTAGTTATGAAATGAAAACGAGTTAATCTAACATTGATAGTTTGATTACTTGGCTTGATTATTAACACCCCCTCCCTTCTCTTATCTTCACGTCTTCTCGGACGCCAAATTTCATCCAATGACCTCCAGCAGAATAGGTTTGTTTGTGGTTTATTCTAATTTGGTTTGTGATTTTCATCCGTGGAGTCATTACTCGTAAATATTTATTGAGGGCCTTTTTGGCGTCTAACTTTTAGGTTATTATGATGACATTGGAGACGCTACTAACAAAGGTTGGTTTTCAAGGAGTTGTGACTCATAAGGCGGGTTCAAGGTGTTGGTTAAGATCGAGGAATGGTGGTTTATGGCAGCAATAGCACTTCTTGATTCAAGACCAAGAACACCCATCATAACTTTTGGTTTTTTTGAAAATTAAATCAATGATAATAAAATTTGTTTTAAGAATGTGCGGGATAGAAAGACGAGGTCGAAGTTGTAGGGTTTTCACAGGTTTATCAGAGTCATTTGATCCTTATAAAATGAAAAACGCAGCGGAATTTGAATGAAAAACTTGTTAAAGTTAATATATATAAACCAATTTATATATCTGTTAAAAACCCGTAATGGATCGTTATATGAAAAATCATGCTTACAAACAACCATAGGGTGTTTAGAATTCTACCTCTCGAATGGGACAGAGGAAGAAGATCTTTGAACAGCAGCTTCTAAAGCAGGAAACCTCAAGCTTGTCTACCCCAAGCTTCCAACAAAACACCAGGTTGCTAAGATTTTCTGCACTTGAACCGAGTTCTGTTCACTGTTCTCTTCGACCGATCGAGAGAGAACTAACAAGAACACCGATCTGCACCTTTGTGTGTGTTGTAAGTTATCAGAGAGAGTGGTTGAATGCAATCATATATTGCACATCCTATGAAACTGAATTTCAGAGTGAGAAAAGTAGGCGGGACCCATCCCTTTAACCCATCCGCATTTCTCTAATATTCATCCGCATTAGTAAATACGGATGAACAAATTCTATCCGCATTTGTAAATGCGGAAGAAGAAACTTCATCCGCATTTCCCAAACGTACATCCGCATTTGTAAATGCGGATAAGTAACTCCATAAGCATTTTCAAAAATGCACATCCGCATTAGTAAACGCGGACGAACAGTTCATTAGCATTTCCCAAATGCATACAGCATTTCCACAAATGCACATCCGTATTAGTAAATATGGATGAGGAATATTCATCCGCATTTTCTCAGTAACACATCCGCATTAGTAAATATTGATGAAGAAACAAAGAAATGTGGACAAAAACACTTGTATTGTTTGTTCAACCATTTGAATAACAATACAAAGTACTCTCTCTCTAGAATAAATTATCCATATAATTTATTCATAACACTAGTGCAAATATCTAGAACCCAAATTCTAAATACTTCAAGTGTCAATATTTACTTGTATGATATATTATAGGTGTTTGTCTAGCTGGTTATTGGGTATGACCCGACTTGGATCATAACGTACTAGCCACATCAATTCAATATGTGTCTTGGGCAGACCTTTCCCAACAATATATCACGATTCATGTGCTTGCTTGTTAGGCTTTCTTTACGTGTACAAACCTAAATCATAAATCATAAAAAGTTGAATAATTGTCATTGTGTAATTTGATCAACACAAGTCATAACCAACGACCCCATTAGGAGTCACGACACACCATCAACACCTCCCACCAACTAACTGATTTGAGAGTGCATCCATCGACCCCTACACTAGCTGTCGACGAAAAGTACTCCATGGCCCCGTGTGATCCAAAACTTGCCCACGTGACATTCCTTCCTTAGCAACCCTCTATCCATGCCCATGTCCCCTACTGATGTCAGTCTTGATTTCCAATTTTATCCAAAGTTATATGTTTTATACACGAGCCATCAAAAGTTTATAACCATATGATTTTACTGTCAAATATGTTTGAGTTAGAGGTGTTTAGTATTTTAAGATTATTCGACTCATTTTGGTATTCATGGCACTCATTTGAAAGTTAGGTGGAAAACCTTTAACGTTTTAATAGTTTTAACAATAAAGATAGATAATCTTGTAATTCAGGAATTGAAAGCCTCTAAAGAACAACAAATGCCAAGGCATCATGGGATACATACCTCAATGCATTTCATGACAAAAACTTGTTTATTGACACAAAATGCATTGTTTAATATGGGATGTTTAGGGATTACTATTTAATACAATGGAAAATTAAATAAACATAGAAAAGTGATTTTTTTTCAAAATGAATATTGATTTTTTAAATTCTCAAAATAAACATGTCAGCCACATACGGATCTTGTGTAAAAACGCACTTCACATTGACACACCAGAGACACGGCCTGTGTAATATTAGTGCAGACCATACAAATCTCAGTGTGGACCATACTAAAATCTCGGTGTGAACCGCACTAAGATCTCTGTGTGGATCGTACTATGATCTTAATTGGTGTGGACATTCGTTGTTTTCTAAAGTCGTTTTAGCTCAGATAGTACAAATGTCATGCAGCTGATGTTTTCACATCGAGTATGTTTTCACACAAAAGTTGACAGGTGGGTTGTGTTTTCGGTCAAATGGTTCGTTTTTGTGAATTTAAATAGTCAGTGTCCGTATTGAGGAAGCCGTTTATTACGGGCATTTTTTCTTAATATAATTCTATTTCAAACCAAATATACATTTGTGTATATTAACAAACTCAGTTTGTAATACATTAGATATAATGACATCAATTGGTAAAATCTTTTATATTAACAACAATTTAATATCCTCATAATACTACACTACTATTTATAATAGGACTTCAACCCTTAACCTTGTTAGAAGGAATATCATTTTACACATTTGAATACGCCCAGGTCAACTCCTTTGGTTGGTAAAATCTTTTACAACACATGCACCATCGTATAAATATTAAAGACCAGATAACACATACAGGCATTACGCACGTATTAAAGACCAGATGACAACAATTTGATATCCTCATAATATTACATGAGTTCTCAACATTTTAATGTTTATTATGAATGTATCAATTATAGTGAATATCCACATACATGAATTATAGTACGGCAACTCTTCATATGCTTAACATTCATCTTATGGTTACTCTTGTGTTAACGTAAGAGTTTATAAAAAAAAATATTTGTATTTCATATTCATCTATTAGAAATATGTTCTCATTTTCTCTTATTTTTTCTCTTTATATTACTAGCTAATAAGTTGTTTTAGTCATGTATCTATATCAATTTGTTTGCAACATCTTAACTTTTCTAATCTGTCACCGGTCCAATATATCATATTCAATTATCTATACGACTATATAAAACAAAACTTTAAAACACAAGTGTAATTTTACAAAAAAAAAAATTAATAAGACATGTAATACAACTTTTTAAACATTAGGTACAAATATTCTATGCAGTTATTCATATTTTGCCCCTCATTTAAAAAACTTCTTCTAATTAATACATTAATTAATTACATATTACTAATACATTATTTAATAATGTGATATTATTTAATTCACTATATTATTTATTATATTATTTATAATACTTTATAACATTTAAATCTATTAATACGTATTATCTTATTTGAAAACATAACTATATAATTACTAGAAACTTTTACAATAATAATTATTATTATTATAATTATTAATAAGTATTATGTTAATTATATACTTAATTATATAACTACTATGATAACGATGATAATAATAATCTATATCTATATTATCCATACTATTATATAAAACATTTAATGATGGCGTGCTTGTAATATTACTTAAAATTTAAGATACCTAACATAACTTTTTAAACATAAGGTACAAGTGCTATATACATATAGTTTTTAATTTGTCCATATTTAATAAATTTCTCTCAACTAATATATTATTTAATATATAATTATTTTAAGTATTATCTTATTTATAATATTTAAAATTAATAATAAAATATATACATTTATTATTTATATGTTTATAACTTAATACTATTTGATTTAAGTATTATTTTATTTAGAAACTTAAGTATATATTCACTAAATATTTAGATAATTATAATAATAATAATACCCAAATATATCAACGTTTAACACAGGTCGAAAAAAAGACTCGATAACACCCGTTGCATCACTATATATAACAAATAAAAAAAAATATGAGTAGTGAAAATATAGGTTTTCTCAATGTTGTCACGATAATTTTTCTTCAAATTAATAAAAAACCTACTTTGTTTTTTTACAAATTTTACATTTAAACCTCTAAGGACTTTTTGAAACTAACCATAACATTTTATCTCTCTTTGTTTTTTTTCCAAAATTGATACGCACTCATTTTGTCATTTTTAAAATTTTATATTCAAGTATTCGAGTTATGTCATATTTACATTTAATCACATGAATTTTTTTTAGTTTTATAGTTAAACATTCTAGTTATGTCAAATTTACATTTAATCACCTGACTTTTTTTTAGTTTTAGGCTTAAGCCTTCGAGTTATATAAAATTTTCTTTCAATTAATTTATAATAGAGCTCCTTAATTAAAGAGTTATACCCCATGGCTTTTTATTAATATATCTATATTTAATATCTAATATCATAATAAATATTATCATTTTGGTATCAAAACAATTCGACTTATACTATGTTCAATGTGAATTTTCTTGAAAATATTCGTTAAATTTTAATCATGTTCAACCATGTTGTTTAGTTAAGAGTTGAATCATTCAACTATTCTTGTTAATGCTAATTAGTTTTGAAGCAACGTGTTAGCTCTAAGATATGATAAGGATTATAAGTCATATAAGATATTTAAACTATAAAACAAAATAATTGATAAATTACGTAAAAATAACAAGTACAGACTTATAAACTGTCAACTCCGTCGTAAAACACGGGTTACCCACCAGTATATTCAATTGCTAAATTGAATTTAAAACTTTCTTTAGACTATAAAGGTTTTTCATTTTCTATAGTATTTTCTTTATAACTTATGTTACCTTTTTTTTAATTAAAATTGGCCCTATAAAAGTGATTGGAAAAGACCATCAAAGTGTGGATGGAATCATGAGGAAGGCAACCCTTGGGGCCAACGTCTCTCCTTTTTGTTGGTTTCAATACTCTCACTTTCATAGCCATTTGTTTTGCCTCCAAAAAAGCTTTTAACGGTCCCAACTAATTAAATAACAATTGCTCTTTTATGAATATTCAATTATTGCCAACACATTAAATAATTTAAACATGGTATTATTTTATATGTTATAAATAACTATTTTTTGTCCTCGCGCTAGGCGGCGGGAGTTTGATAGTTTTTTTCGAGCTACATGATGTGAGTTTGATCACTATCTTCTCGACTCATAAAAAACCATAAAGCAAATACCGAAATTGGTTAAGATATGTCAATGCCAACAATGATGTTTTCCACCCATATTTGATTCGGTTCGTCGTGAGAATAATACTTTAAATATAATGTAACTAAAAGAGCTAACAATAATACGATATAATCATATAAAATCAAATATTGTTTTATATTTAATAGAAAAAAGGGGGTCCAAAAATGGAATTTCACCAACAATTAGATGCCAAAAACCAAAGAAAGAAAACCTATGTGATCAAGAATCAAAATTAAAAGTGAAGTGTAGGTACTACTTGTAAATTTTTAAACTTTGGTGGCAAAACACAAATACTTTATTGTAGCACATGGGTTGCTATTTAATATGTATAATAATTTGTGATCATCCCATAAGCATACTTTAGTTTTGTATTTCTACTACACATAATTATTATTTAATTGTTAATGTTTATTTTAGTTGATATATATATATATATGTATATATAGTTTCATTACCAATATGTTCTTCAAATTTTCAATTTATGTTCCATTATGATTGGTATAACTTCAAAACCGGTTAAATTGTAGTATATGATATATTTTTTATTTAAATTACCTGCTAGCATGACATTTTCTTCCAATATGTGCATATATTAATATATTGGGAAATGTTTAAATACAAAGTGTTCTAAAACTAAAAAGTATAAGAAGCATTAAAATGTTGACACGTGTTCTTTTGATCAAAATTAGATTGGGAGCAAAATTGGTAATGTTTCCTCTTTTTAAAAAAAATTATACCATAATAACGAGTATTTTTTAATCTTTAAAACACCTATAAACTGGATAATTAGCAATATACACAATGAGCTACTTGACGAGTATTACATAATGACATGATCAGGATAACACAATGAACTGAAACAAAAAACGTAAAAAAGTTATGTTTTTTAGCATTGTGTTATTTGAAAATTATCATTTTGAAAAACACAATGATAAAACAATTGTTAACATTACACACAATGGGTAATACAATGACTAGCACTATACTCGATGATCAGCAATTGACATAATGAGCTGCTTGATAAGGATTACATAATGACCTGATCAGGATTACACAATGCATTGAAAAACGTAAAAAAATTATATTTTCAGCATTGTGTTATTCACAAATCATCATTTTAAAAACATAATGCATAACAAAATGGTTAACATTAACCAAAATGATCTGATGAATATCACAATGACATGATATTACACAATGATTTGATATTACACAATAAGCTGACAAATATTACACAATTAGCTGAAATAATATAAAAAAATACTTTGATTTTTATGTATCAAAATTAGAGGTGTTTTAAAATTTTAAAAACGTTTGTTTTTATGGTGTATTTAAAAAGTAATAATGTTGCATGTGAAACTTACGAGCGTTTAAAAGAAAATGGTGAAACTTAAAAATGTGGTTAAGACTAAATACTATTGGTCTATCATTTAAAGTTTTAATTATTACTATTATGCTATCGAATTTTCTTAGCATTTGGATCTAAGATCTAATTAATAATAATCCTGCTCACTCTTTTTAATTTTTCTTCCCATTGTACAATAACCCTATCCTAATATATTATGAAAGACAAAACATAAAAGTAGGTTGTTATTAGTGGATCAACCTAAAACTAGTTGATACATCACCATCACCATATAACATATAAGATGATTTATAACTTGATAGGTTATATGGCGTTTAAAAAACGGCTTGATCTTTCACAAGAATAGGAAGAATCATGATACTAACTCTAATACCATTATCTAGTATTTGTTTTTGTGGTTCTCGAACGGCTATTGTAATAGTAAGTTTACTTTTGTAGAGTGGCTAAAACAACATGATTATACCTTTGTAATTTTTTTGTTTTTTCAGTCTAGCTTGTTGCTTGGTGTTTTATAATATTTATGTTTAATGAGGCACCATGACTTTTTTGTGTATTCTTTTAGAAGTGATGTAACATATCAGAAATTTGGTAGCCTTATAATAGTTTCATGACAAAAAGAAATAAAAAGAAACTTCCATTTAAAAAAAGGTTTGGATAGAAAATTTAAAATTAGAAAGATTGTTCAATTAAGGGGGACATTACATAAAAATTAACTATAATTACTTCCCTCTTATCCTTGTTGAGGCAGAGAACCCCTACCTGCATCATCTCCATCAAACCAAGCAAGGAAGAAGAAAGCATTTCGTTTGATAGAACCTCTTGCATTTAAAGGTAACAATCGATTCGTTTTGATTTTTCTATGATAGTTCTATCATCACTTTAGTGTTTAACAAAGTATTTGATGATATAAGATCATCAAAGTAGGCAAAAACTAGGATTTCACGCTCATTCTCCATAAAGGTTGTGAGGTTAGGTGCTTTACCATCAAATGTGAGTTCTATGAACCCATTTGTATAACTTTTTGGGGGGTGATATGCATACATTTTTTATTTTACACAAAAGTAAGATGTGAAAGTAGTCTTGATGAAGCTTTATGTTATGTGTTAATGTGTTCTTCATATTATGTATTGTAGCTTGATTGTGGTGTAGAGATATGTATTTTATGAGGTTTATTCTAAAAAGTTAACTTTGTTTTCTTTATGCAAAGTTGTTTAATTTAAAACTTGACTATCAACTGTACGTTAAGCTTAAAGTAAAGGGTTTAGGCGATGAATATGAATGTATGCTTGAGTCATTTCAGCAAAAAGAAGTCTTATGAGGTTTTGCATGCGTCATGTCTGCCACATAGAAGTTCTACCTCGTGGTGTTGTGAGATGTAAACATCGTGGTGAGCATAGAGTAGCTCATTTAATTGTTAGCATATAGCACTTAATTATTAGAGTTAGCCTTGTGATTAGATTTGTGGCTTTGTGTTCAGTCTATCCTGGCATAGAAGGGTTAGACCTAGACCGGTGCTTAACTAAAGTGTATGTTACGATGTTATGGATCCATAACCTATGATGTCTAGTGCTATAGTTATTTACTTTGATTAATGTAATGATGATGTGATTAATGTGATGATGATGTGATTAATGTGCTTTAAAAAGAATTTTAAAATTGTTAATAGTTGATTAAAAACAAATAAGAAATTGCTTAGATTTGATGATTTTTAGTATGTACGTCAGGCTTATTACAAGTAAAGTGATAAGTTGATAGGATGTTCGGCAAAGATATGAAGGCTACCCGCCACCAAGATTGGCATCGTACTTTCAAAAAGCTTCATTTCTGTAGAACATTACTCATGTACTTGAATAATTATGTATTCATGGTTTTTAGTTTGAGAATTATGTTTATGTTGTTTGAAACTAACCGTAAGACTTCCCGGATTAGGAGTCTTATAAGTAAGAGATTTTAATGTATACCAATTTAAGATGATGAAGTTTCTATGAACAATGAAAAATATATTGGTCTATAATACTTTGAATTTTATAAATTTCCTTACTTGAAAACTGCAACAAATAGAAATGTTTTTGAAATCATTATAAAGATACTTTATTTTCTTCTTTTCCGTGCAATGAAATAGCAAATAATTTTTATAGTTTGCTTTTCTTTTATCTTCACTTAACAGATTAGAATTAAGTTAATATTATAGATAAACTTAATTTAGCATATCAAAGCATCTCAACATATTTAAAACATACCTAAAAACTATAAAACTGAATTTTATATATCAAAGTCCCTAACATTGTTTAAAATGCAAGTATTTGTGATTTTTCTAGAATATAAATATTTGTTACCTCTTAAATTGGTCAAGTTTTAATGAAGTAACATCTAACATTTTTCCAAAGAAAAAATACACCATCTTATTTTGACCAATCTGAATATTAATTAACTATTATTTTAAAAAAGAAATTAAGGTACATTATTTTATACAAATTTAGAAACTCTAATATACACAAATCAGTCTGTTTGCTTTTTCATATGCTTTTAAGATACTACATATGTCATTATTATCTTCATCATTCCTCACCAAAATTACATTTTTTATAAATATCCATATGCTAAGTTTTTCAACACTTACCAACTAGAATTTGATTTATTGTTTAATCAAATATAAAAATCTAAAAAACTTTAGAAAATATAGTAAATATATAAAACATTTCATTATATTTTTTTCTGAATGCTAACAAAGGAACTTTCATGGGGATGAAGACCCACGTGATAAAGTTCATTTAGGATCATGGACCTTTAACGGTCAAAGATACTTGTCACTAGTTTTACAATACTTTTTCATCTATGAAATTGGTGTAATGTTTATTCAATAAAAACACAAATATAGTTAAGTACACATATTTAATTTTTGATTTGTTAAAGATTAAAAATCAATTAGGTCGATCAAAAAATAAAACAAAAGAAATTATGAATGTCTGAAACATTATGTTTATAAGTTGAGATTATAGTTGTAAAGAAAACTATGAGTATGTAAATCATTTATGTTTTATAGGTTAAAACACAATGCACAGTTTTGTTAATAATGCAACCCCCTCCCCAATGCAGAGAATGTAACATTGACATTGATAAAAAATAAAATAAAATAAAATAAAAAAAACACGCAAGTGTAAAATATACAAATGAATATTTGTGGGTATACTAGATTGTTTAGGCTAAGCATGGGTTCAAGTTGATAGCTCACGAGCCTTCATGATGCAAGCTTGATCTAATTCCAGATTTGCTCCAAGGGTATAAATTATATTTAATAACAATTATATATGATATATATAATATATAATTACGTTTTATTTTGAAAAGTCTAAATTTATAACACTTTAAATAGTAATATC
Organism: Flaveria sonorensis; assembly: GCA_025506505.1. NCBI lineage: Eukaryota > Viridiplantae > Streptophyta > Magnoliopsida > Asterales > Asteraceae > Flaveria > Flaveria sonorensis. Next base: position 3,421,874 of record CM046426.1, read on the forward strand.
ATTTGAAAATTCTAATAAATATACATCATATACTACATAATGATAAAAACACTAGTGAACACCCTATGAAGTTAAACTTGTATCTAAAGCTTTTATCTAAACTTAAGCTTGAGCTCAAGTTCAAACTCGTATTTACACACAAACTCAAAATCATAAAATTCAAGCTTGTAGATTTCAACTTATTGAAGCCCTTCCACAACATTTTCCATTCTAACATGAATTAAAAGAAATGAACATTTAGTTTCAATTGAAAAAGAAGGAATAACAAGTAAAGGTAGAGTGAAAGAGACAAATCAATTCACTTTAATGGGTCAAAAATGGTGAGTTGCAATGTGACCCTACATATTTGGTGTTAACTCAACTTTATATCCACGTCGTACCTCTTGAGACAAAATGCTCGATATAACATCCACATTTGACGAAAACCACAAAAGTCTTTTCACTATTCAACTTTAGTTTCCACACTTTATAACTTCTAGTTCAATTGAGAAAATTGCACTCCTTTCTAGTTAAATAATTATAATTCTTTTTATAGGTTAGTATTGTTTTAGGTTCATGTTAATTGTTAGAGTTAATTACATAAACGGTCCATGTGATTTAACTAAAATAACAGGTTTGGGTACTAAGCAAAAAAAGTAACATGTTTGGGTATACACATTTAATTTTGTAACAAGTTTGGATATTAACACTAACAGACGTTAGATTTTATGTTAAGTTTAAGGGTATTTTAGTCTTTTCACATCATAGGACTACTTTGTAAATTAGAGGGACTATTCATGTAAATTAAGGTTATACACATTGACATATATATGTCTTCACAATCGAGTACCACCGTCGGCCATCACCGACGTCCATCACTGTTGTCCACCGCCGGCCACCTTGGGCTCCCACACGTCCGACCACCGCCACAACCATTCGTACGCCACCCTTTACCCCCTCTCCAACTCTATCATCGCCACCCACCACCGACTGCTCCCCCCAACCTAAAACCTAAACCTCTATCACAGTCATCTTCTCAGAATCCTTAAAACCTAAATGTCACACCCTCAAAATCCGCGTGCGGGGTTTTACCGCGAGGCGCGTGACATACCAGGATCTCAGTCATTAGTTACCAAGAACGACTCTATATGATTAATAAACAAAACCAGAGTCAACGTTTAAAATACTGCGGAAGCGTTTTTAAAACTGGAAAACCCAAAACAAGTAATATGTAACGAGAATGCGCAAAACAAACGCGCCCCAAACACAAATGTATAAAATGAAAATAATCCCAATTTGTAAACAATGCAAATGTAGACAACTCAACAATGCTGACGTGCGTGCTCCTAGGCAACTGGCAACCTTAACCTGAGAATAGCATACTAAACAAGTCAACACATGGTTGGTGAGTTCAAGAGTTTGCGTTAAAATATAAACCAATCAATAGTTTTCAGAGCATAAGTAGTGTATTGCAATAGATAGCTAGTCTATTAACATAAAAATATTAATCATAGTGATCTCGCGATTGAAGCTGACTGTGATACGTTTATTGCCTCCCGTCACGACTTACCAGGTCGTGACGAATATGTGATAGGACAAAATTGCACCCGTTTGACCTCGAGTCGCACAGGTGGGGCTCGTCAGACCCAGTAGTACTACCCAAAATTTCCCCGCTAGTCAATATTAACAATCCGAAAGTGTGAGGACTTTCCATGGTAAACAACACTATATCAATATTATACACACTCATAAATAAAAGCGTTTGTAAACAGTATGCCATCTCCCCCAAAAGAGATTTATGTAAAAAGAGTGGGGCAAGAACTCACCTGGTATGCGCAAGAATTAACTTAGAGTTTAACTTGAAAGAAAGAAGGAAAGACAACCTTCAAAGGTCACCTAGAATACAAGAGTACATAAGTACGTGTGCACAAAAACAACACGAAACCCTAAGTGCTCTACAAACCAAGGAACTCAAGGTTTAAGAATACAAGACACATTTGGCCCAGTTGACCCGTTGGACCCGTTGGTGACATTATAGGTGATAATTCATTAAACTAACACAACAGCATATCATACATGATCAACATACCACTTGATTACATATAGCACATCACCACCACATGTACTACCTAGATCATCATATAACTAGATATCATACAAATCATGCAAATCACAACAGGCCAAAACAGATAACAACCCAAATCAACATTCATACAACATAAACAACACATTTAGTCACCTTAGAACCCATCCATGAACACACTAGCATGATCCTAATATCCCAAACATGCTCAAATCATCCAATTCAAGGATTTGCACAATTAAAGTTTCCCTTTTGGGAAAGTTCATCCCAAATTCATCAAACTCACACAACATTCATGAATTCATCAATTATATACCATTTCAAGTCCATGACAACATCTAAACATGATCAACAACACCTAATCATCATGATTCATCAACTTTCATACCCAAAAGTTACTATCTTTAGTAAGGTATGAACTACAACATGCATTCTTGAATTCCTAACATTCATATCAACCATCTAGCATCTAATCATCATCACAAACACATCCATAACATTCACACATCATCCAATCACCAATTCATGCAAAATAAAGTTACTATTATTAGTAACCTATGAACAATGCACCCAAATCATGGCTTTCTTGTAAAATCGACGTTAACTAATATATATACAATACAACTAACATAATCACAACATCAAACAACCATTATTCAACATCCAATTTGATCCAAAATTGCCTCAAACTCACGGCCAAGATAACCCTATGAACAAACAACCAAAATCCAAACTTTCTTGCATAATCAACGTTAACTAGCATCAACACAACCTAACTAACATCATAACATCACCAAACGAACAAGAATTAACATCCAATTGCAGATTTTCGAACTAGGGTTCGGCCACCATGAAAAACCATCAAAAACATGCAAAAATCTAACCTTTAAACGTGTAATGGCTTGCAATTGATGATTCTAACTTGTTGTATGCCTTGAAATCGATCAAATTCGAATGTGATTGCTTGTTCTTGGGCTGAAATCGCAGGTTTGTGGGTGTGGGGAGGTCGATCGCGGCCGAGGGTGGGATTAGGGTTGGAGTTTTTTTGTTTTATTAATTCAATTTTGCATAAATACCCTTTAACCCTTGCATTTTGTATTTTATAAAAATTAAGCTTTTTGAATAGATTTTAAATAGTTTTTAACTACGAAACACAATTATTATTAATCACAAATAACAATCATGCATAATTCCCATTTATCACAAAACACACGAATAAATATGCACGTTTTCACGTTACGCGATAACATTACAGTTAACATTCAAATCACATAAGCATAACTTAATAATCACATTGTTAACCTAATTATCATCAATTTAACATTACTGATTATTGTTAAGTCACCAACGTTCAACGACAACCAGTGTGTGCTCCCAACACGTGTATGCAAGACTTAACGGAAACTAACGGAGTTTGGTAACGGAAAATTACCGGATGTTACATTATCCCCATGTTAAAAGAATTTTCGTCCCGAAAATTGCGTTACATGGTGAGTGATCCATCACTGGTCTACTGCATTGGCACAAGGAAATCGAAATCGTGTGAGTTTTGGATGAGTTGTCACATCATCCCCATGTTGAAAGAAATTTCGTCCCGAAATTTAATCAATACCTTCACCAGTTGGCATCGTTCTTTCGAATAGCTGAGGATACTTAAGCTTCATTTGGTCTTCACGTTCCCACGTGAATTCTGGTCCACGTCTTGAGTTCCATCGAACTTTGACAATGGGTATCTTGCTTTGCTTAAGCGTTTTCACCTCACGATCCATCACTTCGACAGGTTCCTCAATGAAACGTAATTGTTCGTCTACTTGAACTTCTTCCAGCGGTACGACCATCGTTTCATCCGTTAAACATTTCTTTAGATTTGAAACATGGAATACATCATGGATTCCACTCAATGAATCAGGTAAGGCTAGTCGATAAGCCACTGGACCAATTCTTTCCACTATCTCAAATGGTCCAACGTATCTCGGATTTAGCTTTCCTCGCTTACCAAACCGAACTACGCCTTTCCATGGTGAGACTTTCAATAAAACTTTGTCACCAACTTGAAATTCCAAGGGTTTTCGTCGCTTGTCAGCATAGCTTTTCTGTCTGTCTCGCGCTGCTGCCATGCGGTTTCTTATCTGAACAATCTTCTCAGTTGTCTCGTGTACTAACTCAGGACCCGTTAATTGACTATCACCAATTTCAGCCCAGCAAACTGGTGATCTACACTTTCTCCCATACAAAGCTTCAAAAGGTGCTGCCTTTATACTAGTGTGATAACTGTTGTTGTAAGAAAATTCCACCAACGGTAGGTGAACTTCCCAGTTATTCCCGAAATCAATCACACAAGCACGTAACATGTCCTCCAAAGTCTGTATAGTACGCTCGCTTTGACCATCAGTCTGTGGATGATAAGCAGTACTCATATCCAATCGTGTACCTAAAGCTTTCTGCAACGACTGCCAGAAGTGTGATGTGAAACGAGAATCGCGATCAGAAATAATTGAGATTGGTACTCCATGCCTCGAAACGATCTCCTTCAAATAAAGTCGGGTTAACTTCTCCATCTTATCTGTTTCCTTTATCGCTAGGAAATGAGCAGATTTTGTCAATCGATCCACGATAACCCATATTGTATCGCAACCCGTAGAAGTACGAGGTAACTTAGTAATAAAATCCATTGATATTTGATCCCACTTCCACATAGGGATCTCGGGTTGTTGTAATAATCCAGATGGTTTCTGATACTCCACTTTTACCTTTGAGCAGGTCAGACACTTGCTCACATAAGTAGCTACATCTGCTTTCATGTTAGGCCACCAATAGTGCGCCTTCAAATCGTGGTACATCTTGTCAGATCCAGGATGTATAGAATACTTGGACTTGTGAGCCTCACTCATCACCAAGTCTCTCAGGTCTCCGTGGAGAGGTACCCATAGTCTATCCATGAAATAACGAATCCCATCCGGCTTTACTTCTAATTGCTTTTCCATTCCTCGTAACCCTTCTAAACTCATATTTTCTACTTTCAGAGCTTCAGTTTGAGCATCACGGATTTGTTCGGGTAATTGCGTACTAATCGTTAGTTGCAGAGCTCGCACTCGTCGAGGCTTAGCAGTCTCTTTTCTACTCAGCGCATCAGCAACTACATTTGCTTTCCCCGGGTGGTACTTAATAGCACAATCATAGTCGTTTAACAATTCCACCCAGCGTCTTTGCCTCATGTTCAACTCCTTTTGCTCAAAGATGTGCTGAAGACTCTTGTGATCGGTGTAGATGGTGCATTTGGTACCGTACAAGTTGTCACACCCCAACCTTAACGGCGGAAACGTCGAGATGTGAGGGTTAAGATTGTTCACAGCCACATAACGCTACCATAAATTGTAAATATAAAAATTCAATAGTTGAAATAAACCTTACAACCAAATGTCTCAACAAACAAAGATAAGCAAAGTTCAACTTTCAAGTCTCAAGTTATTTTATTTATTTTTCCTAGGTCCAAATCCTAGGTGTAAGCATGCTTCAAAGATAATCATCAACCTTGTGCATTTCCTGAAACATGTTAAAAATAAAAGGGTCAACTTTAAAAGTTGGTGAGTTTCCATGGGTTAAGCATACATATATATATATAAAAGTTTACAAGTAGCAATTCATGTCAATGGTTACGAAATAAGCAAGTTTATAGATAACATATAGCTACAATCAAACCTTGACCAAGAATATCATTTACAAGTTTAACGATTAGCTAAGTGTACTTGGTTCCCATAGTGCTCAAGAATACGACACTAGGAGCCGGCAATAACCTCGGCTTTAGCACCAAATAGGCTTGTCAGGCCCATAGATCTATGACGTCGCCAGGCTAGCAATAGTTAATGATTGTCAACATATAATATTCATCATATAAAGCTCACAATATTACAAGTAACCATGACAAAGTTCATAAATGAATTGCTCGTGCATTTACAAGTATCAAGATGTTTACAAGTGCAAGTTCATAAAGTTAACATGTTTCACCCCAAAAAGTGTGAAATAAAGTAAAAAAAAAAAGGGGCATGGAAAACTCACATGATATATATATATATATAGGATGATAACAAGAAATAAACGGTGCTCCAACGATTCTTTTTCAAGTTACCTAACGTATTTATTTCAAGGTTAAGATTAGAGGTAATATTAACGATTAAACGTGAACTAGGGTTTCAATAGGAATTTGGGGTTTTTATAAATAAATAAGGTTATCTATTGAAATCATATATATATTTTAATCCAATGAAAGAAATATACCATTTAGGTAATTTAATATGGAGAAAAGAAATTAAATTCTTTATGATAACTTGTAAAGTTTAAATTTAAGATGCAAATAAATTTTTATAATTATTTGAAATAAACATGATTAAACAATAATTAATGTATTGGCCAATAATAATTTATTAATTTAAACTATTATTTAAAGTCTATTTTTATAAAAATAATCTAAGTATGACATTTGTAAACAAAACATTTTATACAAAATAATATATTAAAGTATTTAAATGAAGAAATTTACAGAAATTAATTAGGTGACTTTAAAAATAATTAAGGTTTACAAGAATGATTTTTATAATTATTAAAAATTTTCTATAATTTTTTAAAGGCTGAAAAGCTTAAAAAAATAAGGTTGAGGGTGCCCGGGTTCGAACCCGGGTCCCCTGTGTATGAGTCCGACACTTTAACCGGCGGGCCAGCGCCCCAAATCTGATTAGGTTTAGGTTTGATTATTTAAAAGCAATTATTAACAGAACCCCCATTTTTTTGCATGAACCCTAGAACGATTGGATCCAAAATTGATCCTCAATTCGATGTTATTAACCAAATTAACCATAGGGCTTTGATTCCCTATGATTAATCGAGTGTAATACAACTCTTAATTACCTGAATTCGATGCAGGATCGATTGAAACAGATTCAAACAATGTCGCGGCCGGGGTGACTTCGGTTCAAGAGGTTTGGGTTGATTATAATCAAATTCGCTTCACCAGTAACTTCTAATGAGGCTTATGATCGAAAGCCCTATGCCAATTTCGATTTGAAGATGAACAAGAATTGGGTTTCGGTTGAGTTGTAGGGTCGATGTTTCTCAAGTGGTAATTCGTTGCATATGATGAACTCAGGTGAAATTGGTAGTGTATTTAGTTTAGAAACTTAACTAGAATAGTTAAACCTCATTTAATTGAGTATGATTGAATCCGTTTCGAGCCTGTTGATTCCGACGCTTTGAATGTGCTACGGTTTCGATTGAGAGTGATGAATTCGAAGTTTAATGCTCAGATTAACTCGATTGTGGGGTTCGAAACTGTTGTACAAGTGTAAAGGGTGATTTAATTGAGTTAAACGGTGAGTTTTCGAGGGTTTTTGGGGTTGGCCGGAGACTGCCGGAGCTCGGCCGGAGAGTCACCGGGAAAACGGGGGGGGGAGAAATCTGGTTTGGGTTTTTGAATGTTACACAACTGGTCCCTGTAGTTTTGATTCTTGTCATTTTAAATACAACTTTATTTTTTTCAAAGTTTCTAAATTGACAATAAAGCCCCCTGAACTTAATTAAACTTTAAGTTTTAACTATTTTATAACTTATTCAGTATTTAACTTTTATAACTTATCATTTCTATTATTATTATTATTTTTATCTTATTTTAGCTATTATTATTATGTTTATTATATTAAGACAAATTATTAACTCTTAAATTAATGAATTAATGCACAATAAAAGCAACATTCATAAACAACCCCTATAGTTTCGTAAATGACATAAATGGTCCCTACAAGAACATAACAAGGTTAACTATCAATTAACGAAAACACGAAAGGTTACACAAGTAATGTCTCCAGATCTTCAAGGCAAAAACTACCGCACCCAGTTCCAAGTCATGGGTGGTATAGTTCTTCTCATGAATCTTCAACTGTCTAGAGGCGTATGCTATCACTTTATCCCGCTGCATCAGGACGCATCCAAGTCCTTGAATAGAAGCGTCACAATAGACTACGAAATCATCACTACCATCCGGTAACGCTAATATTGGTGCGCTACACAATTTATGTTTCAGCAACTGAAAAGCAGATTCCTGACTCTCACCCCATTTGTACGTCGTTCCTTTGTGAGTCAAAGCTGTGAGAGGTTGTGCAATCTTAGAGAATCCTTCAATGAATCGTCGATAATATCCCGCTAATCCAAGGAATTGTCGTATCTCACTCGGTGTCTTAGGAGCAGACCAATTCTTTATCGCTTCAATCTTAGCAGGATCAACATGTATTCCCTTCTCGTTGACAATATGACCCAAGAATTGTACCTCACGTATCCAGAAATCACACTTAGAAAACTTTGCATACAGTTGTTCCTTTCTAAGTAATTCCAAGATTAAACGTAAGTGCTTCTCATGTTCTTCCTCGGTCTTTGAGTATATCAGTATGTCATCAATAAAGACGATAACAAACTGATCAAGATAGGGTTTGCACACGCGATTCATGAGGTCCATGAATACTGCTGGTGCATTCGTCAACCCAAATGGCATGACCAAAAATTCATAGTGACCATATCGTGTACGGAAAGCAGTCTTCGAGATGTCCTCTTCTCGAACTCTCAGCTGATGATACCCAGACCTCAGATCAATCTTGGAGTAATAGCTTGATCCTTGCAGTTGATCAAACAAATCATCGATACGAGGTAAGGGATATCTATTCTTGATAGTAACCTTGTTCAGTTCCCTATAGTCGATACACATTCTAAATGTACCATCCTTCTTCTTCACAAATAGAACTGGCGCTCCCCAGGGTGACGAACTCGGTCGGATAAACCCTTTATCCAACAGTTCTTGGAGTTGGGAGGATAATTCTTGCAGTTCGTTCGGAGCTAACCGGTATGGTGCTCTCGCAATTGGAGCGGCTCCTGGAGTCAACTCAATCTGGAATTCAACTTGACGATGAGGCGGTAATCCAGGCAGATCTTCCGGAAACACCTCAGAAAACTCACGAACTACGGGAATATCCTCTATCTTCTTTTCCTCAGTCTGTTTATCCGTGACTAGTGCCAATATGGCCAGTCGACCCTTTCGTAACAACTTCTGCGCCTTCATGAATGAGATGATGCCTATCACCGCACCACTCCTATCACCTCTGACCGTAAGGACTTCTTCACCAATGGGAATCCTTATGATTTTCTCGTGGCATATGACTTCCGCTTGTTTATCGGAAAGCCAATCCATGCCTACTACCACATCAAAGCTTCCTAACATAACAGGCATGAGATCTATGGTGAACGTATGACCAGCAAGCTCTATCTTGCAGTCTCTAAGAATATGCGTTACGTGAATCTGTGTACCGTCAGCTAACTCTACGGTGTATTTAGATTCTAAGGTTGAGGGCATATCACTTAAAAGACTACAGAACCTAGTGGACACGAAACTTCTATCGGATCCGGTATCGAATAATATAGTAGCAAAACGACCATTAACCGAAAATTTACCAGTTACTGTTGTAGGATCGTTTAGAGCCTCACCTGAGCCAATGACAAAGGCTCTTCCTTTGGCTCCATTGTTGTTATTGCCTCCATTGTTGTTGCCATTACCATTGTTGTTGTTATTGTTCCCGTTGTTATTATTGCTGCTGTTCCCATTGTTGTTACCATTACCATTCCTCTTAAGTTGGGGACAGTTGCGTTTGTAATGACCTTCTTTTCCGCACTCAAAACAACCTTTCGGAGTTTCTTGCGATTGTTGAGGCTTCTTCATCAGTTCACCCCGACAGTCTTTGGCTGCATGACCAATCTTCCCACAACGTTGACACTTGAAGTTATCACATCGGCCCACATGGTGGTAGTTACACCGGTTGCACTTCGGCAGTCTTCCACCATACCCACCGGGTCCTTGATTTGAATGAGTCGTCTGGTTGAAGCTTCGGTTATTATCGAACTTCCGTTGCTGTTGCTGATTTTGCTGCTGTTGTTGAGGTTGAGATTGGCTACTGGATGACGATCCCTTGTTGCTTGAACCATCCCACTTGCGTTTCTGGTCGGGCACGCTTGCCACCGCACCCCGTTTAGGTAATCGTCCTTGCTCAACTGCCTGATCAGTCAGCCTGTGGGCTGTTCGGATTGCTTGTTGTATGGTAGTGGGGTTAGAAGCAGTTACCATACTTTGAATTTCGGGCACCAATCCCCGTATATAATGCTCCACCCTCTTGTGCATTTCATTCACCATCCCTGGACATAAAGTGGCTAACTCATGAGTACGAGTCGTGTAGGCTTCAATTTCTGAGCCTTGCATTTTGAGTTGCCAGAACTCAATTTCCAGTTTCTGCACTTCGTTTCGGGGGCAGTATTCTTCAGTCATAATTCCCTTAAACTCATCCCAGGTAGTTCATTGGCCATGGCTTGACCCAACATTTGTACCTGGGCATTCCACCAAGAGAGTGCTGCGCCTTCCAACGTCCCTGTGGCATACTTCACCTGATCAGCAGGCGGGCAGTTGCATTTCGCGAAAACCGACTCTGTCTTCTCAAACCACCTTACAAGCCCTACAGCCCCTTCCGTCCCGCTGTAGGTATGAGGTTTACAGTCCATGAAGGACTTGTAGGTACATGGTGGTGGTCCTGTTTTGACAATCCCAACATTAGTCAGATATCCTAGACAAATAACTAGGATAATCAGTTTAACCTCTTGCTATCATTTACCTGCTGGTTGTCCAGGTTGGGCAGCAGCCACTGCCGCCTGAACGTGTTCATTAATCAATGCCGCCAATTCCGCAGGCGTCATGTTTATGGCTCCGGCTCCACGGCCTCCGGCGCCACGTCCACGACCACGCCCACGTCCTCTTCCACGTGCGTCCATATTTCACTTTAAAATTCACAATTACAATAATGAGTAACATCCAACACATTAATATCATCAAAGTACAGTAAACAATAAGAAATAACGAATTTACCACAACCACAACGTTTATAACAGAAATAATAATCAAAGATAAATAAATTGTAATTGAGTCACAAAATATTCCATCAATGTCAAAATTTAAGTTTGTCAGTTGGGTGGGAAACAACCCTTCCCACATAGGTTTCAAAGAAAAGAAACACTACATAGTCTAAGTCATTTAAAAGTAGGATCAGTCCAGTATATCAATCCATCACTGTCCTCATCCATCTCTACTGGTTCTTCTTCGGGGGCTTCCTCGGGTTCTTCTTCTGGGTCTTCCTCATCAGGGTCCACCAAAGGTGCAGGAGCTTCAGCAATCTGAAGTGCTGCTAGCTGTGCCTCTAAACCAACGAACCTATTATCAATCTCCATGTTATGGTGATCCTGTGCATCCATGCGCCCACTAAGTGCTACCACGTTGCCTGCCAGAGTATGATGTCCACCAATGGCCATCGAAAGTCGCTCCTGAAGTGTATCTACCTGGTAACGCAGCTGACGCATCTCAGATCGTATCGCAGAGTTCTCGTCAGTGAGTCCTCTAATCCGCTGTCGCTCTGTGTCCAGTGTGGCTACTAGGGCTGTAAATGCCTGCTCCAGAGGGATGCTCAAGGTAGGAAGTGTAGGCAAAGTAGAGGCGGTTGATGACCTAGTCCTAGGTCGTGTAGGTGCTACAGGTGGTACGCGTTCTCTATAAGCCATACGGTTAATGTAAGTGGGGTAGAAATCCCAGTTACGCGGAGGATCGAGCTCAGGAGGTACGAAAGGCTGATCCCAGTCTATCTCGCCGCGAGGATAAGGATGTCGTGGCCAGTTAGATCCCCTATCAGGTACGGGAGATGTAGGAGGTGATTCAGATCGTGCAGGTCTCTTGCCTAAATTCCTAGACGACGATGCCATGCTGCGAAGTACGTGTTGCATATGCCAATGAGTATACAGTAAGGAGAGTAAACGACAAGTAACTAACAACTGTGCGGTTATAGTCTAGTGTGTGTATGCAACCTAGTTCCCTATAACCAATGGCTCTGATACCAATCTGTCACACCCTCAAAATCCGCGTGCGGGGTTTTACCGCGAGGCGCGTGACATACCAGGATCTCAGTCATTTGTTACCAAGAACGACTCTATATGATTAATAAACAAAACCAGAGTCAACGTTTAAAATACTGCGGAAGCGTTTTTAAAACTGGAAAACCCAAAACAAGTAATATGTAACGAGAATGCGCAAAACAAACGCGCCCCAAACACAAATGTATAAAATGAAAATAATCCCAATTTGTAAACAATGCAAATGTAGACAACTCAACAATGCTGACGTGCGTGCTCCTAGGCAACTGGCAACCTTAACCTGAGAATAGCATACTAAACAAGTCAACACATGGTTGGTGAGTTCAAGAGTTTGCGTTAAAATATAAACCAATCAATAGTTTTCAGAGCATAAGTAGTGTATTGCAATAGATAGCTAGTCTATTAACATAAAAATATTAATCATAGTGATCTCGCGATTGAAGCTGACTGTGATACGTTTATTGCCTCCCGTCACGACTTACCAGGTCGTGACGAATATGTGATAGGACAAAATTGCACCCGTTTGACCTCGAGTCGCACAAGTGGGGCTCGTCAGACCCAGTAGTACTACCCAAATTTCCCCGCTAGTCAATATTAACAATCCGAAAGTGTGAGGACTTTCCATGGTAAACAACACTATATCAATATTATACACACTCATAAATAAAAGCGTTTGTAAACAGTATGCTATCTCCCCCAAAAGAGATTTATGTAAAAAGAGTGGGGCAAGAACTCACCTGGTATGCGCAAGAATTAACTTAGAGTTTAACTTGAAAGAAAGAAGGAAAGACAACCTTCAAAGGTCACCTAGAATACAAGAGTACATAAGTACGTGTGCACAAAAACAACACGAAACCCTAAGTGCTCTACAAACCAAGGAACTCAAGGTTTAAGAATACAAGACACATTTGACCCAGTTGACCCGTTGGACCCGTTGGTGACATTATAGGTGATAATTCATTAAACTAACACAACAGCATATCATACATGATCAACATACCACTTGATTACATATAGCACATCACCACCACATGTACTACCTAGATCATCATATAACTAGATATCATACAAATCATGCAAATCACAACAGGCCAAAACAGATAACAACCCAAATCAACATTCATACAACATAAACAACACATTTAGTCACCTTAGAACCCATCCATGAACACACTAGCATGATCCTAATATCCCAAACATGCTCAAATCATCCAATTCAAGGATTTGCACAATTAAAGTTTCCCTTTTGGGAAAGTTCATCCCAAATTCATCAAACTCACACAACATTCATGAATTCATCAATTATATACCATTTCAAGTCCATGACAACATCTAAACATGATCAACAACACCTAATCATCATGATTCATTAACTTTCATACCCAAAAGTTACTATCTTTAGTAAGGTATGAACTACAACATGCATTCTTGAATTCCTAACATTCATATCAACCATCTAGCATCTAATCATCATCACAAACACATCCATAACATTCACACATCATCCAATCACCAATTCATGCAAAATAAAGTTACTATTATTAGTAACCTATGAACAATGCACCCAAATCATGGCTTTCTTGTAAAATCGACGTTAACTAATATATATACAATACAACTAACATAATCACAACATCAAACAACCATTATTCAACATCCAATTTGATCCAAAATTGCCTCAAACTCACGGCCAAGATAACCCTATGAACAAACAACCAAAATCCAAACTTTCTTGCATAATCAACGTTAACTAGCATCAACACAACCTAACTAACATCATAACATCACCAAACGAACAAGAATTAACATCCAATTGCAGATTTTCGAACTAGGGTTCGGCCACCATGAAAAACCATCAAAAAACATGCAAAAATCTAACCTTTAAACGTGTAATGGCTTGCAATTGATGATTCTAACTTGTTGTATGCCTTGAAATCGATCAAATTCGAATGTGATTGCTTGTTCTTGGGCTGAAATCGCAGGTTTGTGGGTGTGGGAGGGATCGATCGCGGCCGAGGGTGGGATTAGGGTTGGAGTTTTTTTTTTATTAATTCAATTTTGCATAAATACCCTTTAACCCTTGCATTTTGTATTTTATAAAAATTAAGCTTTTTGAATAGATTTTAAATAGTTTTTAACTACGAAACACAATTATTATTAATCACAAATATAATCATGCATAATTCCCATTTATCACAAAACACACGAATAAATATGCACGTTTTCACGTTACGCGATAACATTACAGTTAACATTCAAATCACATAAGCATAACTTAATAATCACATTGTTAACCTAATTATCATCAATTTAACATTACTGATTATTGTTAAGTCACCAACGTTCAACGACAACCAGTGTGTGCTCCCAACACGTGTATGCAAGACTTAACGGAAACTAACGGAGTTTGGTAACGGAAAATTACCGGATGTCACACTAAATCTTTCTTAAAACCCTATAACTTAATTTGGGGGTACTTAACAGTGGTGGCCGATGCTGGCAGGCGGTGGTGGCCGACAATGGTGCCCGACAGTGGTGGCCGATGCTGGTGGTGGTGAAATTAGTCTAGACCTGAAGGTGTGATTGTATATATATATGTGTGTGTATAATTGTATATGTATGTATGAATTTATATTAAAATTACGCAAATAATCTTTTATTTATATTAATGACACAACTAGTCCCTCTATTAATACTAATAGTCCTTGTAAAGTGAAAAGACAAAAATACACTTAGATTTAACAGAAAAGTTAACATCTGTTAGTATTAATACCTTAACTCGTTACAAATTGAAAACACAATGCCTAAACTTGTTACTTGAAACCCTTAGTACTCAAACTTGTTATTTTGGATAAACCACAGGGACCATTTGCGTAATTAACTAAAATTGTTAAGAATGTTTATATATTACTATCATTATTGTTATTACAAATAAAGCAGGGATATTAGTTTGGTAAAAATAAAGTAAGAATGTTAGTTTGGTAAATACAATTATTTTAGCTTAACCTCATAACAACTCATGCCACAGTATTTTATCTTGCCTAATAATAAATTATCTATGATTCTATGAATTAGAGATGGGCAAACCGGGTTTGGGCCGTACCCGGGCTCGGGTACAAACCGGGTTTGGGTCCAACCGGGTTTTTTGTACCCGGGTATTGGTGAACCCGGGTACGAACCCGGGTCGGGTTCAGCTAGATACAAACCCTACCCGGTATACCCGGGTAGGGTCGGGTCGGGTTCGGTTCGGGTATGAAACCCTGGTTCAACCGGGTTTTTTCCTATTTTTTTTCTTTTTTTTTCTTTTCTTGTGTGCGTGTCGAACACCGGGTCGTATGTTTTTTTTTTCTTATATTTTCTTTCCTTTTTTTTTCTTTTTATTTTTCTTTTCCTAACCGGTTCACTTGAATGACAAAAATTTAAACAACTTAATATATAAATATATACAAATCTTGAGCAGAAAATGTTACACTTATAATATACAAATATTAAATATTTTTATATAAAACATTTGAATGACAAAGAAATTTAAAAAGAACATGAAAGACATATAATATTAAAACAACTTAAAAATAACAATATCGTCTAATTTTATCTACTACGAGATGCTTGATCAAATGCTAATTCTTCATCGGATATGCCAGAAGATACTCCGTCTTCTACCTCTTCATCATGTACTTTAGCTTCGAGTGTAATCTCGTCTTCGAGGCTTGTTTGGTCTTGTATACGATCCGTTGCGTCTAAGTGATCCTTTAAACAAATGCACATCTCCACTGCTTCCGGAGTTAGTCTTGTTCTTCGTATGATATTACCCTGACACTAAGAGAAAAAGCAGATTCCGAAGCTACCGTAGAAGCTTGGACGCTTAGTAAATCACGGGCCATAGCAGAAAGAATCGGAAATTTAGATTCTTTTCCTTTCCACCAAGCCAAAATATCGAATGCACGATAATCTTCGGTAATCATAGTGGAAATAAATCCGTTCCACTATATCTACCGAGCTCACTTGTTGGGGTGTTACCCCTTTGACGTTTAGCCGTCACATCCCGAACAACATTCAACATAGTCAAAACAGGGTCTTTAACCGAGGTACTAGCACTTGAGGTTGATCCGCTTGGCATGGTTATGTTTATGTTAGGCAAATATCTATTTAAATAAAAATTATAAATTGTTTTCAAACTATGATTAAAATTTTCTTTTGTCTCGTTTGAAAAATTAGGGTTTTCGTCATGCATATCCAAATTGTCATTTATCTCATCTATCAAACATTCAACCCCCGCAACATTTAGAAACGGATTTAAAGCGGCGGCACACGTAAAAACGGGTGGTAAGTCCTTAAAATATTTTTTAACCTTTTCTTTCATTGGTTCTATCATTTGATTAAACATATTATTTTTATTTTGAAAATTTTTAAAATTCAAAGACATAAAATATAGTTCTTGAAGCACCGAATAACTAGTGGAATAATAAACTCCCGATAATTTTGTTGTTGAGTTTTTAAAAACCTCAAGAAACTCGGATAGACGTTGAAGATTCTCCCAACCCACATCCGGAAATGGGTCGGTTTCACCATTATCCGAAAGACTATTATGAAAAGCTTTCAAAGTGCCCTTTTGTTTTAAAGCACATTCAAACATGTGACAAGTTGAATTCCACCGAGTAGGTACATCCCAATTAGGACCTAAAAATCTAGAGTGCGTATCCTTACAAAGTTATTTATAATCTTGATATCTTCTTCTACTTTTTTTAAAAACGTCATGTAACATAAATCGAAAAGATGTAATAAAGTTATTAACATATTGCCCGGATAGTCCGTCTTGCACTACTAAATTAATAATATGTGCAACACAACGAGTATGGAAAAAATCACCGTTTGCAATCGGAAGATATTTTAATTTTAATTTTTCAACCGCGGTTGTGTTGTTAGAGGCGTTATCAAATGCAATTGAAAAAAGTTTATTTTGTAATTTAAAAGTACTTATTACATTATCTAAAAAGTAAAACAAAAATTCTCCGGTGTGTGGATGTGGAAAAAGATCAAATGCAATCGTACGTTTCATCAATTGCCATGAATTGGGATCCACCCAATGAGCGGTGACGCAAAGGTACGATTCGGGTAAACCGTGTGTAGCCGACCAAACGTCACTAGTTAAGTTTACACCGGTATTTAAATTTTCAAATAATACAATTAAATCATTTTTTGCTTGTTTCCATAATTTTAAACAATAACGTCTAAGTGTAGTACGACTTACGTGAGTGTAACGAGGTTGAAACGTCTCTCGAATTAAGTTGGTCAACCGAGGATTGTCGAAGTGACTAAAAGGCAAAGCTTCTTGAATCACGAACTTCCCCATTCGATCTCGAACCGTATTAACATCGTAATTAAAGATTCCACCGTCTCCACCCAATTGTGTTTGTTGCGAATCCGGATTACTTTTCAACGACTTACAAAACTTCTTGCTAATGTGTTTGTTTAAAGTCGTGTTAGAATCTTTAGCAAGCAAAGCTCCACAAAACTTGCAACGAGCCTTTACAGACCCGTCACTCAACTCAACCATATCCCAATTGCACCAAACATCCATGTTACGATTGTGTGCAAGAACACGAACGACGGTTGGAGCGTTGGACGAACCTTGACCAACGGAAGATTGTGAGTGAGTCATATCAAGATTGAAGAGAGTGAAAGTGTAAAACGAGAGAGTGAACGTGTAAAACGAGAGTAAACGAGAGTATTTTTTGCGTTTTTTGCGTATGTTTTTGCGTTTGAGACTTGGGTACTAAACCATATCAACCCACACCTATTTATACTAACTTATAAGCCTAAAAGTGACAAAAAAACGGCCAAAAATCGATCCCAACGGCTATATAGCCGTTAAAAAACGGCTACTTTTTAAAAAAAAAAAAAACGGTCAAAACCGGGTCCAACCCGGGTTCAACCGGTTCCGGGTCGGGTTCTAAGAAATTCTAGAAAATCATACCCGGTTCCAACCCTACGAGTTTTTTTCGGGTCCAAACCGGGTATACATATACCGGGTCGTACCCGTACCCGGTTCCGGGTCGGGTCCGAACCCGGTTTTTATGCCCACCTCTACTATGAACAATGAATGTGTCAACTTTTCAAATGTCACGTTAAATATTATCAAAGTCCAAATCCCAAAGGCCTATATATTTAGCATGATCTGCTATGCAATTGGGCCTATAATGGCCCTTTAACTTAAGCCTAAATAACTGAAATTTTAAAGTGTTCAATTGTTCATGTTATAAGATTAAGGTTGTTTGATCACCGCTGACTCAGTAAGATCTGACTGAGTCAGAAGCTGACCCGGTTAGAAGTTCTGACTGAGTATGCATCTGGGCTGTTTGATTCAGCATCTGACTGACTCTGATGAATGATAAAAATAACCATAGTGCCCCGAAGTTCTGACGAGTTTGCATTTAACTGGTCTTGTATATCAATAATAATAGCCAAAATTTTAAAAATAACATAATAGCTTAAAATTACATGAGCATCCTTTTAGGCTACTACCCTCCCGACCATTGTTTGTTATTTCATGTATACATGCTTCAAGAAATGTTTTGTCCATACATTCTAACTTTCAATTAACTCTAGCTTTTTTTTTATGTCATGTCTATAAATCAAAAACTAATATCAAAACTTATTTTAAAAACTCATATAAAGCAATATTATATCTGATTACAAGAACAGAACCCTAGAACTCATATCAAAACTTATCATCAAATCTTGAACTATCAAAATATAAACAAACAACCACAAACTATCCTTAAATCTGAAGAACAGAACCCTAGAACTCATATCAAAACTTATCATCAAACTTATCATTAAAACTTATCATGTACAATTACTTAAATCTGAAAAACAGAACCCTAGGTCTACTCCACAGTCAATGATACATTGCATCTCAATATAACAATATGCAAATCCATTAAGCCTTGTTGTACCATGATCTCATTCATCAACCAATTTAAAGCAGACCCAATACTATACAAGAATATATGCCTACAAGTTCATGGTCTAATTCAAAACTACAGACCCTATAAACTTGCACCAATTGATAACAAAATCGAAAGACCCATAAAATATAAGCACACCCCAAAAGCTTGTAACCGATTATACCCATAATATTCACTTACCGGTGACGAGAGGTGGGATCGAGAGGTGCAGCAGGTGGAAGGGGTGCAGCAGCGGAGGGTGGGAGTCGCGACGCCGGGCGGATCTCGGAGGGTGGGATCGAGAGGTGCAGCAGGCGGAAGGGGTGCAGCAGCGGAGGGTGGGAGTCGCGGCGCCGGTGAGGCGGATCTCAGAGGGTGGGATCGAGAGGTGCAGCAGGCGGAAGGGGTGCAACAGCGGAGGGTGGGATCGAGAGGTAGATGTGAGAAAAAGACCCGGTCAGTGATTTTTTTGTAGAGGACCGGTCAGTGGGTAACCGACCGGGTCAGTGGCCAAGATTGATATAAAAAACGGGCTGACCGAGTCAGCCAGTCAGTGGTCAGCCCAGGTCAGCCCTTTTCAAACACTCCCTAAGGGCTGTTTGGCAGCATCTGAATCAGTCTTTTAATGGTTCAGATGTCTGAATGGTACATCACTTAATGGTTCAGACTGTTTGTTTCGCGAGCAAATGTTTGAATGGTTTAGGCATTTGCCTCTAAATAGTTAAGTATTATATTAATGCTTAGTGGTTAAGAGGTTTAACGTTGAATGGTTAAGACCTCTTATCTGAATTGGTCAGGCATTTGCCTTTGAATAGTTAAGCGATATACTAGCTCTTAGTGGTTTAGACCTTTTAATGGTTCAACACTTAATGGTTTAGACTTTTTAGTGGTTCAGCACTTAATCATTTAGAATTGCCAAACAGCCCCTTAAGTAGTTAAGTTCATAATACAAATTATCATTGATCGTACTTTATGTAACACGTTAGCAATGTCATTAGGTATTTTGTAAGGTTATTAAAACCTTTTAATATAAGGTTGTAAGAATTCTTATGAGCTATTATGTAGGCCAATAAATACAAATACGAAAACAAACTTTATCAAATTAACAACACAACCCATTACTATACCTCCAATAAGGCTTCTTGTTCCGACACGACTATAAGCTATTTTATCCAAAATAAATACAAATGTTCGTCACTTTTTGGTGAGACTTGTATCAATAAGCAAATGACTAGCCGAAGGACGACCCTAGACGCCGTATGAGGACTCAAAAGACCACCCCATGACAATAAGCCATTCAACCACCATTCTCATTCTATAACTATTGTAAAATTGAACATGCTACTCGAATTTAACAACGCCATTATATGCTTCATGTTTAAACATACACAATATAGAAGTCATATAAACATGAATACAAGTTTTGTACAACTGTATAATGTTATTGGTAACAAAGCTACCAATTTGTGTTGTAGTAGAACCCCCTTCTATGTTATCCACACTAACAACCACCAACATTAAGATTTTCCCATGATTTTTTTATTATTTTGAATGGTACCGATAAAAAGCGGTTTCATGTAAGACATTTTATATCGCAACTGTCATGGAACATCATTGTAAACTTATTGATTGTTTCTCATCGGGCAACAACACCCACCACCCTAACTAGAAACACATGCGCCAACCTATCGGGTCGGCTCGAACCGGAAATCGGGTTTGGACCGGGTCGGGTCGGGTGTCCGGATAAATATCATAGGTGTTGACTTGAATGAAGAACCCGCCAACGCAAGCGTCTATGTCTACCTCTTGTCGCACTACATTTCTCACAATACAATAATAATATTATTATCATTATTATTTCAAGAATCGCATCTTCTTCAATCTCATCAAATCCCTAAGATCTGGATTCAAATTCATCTTCTTCACTATCATTGAATTCCTGATTCGCTCCATAATATTATAATTCAGCTTCAATTCAAGGGGAAACCCCTGATCCGTTCAAAAAGGGGAAAGTTGTTCGACTTCTAGGGTTTTCTAATATGGCGCAGAATCAAGGTGGTAGTAGTGGTGGTGGGTTCTTTTCGTCGATCGCTTCAAGTTTCTCTAGTTTCAAGAATCAAGTTAACGGGTAATGATTCTAGATCATTTCTCTAGTTTCTATCGTAGTGATTACCCTAATTGAGGTCGATTTATGATCTGATTTGTAACAATTTTTACTTTAATTTGGGGAATTTTGATCGATGGAGTCCTGGGATTGGTTGGATGTGCTTGATTTGGTTCGAAGTTTAGGTTTACAAGTATTGTTCTTTGCCACTTGATTGATTTAGTTGAAGGTTTAATTAGCTTATAGATTTAATCCATGGTTGATATTTTACCTTGTGAATGCTTATAAGGAGTGAAATTTTTGGGTTTTTTCAGCTGAACTTATTTAACAAACTTATGAGCTAATTAACTGAGACTGGTTGTGTGAGTGATGATAACATATTTTACATCCATATTTCTTGAGACCGTTTAGAGATATGTATTGACCGTATGGTTAAATCACTGAAATCATAGCTTCACATGATTTTATTATTATATTAAAGAGTTAAAGCTTCTTGATTTTTGGTTAAATGTATGATGTATCATAACTGAGATCCTAGACTGACAAGGTTTTATTATTTCTTTGAGGATTCACAACTTAGCGATTGTTGGTCTTCTATAAAATCTTACAGCTTTTCTGTTTTGTTACCAGCTCTGAATTAGTTATAAAGTCATTTATCTAAAATATTGTGACGAGACAACAAATCGAAAGTAACTTCCAGTATTGTGATGAGGGTGCTTTGACAGGATGTATAGAGTTTGAATGGTCTATAGATCAAAGTTCTTGACTTGGTAGAATCTTCTGCCCCCAAATCTTGTTTGGGTAACAATGGTGTTTGGTTTGTTTAGCAAAAACAGCAAGACCATTGTTTTTTATCTGATAAGCAATATGAACGGGTTTCATACTTCTATGATGTAAAATTTTGTTGCCCTACTGTTTCAAGTACCGCATTCACTGCTTATCTAATGTTGGATTTTAGCAAATATATGTGCTATGAATTATGATTTCCATTATCATCATTTTGTGTATGTGTAAACCAATTTTTTCAAATATCTGAAATCATAGGTAAGCTGGTTACATTAATATTATGTCTATATGTCGTGTGTTATCTTCAAGTATTTTATGTTTTATCTTTTTGCAGAACCAATTGGAAACAAGGTATTTACAGTAATCTGGGTTAAATTGTTGTCTTCTCAGAAAAGTTGCATGCTTCTAATCCCTGATTTATATTGTTTTGGAGCTCAAATTTATCATGAGCTGAAAATGCAGCTTGTTAGTGGCTTTAGTTGCTAAAGATTGATGGTTTTCCACGAAGACATTGTATAGTTCAATCTAACCTATTCAGCAGCTATGTTTTGACATTGATTCATGTGTAGTGGTTTAGTTCCTGTTTTTGCTGTCATAACTCATAAGTGTATTATATGTCGCATACTGTTTCTGTTTTTATTTGTATCACTGCTTGTATAATGTTCAGTTTGCATTGTCTATTGAGATGTGAGAAAAACAAGATAATTTTTGTTGTTTAATATAGAGAGGTCTCATCTCAGGAATTTTGTTTTTTTTGTTTGTTTTTCACTTTTTCATTTAACCAGGTTTTGTCTTTGTTTTTTTTAGCCTGCTTGGTTATGAGGGGCTTGAAGTCATCAATCCTGAGGGAGGCACGGAGGATGCTGAGGTTGAAGCGCAAAGAGGCAGATGGAAGCAAGAGGTGAAGTAAATTATTTCTCTCTCGTATATTTCGTAAGCTCATCATTTACATGCCCCATTTTGGCTACTTAAGATATGCTAATTGCAGGAATTGTTTTATTTGATTTCATGTATTTCCATCATTTTGCATTCGCGCATTTACTTTTTTTGCTCATAGACTCATGCACAAGCAGCAGTTGACATGAATGAAGATAATAGAATTTGGTTTTTTGCTATACAGGACTATAGGAGAAACTGCAGCTTTTGTATACATATATATATCCATAACCTCATCATGTATTTTTATTCTTATTTTTAATTTTTAATTTTTAATTTTGATCTTTTTCTGCAGGAGCGTGACAGTTACTGGAGGTCAATGCAGAAGTATGTGGGAGCTGATATCACATCAATGGTGACTCTACCAGTACTCATATTTGAGCCCATGACAATGCTGCAAAAGATGGCAGAGGTTTGTCCAGCCTCACCAATATGCTTGATATATGTTGGTTTTTAATTGCTTATGTTATCACTATTATTTTTGTTATTTGTAGTTGATGGAATATTCTCATCTTTTAGAGCTCGCAGATGAATGTGAGGATCCATACATGCGATTAGTATATACAGGTTATCTTTCTATTATCTATAACATGCATATTGGTACATATTTGTGCTATCTATACTTGCAAAAATATGAAGTATTTTAAGTTAATAACTGTTATACTATTACAGCATCCTGGTTTATATCAGTATATTATGCTTTGCAACGAACCTGGAAGCCGTTTAATCCAATTCTCGGTGAAACCTATGAAATGGTTAATCATTGTGGCATTACATTTATTGCGGAACAGGTAAAACTTGAAGTTATGCATACTACTAGGCGAGGGGCAGTATTGGGCTTAAACTTTTACATGATTAAGCTAGTGACAATTATGTTACCCATGTTATTACTTTAAGAATTTATCTGGTTCCCCTACTTTATTGTATGCTGATTAATTTCATTATTTATTGTATAATGTCAAGAAGTGACTAATACTTGTATAACTATCACGAATCAGGTTAGTCATCACCCTCCCATAAGTGCCGCACATGCTGAAAATGAGCATTTTGTATATGATATAACTTCAAAGGTGAAGACCAAGTTTCTTGGTAACTCTATTGATGTTTATCCTCTTGGAAGGTAAATATTTCTACCATGGTTTTTCGTGTATGATTAGAATATTCTTTTCTCATTGAAATCTAGCCCCCAGATTTATGTTATATCTTGTGATATAAAATGATATTGTCAATCTAATGTTTAACAGCACTGAGTTTAATTTTTTATTGTTTTCTGTGTTGCTTGCAGAACTCGTTTGAAACTAAAGAAATCTGGAGTAATTCTAGACTTAGTTCCCCCACCCACAAAAGTTAACAATTTAATATTTGGAAGAACATGGATTGATTCCCCAGGGGAGATGGTTTTAACCAATTTGACCACAGGAGACAAAGTTGTTCTGTACTTTCAACCCTGTGGTTGGTTCGGGTGCGTACCTTAACATTTTTACGCCGTTTCTTACTTTTACATCAATAAAAAGAAGCCTATGTGTTTAATATGAAAATGAAATGAAGTCTGAGTATCTATTATCGAAATGATCATCTGATTTATGTGTTTAAAACATTTTGCAGTGCTGGTCGCTATGAAATCTAATATCGAAATGATCATCTGATTTATGTGTTTAAAACATTTTGCAGTGCTGGTCGCTATGAAGTGGATGGATATGTATATAACTCTGACGAAGAGCCTAAAATATTAATGACAGGAAAATGGAATGAATCTATGAGCTATCAACCTTGTGATTTGGAAGGAGAACCCCTTCCAAAGACTGAACTCAAAGAAGTAAGCTTTCACAACCATAAATAGAAACAATTTTCTAATATAAAATGGTTATTTTAGGGGTAACAGCCGGTATATCTTTTTTCTCAAATGGACAGGCCCCTCTTTGATATATAATAATGAACTAATAAGCTGCCACACTATCATCTAAGTAACATGATATACACATATAGTTTGATACCCCCCCCCCCCCCTTTTTTTTCTCCTCCCTTTCTCCATCCTCTCTCTCCAGATGTGCATCAGATTATAGATACCAGTAAGCCCCATCTTGTCATAGATATCATTTTGTAGAACCTAATCCTTTTGTTAAGCAATCAGGTAGCTGCTCATTTAATTTTACATTGTCGAAACTCCAAAGTCAGAAGTCCTCTATGTGGTTGCTTCTTTATGTCAGTTGGTAGTAATTCTATCCTTTGTTTTACCTGCATCAACTTCAATGTACCGACTCTTTGCAACGACAAATGATTTACAGTTGACTGCCCTGATCTCAAATCCAACAAGAAACGCCATCAAATACGACTTTAACCTTGTGTTGTGCGCCTACACTCAGTCATGTCTTTCTTCGTTTATCAGTATAACCTTCTGTCAATGTAACTTTAAAGAATTTGAAGACGACTTATTTTGTTATTTCCCTTTTCTGAAACTTGAAGGTTTGGAGAGTTGCTGAGGCTCCTGCAGATGACAAATTTCAGTATACACATTTTGCGCATAAAGTAAACAGCTTTACAACAGCACCAAAGAAATTATTGCCATCGGATTCTCGCTTACGACCAGATAGATATGCACTTGAGATGGGTGACTTGTCTAAAGCTGGTTCAGAAAAGAGCATGTACCTCTCTCTCTCTCTCTCTCTCACACACACACACACATACACACATAATAGATGGTGATGAATAGGGTTACAAGAGGGTAAAATTATAGGCTAGGTGTACTTGGGCTCCAAGTTACCATAAACTAAGTAAAAATAACAGTAATAGTATCCCAATATAATAACACTACTTAATACGGGAGATGGCTAACAGTTTGTTCATTGTGCGTTTATCTTACTAGAAGGGTGCCCGCGCAATGTGGTTACATCCGACACATGTTTCTAATTTTTGTTGTTCTTGTAGTAATTTTACAAAAGTCTATTATATTTTTTCTAAGCTAAAATTTAAAACACCAAATAATTGGGTTTTGCATTACGCCTTGTACATTTACGCATTAACTTATTGTACCTCATAAAATACAGATCGGTTCGACAAAAAATTTACACCAAACGTTTAAAAAATACACAGGTTACAATTGTAGTCTCTAAAAGTTTTTAAACATGATAGATTAAAAGATATAACTGAAATCTTAAAACAAATTAAGTTTTTTTGGTTTATGGGTAGATAATGTAAAATTTTATGTAAGTGTAAGGTTATTATGTACCTAATTGTAAGATGTAATATGTAAATAATGTTAAAAATACTATTTTACCCTCAAAAGTTGTTGTATCTTATGCATTGAGTAAAGTAATTGTTTTTAATTTTATGGTATCTTAAAATACCCCTCTCATATGCTTTATATATAGTATAGATTGGTTGATTTTATCTCTAATGGGTCAAACACATAAACTGAAAAAAGGTAGCTAAAAATGAACAAGTTAAACAGTTTAAAAGTTGCCCATAGTGTATATTTCTCTTAAATCATTTCATTTAAAAGTTAGATGATTACTGAAATAACCTAACTTTTGTAACCGTATTTTACTAGCTAATAATTTTCAAAATGATTAAATGTTTTAAACAGTGTTTCACTCAACCTAAACCGACTCGACCACATACCAAAAGTTGTTTGTTTGCGCCTGAACCTGCTTATTTTGTCACCTCACTAAACATGCTATGTTGAAAAATTAAACATAATGCTGTTCTTTTAACAGTCTTGAAGAGAAGCAGAGGGCTGAGAAACGAATGCGAGAGTCAAAGGCTCAAGAATTCGTCCCAAAATGGTTTGATCAGACTGACCAAATTGCTCCCACGCCATGGGGTGATTTGGAGATCTACGAGTACAACGGGAAGTATACTGAACACCGAGCTGCTGCTGATAGCTCTGGGACAGTTGAAGAAGTTAACTTCAGTACAACGGAATTCAACCCTTGGCAATTCGGAAATGTTGCTGAAACCAATTGAAGGAGGTTTATTTATGTGTTACTTATGTTTGTTTGCCTGTTGCTGCTACTAGCTGTTTAACTTTTACATGCGTGTGTTATGAGTAGATTCTTTTTGTTTGGTTTTGATCTGAATCATACTCTATAAGTTAATTTTTGGGTTACTTTATCTGTAATCTGTATTGCCATCATTTAGAACTTAAACTGAAAATGAGCCAAGCTTGAACTCTCGTAAATTAAATGAGCTGAGATCGAGTTTAGTCGGGCTTGTTTTAGCTTTTAGCTCATTGACACCTCTAGCCATCGCTAGTGTGGTTGTAAGTTTTAGACTTCAAATTATTTGGATCTTTTATGTTGATGTAAAGTTCACTGTCGGATCAAAATATTTCGGCAGTACTAATTGAAAGTTCAGTCTAATAATTCCCCGAAAAATTAAAGAGTAAGTATACAAGTTTTGTATGAAAATAATGGACAATATACAGATCAAAGATCGTTTTCATACGACGGCGAATCATCTATATATTGAGTCGTTGCCAATTTTCATGAATGTGTAAGTTACAGTTACAACTATTTGCAATTATATTAGCCTGGGAGGTTTTGCCCCTCAAACCACCTGGTTTAAATATGCTTGAAAGTATGTCTACTCTACAGTCCACACCTCTCAACTTATTACATTATTTATTTTTATTCGTATTTGAGGTGTAAATCTAGTTAAACAAAAATAACCTTGGTTATACTAGAAAACGACAACTCAAACCACCGTTAGGTTAATGACGACAGTTTCTTTCTTCTTTTTTTGTTTTTTTACAATAATCCTACACTGCTCTTAAATTACATCATTATATATATATATATATATATACTAATTATCAACTTTGATATGCATTATGGGTGGTATAATGTAGAGGTGGGCAAAATACCCGGGTACGGACCTGACCCGGACCCGGGTACGGGTACGACCCGGTATAGGGTGTACCCGGTTTGGACCCGAAAAAAACCGTAGGGTTGGAACCGGGTATATTTTTCTAGATTTTGGTAGAACCCGACCCGAACCCAACCCCATTGAACCCGGGTTGGACCCGGTTTTGACCGTTTTTTTTTTTTTTTTTAATCTAGCCGTTAATAACGGCTATATAGCCGTTAGCCCCGATTTGTTACCGTTTTTTTTGTCTCTTTTAGCCTTATAAGTTAGTATAAATAGGTGTGGGTTGATATGGTTTAGTACCCAAGTCTCAAACGCAAAAACATACGCAAAAAAAGCAAAAAATACTCTCGTTTAATCTCGTTTTACACTTTCACTCTCTCGTTTTACACTTTCACTCTCTTCAATCTTGAATTAGCATTTGATCAAGCATCTCGTAGAAAATAAAATTAGACGATATTGTTATTTTTTATTGATTCATTTATGTATTTTTAAGTTGTTTTAATATTATATGTCTTTCATGTTCTTTTTAAATTTCTTTGCCATTCAAATGTTTTATATAAAAAGCATTCAATATTTGTATATTATAAGTGTAACTTTTTCTGCCCAAGATTTGAACCCGGTATAGAAAAAGAAAAATAAAAAGGTAAAAAAGAAAAGAAAATATAAGAAAAAGAGAAGATACGACCCGGTGTTCGACACACACACAAGAAAAGAAAAAAAAAAGGAAAAAAATAAATTAAACCCGGTATGAACCCGGTTTCATACCCGACCCGGACTCGACCCGACCCTATCCGGGTATACCGGGTAGGGTTTTTATGATGGTGAACCCGACCCGGTTTCGTACCCGGGTTTACCAATACCCGGGTATAAAAAAACCCGGTTGGGCCCAACCCGGTTTGTACCGGGGCCCGGGTACGGCCCAAAACCCGGTTTGCCCATCTCTAGTATAATGTGCGTTAATGAGTTGTACTCATCTCTTGTTTTTTTTTAATCTTTAAATTTTTTTTTTGTTTTAACCCAATACTTTTACATCTTTTACAATTTAACCCCAATGTTGTTCTACCTTCAACTTTGGTCCCTATACTTTTTATACTTTACAAATTTTTTGTTTTACGTTTCGGTCTAAATTTTGCGAGTTAACACGTCACAACGTGCGTGTGTGGTTCAACGTTTTTACGTTTATTTTTTCTCCGTTTAACTGCCCTATTGCAATGCGCTGGTACTACTTACTTCTTGTTTTATACGTATTACATTTCGTCCGTGTGGTTAAACGTTTTCACGTCTACTTTCCGTTCAGTTTATTCTTTTTTGTTTTTTATTTCTTTTTCAATACGAACATTTTCGATGTTGGTGATATGTCATTGGTGCCACCTGCTACGATTTTACAGATCCGTTACAATACGGGTTCTTAATACCAGTTTAAACATGTTCCCATCAAATTAAAATGCTAGTGTAATCCAAAGAGTCTTTCACTCTTCTCTCTTTGTACGACTTTGAGTTTTATAATTTGAGCTTATCGAGAAGATCGAAGAGCAATGGCGGTTATGGAGAAGCTGAAGATGTTCGTCGTTCAAGAGCCTATTGTTGCTGCTTCATGCTTAATCGGTGGCTTCGGTACTAATAATATAATATTACTACTTAAACTCCTCCCCCTTTTTCTATTTCACAAACCCTAATCTTTGCACTTCTCTTCCGATCTAATTCATTATCTTGTTTTGGAATTGTAAGTTGTTAACTATCGTGATTAGAAGCATGTGTAATTTGTGGGTTTTGATCCCATATTTAAAGTGGTAGTATCTTGCAGTTCATTAGTTCAGATCCATATTTGTCTTTTGTTTAATCTGAAACAGAGGTATTGTTTTTGATTCGATTTAGTATTTTGAGGAAGGGGATTAGGTGAAATGATTGATATACCTGATCAAACGGTTTTGGTTTTGTTTGAGATTTGAATGCTTTTGGAAGAAAAAGGAATGATTTTTTTTCATAATACTAATGAAATCGCACCCGAAGGGGATGAACATTGCTACATTTCTTGAAGCCCAAGCTGTCTTCGATTTCATACTCGCATAGATTGCGGTGAGTTGTACTGTTGCAGTGATGAAATTGAAATCAATGGGCTCCCTTACTGATGTAGCTTACCATGAGAACCTAAGTGAAGTGTTTTAACTGTTCATATATATGAAGTAGTAACTTTTAATATTTCTTTCTACTTCAATGATACATGTCTTTGATGTTGTTAGCTTGTTTTGTGAATGATACATCTACCAAATATCGTTCCTCGATTGAGATTGATGTATAGAGCATGAGGGCTTTATCATGTGACTATATATGCTAACTTTTCTTAGAAATAATCTTAATCGACATGACGACATAAAAATGCAGTTAATTATCTTATTTGTGGTCGTGTGGGCTTTTATATGAGCAAATTCAAGAGCTTTTGAACCATTTTAACTGATCATTATGTATATTAGCCTGCGTAAATGAAGCTAATCTATAGACTTAAGACACTCAGACCCCTTGATTTTGGAACTCGGTTTTGCTTTCACTTAGACCCCTTGATTTTGAAGCTAGTCATATACGGTAATCTGGTTATTATTAAGCTAATTTTTACTGTAAATTTTAGGGCTGTTTCTTCCTGCATTCGTGAGGCCTATGCTGGATTCCTTTGTACCAACCAAGCAAGCTCCTCAGCCTGCATTAAGTGACGTGAGTAAGACATTGTTATGCAATATAAATTCACTTTTGATGTTCCATTTGAGGTTTTGGCTTGTTTTTTCACCCTGCCAGTTAATAGTGGATTATTGCAGGTGGTTGCAGGTATGACTGGTAAAAAGGAATGATGATATAACTCTACACATTAGTCCCCAGAAAACAAAGAAACTGAAGTCTGTATTAATCAGTGATTGTTTCTGTAATTTGTACCCTTTTTGACCATGCTCGATATACTATGATGGACCCGGGTTAATAAGATATCGCTGTTGTAAACTAAAAATGAGTGCTAACCTCTATATCTAATGTGATAGAGGTAAAGTTTACTGTTATCTCAAGATCCTAGTACTTGAGTGGGATTTTACTAAATATGTACCGTAAACCATAGCGCAGACTTCTTCATGTGAGATTGTCAAATAAATTGTTAGTCCATAATTTTCTTGCTTTTAGTTGATTCTGTCTTTTATTGTAAATGTGTGAACTGTAAACGCGTAAGGATGAGCCACAAGACCGAGAACATGCCAAAAGCATGGTCGGGTCATGCAGCGAAGGAAACAATTGTGTAAGCAGTTTGCGCGCCTGTGTACATGATAGGACAAAGAAAACTATCAGCAGGATAGTGTTCAACGAAAATCCCAACTACCCAAGGCGTCAGGACCAACTGGCAGTGGTGCAGGCATGACGGGTGGCGGTGATGTATCTATGTGATGGCTTCATCAAGGTTGGCAAACAGAACCAGTTTCTTTACTTCATGAATGGTCAAATGATTACAAAAAGACTAATACGCCCTTGTAAAAAAAGTGAATAAAGATCAAAAGTGTTATATCTGGACAAAACTGTAATACAACATCATTAATGATTAACCTTCACTTGGCGTTTCCATTATCTTTAACAATCCACTGCCTATTATTAACTTGACCTCTTGAATTCTTTCCTCTGTACCTGCCTCTTGGCCCCGAGCTTCTACGATTACTGCTACTGCCACTCGCCTTAGAAACACCGCCATTTGTTTATATTTCGTTGCCTGTTCACTGTCAGTGGCTTCTTATCTGAGGTGGTGGCAGTGGAGGTGGCGGCAGTGGGGCGAGGAAGGACATTCCGGGCATCAAAACTTCTGTCTTTTTTGGCTCGATCAAACCGTTGTTCTCCTGCTGAAGATTCAGGATGGCTTCGAATTTCTGGCGCCTTGTGTTTTCTAAATCTGAGTGAAGAAGCGCGTCGTTTTCTGTATCTTCAGGGTTCCCAAGATTCTGAAAGTGAAATCCATGACAAAAGATGTTTCACTATTTATAATGTGTGGCTTCTTGTGTAATGATATCATGGTAATTTGTTGGGTATCATATTTTAGAGGAAATATTATATGTTGGGCAAACATCTTCAACATGGGCGTCACAAGTGTTGCTAACTTTTTGAAACATTTGGCCTATCTACTTATTGAATGGGCTGACTCGGGTAACGTTTTAACTCAAACGGGTAAAATAAATAAAAGTCAAAAGTAGGAAAATATGTATGTTTAATGTATAAAACTTGGTAATCATTTTATTTTAAAAACTACATTATTATTTAAAAAAGTAACAAAATTTTGATAATTTCATGATAAGATAGTGCCAATTAGGCAAGCACAAAGAAACTATAATAAGATAATTAACTGATAGCTTTGCAGACATACCAACTCAGAATACGCCCCCACCAAGTTGAGCACATGTTCAATGTCTTTAGCATGGAACACCTTACGGCACACCGGGCAAGTACCCATCCCATCTTTAGTATTATTGTTCGTGTCTGTTTATGTTTAATTTGCCAAAATAAAGGTTAGTCAATATATTACATAGTTATTACATACGGGCAAGACTTTGTACCGTTGAATTCACGAATTAATTATATCACCTTTTTGAGTTTTAATCTCATGTAGACAGGATGAATTGGCATGATCGGTTTCTTTATGCATCTGGAGCCAATTCCACCACCTTATTACACATTCACTGCATTCAAGTGAACGATAAGTTAAGAAGATAAGATTCAATATTAACATCTAAGCGCAAGAACACCATTATCTCACAAGAACTGAAGGTAATTACCAATGGAAGCAATGGAAACATGACATTAACTTCATAAATGGTAGTGCATTATCCGATGCACCCTCATCAAGCAAAGGAGATAAACACAGAGGACAGTCTCCATCAGGGTGATTCATGCTAGTGAGCTTCTCCACTGCTTCCTAGTAAAATAATTTATTGAATAATCTAACAAGTCAAACACACTGATTATCAAAACTTGAAACGACAAAAGCAAATCTTTATGCTATTTTCCACAATATATGATTCTCTGATTATTTAAAAATCACATAATCACTTTTAAAATGCACATCCAAAGACCCATTAGGCCATTATCAACAAAAGATTAGCAACAATACTTCAGCAAGTTCATGAAAATGTATTGCGAATACTTCAAGTTATCTAGAGTTAATAATATACCTCACAAAGTGCCACAAGCATCGAATTTGAAGAGAGTTCACGAGCCTTGTTTTGGATGGTGGTTATGAGATGCTTTTGTCTTTGTTCATCTAGGCCCTTGGAATCTATAATCATGATGTCTGGTGGCTCATCAGGATACTGCAGTAAAACGTAACTTTTGTCAACATAAAAAGTTAAAAACTCAATAAACATAGAAGGTCGCCCATTAAAAGGTACAAACCACAAACTCAAATGTATGAATAATATAAAAGGACGAAACATCAGCTAGGAATCAGTTTTCGATATACATAACTTGAATAAACAAAAAATTTTAAAAAAATCTGACTTACAAATAACTATAAACGCATAAAAACCTATCATAAATCCAGTATCTCAGAATTGTGTGATTTGGTTTTAGATGATCTGCAAGTGTAAGGCTATTAAACAATGCAATGCCTTACGTACCTTGGAACTTGCTCGTATTTCTACAACTGCTTCCACAAACTGCAAAAGGAAAAACATCAGCTTTTGAAACTTTATCATTTTCAACTAAGATTGATTCATATATGACAACAAAGAAACAAACAAGCATACTCAGCAAAATCCCACTCAAACAGCAGGGCCTGTGGAGTGAGAGATGAGGATAAACCAAATAATCAAAATTAGATGTTTAAATACATGTATTTATGAAAAATCACCAGACCACCGCCAGGCTGGAAGTTCATAATGTAGAGTTCCCTTGGTTTTAAAAGAAGCGCCTTAGGTCCTGAGAATCTAGGCTTGAGGTGTTGCTCTATGTACAACAACATAACCTTTTCATCCTTGTATGTTCAAAATTTTTAAAGCAACAATCCTAATTTTGACTTACAAGTGCAAGAAGCACGGCCTCCTGACCCTGATACACTTTGGCTATAACCTCCACTGTCTCGCGCTTCATTTTAAAACCAAAGGAGCTCCATGTTCAAATCCTATGTAGGGTTTTATTTTGAATTTTGGCCAAACTTATAGTCATAGAACCATCTGATATATAAGAGCATTCACAAACCATTCCCTATCCTCATCCATATAATTACACTAAAAACAACTACTTTTTCTGTCTACTTTTCAATTAAATAATATTTTTTATACCTTTATCATTACTTTTTCTTTCTCCTCCACTCACAACCACTTAAAATATATTAAAAAAATAGAGGTTTGAACAGTGTTTCGCAAAAAACAGATTAAACAGTAAATTTTCTCTATACTTTACTCACAACCACTTATAATCATACCATTCGCATCAATTTAGGGAATGGGTTGTGAATGCCCTAAGGATCCCTAAGTCATATCAGCATTTTGAATTTCTTTTTTCTTTTTTGACCGAAGAAACACACATTACTCTCTACAGCATTTTGAGTTTATTTTTTCTTTTTTGACCGAAGAAACACACATTAGTCTCTACTCTACAACTACTCCACTCCTAAAATAATCACACCCACACTCCGCAGAATTTAACCCCCCGACATTTGATTAAGGATACATCACTTTACAACCAAATATGTCTCCTTGGTGACATCATTGAAGTTTTGATAATCAAGCAACCGGATACATACATCCCACCCAATTCAAATGATTGAAAACCCACCTAACTGAAGGTCCAAAATCCCTAATTCACAGTCTTCAGTCACTCAAATAATCAAGATTTCAATAACACACGCAACTAACATCACAAAAAGAACAAAAAAGCCCCAAAATTAAGTGAATTAACTCTTTATTATTAGCTTAAGAACACAAATCAACAGGAGACTATCACCTTCAGCAAGTAAAAATACGACAACTGTGATAAAAAAGACTAAACTTTCACCTATTGGATGATCAATCAATCGACAATATAAACAAACAAATCGAAAGAAAGATTGAGATGTTATAAAGATAGACCTGTTGAGATGAAACATCTGCGGTTCTGGGCTTGATTATAAGGTTGATGTGAAGAGGGTATTTTGCAAGAACGATGCAATCGTCACCATAAACGGATTCTGCAGCTTCCACTTCGGTCAAAACCTCCTCTTCCGCCATTATTATTATTGTTATTCTTCGGGGATCATTGGGGGCTTTGGGTTCTAGCGGTGAGGGTATATCAACCTCTTGTGGGTCGGTTGATTTTTGTGGCGTTCACTTTGTAACTCATGTTATTTTTTTTTTATGTGTAAATTGAATTTTTATAATTCAAACTATTATTTATTAGTCGGTAATAATTCATATTATTAATTTTGTTGTTAACAATTCAATTTTTATTCATTACCAACTACAATCCTAGCAACATAAATATTAAAAATTTACGTTTAATTTTCACTCGATTTCATTCAGCGGCGGAGCTTGAACATCTCCGTAGGGGGTGGGGGCGAAATTAATTTTTTTAGAGGGAGCGAACTCGATATTTATACAAAAATTTACACTAACGTGTAATTTAACACTAACGACGGAAAAAAAGAGCGGAGGCGGCGCCCCCTAACCCCCCCCCCCCCCCCCGGCCCCCACTATCCTCCGCCATTTTATTCACAATAATAATTATGAACGAAATGAAAAAATATACAAGCTAAATCGAGCCTAAAATAAGTACAAATCGAGTATGAATATATGATAATTATGTTATTGGGACTGTTATTGGTAAAAAAATTAAAGTTGGGATTATTACCGGCGAAATCAATAGTACGGATTATTATTGGCCAATGAGTAATAATTTGGATTATTAGAATCCAATTTGTCTTTATACTATTAACTGATTAACCAAAATAACTGGTCTGTTAATCGGTTTAATAAAAAATCAATTAAATTGTCAATGAATCATATATAATTGGTTTGCGAGAGTCATCTCATGACTTTTAAGTGGGTCGGGACTTTTATATCATTAGGTCTTTGGATGGTGGGTTTCACTTAAAATGATAGGCAAGCCAAGTCATCAGTGTTGTTTGTATTCGCCTTAGGCTAACCCCACCCCCGGTTGTGAACAGGAGAGATTATGGTTCATAAGAAATGTACCGTATCTAATATTACCAACGCGTTTTGGGTGTATTGACTGTTGATAATAGAAGAACCTTACAGTTAAACGTGCTCAAGTGAGAGCACTCCAGGGATGGGTGACTCCCTATAAAGTTTTCTCTCGGACAACCAAAAGCAAATCTGTGAGCTACTCAT
Source organism: Flaveria sonorensis (assembly GCA_025506505.1). NCBI lineage: Eukaryota > Viridiplantae > Streptophyta > Magnoliopsida > Asterales > Asteraceae > Flaveria > Flaveria sonorensis. Next base: position 3,457,907 of record CM046426.1, read on the forward strand.
GAACAAAACGGACAATATTGATGATATGAGGGGCGAATGTTACATCGGGCTTAATTCATTGGCCGTTCATAAAAAAATTAAATAGTAATATAAATTTAACACAGTCTTTTAGATTTATTTTTGAAAAGTTTGAAATTTGAGAAATTATAAAATAGGATTTCGATAGAAAACATAGATGATAATGTGATGTGTATTATAAAAGTCTATAATTCAGCTATTCATATGTACGAATGTAATAAACGATATTTATTTGACATGTCAACAATTATGAGAGATTATTTTGAGTCAATTGCCAAACTAAAGAAATGATTTAGTATATACATCATATTATGTGTTAATGTGAGCTAGTCTATTTGATAGAGGTTTTGCTTTTTAAAGAGAAACTCTTGGGTTCAAACCCAAGTAATGGTGTAATTTGGTGTATATATAGGGTAAGGTTCAAATGAGAACCCTACCTTATTGTGATAACTCTTTATCTCAACACCAACCATTGATCAAGAAATCAATGGACTAGATCTTTGTATTCTTTTCTTGATACAAAAAGGCAAAATAATAAATTTATCCACTCATCAAAATCAGCTTTTAATAATATGACACGTATCCCCCCTATTTTTCATATTCTTTTTTTTATATTTAAAATTTTTACCCCCTTTGTTTTTTTAGTCTTTATAACTTTTTCATACATTAATAATTTTTATAAAAATTACATCATTAAACTCGTCTCATTTTCTCTTAATTCTAATATAGTCTCTAAATTTTTTTTGGACGTTATATATTACAGTGAATTACATCATGTTCATATACAAAACCTAATATTTGTAGTAAATTATATCATATTGTAATATATATATATATACACACACACTACTGTAACCTGTCATAAGTTTTATATTAAACCATTACAACAAAACAATGTGGGAAATTACACCATCAACTACATCGACTATAAAGTTCATCTTAACATCATGAACCAACAAACAATGAATTACGTCATGTTCATATGAATACAATTTTTAATACCTACAACGAACTACATCATATTGTAACTTCTTACTGTGAATTACATCAAACAAACATGGTGTATTAACAACCAAAAACCCTGAATTAAACATAAAACCATCCCTAATACAATGAATTACATCGAATAACAGTGAGTTACATCATATTGTAACAGTTCATTTGAACATGGTGGTTGCAGTAACGTAACAATATGGTTACACTAATGTAATAAAAGCTAGTGAATCAACGAATCAACATCAAACCTGGATAACATCACCACCAGCCCAAACCCAACTGTTTCCACATCAACAGTTAAACACCAACATTCAAGCCATCAAATAACCCATCCCTAATAGGTTATTACATTACTGTAACCTGTATACAAGACATAAAAAACTAAACTAAACATAAAAACGTACATCTATAAACATCAAAAAACATAAAGAGTTTGTTACAATAAAGTTCATGTGATGAAAACACTTAGTTACAATAAATTACACCATGTTCCTTTGAAAAATCTTAGAATGTCCGTTGTGGACAGTTGAACATTCTTAGAATGTTCGTTGTGGACACTTAGGCTGTCCGTTGTATACACTTGAATGTTTAAGTGTCCACAGCGGACAGCCTGAGTGTCCACAACGGACATTCTAAGAATGTTTAAGTGTCCGCTGTGGCCACTTAGGATATCCGCTGTGGACAGTTGAACATTCTTAGAATGTTCGTTGTGGACACTTAGGTTGTCCGCCGTGGACACTTGAACATTCTTAGAATGTCAGCTGTGGACACTTAGGCTGTCCGCTGTGTACACTTGAATGTTTAAGTGTCCACAGTGCACAGCCTAAGTGTCCACAACGGACATTCTAAGAATGTTTTAAGTGTCCACAGCGGACAGCTTAAGTGTCCACAGTGGACATTCTAAGAATGTTCTAAGTGTCCACAGCGGACAACCTAAGTGTCCACAACGGACATTCTAAGAATGTTTTAAGTGTCCGTTGTGGACACTTAGGCTGTCCGCTGGGGACACTTAACATTCTTAGAATGTCCGCTATGGACACTTAGGTTGTCCGCTGTCTACACTTGAATGTTTAAGTGTCCACAGCGGATAGCCTAAATGTCCACAACGGACATTCACTAACACTTATGTCCATAGTTTACATAGTTTAATATCGTTTGTTCTACATTTGTTTTACAGATTGATTTACATTGGTTAATGTTGGTTTACATTAGTTAAATTAAGATCTGGGTCACCATTGTAGGTTATGTTCAGTAGTGATCGGGAGGTGTCACGCGAGGGGGTGTCGTGCACTGGTGTAGGGGTTGATTCATAATTTTGAGGTTGAGCTGGAACTAGAAGGGGGGTGTCGCGCACTGGTGGTGTCTATAATGATCGGGATGTCAACTGGTGGTGTCGTGCACTGGCGGCGATAATGTTCCGGTGGTGGTAGGGAGGTCGACTTGTGGTGATGGTGTTGTGGTTCTTGCATCTCTACCATTCAAATGGAATCTAGAATATTTTATATTAAATCAATGGTTAGAAATAAGTTAAAGAGTTCTTACAATTTCTTAGGATTCTCACATGAACCCTTCTTCTCTCTCTCTCTCTCTCTCTCTCTCTCTCTATATATATATATATATATAATATATATATATATACACACACGCACGCACACACACATCATATTATGTGTTGATTTAAGTAAAAAATAATCTAGTAAAAACCGATCATTTGGACCGGCTAATTTAACCAATTTAAAAATAATTGGTTCCTAACTGCTTTTCATAACAGGATCAGTAATCGAGCCTTAACTGATGGTTTATATCAGTTTCTAACCGGCTTCTACAAAAAATTTTAATAATCAGTTTAAATATTGGGGGCGATCAGCTAACTGGTTTTTAAGCACACCTCTATTGTCTCCTCTCCTAGATGTCATATGTTCAAGTCCAGCACTAAATTATAAAATAAAACTAGAAGTAAATTATACAAACGATTATGTTAATAGATGTTATAAATAAATAATTAACTTTTTCTCTTTTTAAGTTTGATTATGACAATGACCAATGATCACGTTTATTTTTCATGAAATAAAATTTATAAAAATCGTTATCACGTTATCAATAGCCATTAATAATTACCATATTTGGTGAAACATTTTAAGAGTCCAACGATAGATATAATTTTTATACAATAAATTTTCAAAGTTTCCAAAAAGACCTCTTAAAGATAATTCTCCCGGTTTAAAAAAAACCAATGAAATCATTATTATAAAAATATTATAGATCGAACCCTTGATTTACATCCTACTAAATTAATCAAAGATCAAAGATATCCTATATATATTATCGCTTAACTTTCCACAAAAATTATTGTTACCTTCGTTATAATGATTTTAAAATTTCAATATTGCAATGCTTTTTTTTCACCTAAAATAATATATATAGCAAGAATATAACAGTAACATATTCTCTTTACTTATTAATGAAAAACTAAGATTACTTTACTATAAAAAATAATCACCTAGTCCCTTTAGGGAGGCGGGTGTAAGCCTGCACCAACTCGTTTGGTATTGTAAGTTTGGACGGTACTTAAGATGGGGGTAGTGTTTTGCCCGTATGACATGACCGCCCCGTCCAATCGTTTCCCTCCACTTATGTGACAACGTTGTCGTTGCTCTTCTCGCTCGTTAACTACCATCACACCCTACCCAGATCACCTATTTTCATTTTTTTCTACCAATAAAAAAGAAGTGCTAAACTATAAATAGTTAAAAATACAGGGATCAAAGTACAAAACACCCTATTCCAATAATAACCCAAAGTCTTAAAAGATCAGGTTCCAAACATTCCACCATCTTCTACCCACTCTCCATCTCTCAAAACCCCTTTGCGGCTAGGGTTTCCCAAACCATCATCTCCTCAACTCCGATCTTCAAGATTCTTATAGGGTTTTTCTGGGTAATCGATCTTCTTTACACATGACGATTAAGAATTCCAATTAGGGTTCTTATCTGCTTCAAAGTCTGAATCTTTGCATCAAAGGGTTCTTTACAATTGCAAGATAACAAAGGAACCAATGGCGACTATGAACCCTTTCGATTTGCTCGGAGATGATGACAACGATGACGTGTCACAGCTGGTTGAAAAGATCGCTGCTGCTCCGGCGAAGAAAGCTCCGCCGGCTGCCGCCGCCGCCGGTAAAACCACCGCACCGCCGGCGAAGCTGCCATCTAAGCCTCTTCCTCCGGCACAGGCCGGTGAGTTTTTGAGTTTTTTTTTTCAATACGTGAAGATTTGGTATACATGTGTGTCTGATTTAATGATTTAATACTTAATAGTGCTTTTAGTGTGTGTTGGCTACTTGGCTTCATGTTTATATTGGAATTTGGATGCAGGATGAAAGCTTTGTATGCAAGTAATAAGGATATAACCAATTAAAGGTTATTTTTTTATTTCAAACAAACTTTGAGAGTGTTTGGATGTTGATTTAGTTTGATTTCTGTCACTCAAAGCTATAACAAAACTATTTGAGTGATTGATACAAAGTTGTTAATTTTATTCAGGATAAGATACATAGGTTTCAGATGTGTGTTTAAGGTGATTGACTGATTGTATTCTGTTAATTATCCATAGTTAGATAATCATTTGTGAGAAAACTCGCAGTTGGTAGGCGTTTGGATGAGCTTCTGCCTTGTGAGGCTGTAAATTTGTAACGGTCTTTTACGGTGTCAAGTGTCACAAGTTTTTACCCTTTGCAGTGGTAATAGGCTAAGTGACCAAAAATGTATGAAAACTGTCGAGTTCAGAGTTAGTCGGGGTAAATAAATACTATTTTTTATTTTGGTAACTCAAAGTTGGTTACTTGACTTCTGAGGAATGATTATTGTTATTCTAAGTTGTGACAATCTGATAATGGCTTTCCAGTGCTTACACCCTAACTAGGTTATTGGCGTGTGGAGTTTCATTGATGGTACCTACTAAATAAGTTGAAATATTGTTGATTTGTTGCTTGATGCTTGTTTGTAAGGTTTGAGTTTGATTGTGTTATATTATTTTCAATTCTATATAGTGTTTCTTGATGACACTGTTTGTATTGTGTACAGCCTTTATATGAGGATACAGGATCAAAATTGTCAAGTTGTTTTCACTTGTTGCTTACATTTTAAATATATAAATATATATTTTTTGCTTTTGTTTGAGCAGTGAGAGAAGCCAGGAATGAAGGTGGTCGTGGTGGTCGTGGTGGCCGTGGTGGTCGTGGGTATGGGCGGTGGTGGTCGAGGCGGTGGTGGATTTAATAGAGATTCGGCCAACAATGAGGGTTCATTTGGTAACCGTGCTAGTGATCAAGGTGGTATTGAAGAGTCTAATGGTAGATCTTATGAGAGACGTGGTGGTTATGGCGGTCCTCGTGGCGGTTTTCGTGGTCCTCGCCAAGGTTCTTTTGGTAATGGAGACGCGGAGGATGGAGAACGTCCACGCCGGACATATGATCGCCGCAGCGGGACAGGGCATGGGTAAAGTCTTATATTTTTTTGAATTTAAATGGATTAAAATCCTTAACATTTAAAAAACTTAGCTACGAATTAAACATATTAAATGGTCTAAAAGTCTCCTTAAAGTGTAATTAAAATGTTTACACTGTCTATTCATCATTTATAATTTCTTTTGTAGTATAGATTTTGTAATCCTTTATAATATATTTATTTTATATAGCTTTGCCTCGGCACTTTTGTTAATTTGCTTCATTTAATTTATTCAGTTAAACAAATTGTAATTAATTCAACCTTTTGTTATATGTTCAGGAATGAATTCAAACGTGAGGGAGCAGGTCGTGGGAACTGGGGAACTCAGGCTGATGAAATCAATCAGTATTCGTTTAATTCATTTTTTTTTTGTTATATGGTCTTTGTACTTAAATTTTGTTTTGTATGTAATTCTATGATTTCTCTGACAGTGAGATTCAGGAAGCGGTGGTTGAAGGAGAAAAAACTGTGGCTGATAAGCCTGCAACTGAGGAAGAGGCATCTGATGTGAAAAAGGAGGATTCTTCAAATGAACGTGTTGAGGAGCCTGAGAACAAGGTGAACAATTTTAATCTTAGCTGTCCCGTTTGAAGTTACCGCGAATTGACCCATTCATAAGTAAATAGGTTGGAATAGCCACCTATATTCTATGAAAACAAGCAAAAACTAAAGCTCTAGAGTCCAATCTAGAAGTATAATGGGATTTGAATAAACATCAACAAATTTTTCTTTAATTCTAATCTGGTACCATCCAGTTCAAGAAAATCATTATAAAAATCATTGGATTTTTCGGGACTGTAAAAACTATTTAGATGCATCAACATTTATAGGTTTATTGGAAAAAATAACAATTAATATGAAAATGTGTGATTGTATGGTTGAACAATTTAGAAGTGAAGTGAAACATATTGTTAATGATGCAAATTTGTTTGATAATTTGTAATGCAGGAAATGACACTTGAAGAATATCAAAAAGTTTTGGAGGAAAAGAGGAAAGCTCTTGCAGCACTCAAGACTGAAGAAAGGAAAGTAGAAGTTGACAAAGATCTGGCATCCATGCAGCAACTCTCAAACAAGAAAACAAATGATGACATTTTTGTCAAATTGGTGATGATTTATTATTATAATTATTTTGTTTTGATGGCTTCCTTAGAAGTGATTGTTTGAAAGCTCTTGAAATCATTCTAACTTGAATCTAATATACAGGGTTCTGATAAAGATAAACGCAAAGAGATCGCTGAGAAAGAGGAGCGCGCTAAGAAGGTAGTCTAGAATTCTTTTGCATGATTATGGTGTTATGCTATTAGTTCCTTTTTTTTGTTGTTGCCTTGCTTAGGGATAGTCAATAACAACACTAGGTCATTAGTTGTGAAAATGCTATCTTTTAGTACTCATTGTAAGCTTATCTTGATTGTTTTTCTTTTTGTTGTAACAGTCACTTAGCATCAATGATTTCTTGAAACCTGCTGAAGGTGAACGCTACTACAACCCTGGCGGTCGTGGGCGTGGACGTGGCGGTTCTAGAGGTGGTGGTCGTTTTAACCAAGGTGGTGGTTCGAGCTTTGCACCAGAGGCTCCAAAAATCGAGGATCCGAGTCACTTCCCCACTTTAGGTGGTAAGTGAGACCCTTGATTTATATCCCGTCACCAGCACGTCATCAGAAATCTACTAGAAATGGCGGGAATACACTGAGATTCAAGAATAATGCAAGTATTTTCATACTTTCATGTATCTGGAAGAAGAGTTCTTATAAACTTAACACGTCTTGAGATGTAAATTTTCTGTGTTTTCATATGCTCTTTGTACTATTTTGTTTTTGTTTCTTTGTTAGTTTGTTATGTCAGTTTTTATTCATGAATCTTTTTAATTTAGAGATTTTGGAGCATATGGAGACCAATAAATTTGTTGCTTAAGACATGCTTGTTTTTCAATTTTGTTTTGAAATAGATGCATGATGATATACAGCCCTTTCGACTTGCATTTATGTATGCGATCAAAGATCTCAGCCTTGTCTTTCATACGTAATTTTGCAAAACGATAAATAAGAATGTCAAACCATAATTCTTAAAATTAAAACAAACACATTGGTGTTTTTGACATGACATATTAAAAACATCAACTAAAGATTTCTTGAATTTTATACAATTCAAACAGTCTGAAACGATGAAAGTAAAAGAATTCAACCCTAACACAAGGATTATACTTGTACACTGCCACTTCACCACCATCAAATACAACCATTAAGAGCAGCATCCACTGTTTTGTGAGACGGGTTGACCACGGATGTTAACTGTTGGTGGCTTTGAGGCATTCAATGCTGGTTGACTCGCCATCCTGCATTTAGACAACCAGAATAATTAAGTATTTGTCGATCCACCTGACCCGTTTTGACCCATTTCTGAATAGGACTTACCTGTCTTTGATGGATGCAGTCATGGCCATGAAAGCCTGTTCAACATTGGTGGCATCTTTTGCACTTGTTTCCAAGAATGGAATTCCAATTTCATCAGCAAACGCCTGTTTGATATAAAAAAGATAACTTCTTTAATAATTGACCAAGTTAATCATTTATGTCATTTGTAATCACTAAATTTTTTTACCTTGGCTGTTTCAGTTGAAACAACTTTGTTAGCAACAAGATCACATTTGTTTCCAACAAGAATCTTGTTGACATTCTCACTTGCATAGCGGTCGATTTCACTCAGCCACTGTTTAACGTTATTAAAGCTCTCTTGGTCTGTCACATCATAAACCACCTGAAAATACAAGGTTTGGCTATTTGTTAGATGCCCATCAAGAATACGAAAGACATATTTGTAAGAACAAATATGTTAATTTAAAGAAAGAAAAACTTCATGCAGGTCACTTACTATGATGCCATGTGCCCCGCGGTAGTAGCTGCTTGTGATTGTCCTAAAACGTTCTTGCCCTGCTGTATCCCACTGAAAAAAGAAATCACATTGAGAATAAAAAAAACGTGTGTTGATGCATCAATTCACCGAGTACGCCAATACGGGATACTCTTCGAAAAAAATCAAGATTCTATTCATCGGGCGACCAAGATCGTTCTATATTAAACCGAAGGGTAAACTTACTATTTGAAGCTTGATAGTCTTGCCATCTTGTTCCACAGTGCGGATTTTCTAAAAGAAAAGGGAGCGCAAGAGGTCAAGTCAAACTTGAATATGTCTATTTCAAGCTATCAATCAACACTAGAAAAATTTACTTACAAAATCAACTCCGATGGTGCTTATGTAACTGTCCAAATAGGAATCATCCTATAACAAGTTGAAAACAAAAATGAAACAAATTTGTCAATATCATACAGTGGAAATGCATAAAGAACCCATATTATCATTCCCTCACCCATGCATCTAGAAGTTCTCAACATATAATTTACCAAGATTCTTTTTATATGATCTTGATTCTTGATCATAAAAGGAAAGCCGAAACTGAATTTTTTTCATAAAGAATAAACATAAATGTCTCCTATATGAAATTATGAATAACAAGCATGTTGCAGTAACTCGTTCAAATAAGTTGCATCAACATAAATATATATTGAAGAAGCTATGACCATAGGAATGATAAATAAATATTAGAACTCCTTTCCAGATTCCAATCGAGCAAACGGTTACCTATATTACTTAAGCCCGTGATACAATTACTGCCATTTTGTCCTATTAATAAACTCTTCCAAAGATGTTTCATGTGGTGTTACACTTCATCTCATTAACTAGCATAACTATATAATGAAAAGCAAAAGGAACACTCATACAAATAAGAAAAATATCTTAAAATAGAAATATCTAATAGTGGAGAAAGCATATTTTGTATAGGATCCAAGGCACTTACAGCAAACCTCAAAAGCAGACATGACTTTCCTACACCAGAATCTCCAATGAGCAAAAGCTTGAATAGATAGTCACTGCCAAAGAAGATGATCGCAGAAAATTATTACATTTTACAAAACCATGTGCCAATTCAATGCAAAAGTAAACGATAAATCAAAAGACATTATTTCAAGTAATACATTGTAATTCAGGATTTATAATGATATAAATCAAATACAATCAGAAACAAAACTAGAACGAAAATTACAATCAAATAAAACATGTTTATTTTACGACAGTTTAACCTTATTTTTTATTAATGCTTTTAAAGAAAATGTAGAACCTTGCAATTTTGTATTTTGTACCTCCAATTATGTCACTTCACCTATGGCATCAACAAATGCTTCCATATAAGGAGCACTGAAAAACCATAACTACCCAAACAAAGCAATTACGACTTGAACATGTATTAATTGCTTTCTAAACAATAAGGGTACATCACGAAACCATTTGAGACAATACTATTAGCACTTGAGCCTAAACATCACGAAAAAATTCTACTTCCAATAGGACACCAATAAGAGAAGGTTACAACTTCATATATCATTGTGTCATATCCTAATTATAGAAGTTTAAATGATTAACCTATGATGAAAGCATTATCCTTTTTCAACCAATTATCATCTTTTCAGTTTTCCCTGGCTCGACAACATTTTCCCAGCATATTCGCCTTAAAACCTTCGACAACTAACAACTGGTTAGAAAATCAATGCTATATCATACCAATAGATAAAGAACCCTTGATATATATTTTTAATATTCTAGCGTCGGCCTAACTATCAGCATCTGTCCCCCATTGGTTGCTTTACATATTGCTAGAAAGATCTGTCTCTGGAACAATTACATCCTGGTTGGCACACTGATTAAGCACTCAAAGTAAAAAGATTCTCCCCTTATTGATTTTTCTATATTAAAAAATCTTAACTAATAACTAACCCTATACACAAAAATGAAACTTTTTCTTCCTTTATAAAAAGAACATTGATAAAATATGCATGTTTAGATCTCTCGCTATACTAAATTACCAAACAGCTTTGATTACTGTTTCAGCATTTGAATCAGATATTGATTTCTGTAACATTCAACCTCATTCACAAATGCATTTCATCATCCAATGCTTAATACATAGATAAATGACAACCCCCATATCCCATTGCATCGATAAAGAAGACCAAACCGGTGCAGCCTATAGTACAGATTTTGCAGCAAGCAGTAAATTCTTAATTTTGGCCAGCAACAGCTGCTGCCTGCTAGTATGATTTACAGAAAGATAAATTTAAGCATAAAAATAGAACTAGAACTATTCCTTCTTTGAGTAGCAGCTAATAAAACCTAATACCATAGCTTCCCCATGCTCTATTAGCACTTCACCCAGCTCAATTTCACATTTTTCACAGAAACCTCACAATAACTATGCTAAAGCATACCAGATAGATAACAACAACAACAACTGGATAAAGACTACGTATTTGTTCATCAATCCTGTATGATTTACCCTCCCTGCGTCCCGATCCAACAATAACCAAACGCAATTAAAACAAAACCTCAAAACCCTAACTCATCCATCACACGAAAAATCATAAATCCAAACACCCACATCAAATCAACAAATCAAGATCCAATTACACAAATCCGTTACCGAACGCATAAGTAAGAGATTAATCAAACAATTCCGGTGATACCGAACAAAGATCCAATCTAGAAATTTGATTATAGAACTTATGCGATGAGAACTTACTACTCAGGAGTCATGGCTGTTGATTATGATCGGAGAATGAATATATGTATATAAGAGGATGTAATCGACGGAGATGATGAGGTTGAAACACCACCGGAAGTTGTGGATCACAGCCTGAGTTGAGCTCCGATGAGATTGAGAGAGAGAATTGGGGAACACGAAAACGAGATTGAACGAAGCAAAAGACATTTGATATAGGAGATTGGTATTTATATATCCACACGTGAATGGAAAATCAAAAAAAGCTATAATTATTGTTGTTGCTTTAGATAGTGTTTTATCTTTTCTTGTAAAATGAGATTCCTAGATTTTCAGAAATAAATATATCATAACTTGTATTTTTGGTATGGACGTAGGGGCACAAACGAGCCGAGTCGAGCCGAGTCCGAGCTCGTATTAGCTCGATCTTGGCTCGTGATTACTTAGGAGAGCTCGAGCTCTGGCTCGAGCTCGGTTCGTTTCGAGCTTTATTTTTAAAGCTCGAGCTCGGCTCGACAAATACTCTTTCAAGCTCGAGCTCGGTTTGGGCTCGGCTCATTTATTTATTTAAATATTATTTTTAATATTTTTATATATTTTGGTATATATTTATAATTATATATTTTATATATAGCATTATTCATATTATTTAATTGTTTTTTTTATCATAACTTTATATATAATAGATATTATTTATATAATATATTTAATAAATTAAATAAAAATATATAAATAAAAACTCGTTTGGGCTCGCGAGCTAGCTCGAGTTCGATACGTGAAACTCGGGCTCGATAATTAAATGAGTTTTTTTTCAAGCTCGAGTTTGGCTCGGGCTCGATAAAGCTCGACTCGTTTCGAGCTTTTTATCGATCCATCTTAAGTAACTCATGGTGTAACATCCCACATCGGTTGGGAAGAGGAACGAAAGTCTCTTTATAAGAGGCTGGATACCTTCCCATATTAGATGTAGTTTAAACCAATGATGGAGGTGTTCTCCCCAAGTAGCGGACGATATCCGATTCGGTTTCCTGCTTGTTACAGTGATGTAACATCCCATATCGGTTGGGAAGGGGAACGAAAGTCTCTTTTAAAGGGTTGGATACCTTCCCCTATCGGACGCGTTTTAAACCAGTAATGGGGGTATTCTCCCCAAGTAGCGGATAATATCCGGTGTAGTTTCCTGCTTGTTACAGTGATGTAACATCCCACATCGGTTGGGAAGGGGAACAAAAGTCTCTTTATAAGGGGCTGGATACCTTCCCCTATCGGTCATATTTAAAAATCCGTGATGAGGGTATTCTCCCCAAGTCGTGAATAATATATGGTGCGGTTTTTTTGCTTGTTACAGTTGGTATTAGAGCCAGGGCCGATGTGCCAGCGAGGACGCTAGTCTCCCAAGTGGGGGAGGATGTAACATCCCACATTGGTTGGGAAGGGAAACGAAAGCTTCCTTATAAGGGATTGGATACCTTCCCTGTTTGATATCACACCCCAACCTTAACGGCGGAAACGTCGAGATGTGAGGGTTAAGATTGTTCATGCCACACAACGCTAAATTAAAATGACAATATTATTAAATAGCAATATTCATGACATACATCTAAGAAATAACATAAGTTCAACAATCAAATACAAAAGTTTCCAAGCGCCATGTGACAATAAATGTCTTTTTATTATAATCTAGGTCCAATCCTAGATGTGAACAAGTCTTCAAAAACAAGCTAAGCAGTATCATTTCCTGAAACATGTTAAAAATAATATCAACAATAGGTTAGTGAGTTTTCCATAGATTTTCATATATAGGTATATATCAAAGATGGCAATTCACGTCATAGGTTATTGAATAAAGTAAATAAAGATGGATGAACATATGTAACAATCAAACCTTCACAAATATGGCCATTACAAGATTAAACGATTAGCTAAGTGTACTTGGTTCCCATAGTGCTCAAGAATACGACACTAGGAGCCGGCAATAACCTTGGCTTTAGCACCAAATAAGCTTGTCAGGCCCATAGATCTATGACGTTGCTAGGCTAGCAATAGTTAATGATTGTATCTTACAAGAGTCATCACATGATAATTACAAGTGTTCAAATAACCATGATAACATAAAATGAATTGCACAAATGTTACAAGATTAAAACGTATTTACAAGTGTATTTATAATGCGATTAACATGTTTCACCCAAAAAGTGTGAAATAATATAAAAAGGGGTATGAAAACTCACATGGATAATAAGGATGAACAATTAAGAAGTCTTGTTTTAAACGCCGATGATATGCTATGGTTCAACCTAAAGACGACGTATTAAATTAATAACGATTATTCTAATGTTAACGGTTCATGGGAATTCACGGATTAAATTGGTGCATTTGGATGACAATTGTAATGATATTATTTATAAATTATTAAATCATAATTTTAAATTATAAGATAGATACCATTTATAATTGCTTTATTTTTTAAAAGATTAACTAAGAATTTTAGTGAGTAAAACCATTTATAAAAGTTAAACTTTCTTTATCAAATGATTATTATTTACTATTTAAAATAGTAAATTTATAAATTTAAATGTTCAAAATAATTCTTTTAAACCCAAAAGATGTACATTTTAAATATGTACATATATATATTTATCTTTGTATATAATTAGATTTGTAAATATATTTTATAAAAATGAATATTTTATTAAATTTAAATTCTTGGAAAAATAAGGGGGATTTATTACAAATTAAAATTAATAATAATTTTTTTTTGTAACAATTTAAAATAAAAGATTAAAGATTTATTAATTGAATTTCTGAAAAAATTAAAAGAAATTAATTTTATTTAATTTCTTATTAAAATAATTTTTATATGACTAGAAACAATATTTAAATATTTTCTGTAAATTAAAAACTAGTAAAAACCTTTTAAAAAAATATATATAGCAGGGCCTGGGGTTCGAATCCGGGCCCTTTGCTAAGGGAACAAGCACACCAACCGCTGGGCCAAAGCCCTGTGTTGTGTCATGTTTCAGAAACGAAAAGTTAAAACATATAAACTAGAAAGTCCCCAAATTCCACATAAACCCTAGATTCATAATCGATCAAATTGAACCACCAATCGATATGGATAACCAAATTAACCATAGGGCTTTGCTTCCCTATGATAAATCGAGTGTATAACTGCTTTTAATTACCTGAATTTGGTGGAATTTGAGAAAACAAGACGATGAACAGGTCGACTGTTCTTGATGGAATAATTCGATGTGTGTGTGTGTTTTTCGAGAAATTAATCTTACATAGAGTTAGAAAGGAACAATTGACACCTTTCCCCTCTGTTAAATAGTTTCAATTCGATCGATTAATTGCCCAACGGCTAACAGGTTAATGTCGGCCGTTTCGATTCGATTTGAACAGATTAAATGTTGTTTCAGGTGAAATTAAACATCACATTGGTTTCGAGGGGATTAGAGGAACGTTAATGCCTGTTTAATTGAATTATTAACATAATTTAATTGTAAAACCGATTTTGGTTTGGTTGTTTTTCGGTTTCAGGTTCGAATGCCATTAAAATTGTATTTAGATACGAATTAACTATTGGGTAGGGTTCGAAACCGATGAAATGATTGTGAGGGAGGTTTAATTTTATGTATTTTGAACCTTTTGGGTTTGGCCGGAGCTTGGCCGGAGTTCCCACCTGGAAGACGGGTGTTTGGGATTTTGATTTTAAGGAAATTGCACTTTAGTCCTTGCGGTTTAAGATTTATTATTTTAAACCCAAAGTTCAGGTTTTAGCTTTAAACAAAATTACCGTTTGGTCCCTGGGGTTTAAATTCTATTATTTTATGCCAACTATTTAATTACAAATTTTAAAACATTAAACCTATTTTGTTTTGTATTTATTTACAAGATTAACACTTAATATGATCATTTACTTTTATTAGTGTTATTATTTTATTATCATTTTTTTTTCATTATTATTATTAATATTAGCATTTTCTTTTATGTTTGTTATTATTTTTATTATTATTATTACTTAATTATTTAATTATATGTATATTATAATGATACAAAAAATTACAAATAAGTCCTCGTATTTGCATTAATGACAAAACACACCCTTACAAGAGATAACGAAGTTTAACAAACATCTAACAAAATTACGAGAGTTCACATTTGACGCGTTTTAAACCCGTGACAGGGGTATTCTCCCCAAGTAGCGGACAATATCTGGTGCGATTTTCTGCTTGTTACACGTGAGCAGCTCGGCTCGTTTGCACCCCTATATGTACGTAGGGGTGTTCGAATAAATCAAAATCAAAAAATATTCGGGGTCTAACCGGTTTTGGTAGCATCCATAACCTAACCTACGTAACCGGTTAGATTAATAACCGAATCAGTTAACTAATATAGGTTAAAAAAATTTAATTACACAATCAACTAAACACTAAACACAATAAACAAACTGATCAATAAACTTCATTTTTTACTTGTTTTCTAAGAGTTCAAAAATTATAAAATATGATTTCTTTACAAGAAAAGAACATTTCTACAATCATCTTCGAATGTCACGCTTTCAAGCATTTTTACAAATCGAAGACTGCTTAGGCGGTCTCCAGATAAAATTTTTCACAACATTCTTCTCGAGCCCTTAGGGTAGGCGGGGTATACTCAGGTAGGAAGGCACGGGTACGCCGCTGCCAACTTATCGAGTACCTTCCACAGCTAGTCGCAACCGGTATCATCACCCGAATAAAGAAAAAGAATACAACTGTCATTTTTTTATCCGTTTGAGATTATTTTTTTTATATAATTTCTACCCCTCCCGTATAAATAATATCACATTTATTTTTTTGACAATAATGCTCTTTCGGACTTGCGAGATGCAACTTCACATTTCTGACTTCGATTGGATTTTGTAGAACATCTTGCAACTCGATATCCAACCTACCTCAAGCTGGGCAATAATCCATGTAACTTTATATGTTCTTGTATTTTTGAAGTTTTTTTATTAAGTTTTAGCTTTAATTTAATGAAATTATATATTTTTATTTAAGAACCGATAAATAGTTTGGGGTGTTTGAAAGAAATGACGTCACAACTATTTAAGATAGTTGAGAGTAAAAATAACATGTTAGTGAAGGATTTGTGGAAAATTAAAGGTACTTGAGGGTATACTATCAGTGCCTCTTCCACCCCTAAACTTTACTAAACAAGTTTTCTTACTTTTTATTTTTTTGTCTATAATGTTTTTAAATCCATTCAAATCTCTATTATTTTTTTAACTATTTTGACTACTTTCACGAAAATAATTTCATTCATGTGGAAGCTGTTAAAATAGTTAAACAAAAGTTTAGAAGTTGAACATATATAAATAGTAGTAAGGTTAAAAAACTACAGTTTGTTAAAAAAAAGTTGAAGGGTTTAAGAATAATTCGGTTTTTGTGTATGATAATTTGCATATTGTTGATGTTTATACACACAAAAAATGTTCAAGCAGATGTAGTGATCAAATTTTACATATTCGAGCCTTTTTGTGTGTGTTTTCAAGGTAGAGAATTGTGTAAGTATCAATACACCAAATGCCTATTTATACTAAAATATGAGAGTAAAACGGTAAATAAAATATTGTTCCAACAACTATATAATCATTACCAAACGACTCTTTTTTAGTTGGTAATATGTTATTACTCGATTAAAAAAACAATTTTTTAACCTAGTTGCAAGCTGGTTTAGTGGTTTACATCATGGAAATACCAAATCGATAAGAACCTCACAATTTGGTTAGCCAGTTTTTTCAATACATATTAATAACTAGTTGCAATTTCATTTAGAATTTTAGTCGCGTCAGTTCCAAAGTATCATTTAATTACCATCATTTTCCTACAGAACTCTCACCCACTCTAAAAAATACATATTTTTCAACAGGTTGATTCTGCTTGGCCATATGTTTTTTAATTTTAAATTTATAATTTAACATGAATACATAATGAGTAATAAGTTAATACCTCAAATTGTAACAACATTATATCCTATATTTTCTCCATTGAATTAAACTTTGTCTTGTTCTTAACAAACCAATTAATATACATTCATACTAATATAAATATACACACAAGGAGAGTATGTTGGGATAATAAACATTGAACCATGAGTTCCTTACTAAAACTTTATTTTTGCTTTTTCTTTTTGTTACATCTCTTTGATGTTCTAAAAGCCAACGTACCACCATCAAGCAAACAATTTCAACCTTATAGAATGACCATTACTAACAGAGATGCTCCAAATGTTGTGGTGGGATGTGACGATCGCGGAGGTGAAGTACTTAAAC
The DNA here is from genome assembly GCA_025506505.1 of Flaveria sonorensis. Taxonomy (NCBI): domain Eukaryota; kingdom Viridiplantae; phylum Streptophyta; class Magnoliopsida; order Asterales; family Asteraceae; genus Flaveria; species Flaveria sonorensis. Next base: position 3,475,356 of record CM046426.1, read on the forward strand.
CCGGAGAGATGACTTCTTCGAGATTTCGTATGAACTTTTTCGGGTCAAACCGTTATGGTTGTCGATTCTATTGGTTAGAAGACGTTAGTGTCCATAAGTTTAGCGTGTTTTCTATTTTTAATGATACCATCTTTCACTTACGCGGGCATACACTTTCTACGAATAGATGTTATTGGTATATCGTTTTTACTATTCTAATAGCAACGTTCCAGGTCACGATTGGAGTAAGATGAATGTATGGAACGATGTGTGACAATTTAGCTATTATTCTCTGTGTTTCTTTGTAATAAAAACCCGTCAATTAGTTATAATGATCATTGTGTTCTATCAAAAGTTTTCATTTTATGAATATTTTGGTTGTTATATAACTTGGTACCAACTAGAAAACTACTAAACTGGTATTTTCTTAAAAAAATATGACGAATCTAATTTATACGTAACGTTAACATTTTGTAAACACTTTTTATAATATTAAATTAGTATTTTTCATTGATTACTCAAAACGAGTATTAATTTTTTCAGTATACTATGTAACGCCCCGAATTCTTTTTGATGAAGAGAAAAGTTCTCGCGCGAGAGGTGAAGTTCTCGCGCGAGTCAGCAAGTTCTCGCGTGGAGGCAGTTTTCGCGCGAGAACAGCTGCGAGGAGAGAGAGACACTATAGATAGGCCCATGCACCTAATCTTCTCTACTTCATGCGAAAAGTCCTGCTGTTGTGCTTGTGAAAAGAAAAGTTGGTGCTAGGTGGTGTCTAAGGTATGTATTCGTTGATATTTGATGTAGTTAAGCATGTATGAACCGTATGTAATGATATTGCACAATGATTATGTAGCTTTTGGATCGAAACACTCTCGGTTTTGTGGTGTTCGTGTGCAAGGATATCATTAGGTGAGTTCTAGACCCCTCTTTTACGTGTTTTATCATGTTTTTTGGACTAATATGCATACCTAAACGAATGTTTGTGAAAGAATGATGTTTATAACTGTTATAGCATGTTTTGGGTGTAAAAAGGGCTAAGGGAGCGATAACTTGGGGAGCAAATTATGTACAGCAGAAAAGTTATCACGCGAGAAATAAGTTCTTGCGTGAAATGTGATTTTGGCGGCTGACGGTTATCTTTTGAAAGTTCTCGCGCGAATGATGAAGTTCTCGCGCTAATGCGGGTTCTCGCGCGAAAACTTCTGACTGTTACGTGTTATGTTACCCCATAAACGTGCGTTAATAATGACTTAATGATGAACTTAATGCTAAAGAATAAAAGTACGTATGTAGATATTATATATATATATATATATATATATATATATATATATATATATATATATATATATATATATATCATGATAGTTAAAGGTTAAAGAACGATGTTAATTCACATGTGAAACATGAAAGAATAAGTTACCCTGTATAGGAGATATGCTTCGCGCATTCTCACCCGATAGGAGTTACACTTCGGTGTGCTCAACTGATAGGAGATATGCTTCGTGCATTCTCACCCGATAGGAGTTACACTTCGATGTGCTCAACTGATAGGAGATATGCTTCGTGCATTCTCACCCGATAGGAGTTACACTTCGGTGAGCTCAACTGATAGGAGATATGCTTCGTGCATTCTCACCCGATAGGAGTTACACTTCGGTGTGCTCAACTGATAGGAGATATGCTTCGTGCATTCTCACCCGATAAGAGTTACACTTCGGTGTGCTCAACTGATAGGAGATATGCTTCGTGAATTCTCACCCGATAGGAGTTACACTTTGGTGTGCTCAACTGATAGGAGTTATGCTTCATGCATTCTCACCCGATAGGAGTTACATTTCGGTATGCTTAACTGATAGGAGTTATGCTTCGTGCATTCTCACCCGATAGGAGTTACACTTTGGTGTGCTTACCTGATAGGAGACATGCTTTGTGCATTCTCATCCGATGGGAACTAAGCTTCGTGCTATGTTCAAATGATGACGTAAAGTGTATGGTAAAGTAATGTATGGGTAATGTAATGGTAAAGTGGATGGTAAAGTAAAAGTTAAAGTATAATTATCGAATGAGTTCGGTAAGATGATGTGTACAGTTAATGTTTTTATGAATGTTGGAATGATAAGGCGTGCGTTTATGTCAGAGTTTTGTTCTTGTTAACCTAGAGCTCACTCAGCATCGTTGACTTTTGTATGCATATTAGATTGACAGGTATGCTATACATTATTGGGTGTGAGCTTGGCATGGATGGGAGAGAGCTATCTGGCACATGATCAAAACTGGCACCCCAGCATAGAGCTTTAGATAGATAGCCAAAGTGATCTTTTGATGTAATTGTTAAACAATAGAAATTTTTGTACGTTCCGCTGCGTATATTAATGAAATTTGATGTTCGAGAACTTGTGTTTCTGATGTCCAAATCCAACTGTGGGGTTTCCCGAAACGGGGCCTTACAAGTTGGTATCAGAGCCATAGTTTGAGAGATTTAGACACTCCGATGTCTAGACTCGAACTGAGAATGGGATCGATTAAGGGATGCAAGTGCCAGTAGCTCCATGCCAGGAAGGTTACGACTGTTAGAGGTTCCTTAAGGTTATAGTGCTATTAGTGAGATTGAGAGCTGATGTGACTCAGGATAGGAAACGTTTAGGACATGAAAAGTAAAGTAAGTAGTTGATTACAACTGGCCACTGTCATTAGAAACTTACCTTACTTAACAGGATCTGAACTATTACCTGGAATGATAATGTTAGCCTTTTTGTATCTTATAGTAAGCTATGGCTGGGAGAAAAGCTACCCGAGGAGGTGCTCGTGGTGGTAGGGGTAGACCACCAGTTACCAGAAACCAAGGGCAGGCGACTGAGGAGGTGCCTGTGGACTCTGTTCACACTGCTAGCGAGGAAAACTCTCATCATTCTGAAGAGAGGATTACCTTGGAGCCTGTTGTTAGGGAGGCTATCGCCAAAGAGGTCAAGATCCTTCAGGACATCATGCCTTCGATCATGACTGACGCCATGAAGGAGGTAACAAAAGAGTGGACGTTGGAGGTAAAGAACAAAGCTAGCAAGAAAGACAAGGAAGGTATCGGGGAAGGCTCGGGGAAGAATGAGGGGGATGAAGTTGATGGGGATTTAGCCAAAGGTTATTCGTACCGCATCTTCAAGGGATGCAACCCTCCATCCCTGGATGGCAAGGGTGGTGCTATTGCCACTCTCCAATGGGTGTTTGAAATGGAGGCGGTGATTGAGATTAGTGAATGAAAGGCTAACCAAGCCGTGAAGTTCGTAGCTCACTTATTTGTGGATGAAGCTATTCATTGGTGGAACACCATCAAGCAGACTAAAGACCCTCGTGAGTTCAAAAACTTGAAGTGGGATGACCTGAAGGAGATGGTAATGAGGAAGTTCTGCCCTCAGAATGAGATCGACAAGGTGGAAAGCAAATTCATGGGATTTAAAGCTGGAAGTATGACCCACAGGTAGTACACATGTCGCTTCAACGAGATGGCCAGGTTGGTGCCTCACCTGGTAATTACCGAGGAGAGAAGGATGAAGTGTTATGTACAGGGTTTGCCTTCAAAGGTTAGGACGTATGTGAAGGCAAGCGGGCCGAAGACCTTCGAGTCTTTGGTGAAACTGAGTGGGATAGTGTATGATGATGTGGTGGCTGATGTGCCCGTTGAGGAGGCGAAGAAGAAGAGTTGGTCGGGGAACGTGAAGCGAGAAAGAAATGAGAGGTCTGCTGCTCAGTCCAAAAAGATGAAGGTGGAGCCATCCGGTCATTGCCGAAAATACGGGAGAAAACATGCTGGTGAATGCAGGCTAGGTTCAAGCCTATGTTTTAGGTATGGGAAGACTGGGTATTTCTCCAAGGATTGCCCTATTGCGAGAAAGTGCTACAACTGTGGCAAGTTGGGGCACTACAGCCGAGATTGTAAAGAGGCGTGAGTGGTTGACTCGGCCAAGGAAAAGGAGACTGAGAAGGAAAAGAAAGCTGCTGACAAACCAAGGGCCAAGGCTAGAGCTTTCACGATGACTAGAGAGGAGGCCAGAGCGGAACCTGATGTTGTGTCAGGTATGTTCCCAGTTAACAACATACTTGCTTCTGTTCTGTTTGATTCTGGTACAAGTAAGAGTTTTATAGCTGCCACCTTCTGTGATGTGATGAATGCTAAGGCCAAAAAAATAGATCATGTGTTTGAGGTAGAGACTGCCATTGGAAAGACTACTAAGATAACTGAGGCCTTAAAGGATTGTAGCATAGAATTAGAAGGTCATAGATTCCCCGCTAGGTTATTTGTTATGACCATACGAGGATTTGACGTCGTGTTGGGTATGGACTGGTTAGCCGCCTATGAGGCTAACATAGTTTGTCAGAGGAAGATGATTCGGATGAAAGCACCTGATGGTAGCTTAGTCACGATTTACGGTGACAGGATCTGTGAAGTTCCGAAGATGATTTCTATGATAAAGGCTGAGAAGTTTATGAGGCGAGGGTGCGGCTTGGCATACGTTAAAGATGCTAAAGCTGAAACTGTAGAGTTGACAGATGTGCCCGTGGTGTGTGCCTTTCGGGATGTGTTCCCTGATGACTTGACAGAGGTACCACCCGATCGGGAGATAGAGTTTCAGATCGATCTTGTGCCAGTAGCTCAGCCCGTCGCTAAAGCGCCGTATCGTCTGGCTCCGTCAGAGCTGAATGAGTTGTTATCCCAACTATAGGACCTTCTCGATAAATGATTTATCAGACCGAGCATTTCTCCTTGGGGTGCTCCGGTGTTGTTCGTGAAGAAGAAGGATGGTAGTATGCGAATGTGTATAGACTATAGGGAGCTGAATAAGCTCACAGTGAAGAATAGATACCCGTTGCCTCGGATAGATGATCTGTTCGACCAGTTGCAAGGTGTGATTTGGTTCTCGAGGATCGATCTTCGATCGGGTTATCACCAGCTAAAGGTTAAGGAACAGGATATCCCAAAGACTGCGTTTCGGACGCGATATGGGCATTATGAATTTCTAGTGATGTCGTTTGGTGTAACCAATGCTCCTGCATCATTCATGGACTTGATGAATAGGGTTTGTCAACCGATGCTTGACAAATCTGTGATAGTGTTCATAGACGATATCCTGATCTACTCGAAGAATGAGGGAGACCACGCCGGTCACCTCCGCGAGGTGCTGGAAACTCTAAGAGGGAGAAGTTGTATGAGAAATTCTCCAAGTGCGTATTTTGGTTACGCGAGGTGCAGTTTCTGGGTCATGTAATTAACCCAGAAGGAATCATGGTTGATCCTGCTAAGGTGGAGGCGGTGATGAAGTGGAATTCGCCTAAAACGCCATCTGAAATCCAAAGATTCCTCGGATTGGCGGGTTATTACCAGAGATTCATCTAGGATTTTTCCAAGATTGCCTCGCCGTTGACCAAGTTGACGAGGAAGGATGTGAAGTTTGAATGGGGCGACAGACAAGAGAATGCGTTCATGGAGTTAAAGAAAAGATTGACACAAGCTCCAGTGCTAACGTTACCGGAAGGGAACGAGGACTTGTTTGTCTATTTCGATGCTTCTTATCAGGGGTTAGGGTGCGTGCTAATGCAGCGAGGTAAAGTTATAGCATACGCATCTCGACAGTTAAAGGTTCACGAGGTGAACTACCCTACCCACGATCTGGAGCTGGCTGCTGTGGTATTCGCGTTAAAGATATGGAGACACTACTTATATGGTGTCAAATGTACGATTTTCACGGACCATAAAAGCTTAAAGTATTTCTTCGAGTAGAAGGATCTTAATATGAGGCATAGACGATGGTTGGAGCTCATAAAGGACTACGACTGTGAGATTCATTATCACCCGGGTAAGGCTAACGTGGTAGCTGACGCCTTGAGCCGGAAAGAGGACCGGGAACCTATTCGGGTGAGATCTTACCAGTTGATTGTGACTCCTGATGTGATAAGGCAAATCTGCGACACTCAGAAAGAAGCTCTAAAGCCCGAGCACGTTAATGAAGAAAGGATGAAGGGGCAGATCGCGAACCTGGAAGAAAACGCCAATGGTGTCAAAACTAGGTTTGGGCGCATGTGGATTCCTAGACATGGAGGTCTGCGAGAGAAAGTGTTAGATGAAGCCCACAAGACTCGCTACTCCATTCATCCGGGAACCAACAAGATGTAGCATGATCTAAAGAAGAATTATTGGTGGCCGGGAATGAAAGCCGACGTAGCAAGGTATGTAGAAAGGTGCTTGACCTGTCTCCAGGTTAAGGCCGAACATCACAAGCCATAAGGGAAAATCCAACCCTTGGAAATTCCTGAATGGAAGTGGGAGCATATTACTATGGACTTCATAATGAAGCTACCTCGTACAGCTAAAGATTATGATGCCATATGGGTCATAGTGGACAGACTGACAAAGAGTGCTCACTTCCTACCCATCCGAGAGACGTATAACTCGGAGCGGCTTGCCAAAGTGTTCATCAATGAGATAGTTGCCCGTCATGGTATGCCAGTGTCGATTGTCTCCGACAGGGATACGCGGTTTACATCCAAATTTTGGAAGAAGTTCAATGATGCGATGGGAACTAGATTGCACATCAATACAGCATACCACCCACAGACGGATGCCCAATCCGAAAGGACTATTCAGACCTTGGAGGACATGCTTCGGGCATGCATCATAGACTTTGGCGGGAGCTGGGATAGTCATCTACCGTTGGCAGAGTTCTCATACAATAACAGCCACCATGCCAGTATTGGTATGCTCTCGTATGAGATGTTGTATGGCCGGAGATGTAGGACCCCGATATGTTGGGGGGAATCGGTCAGAAGGAGTTAGGGAGCATTAAGATCATCGAGACGACCAACGAGAAGTTGGGCAGGATTAAAGCCTACATGAAAGCAGCTAAAGATAGACAGAAATCCTACGCCGACAAACGTCGAAGACTAATTGAGTTTAACGTCGGTGATAGAGTGATGCTAAAGGTGTCACCTTGGAGAGGGATCATTCGATTCCGAAAGAGAGGAAAGTTGAGCCCTTGATTTGCCCGTGTGGGGAAATTGGCATATAGGCTGGAACTACCAGATGCATTGAGTGGAATACATCCCACCTTCCACGTATCACATCTGCGTAAGTGTCTAGCAGACGAAGACGCTCATGTTCCACTGGAAGACGTGGAGATTGATGAAAGACTGAACTACGTGGAACAACCCGTAGTAATAATAGACAAAAAGGAGAAACGACTGAGGAATAAAGTAGTTCCACTCGTCCGAGTACAGTGGAAGCATAGAAAGGGGTCGGAGTCCACTTGGGAATCCGAAGATGAGATGAGCCAGCATTATCCTCAGTTGTTTGAGGAATGACTGATTTCAAGGACGAAACCCAAATAAGGAGGGTGGACTTGTAACTCCCCAAATTCTTTTTGTTGAAAAAAGAAGTTCTCGCGCGAGAGGTGGAGTTCTCGCGAGTCAGCAAGTTCTCGCGTGGAGGTAGTTTTCGCGCGAGAACAACTACGAGGAGAGAGAGACACTATAGATAGGCCCATGCACCTAATCTTCTCTACTTCATGCGAAAAGTCCTGCTGTTGTGCTTGTGAAAAGAGAAGTTGGTGCTAGGTGGTGTCTAAGGTATGTATTCGTCGATATTTGATGTAGTTAAGCATGTATGAACCGTATGTAATGATATTGCACAATGATTATGTAGCTTTTGGCTCGAAACACTCTCGGGTTTGTGGTGTTCATGTGCAAGGATATCATTAGGTGAGTTCTAGTTCTAGACCCCTCTTTTACGCGTTTTATCATGTTTTTGGGGCTAATATGCATACCTAAACGAATGTTTTGTGAAAGAATGATGTTTATAACTGTTATAGCATGTTTTGGGTGTAAAAAGGGCTAAGGGAGCGATAACTTGGGGAGCAAATTATGTACAGCAGAAAAGTTATCGCGCGAGAAATAAGTTCTCGCGCGAAATGTGATTTTGGCGGCTGACGATTATCTTTTGAAAGTTCTCGCGCGAAAGAGAAGTTCTCGCGCGAATGCGGGTTCTCGCGGGAAAACTTCTGACTGTTACGTGTTACGTTACCCCGTAAACGTGCGTTAATAATGACTTAATGATGAACTTAATGCTAAAGAATAAAAGTACGTATGTAAATATTATATATATATATATATATATATATATCATGATAGTTAAAGGTTAAAGAACGATGTTAATTCACATGTGAAACGCGAAAGAATAAGTTACCCTGTTACCCTGTATAGGAGATATGCTTCAAGCATTCTCACCCGATAGGAGTTACACTTCGATGTGCTCAACTGATAAGAGATATGCTTCGTGCACTCTCACCCGATAGGAGTTACACTTCGGTGTGCTCAACTGATAGGAGATATGCTTCGTGCATTCTCACCCGATAGGAGTTACACTTCTGTGTGCTCAACTGATAGGAGATATGCTTCGTGCATTCTCACCCGATAGGAGTTACACTTCGGTGTGCTTAATTGATAGGAGATACGCTTCGTGTATTCTCATCCGATAGGAGTTAAACTTCGATGTGCTCAACTGATAGGAGATATGCTTCGTGCATTCTTACCCGATAAGAGTTACACTTCGGTGTGCTCAACTGATAGGAGATATGCTTCGTGCATTCTCACTGATAGGAGTTACACTTCAGTGTGCTCAACTGATAGGAGTTATGCTTCGTGCATTCTCACCCGATAGGAGTTACACTTCGGTGTGCTCACCTGATAGGAGACATGCTTTGTGCATTCTCATCCGATGGGAACTAAGCTTCGTGCTATGTTCAAATGATGACGTAAAGTGTATGATAAAGTAATGTATGGGTAATGTAATGGTAAAGTGGATGGTAAAGTAAAAGTTAAAGTATAATTATCGAACGAGTTCGGTAAGATGATGTATACAGTTAATGTTTTTATGAATGTTGGAATGATAAGGCGTGCGTTTATGTCAGAGTTTTGTTCTTGTTAACCTAGAGCTCACTCAGCATCGCTGACTTTTGTATGCATATTAGATTGACAGGTATACTATACATTATTGGGGGTGAGCTTGGCATGGATGGGAGAGAGCTATCTGGCACATGATCGAGACTGACATCCCGGAATAGAGCTTTAGATAGATAGCTAAAGTGATCTTTTGATGTAATTGTTAAACAATAGAAATTTTTGTACGTTCCGCTGCGTATATCAATGAAATTTGATGTTCGAGAACTTGTGTTTCTGATGTCCAAATCCAACTGTGGGGTTTTCCGAAACGGGGCCTTACATACTATAACCGTAATGGAAGACTTTTTAAAAAAAAACTTCATTAGTTGACTTTTAGTTAGGTGCAAGTTTTAATCAAAATATGGGTTAAGTGATACTTCAGAAAAATCATTACAAAACCGAGCTTAAACTTAAAAGAAATTGTAGAGAGTAGATATAGTGTATTAAAGAGCGCGACGACGATAATTATATAACTTATAACCACCGATCAAAAAAAGAAAGAGAAGTAGAGAGTGTAAGGATGCGGGTTATATAATTTCTTTATTATTATTATTATTATTATTATTATTATTATTATTATTATTATTATTATTATTATTATTATTATTATTATTATTATTATTTTCTCTTATTAATAAGTGTATTTGGGTCAATAATTGAAACTTAACAAAATACGTGTAATGACGAATCATATGCATTGAAATGACAATTAGTAAAAACAATATGTCTCGAAAGCAAAGAGAAAAATTAAATTGACTTGATATTTATGGTAAAACTAGCTGGACAAAGTAGTAATTAGTTCTAAAATTGAAGGCGTATAACTGCTATAGATCTAAAGAGTAAACCCAAACGTTTGTAGTGCAATGATATTATGGTGCCGCTTCCAAGTCATAAAAGTTCAAGTCCTATACTTCTATGTGCGTAAATGATGTAAATTCATGAGCAATATTAGTGGGTTTGTGAATTATTATTTATTTTTCTTAAACATAATGGTACTATTTTAAATATAAATACAAAATAAACTAATATTAATTAACCTAAGCAAATAAGTTAAATATGTTGTAAATTACTATATACTACACTTACTCACATTTATGTGTGTTGAAAATGAAAACTATAATTCTACTTTCTTACTTTCTATCCTGTCATATTCTACTTACTTTAATAAAATAGTAACTAAGGATCACACATGTCATTATCACATTACTTCTCATCAAATTTTTCCGATTCTCTCTCATATTAAATAATTATTTTAATTACTAATAATATTATTTAATTTCTTTTGAGATTAAAAATAAATTTTTAATTAATTAAAAATGATATCTTTTTATTAATGTTGTTTTTAGAGAAACAATTTTTTATAGCATAAGAATTTTTCCAAAATATCAAACTGAAATATTTTAAAATTGATGTTTTTAAAAAGTATTAATATTATAAAATAAAAATTAGGAGTTATAATAAGAAATTTTTAAAAAATGTTATTTTTTAAAATGATTTATTTTGAACAAGTTGTTTAGTTTTTTTTTAAGTTTAAAAAGTTGATATTGTTGTTTATTACTTATAGTCCTTGCTCATATGTAATTCAATCATATTATATTTTAAAATATCTTCTTATGATTAATAAATTTGTATTTTATCTAATATTTTAGTTATTCGACCCGTGTAATACACGAATTTACTAAATTTAGTATCAAAATATTTTGGTTAAGTGGTGATGCACACTTTCCACAAGGCTCAAGGGCCATGGTTTTTATATTATTATTGTATTTTCTATGCTATTAAGTAATTGACACTACAATTAATTTGAAGTTTCCTCCCTTCACTTTTATTACTTAACAACTTTAGTCATAACACTTGGCTCAACCATATTATATTTTAACTTTATCTTTGTTTTTCTTCTATAATTTGCCATGGTTTTTATATTATTATTGTATTTTCTATGCTATTAAGTAATTAACACTACAATTAATTTGAAGTTTCCTCTCTTCACTTTAATTACTTAACAACTTTAATCATAACACTTGGCTCAACCATATTATATTTTAACTTTATCTTTGTTTTTCTTTTATAATTTGTAAAATATGATGTTTCAAAAAATGACAAATATACAGTTACGACATGTTTATTTCTGTCGACGTTTTAATGTTAATTTTATTAAAACCAAGCCCTGAACAATAACATACAAGTGATCGAAGCATAAACGTACAAGTTATTAAAGTTATTGCAAGATTTTGTTAGATTTTGTTTTTTAAGTTAATATGTATTCTCTAAATTCCAAGTTTGTAGTTGTAAACTATTTATACATTTTGACGTAAGTTTTAATCGAAACACAAACGTACAAACCATCAAGACTATTTCACAAGGTTTTTTTTTTTTTTAAATTTTATTTACCCTTCTCATTTTATCATTAGAATAATACTATAAAACATTTTATTTATGAACATGTATTTATTGCCTCTTACTTTAAATTTATTTATAGCATGAATATATTATGTTATACTATACTATTCTTTTTACCATCAATTTTTTTTAATACGCCCATATCTAAACGACATTAATTGTACTTTGACTAGTTCTTAACAAAGCCATTAATTCTTAAAATTTCAATTGCGATTCCCTTCTATTATGTATGTATATGTATATACCTAGACGCAAACATACACACAAGAACATGTTTAGATAGATAACTTTCAACCATGAGGCTATTTCTCAAACGTTTTTTCTACGTTTTCTTTCTGTTAAATATATATACTATTCTGAAAGCTAGCACCCCTCCTACAAGCAAAATGCTTGAACCATATAGGGTTACTATCACTAATAGAGATGTTCCGAATGTTCCGATGGGATGTGATGATCTTGGAGGTGAAGTACTTAGACCTGGGGAATTTACTTCTTGGAAATTCCGTTTGAACTTGGGGAGGACGAATCTTTATAATTGTCGATTCTATTGGTTTGAAGATGTTAAAGTCGCTAAGTTTAGCGAGTTCCCTGCTTTTGATGAGGACATACTGAGTTTATGTGGAAATTCGGCTTTCATGAATAGATGTTATTGGTATATCGCTCAACATGGTTTTTATTTTTCTAATAGCAATGCTACTTTTCCGGGTAACGATTGGAGTAAGATGCATGAATGGAACAACATGTGACAACTTAGCTATCATTCTTCATTTTTAGTTGTAATAGAAGCCGTCTATGAATACTTATTATTACGTTTTATCAAAAGCTTCTCTCTATAACTATTATAGATGTCTTACTTATTAGACAATTATATGTAAACGTACTAAGACCTTTATTTTCATCAAAATCTTAGAAGACTCTCTTTTGTATGTGATGCTCGTGTTTCCGAAACACCTTTTGAGATATTAATTGAGAAAAGATTAAAGAAACACCCTTTTCGTTTATCTATAACTGTAGTTACATCCTTTACCTTCAAAAACTACAGACGTCTATATAGCAGGAATCAGTAAAAAAAACACGTGTCCTAAGCAGACACCCGCCTATTTGGTACAGGCACCCGCCTACTTAGTCATACGTGTTTATTGTTTACTGGTTTTGCTGGCCAGGCGTCCACACCAGTCAGTAGAGGCACTAGCGTTTTGTCCGGATGAAATATTTTGAAAAATAATTTTTGAGAGGAACATTTTAAAGGAGTGGTTAGAAAAAAGGGATATTTTAAAAAAAATTCATTTAAAATTATTTATTACAAACAATATTTTAGATTTGTTTTCATAACATAATTATGCTAAAAAGATTGCCAAATTGTGTGCTTGTACTGTAGCGCATGATTATTTGGGAAACAAGACAAAACAATGTGGTCGGTAAAGGTCCAATATTATAGATGGGTTTATACATACTCACATCTATTACTTGTTGTACTACTTTTAGAAAACAAAGTTTCAAAACTTGTTTATTTTACTTTGAATTTTTTTTAGTTGGATAAAAGTTTTTCTTTTTTCACTAAAAGAACTTTCAAAAAGACTTTTTATATAATGATATAAAAACATATTTAAAAAATTATTAAAAAAATCTATAAAACTTATCAGATCATAAAACACTCAAATTTTTTATCAGAAACTACTCCCCCAACCTTCTACCTAAGTACGCCACTGGAGCTAAACATGTGATGTGCGGTAAAAGGGTTTACTTGAGTTGACCTTGTTAAGACATGTTATTAATCAGATCATTATTGTGTTGACTCGTTTAACTTGTGGACTGCATGAGTAGTGTAAATGTTATCGCTCGTCCATCAATTTAGAAGATTTTATTAAGCATACCCTGGATCATTTGCGTTGAACACAAGGTCATTAAGTTATTTCTAAGTTATGAGCCGATATTAAATATCTCTTCATGTAAGCTAAGCAAACCTTATAAAATGTTCAATAAAGTTTGTCTATGTGCAAGTCACGATGGCCTTTAGGTTGGTGGCATAACTTTAAAAGGACATTCGGGATTTTCACATACATAAAACACTAAAAAATTATATCGGAAACTACCTCCCCCCCCAACCTTCTACCTAAGTACGCCACTGGAGTTAAACATGTGATGTGTGGTAAAAGGGTTTACCTGAGTTGACCTTGTTAAGACATGTTATTAATCGGATCATTATTATGTTGACTCGTTTAACTTGTGAACTGCGTAAGTAGTGTAAATGTTATCGCTTGTCTATCAATTTAGAAGATTTTATCAAGCATACCCCGGATCATTTGCATTGACCACAAGGTCATTGAGTTATTTCAAAGTATTATGAGCCGATATTAAATAACTCATCATGTAAGCTAAGCAAACCTTATAAAATGTTTAATAAAGTTTGTCTACTTGCAAGTCACGATGGCCTTTAGGTCGGTTGTATGAAACTTTAGTTCATCCATAACAAGGTTTTTTTTTTCTTTTTTGTTGTTGTATGTTGACTACTAAAAGGAGTAAACACTCCAGTCAAAGTGACTATATATTGTCTTGGCGAGGGTGAAGTATCGCTTTGCGGTCAACACATAAAGTTCAATATCTGACATATATCTCACAATCGTTTGGTGTATTAGAAGCCAAAACGGCTAAGACTGTATGGATTGCAATTCAAGCTAGAATCATACCTATTGATGCAGAAAGTATGGGTTGAACTGAGGGAAATAAAACATTTATATCGTCAATTTTATGGAATCATTCTGCAATTCATCCGAAGTACCTAGATCTTGAGATCTTAATTTTTGAAATATTCATATAAATTCAGGGAGGTCAAACATTTATAATTGTTGATTTTATTGGTTTGAATATGTTAATGTTCATACGTTTGGCACGTTTGTTGTTTTTGATGTTTATGCGGGGATTCGCTTTTCATGTATAGATGTTTTTGGTATGTCACTAATAACGGTTTGTACTCTTCCAATAACAACGCTAGTTTTTCGTCGATTAGGGTATGATGCATGAATGGAAAGATAGGTGCCACTTTCTATCCCTTTTTATTTCTCATTATTATTTTTCATTGTAATAGAATATGTCAGTTAGTTATACTAATGGTTAAATTATATCAAATGTTTATTTCTATGTTTGTTTTAGCTGTCATATATATTATTATTGGTTAAGCTACACGTTATTATCTAGAAACCTGCTAAATTTCTTATTCTCACAAAAAGACACTAACAACTCTACCTTGTATCTGACTTTCAGATTTTGTGAACATTTTGTATATTATTAAGGTTAATTATCTGATTATTTCCTAAAACCAGTTAAATATTTTAGTACATTGTAAAGGAACACTTCTTTAATTACACAATAATCAATTCACTAGTGACTTACTTCATTATATAAAAATCAAAAGTGATATGGAACTTCTTTATTATCTTTGAAAATTGAAAGAGTTTGAGATAAAACTATTACAAAACTTATCTTAAGCTTTTAACTCGATGAATCCCAACCCTCTTAATCCGATTTCTCTTGCTTTTGTGTTTCACCTAAAAATGTACCCACACACATAGGATAATCATGTTAAACGAGCACATATAGTTTTGATCTTGAAAAGCAACTTTTTTTAAAAACCGGTTTCAAAATTTATTTAAAAACAACATTCTAGATATGTTTCAACGTGTGCTTGTAATATTAACGCAAAATAATTTAAAAAACAAGACATAAATCGTGTCATCGGTCAAACTCTAATTTTATAGATCCTAATTATTGTAAAGATACTGCAACAATATATTCCACGTGCTTTTATCTCACGACTGCAACAATATATTTTATAGATCCTAATCATTGTAAAGACTCGAGCCAACTTTTTGGTTAAGTTACTGCTTACGACTTTATTAAATGAGTTTTTAAGCCGGGATCATATCCCTCATCATATCAGGAGTTAATCTATTGCTGTAAAAACCAACTGCTTCAACTTTAAATATTTTATTAAAAGTGAGATTTAAACTCATAATATTTTTATGTCATGAGTACTTGAAGATACTAATTCAACTAACGATCATGGTATCTAATTAAGTTTATACTTGATAAATTATATCTTTGAAATCAAATCCAAAAATAAATCTTCTCACAATCTCACATATTCCAAGATATTTCAAAAAGATTTCAAAAAGCAAACACCCGTTAGAGTTCAAATATCGATTGCTTAAAGCCTATAGAGTGATAACATTTGAACACAGAGATTGAACCGATAGATAAAAAAAAGAGCAACAAATGGCTGAAGAATCATCGAAGAAGAAGGCGATGAGTTTGAATCAGCTTCACAATCGCTTCCTCAACGCTTCACACTCCAAATCGTCTGCTTACGGCTTCCTTTCTGGTACTTTCATCACCTTCACTTCAAACCCTAGATTTTGTCTCATTTTTGGCATTAGATTCGTGTATGTAAGCTTCGGTTGCTGTTGATTGATGTACTGTGTGTGTTTGAATCTGTTTTGCTACAGAAATGAAGCATCCGGAACGAGATCGGCAGCAGGAATACGACGGACCTTCGTTTAATATCGCCGATTTCGATTCTCCTTCTCGTAAGTTTTTTGTATATGATAATCTGTACATGACGGTGTTTTTGTGTGGTTTTTGGAAATTGATAAACCCTAATTTGATATTTGAACTTGAAATGAAGCGCCAAAATCCCTAGAGAAGGATGAAGATACTGTTGAACGATGTTATGTTGGTGAAGATGGTGCCTCTATTGATAAACTGGAGATCAACGGAGTAGATTACTCTTCTTCTGGTACTCGTATTTCCTAATTTGTCTAGCTATGTATTTAGTTGCTGTACTGGTTCTACTTTATGTTTTTTGTAAATCAAAGAGATTAATGAGTTTGAGAAAACATTAGACCTTAGGGAAAACACATGTATGTTTTATGTGTTATGCTTTATACTTATATTGTTGGTTTTTGAGATGAAGCAGAGAAGGTGTCTTCAAATGGTATAAATGAAGATGAATTCCAAAGTGTTGAGGAAGGAGAAAGTAGGGCATCTTTTGGTGAACCTGTAAGCTCTACTGTGGATGATGCTGATTCTCAGCCTGGTATTCCATTTTCTTTGTATATCATGTGATGTGTGAGTATTTTGTTATGGAGTTTGTTAGTGTATGTGTATATGTGATTACGACAGGGGACAGACATCAAAAGGTGAAAATTCAAGGGCGGAGGAGGCTCTGCAAAGTAGTGGTGAAAGATGATGATGAAGAAGATGATAAATTCCATGATGTTGAGTCCGATTTCTCAGCTGCTGTTGCTGATTTTGACTCGCCCAGTCCTGCAAAGAACACTGGGAACAAATTTGATGGTGGTGATGAAATTAGAGATATTCTCAACAACTTAAGTTCAAAGTTTGAGATTTTATCAATTGACAAGGGAAAACGCCCCGTTAAGCAATTTTCAAGCTCCTCTGATTCGTTAATAAAAGAAAATTTCAGTGAACACAAGCCGGTTAAAATCTCTGAACATGTAGATGTTGAAAATACTTCATTTTCATTTGCATCTAACCGCTCTGATTCATCACCAAAGGCAACTGTCACTAGGAAAGAACATATTAATGGTGGATATGTAAAGAATCAAGTAGAAAATGCTGTATGTATTGAAAGTTCCATTAATTTTCAGAAAAGCAAGAATGACACAGATGACGATGACGATTGCGTCATTACAAGTGGCCAAAAGTTTGTTCAAAAGGTGGAGGATAGGCATGGGAAGTTAGGTCAGGAGTCTGATGATTCTAACAGAGTTTATACATTGAATGATGAATCATGTGATTCTACTTCAGGAGACGAAGTACCATTTTCTCTTAGTAATCCTAAATTCAGTTTTTCATTACCTAGTAAAATTCCAAACATGCTATATCCTCATCAACGTGAAGGTTTGAAATGGCTTTGGTCCCTTCATTGTAAAGGCAAGGGTGGTATATTGGGTGATGACATGGGTCTCGGGAAGACCATGCAGGTATAAACTTTTATTTTCTTTTTTATATGTTTAAAAGTACAATGACTTCAATGTTTCATGTCATTTCAGATTTGTGGCTTTTTGGCTGGGTTATTCCACTCAAATTTGATAAAGAGGGTGTTAGTTGTTGCCCCCAAGACACTGTTACCCCATTGGATGAAGGAACTAGGCGTGGTTAATCTTTCAGGGAAGACAAGAGAGTGAGTTTGTTTGGATAACCGGTGGTATTTTTTTAACATCACAGAAAGACTTTTATAGTTGTGCAAATTTGACACCTTTAATTTCTTTATTTACTTTTCAGATACTTCGGGACGTGTGCAAAAGCTCGACAATATGAACTCCAGTATATACTCCAGGTAGTCTTTAACATGATCTTTTTATTTAAATTTGTTTACATAAATAATTTTTTACTAGTATTCAGTTAACGCATACTGTTCTTTAATTCTGTTTTTTCTTGATTTGTATTGTAGGATAAGGGTGTTCTTCTTACTACTTATGATATTGTTCGCAATAATGTCAAAGCTTTATCTGGAGACTATGATGAGATGGAGGAGGATGCTGTGACCTGGGATTACATGATTCTTGATGAGGTATATTTCATTACTTTTTTTGCTGTTTGAGTTCAGTTGCTTACATTGTTTTGCAGCACATTATTTCCTTGATTTCTTTGGATGTGCAAATTATTTATTACCTTTAACATCTAAACGCAGGGACATCTCATAAAAAATCCTAGTACACAAAGGGCTAAAAGTTTGCTTGCGATACCTTGTGCTCATCGTATAATAATTAGTGGCACTCCACTGCAAAACAATCTTAAGGTATGGATCTTGATAATTATGTCATCTCTTAAGCATATCAACACATTTGCATCGCTTGCTTTCGTATTACACAATAGTTTGTATCTAAATTCACATATGGATCTTTTTGTTATCTAATCTAGGAACTGTGGGCATTGTTTAACTTCTGCTGTCCAGAGCTTTTGGGTGACAAAAAATGGTTAGATATCATCTGAGAATTTTTTGTTTAGTGAATGTTTCTTATATCAAACTACTTTTTCGTTCTTTTTATTGTTTTCATGTTGATATGTTTGTGTTCTTTCCCCTCAGCTTTAAAGACAAATATGAATCGGCAATCCTTCGTGGAAATGACAAAAATGCATCTGATAGAGATAAGCGCATTGGTTCAGCTGTTGCACAGGTTCTTATTCTTTTGATTTTATGGAGTATATTAGCCCAGTCGCACAATAGACTAAATTTATATGGATATCGTGCAATAATCTCATGATATGCTAAGATCTATCATATATAAGAAATGATGTGTTCAATAGTTTACCAATCATGGTTTTTGTAGCTACTTGACAGTTACTATTCTTTAGTTCAAGATTTTAGTCATTGTAAAACAAATATTTTCTCATGACACAACATTAAATGACCTTATGAAATTTAGTATGAGTTAATTAGTTATTACCTCAACTCCCAACAGGATTTAAGAAATTGCATTCAGCCGTATTTTCTTCGCCGCCTAAAAAATGAGGTGTTTCGTGAAGATGGTGGTACCAACACAGCCAAGCTTTCTAAAAAGAACGAGATTATTGTTTGGTTAAGATTATCCCGTTGCCAGGTAACGTCCAAAATTTAATAATTGGTGACCACTTTAAGGATTATAAATTTCTATATGAATTATAGAATTAAAACTCTTTCGGCTGCAGCGTCAACTATATGAAGCCTTTTTGAACAGTGAGATTGTGCTTTCAGCATTTGATGGCTCACCATTGGCTGCTATCACGGTATTGTTGTTGGTTTAATCATTTAGTTATAGTTTGTTAATTATATAAATTTTTGTTTGTAAGTCACATAATTGTTATTTGTTATTTTAATGTTTTTGCTTTACATAATCTTTTAGATATTGAAAAAGATATGTGATCATCCACTTCTATTAACAAAGAGAGCTGCTGAAGATGTTTTAGAAGGGATGGAATCGGTTTTAAATAAGGAAGATCATGGGGTTGCTGAAAAACTAGCAATGCACATAGCAGACGTTGCAGATAAATATGACATCCAGGAAAATCATGATAATCTTTCATGCAAGATTTATTTTATTGTATCTTTGCTGGTTAGAATTTTGTCTAATCTTACTCCGTTATTATACGTGTGTGTTTCATAGCAGCAAGTGTGATAGTTCTTTATAAATTTTTGTAACAGGATAATCTGATTCCTGAAGGTCATAATGTTCTTATCTTTTCCCAGACACGCAAAATGCTTAATCTTATTCAGGTTTGTTCTAAATTGTTATCATTCATATCATTATATGTGCAAAACAGGCTGGTCAGACAGGTTGTGCTCAGGGTCAAAATAATCCATGTTGGACCGAAACGCTTTCTGTGCACAACTTGAAATTGGTTATTATTACAGCAAGTGATTTGTGTCTCAAATGTGATTGCGATTTTAACAATAACCTGCTTTTAATAAATTCACGTGGTATCATCGAATATATGCTTTTGGTTACTTTGATTTCTTCAACACATGTCACCTATTTCTTTTTAAGCTAGAAATTGTTACACTGTTATATTGTTTAAGCAGATATTATGTTTCTGATTTTCTTTGGTCTTCCCTTGTGATTAGGATACTCTTAATGCACGAGGCTACAAGTTCTTGCGGATCGATGGCACTACTAAAGCTAGTGATAGATTAAAGATTGTTAATGTTAGTATTTCTCTTTTAGTAATACACTGATTTTTACATCATTCCAAATAAATATGACATGATTTTAACAACAGAATTTTCAAGAGGGTAATGGTGCTCCGATATTTCTTTTGACTTCTCAAGTTGGTGGTCTTGGACTTACACTTACAAAAGCTGATCGTGTTATTGTGGTTGATCCAGCTTGGAACCCTAGGTTGGAAAGGGCATTATTGTTCTTTCACTCGTGATCAATCTTATTGAATTGAATGACAATTCTACCCTTTTATTTTTTTTGCAGCACTGATAATCAAAGTGTTGATCGTGCATACCGTATTGGACAGAAGAAGGATGTTCTTGTATACCGCTTAATGACTTGTGGTACTGTGGAAGAAAAGATATATAGAAAGCAGGTCAAACATTGTCCCATCTCTAATATAAGATGTTTTCAATATTTTTGTTTCTCATATTTCACATCTGATATTTTAAGTTTAACAAGACAGATATACAAAGGGGGTTTGTTCAGAAGTGCTACGGAACACAAAGAGCAAATACGTTATTTCAGTCAACAGGTGAGTACCGGAACGTTGGATAATATTGTTATTTGTTCCAGAGGAGGAAAAATGGTTGGGTTTGGTAAGAATTCAAAATGGCTTCTGTTCAAATTGGGTAATTTTGTCTATGGGTTGGAGACTCTGATTGGGTTGGCCCCCAACATTTTTTTAAAACCTTTTTTATATAATTAGTGTCACAAACATTTATTATTTCAATAGTAGTCTAATTTTTTTGAACAGAATGATTTAGGATCAATGTTGTGAGACTCTTTTTAAGTTGGTTTTATTTTTCTTTTTTATCTATAATAAATATAACCCGAGTCAACTCTTTTATAACTAAATGGGTCAAAATTTCTGCATCTATGTATTTAACCATCAGTATGAAACATTACTCGCGTGGTTGTTATTTCAGGATCTTAGGGAGCTTTTCAGCCTCCCCAAGCAGGGATTTGATGTCTCTCTAACTCAGCAACAGTTGCATGAAGAACATGATTGTGGACACGAAATGTATGTATTCCATTTAACTCCATTACAAGTTTTTCATAAAATGATTTTAATCTGAAAATTGTTCTGAAGTTTTATTCTATTTAGTATCTTTTGCAGAAGTATGGTTCCTTTTTACCATTATTTTCTAAATTACACAACCACTTCTTTATTTGATAACATAGCTACTGCTATTATTTTTTATAGGGCTCCATCTCTCAAAGTCCACACAAAGTTTTTGGAATCTCTTGGTATTGCTGGTATTAGTCACCACAGCTTGCTCTTCTCAAGAACCGCTCCTGTGCCAGCTGTGACAGATGAAGAACTGACAAGGTGAGGTTTTTTATAGGTCATTCATTTTGAATTTTTGCGTAAGTTATTGTACCATGATTTTGAATGGTATGCAGGATTAGGCAATCAACATATGTGGGCAACTCATCTTTCCGTTCCACTAATGAACAAAACGTGGATGCGTATGTCTTCTCAAAATCTCAAAACTTTTTACTTTTAGTTACTTATTTTTATTGTGATCTGTTTATAATTAATCTTTATATTTTGCAGTGCCCAATTTGCGTTCAATCCTAAGGACGTTGCACGAAGGAAACATACCTCCCCAAATATTTCCAACAAATTAACAGAGTCGGAAATCAAACAACAAATCAGCCGCCTTTCTCAAATTTATGCAAACAAGGTATCATATAATTATATGCACCACCAAAGTAATTATTTTGCCCTGAAATAATAGCTTTCACTTTACTTTATGTTTTCTTGGGATGACATTTGCTTATATATGCACCACCAAAGTAATTATTTTGCCCGAGTAAGGGCAAAATAATAAAAACAGTTACTTTTGGTTTACACGCCACCTCCCTTTTGGTTTAGAATTGTAATGAAAATTTGTTTATAATGTATAGTATTTTATTAAATGTTGATATTGAAGTATTGTGTTTGGTGTAATTGATTCAGACGATGGTGGCGAGATTAGGGGACAATGGAGAGAAGATACAAAAACAGATCACAGAGTTGAATTTAGAGCTCCATAGGATGCGTTTGTCAAAAGAAAGTGAAAAGGAAATCATTGATTTAGATGATGATTTCAACAGGGTGGTGAATTTATGAATGAAACTAATGAAGTTAGCATGAAACATAATCTTTATGTTTTGAAAACATTAAGTCATTCTATGTATGATAAATGTTCCACTGTACAGAATATTTTTCATTGGTAGACTTTTCATGCTTAATATTTTCAAAAAATTGATTATTTTGGTGTATTTCAGATTGGAAATTAATGGAAAATTTGTTATTGATTACGAACGAGTCATTTTTCTAGGAGAGTGGTTTTTACTTAATAGCCATGTGATATTTGAATTATATAGTTGAGTATGTACTTTTACAGTTTATTTGCATGTCAATTTTCCAGCAAAAAATTAAGTGACATCTATTATGGATTATAAAATAGTTAACCAAAAGTTTGGACCGTGTTCTAAAATTAAATGACATCTATTATGGATTATACAATCCTTTTTAAAGTTTTAAAATATAGTGAGGTTGGAATTATTTTCAACAAAAATTTGGACTACTTTTTGTTTGTATATATATTTATGAATGAAATTAGAAGGGTCCTTCCATTGATAGCCTCTAGAATAGGTTTTCGTGTTAAGTTTCACCTCTTTTATCGAATCAATCATTTTATACGTTACACGTGACATGTTCGTATACGTATATTATATGTTAGTATATCTTATACTCGTATCAACTGGGGTGCTTATAATAGTAAAATAAGGGTATATTTGGTAGTATTAACTAAAACTTCACATCATATCTTAGCGGTTTAGTGTCATGCTATTTGTCCTCGGTTTAAATTCTAACAAGTACAAGAATTACGTGAAATTAAATGTGAAAATTGCTTTTAAAAAATTAATGTACTTGACAGAATTACCCTCAAATCACCCTTTCGTCTTTGTGTTCATCTGTGCTCGATTGTGTTCATCTTCATCTCTGTACCTTCAAGATACATCATTCCCTTCGTCTTCATCTTCAAAACTGAAACTCAAATCTAGATAAAGATGACCTAAATCCATACTGCATCCAATTGCATCCATTTTGTTCGTTTCCACTGAAGCAATCGATCAACAAATTTTGGTGCTTTCCAATGGCTCTGCGTGTTCTCCACCCCCACATCATATCAACTTTCTTCATATTCCGTTCAATTTCTTCATCATCATCCTCCATTGTTGAACCCACACCACAAACCCCAACAAAGCCCTCAATCGAACCATCACCAGACGCCGATTTAATATCCCAAATGCTCATCCACCACCACAACCCCTTTCACACCATGGAATCCCCTCTGCAACTCAACGGCATCAACCTCTCCCCAACCCTCGTCCACCAAACCCTAATTCGCCTCAAAAACACCTCCAAAATCGCACTTTCTTTCTTCAATTGGGCCAAACAACAACCCAATTACACCCACGACACCCCCGCGTACAACCTCATGATCGATATTCTAGCTAAAGTCAGACAATTTGATGCCGCGTGGAGATTAATCGTCGAAATGGATCAAATTGGAGTAAACCCTAGTTCGATTACCTTTTATGTGTTGATTCGTAGGCTTGTTTCTGCTGGTTTGACCCGACAAGCGATTCGTGCGTTTGACGATATGGGTTGCTTTGTGATCAATGGTGATGGTGGTGGTGCTGATCAACAACCCATTGATGATTTCTACTATCTTTTTGATACATTGTGTAAATACGGGTACCCAAAGGTTGCTACGGAGATGTTTAACAAATGGAAGAACTGGAGGTTCCAACCCGATGCGAAGATTTACACGATCTTGATCTACGGGTGGTGTAAAGCGAACAAGATTGCAATGGCTGAGAGGTTTTTGAGAGAGATGATGGGGTGTGGGATCGAGCCGAATGTGGTTACGTACAATGTGGTCTTGAATGGGATCTGTAGGCGGTCGAGTTTGCACCCTGATGATCGGTTTGAGAGGACGATCAAGGCCGCACATAAGGTGTTTGATGAATTGCTTGAACGAGGGATAGACCCGGATGTGACTAGTTATTCGATTTTGTTGCATGTTTATAGTCGCGCGCATAAGCCTGATGAGACGCTTGAGACGTTGAGGGTGATGAAGGAGAAAGGGGTTCATCCGACACTGGCGTCGTATACATCTGTTGTTAAGTGTCTTTGTTCGTGTGGGCGGGTTGAACATGCATATCAGTTGCTTGATGAAATGTTGCAGAATGGGGTTACCCCGTCTGCTACCACTTATAACTGTTTTTTCAAGGAGTATAGGGGTAGGAAAGACGTTGATAGCGCGTTGAGATTGTATAGAAAGATGAAAAAAGATTCGGGTTTGATGCCCGATACACACACGTATAACATACTTCTGGGGATGTTTTTGAAGCTGAAGCGGTTTGATCTTGTTAAGGAGATTTGGGATGATATGAAGGGTAACGGGTCGGGGCCAGATTTGGATTCGTACACATTGTTGGTGCATCACTTGTGTGAGCAGCGAAAGTGGCAAGACGCGTGTGAGTATTTTGTTGAAATGATTGAGAAAGGGATTTTGCCACAAAAGGCGACGTTTGAAACGTTATACAGGGGATTGATACAGTCTGATATGTTAAGGACATGGAGGCGGTTGAAGAAGAAGCTCGATGATGAGTTCATATCGTTTTCTTCAGAATATGAAAACTACCATATGAAACCTTATAAAAGATGAAAGCAAAGAGACTTGGTTTTACAGATCTTCAGACTGTGGTTATATATTTGTTTTAAAAAGCGCGAGGCGATTGAATTGATGATGATAACGCCTCGGTGTGGCTCACGCTTTTTTAAAACCAAGGGTTCAATGTACTCATTTCTTCTAATTTTTGCAAATGCAGTTGCAAGCAGTTGCTACATGTAGAGAAATGGTACTTGTTGAGAAACCATTTAAATGGTGCTTATTGAGGACAAGTGTGATAATGATGAGAGTTAAGATGATAACTGATGTCTTTATTATTTAGGTTGAATGTAAAATGATGGTTAAATCACAATAATTCAAGTATGAGTAGTTAGTAGTTGGTAGCGGTTGTGTTGAAGTATAATAATCTAAGCATAAAGACTAGGGGCGTTCACGGTTCCATTCGGCCAGTTTTGACGCAAATTATAAGCTGAAGTGCTAACTCAATTTCGGGGAAAAACCGAATCAAACCGGCCATTTTTGTGCATTTGGTTGTTTTGAACCTAAGTTTTTTTAAATGCATAGTTTTGTGCTAAACTTCTAAAAATGATGAGAATTGTTGATAACTATAGTAAAATATATAAACTTTAAATGTTTGGTTTGCTTTGGTTTGGTTTGCTTTGGTTTGGTTTGGTTTGGTTTGGTTTATACGGTTGGTTTCAAATTTTAAACTGTAAATCAAATAGAAAACTGTCAAACGTACTAAACTGAAATGGGTACCAAATTGTAAGTATTTCATACGGCCTGACGTGCTAAGTTTAGATGGACTGGTTGACTCGAGCGCTCTTATACCCTAAGGTTGGTTGGTGAAATTTATAAGTAAACTTTTTTTTTTCTTTTATTGATTTCGTATTAAACATGTATGTATTAGATTAAATAATATAAAAAAATGAAAACTAATTTAACACGAGGAGAAAATAAGCGGTCTAGTTTGACTGCTTTTAATAAAATTTATGCCCAAATTGCTAAGAACGACAAACTAAACTGGTCAGGCCGGTAAAAATTATATTTTAAACGTTCAGTTTGAATTCAAGATATAATTATAACGTATACGACCACATATTTCAAAAGGGATAAATAAATTTATGATAATAAAGGTTAAATAACCGAGGAGGTTCATGCTGTTTGATCCAATTATTAAATCAGACCAAAATTTTAAACCCTCAAACTATTAAAATATTAAACTGTATCGTGAGCTAAATCTTTTTAATCTCAAAACTCACTAAACTAACCTAGTTGCTTTAGTTTACATGATTTATTATCTTTCTTAACTGATTTTCAAACACGTTACCTTGTAGTAACTAGGGCTGCAAACGAACCGAACGAACACGAACAAGGCCTTGTTTATGTTCGTTCATTAAGAAATAAATTTGTTCATGAACTGTTCACAAACACTTACCAAACGGATTTCCTTGTTCAAGTTCATTCATTAAGGAAATGAACATGTTCATTAACTGTTCACGAACACTTACCGAACGCAAACGAACACAAACAAGATCAAACGAAAACAAACAAATGTTCATGAACATGACGAACACAAAGAAGTGCATGAAGCCAAACGAATACAAATGATCACATATTTATTTTAGAATAAAATCGGTATTTTCATCACAAAATTTACAAAAAATAAATAAACACGTAACATAAATATCCAAAAACACTTGACATAATTGTCATAAAAATAATTAACACAAAAATTAAGAACATAATTGAACACATTAATGAACATAAACGAACACATTATCGAACATTCACGAAAAGACATTAACGAACATAAGCGAACACGTTATCGAATATTCACGAACATAAATGAACGAACACGGCTTGTGTTCATGTTCGTTCGTTTAACAAAATAAACGAAATTTTCTTGTTCGTTTTCGTTCATTTACTAAACAAACGAACATAAACGAACTTCCTGCCGAACAGTTCACGAACTGTCTTGCCACCTCATGTTAGATGTGTTTAAAAAAACAAAAAAAAAACGTTGAACCAATTTGAAAAAATTCCAGTTTGAGCCAAACCGGTTCCTAGCCTGACCTGAACCGGCGGTTTGTATACGGGTATGTAACCTGGCACCAAAAACCGGTTTCAATTAAAAAGAAAAACCAGTTTACAAACTTGTCCAAATCGATTTGAGTAGTTTGAGGTTTTTTGATGAAAAACAAACCGAATGGGTTTGAAAAAAAAAACGATTTGTACATATTAAAAAAATAAATCCGATCCGGTTTGAAAAAAAAAAAAACTTCATGTAACATATTAGTTAATACTTAAAAATGGTGGTTATCAGTTCACAAACTTCTTAGTTGAATCTCACTTTCTTCCACAGTTTTCGCGCCAACAGAAAGAAGAAGAAGGAAGATGATGAAGAACAGCAGATGCAAATTATCACCCAAATGGATACTCATCTTCGGCATCTTCAGCTTCACATTCGGCATCTTCTTCACCAACAGGTGATAATAACATTACACCCATTTGATCCATACCACTAATCGTTTAATCGGGTCTCAAAATCTGAAATTGGGGTTCTTGTGATGATTACGTGAACCCATTTGCTCGATTTCATCAGTCTGTAATAATATCACACTCGTTGATCCATACGAGTAATCATTTAATTGGGTTTCCATATCTGAAATTGAGGTTCTTGTGATGATTACGTGAACCCTTTGCTCGATTTCGTTAGTTTGTAATAATATCACACTCGTTGATCCATACGACTAATCGTTTAATTGGGGTTCTTGTGATGATTATGTGAACCCATTTGATCGATTTCATCAGTTTGTAATATTATCACACTCGTTGATCCATACGACTAATCGTTTAATTGGGTCTCCACAATCCACATCTGAAATTGAGGTTCTTGTGATGATCAAGTGAACCCATTTGCTCGATTTGATCAGTTGTTTGAGTGGATTTGAATGATTTGTAGGGTTTGGGCTCCGATTGATTTAGATGGAAAGGTTATGCGTAGGCGAGAACAAGAAATCAAAATTGTGTCTAATGATTGCTTAACGAACAAGGTTTGATTACGTTTTGAAATTGATTTTTTTCCCCGTTTCTTCATTAATAGCTGTTTTTATCTGATGTGATCTTGTGATTTTGATTCAGGAGAATGAGTTATTGGGGGCAATTCACAGATCCGATGAAGCAATCAGGTGAATAATTTGATATCATTACAGTTTTTGCTCGTAAAATTTGAAACTGATTTTCATATTTTGGGAAGTTTTCGAGCTGGAACTACAAAACTAGTGTAGAATCAAACATATTTTCAGGGGTGTAAAATCAAACATATGAATGTTGTTTACAAATATAACAAATTAATGGATCACTGGAGTGCTATCAGGTCACTTGGAAACTCGATTTCAAGGCTGCGGATGGAGCTTCCTGGTGTCCAGAGTTTACCCGAGAAAGTTAACAATGGTGAACTGCAAACAAACAAGACGGTTTCTAAGGACAGAAGAAGGAAAAAGGCATTTGTGGTTATCGGGATTAACACTGCTTTTAGTAGCAGAAGAAGGCGTGATTCAGTTAGAGAAACATGGATGCCTAGAGGTACTTCTATCCTTAAAAGTTTGCAATCGATACAAAAAGTGTAGTTTGCAACCGATACAAAAAGTGTATCAACTATCAAAAGTTGCTCTAAAAATGCATTCAGGGTGGTCCTTATACTTGAGATATTTGTTTCAAAACATTTGTTTTAATTCGATGAGTGTTGATCATTTTCTTGTGTGTTACAAAGTGCATATCTTGAAACACAGTTTATATTACAGGTAACCATATTTTGTGGATGTAGACTCTAATAATGTGTGAATCTTTGACATTGACTAGGTGACAAGTTAATTCAGCTTGAGAAGGAAAAGGGTATTGTTGTGCGTTTCATAATCGGTCATAGGTGATATACTCTTCCCTTTATTTTTAGCATATGTTTATGTTTTGTAGAATTTTATTTGTCATTGTTACTATGATGTGGAACATTTTTGCTAGTCAATTTGGTTATTACAACACAAACAACACAATAAATAAACAGGAGAAATAGCATTAAAGATGCACCAAGTTGAGAGGGTATTTTAGCAATAATACATAACGCTAGTCGGGTTCGTGGATTTGATCCACCAACTACCTTGAAATGCAAGGTATTAGCTTTTCATTTTCATAAGAAAGATGGTTTGCTTACCAAAAAACAATGTGGTGTTTCACTATTTTGCAGTGCGACATCTAAAAGCATTTTAGATCGAGCCATCGACTCTGAAGAATCACAACATAGGGACTTTCTGAGGCTTGTAAGATAATACACATTTTATTTCATATTGACCACCCTTAAGCTCACACTTAAAGTTATTTAATATTATCAGTTTATCACTACTGCAGAAACATGTTGAAGGGTATCACGAATTAACAGCCAAAACAAGAACATTTTTCGCAACCGCATACGCCAAGTGGGATGCAAAATTCTATGTTAAAGTGGACGATGACGTTCATGTCAATTTAGGTATATAAAGTAGCAAATTTTCACCTGGGATTTCTCATGGCATCTTTAATAGTACTTTTTTTTGGATAAATTAAACTAAAGTACTTATCTGTCCGCTATCATCATTTTGCAGGCATGCTAGCTTCAACTCTCGACAGGCATCAGTCAAAGCCCCGGGTCTACATCGGATGCATGAAATCTGGGCCTGTTCTTTCTCAAAAGTAATTTCTGCAAATCTTAATTCCCTGTTTCTCATAAATGACATAATTTAGGGCACAACCAAAACAGGCCCTTTGTTACAGTAAGAAAATAAAGAAAAAAATGATGCGAGTTAAATGAGATGTAGGGCATACTTGACTTTTTGCGTTATGTAGGAATGTTAAGTATCATGAACCTGAATACTGGAAATTTGGAGAGGAAGGAAACAAATATTTTTGGCATGCAACTGGACAGATTTATGCTATTTCAAACGATCTTGCTTCATACATCTCCACCAATCAGTAAGAACCCGTTGGTTTTTTTTCTCTATCTTTCTAAATTGATCAGTGACTTTTTAATCTAGTTTCTCCATACAAATTCAAAAAGGAATCCATATAGACATAATAGTCATGTATTGTATAGCATATTCATTTGATAAATCTTGTTTTGATGATATTTATACTATACAGAATAATAATGTCAATTAAAACTGAGTGATGCAGGCGAATACTACATAAGTATGCAAATGAAGATGTATCACTTGGCGCCTGGTTTATTGGTCTTGACGTTGAGCACATTGATGATAGAAACATGTGCTGTGGGACCCCTCCTGGTATGTACTACTATATTTTTGTTAGAACATTTACGTGTCAAAGTCGAAGTCTGACTATGAAAGTTTCAATATTATGTAGAGTGTGAGTGGAAAGCAGAAACAAGCAACGTGTGCATTGCATCATTTGATTGGAGTTGCAGTGGTATATGCAAATCCGTAGAAAGAATTAGAGAAGTTCATAAGAAATGTGGTGAAAATCGCTCTGCCCTTTGGAACCGACCAACATTGAAAATTTGATAAGTCAAGTTTTACCAAACAAAAGATGAGTGAAGAACGCACGGCAATCATGGAGATGGCCGCAGTGGATGATTTCTCCGAGGGCAGTTCTTGTAAGCCTCATACGGAGTACCTCCTAAACTGTCCCTTCTCACATCCTTTGATCAAATGCAGTCATCATTATTTAACCAATTCAAACAAAAACATTCATT
The DNA here is from genome assembly GCA_025506505.1 of Flaveria sonorensis. NCBI lineage: Eukaryota > Viridiplantae > Streptophyta > Magnoliopsida > Asterales > Asteraceae > Flaveria > Flaveria sonorensis. Next base: position 3,505,877 of record CM046426.1, read on the forward strand.
TGAATTTGAAATAAAAACCAACTGATTAAGATACTTAAAAGTCAAAAGTGGACTTTTTGGTTAGATTAGTATTACATTTACATATTTATGAAAAGAAAGTAGAGGTGGTCATTTGTAAAAGAAGAGTTTATTTCTTTAATCGTATGGTGTAATTTTCAAGTTTGAAAATTGAAGCCTACTATTTATAAAGTGTTTATATGTTATTGTTTACTGATAAGTCACATAATTCGATAACCTGGATATATTTATATATTTTAAAGTTCAAACAAAAAAGTCACCATGTAACTGGTACATAAGTGTTATTATCTTAGTGTCAAAACATTAGTTTCAACACCACTCTCTCACATATACTCTAGACCCACCAAGTATTGGTATTAGCGGATATAACCCTCAAAATAAAGATTAAAAAGCCGCTAAATGCGCATAAAAATGACTCAGTTATGTAAAAATAACATAACCTTACAATATCAAAATGGCAAGACTTAGCTACATGTTACTTCAACTGCAAGTTTCTTCATTATGCCGGGGCAAAGTTTTGTCTTGAAATTCTCTTTAGTTAATTCCACAATGCACTCGTTCTTATTCAAGCATAGCTGCACAGACAATAAAAAATGAAACCGCAATAAGACTGAGAACACAAAGTCACAAATCATTATTGCATGAAGATGCATGCAAAAGCAGAACCAGTTGGCATCAATACTATTAGCATATTGGCTGGGAAAGTGATAGGTTACCTTTTCAACAATAGAGGTGGAATTAGGATGATGGCAATCTCCAACTGCATAAGACTGGCAAGTACCGGTAGGAGTTCCATAGCTAGCAAACTTGAAAGAGGAAATTAGTGTGTTCATTGGACATTTTAACTTCAAACTAGCTTTGTGCTTTTGCAGGTTGTTGGTAACAAAAGAGGGGTTGTCTTCCGCTACATGTGCACAAAGAGTGGATAATTTCCGTCTTGAGAACCTAATCTGAGTTGGGTCTCCACCTTTTTCTTCAAACATCACCAAAACATTGCCCGACGGCTTAAACCAAGATCTTGGAACGTGGTACCTAGAATAAGAATGTCATTAGACGCAAAATTAATAATCACTTATTAGAGGTGGCAATTTCAACAGGGGTTTACTTAGGTTATGTTATATTTCTAACAGATCACAACAAAAAATAGCTAGGAGACAAGTGAAATGGGTTGAACGGGTTGAAAGTCACTAGAGTATACTTTTAATCCACACAACCTACTATATATTCTTTTCAACAAGTTAAATCTAATAGTAATCAAATTTAGCACACATATATATCATAATGTTTTGTTTTGATAAAGCTAGATAGTTTCTAGGTCAAGTTCCCATTTTGACCCGTTAGCTAAAATGCCTATTTAAACACCGCTATCACTTAGAGACATCTTTTTATCATGTCAAAACGTATGTAGTTTGACTTCTGTGGCCAAATGAACAAAATCAGCACATCAAGACTGGCATGATTTATGAATTCTTCAAATGTTGCTAAATATTGATGTAATTTTTATGTGACTAAAGGAGTAGCTCGAAAGTGACACTGTAAGTAACCATCTTTGGAATAAAGTTTGTACTTTTTTGCTATATTATTGCCTATAACTATCAGGTATTTCCTTGTATGTATGGGACAAAGGGGAATTGTTAGTTCGTTACCATCTTTGTGTCGGTTCTCCACACCCTTTATTGCATTTATCGGGGTTAAACTTTCCTCTATAGTCACATGTTTTAACACACTTATCAGTTGGAGCCTTTCGGGGCCAATATCTTCCAATTTGCTCCCCGTTTAGCCATGCCAGGCCCTTTCCCATGTGAACCATGTCAAGTGCAACGGGTTCATCTCCAGGTGGTGCATCCACAACAGCCTACAAGATTCAATAATAGTAAAACAGAACCAAGAAATGGTCTAAAATGGCTAAAACTAATGGAACTTAAGCATTTTTCATGCAAGTGCATACTTGCATACCTTGTACCATGTCAATGGTTGGTTTTTAGGTGGCTCAGAAACCGCAGTCCATTTGACATTTTTTGAAGCATCTGCGTCGTATAGACTTAGATGCTCTCCTTCTAAACCAATCTGCAAAAAAGCCAGAAAGAAGAGAGTCCCTAATACTTCAAATTTGACCAGTTTGACCATCAAAAGTCAAATGTTAAGACAAAGGAGTGTACCTTGTAGCTCCATTTGTTGTTAGATAAGTCCATGGTTCCATTCTTTAAACCTTGAAGTTTCACATTGGTTAGACCCGCTCCAACCCATTCGTAAAACGATCCTGCATTCTATTAAACCGGACCCACAATCACATTTATATTTCTCACATCATAAAGATAGATCAAAGTAAAACACAAAAGGAAACTTACTTGGAGGCCTACAGTCATGCTCAAAATAGCAATCAAGTTCTTCCCTGCCTTCAAAGAAACCGGACTTTTAAATTTAAAAGGTGAAACGGTACCATTACCCGATGCGCTGGCTGAGTAGGACAAAGTAAATCATTCAGAAAACATTACTCAGGAGTATAACACTATATGATCAAATGAGTGAAAAACAGAAAGTCAAACTTCTTGATAGCAAATTTGACTTTTGAATAATGTATGTAAGCATACAACCTTGAAGTATGCCATTGACAAATGCATGAAGGGCATGCCCCTTTGACTCGATGAGGAGAGTTGGTTTGTTTCCTTTCTTTAAAAACTCTTCATTCTCGTCAACAAACAAGCTGCAAGAAACATGTAATCTCCCTCAGTTTTGACTTTTATGAGTTCTTTTAGATTTGACTAATAGTTGAAGACAATTTAAGTGCTTTCAAATGAAAAGAAAGTATCTTTATGTATACACAAACCTGGTTGTATGCCAAAGATAATCAGTAGTATCTTTCGTGGTATTGATGTGATCCACAAAACCATTACGAGTAAAATCAGCTTCTCCCCAAATCCCGGCTTTCTCAACAAATATTTCCCAGTTAAGTGCTTTCAGGTCTTTCCTCGGTGACGCCATTGAAGGCTGCAATTGCTCTGGTACCATTTCAATGGTAGAAGTTTGAGATCCAACCTGTTCAAAAGGGTGAATTATGTTGATTATGACTTTTAAGGTCAAACAAACTACTTTTGAATCCTACTTTTTCAGCAAACCATTGGAACCCAAATTTTGAGTGTCTAACTCTTCTTTTTATATAGCAGGTTTGGCACACAAAAGTCAATCATGAAACAGGAACATGAGAATAAGAGAATTTAGAAAGAATTACCTTAGCCGTATTAAAGACTACATTTTTGCAGTCGGGAAGAATGCTCACTGACCATGCTGGCAGTGTGTATGAAACATTCCGAAACTGTACAGTTTTCTCATTTTTGTCGTCTAAGTTAGCTATAAAGGCGGCACATGTTCCCGATGGATCTTCATAGACATCAGCCTATAATTTGAAAAAGAAGACGCAATCATCACATCAAAGATGATAGAACATGAAGAAATCGGGGAATCTCATGAGCTTGATCTATAGTTGGAGGTTAAAAAGTATAACTTTTCACAAGTACATGTATATATGAAGACTAGCATATAAGAAACCGTAGTTTAACAGTTAGTCAAATGTCTAAAACAGCAATAAAACAATTTCAGAAAGAGTGGATTCTTGTGGAATAAAGTCATTAGCATGAATGATTTGCCATAGTAAAAATGAGCATATACGTAATTTTCGCTTGAAAAACGAACCTCTTGTTTCGGACCAAGATGAACCAAGGTCGGTTTGTTGTTCAACAGTGCGCGTTCACACAACTTTATAGCTCGATGAAGCTCCTTATTTAGGTTGAGAGTTAAGATGATGAGAGTTAAGATGATAACTGATGTCTTTATTATTTAGGTTGAATGTAAAATGATGGTTAAATCACAATAATTCAAGTATGAGTAGTTAGTAGTTGGTAGCGGTTGTGTTGAAGTATAATAATCTAAGCATAAAGACTAGGGGCGTTCACGGTTCCATTCGGCCAGTTTTGACGCAAATTATAAGCTGAAGTGCTAACTCAATTTCGGGGAAAAACCGAATCAAACCGGCCATTTTTGTGCATTTGGTTGTTTTGAACCTAAGTTTTTTTAAATGCATAGTTTTGTGCTAAACTTCTAAAAATGATGAGAATTGTTGATAACTATAGTAAAATATATAAATTTTAAATGTTTGGTTTGCTTTGGTTTGGTTTGCTTTGGTTTGGTTTGGTTTGGTTTGGTTTGGTTTATACGGTTGGTTTCAAATTTTAAACTGTAAATCAAATAGAAAACTGTCAAACGTACTAAACTGAAATGGGTACCAAATTGTAAGTATTTCATACGGCCTGACGTGCTAAGTTTAGATGGACTGGTTGACTCGAGCGCTCTTATACCCTAAGGTTGGTTGGTGAAATTTATAAGTAAACTTTTTTTTTTCTTTTATTGATTTCGTATTAAACATGTATGTATTAGATTAAATAATATAAAAAAATGAAAACTAATTTAACACGAGGAGAAAATAAGCGGTCTAGTTTGACTGCTTTTAATAAAATTTATGCCCAAATTGCTAAGAACGACAAACTAAACTGGTCAGGCCGGTAAAAATTATATTTTAAACGTTCAGTTTGAATTCAAGATATAATTATAACGTATACGACCACATATTTCAAAAGGGATAAATAAATTTATGATAATAAAGGTTAAATAACCGAGGAGGTTCATGCTGTTTGATCCAATTATTAAATCAGACCAAAATTTTAAACCCTCAAACTATTAAAATATTAAACTGTATCGTGAGCTAAATCTTTTTAATCTCAAAACTCACTAAACTAACCTAGTTGCTTTAGTTTACATGATTTATTATCTTTCTTAACTGATTTTCAAACACGTTACCTTGTAGTAACTAGGGCTGCAAACGAACCGAACGAACACGAACAAGGCCTTGTTTATGTTCGTTCATTAAGAAATAAATTTGTTCATGAACTGTTCACAAACACTTACCAAACGGATTTCCTTGTTCAAGTTCATTCATTAAGGAAATGAACATGTTCATTAACTGTTCACGAACACTTACCGAACGCAAACGAACACAAACAAGATCAAACGAAAACAAACAAATGTTCATGAACATGACGAACACAAAGAAGTGCATGAAGCCAAACGAATACAAATGATCACATATTTATTTTAGAATAAAATCGGTATTTTCATCACAAAATTTACAAAAAATAAATAAACACGTAACATAAATATCCAAAAACACTTGACATAATTGTCATAAAAATAATTAACACAAAAATTAAGAACATAATTGAACACATTAATGAACATAAACGAACACATTATCGAACATTCACGAAAAGACATTAACGAACATAAGCGAACACGTTATCGAATATTCACGAACATAAATGAACGAACACGGCTTGTGTTCATGTTCGTTCGTTTAACAAAATAAACGAAATTTTCTTGTTCGTTTTCGTTCATTTACTAAACAAACGAACATAAACGAACTTCCTGCCGAACAGTTCACGAACTGTCTTGCCACCTCATGTTAGATGTGTTTAAAAAAACAAAAAAAAAAAACGTTGAACCAATTTGAAAAAATTCCAGTTTGAGCCAAACCGGTTCCTAGCCTGACCTGAACCGGCGGTTTGTATACGGGTATGTAACCTGGCACCAAAAACCGGTTTCAATTAAAAAGAAAAACCAGTTTACAAACTTGTCCAAATCGATTTGAGTAGTTTGAGGTTTTTTGATGAAAAACAAACCGAATGGGTTTGAAAAAAAAAACGATTTGTACATATTAATAAAATAAATCCGATCCGGTTTGAAAAAAAAAAAAAGCTTCATGTAACATATTAGTTAATACTTAAAAATGGTGGTTATCAGTTCACAAACTTCTTAGTTGAATCTCACTTTCTTCCACAGTTTTCGCGCCAACAGAAAGAAGAAGAAGGAAGCTGATGAAGAACAGCAGATGCAAATTATCACCCAAATGGATACTCATCTTCGGCATCTTCAGCTTCACATTCGGCATCTTCTTCACCAACAGGTGATAATAACATTACACCCATTTGATCCATACCACTAATCGTTTAATCGGGTCTCAAAATCTGAAATTGGGGTTCTTGTGATGATTACGTGAACCCATTTGCTCGATTTCATCAGTCTGTAATAATATCACACTCGTTGATCCATACGAGTAATCATTTAATTGGGTTTCCATATCTGAAATTGAGGTTCTTGTGATGATTACGTGAACCCTTTGCTCGATTTCGTTAGTTTGTAATAATATCACACTCGTTGATCCATACGACTAATCGTTTAATTGGGGTTCTTGTGATGATTATGTGAACCCATTTGATCGATTTCATCAGTTTGTAATATTATCACACTCGTTGATCCATACGACTAATCGTTTAATTGGGTCTCCACAATCCACATCTGAAATTGAGGTTCTTGTGATGATCAAGTGAACCCATTTGCTCGATTTGATCAGTTGTTTGAGTGGATTTGAATGATTTGTAGGGTTTGGGCTCCGATTGATTTAGATGGAAAGGTTATGCGTAGGCGAGAACAAGAAATCAAAATTGTGTCTAATGATTGCTTAACGAACAAGGTTTGATTACGTTTTGAAATTGATTTTTTTCCCCGTTTCTTCATTAATAGCTGTTTTTATCTGATGTGATCTTGTGATTTTGATTCAGGAGAATGAGTTATTGGGGGCAATTCACAGATCCGATGAAGCAATCAGGTGAATAATTTGATATCATTACAGTTTTTGCTCGTAAAATTTGAAACTGATTTTCATATTTTGGGAAGTTTTCGAGCTGGAACTACAAAACTAGTGTAGAATCAAACATATTTTCAGGGGTGTAAAATCAAACATATGAATGTTGTTTACAAATATAACAAATTAATGGATCACTGGAGTGCTATCAGGTCACTTGGAAACTCGATTTCAAGGCTGCGGATGGAGCTTCCTGGTGTCCAGAGTTTACCCGAGAAAGTTAACAATGGTGAACTGCAAACAAACAAGACGGTTTCTAAGGACAGAAGAAGGAAAAAGGCATTTGTGGTTATCGGGATTAACACTGCTTTTAGTAGCAGAAGAAGGCGTGATTCAGTTAGAGAAACATGGATGCCTAGAGGTACTTCTATCCTTAAAAGTTTGCAATCGATACAAAAAGTGTAGTTTGCAACCGATACAAAAAGTGTATCAACTATCAAAAGTTGCTCTAAAAATGCATTCAGGGTGGTCCTTATACTTGAGATATTTGTTTCAAAACATTTGTTTTAATTCGATGAGTGTTGATCATTTTCTTGTGTGTTACAAAGTGCATATCTTGAAACACAGTTTATATTACAGGTAACCATATTTTGTGGATGTAGACTCTAATAATGTGTGAATCTTTGACATTGACTAGGTGACAAGTTAATTCAGCTTGAGAAGGAAAAGGGTATTGTTGTGCGTTTCATAATCGGTCATAGGTGATATACTCTTCCCTTTATTTTTAGCATATGTTTATGTTTTGTAGAATTTTATTTGTCATTGTTACCATTATGTGGAACATTTTTGCTAGTCAATTTGGTTATTACAACACAAACAACACAATAAATAAACAGGAGAAATAGCATTAAAGATGCACCAAGTTGAGAGGGTATTTTAGCAATAATACATAACGCTAGTCGGGTTCGTGGATTTGATCCACCAACTACCTTGAAATGCAAGGTATTAGCTTTTCATTTTCATAAGAAAGATGGTTTGCTTACCAAAAAACAATGTGGTGTTTCACTATTTTGCAGTGCGACATCTAAAAGCATTTTAGATCGAGCCATCGACTCTGAAGAATCACAACATAGGGACTTTCTGAGGCTTGTAAGATAATACACATTTTATTTCATATTGACCACCCTTAAGCTCACACTTAAAGTTATTTAATATTATCAGTTTATCACTACTGCAGAAACATGTTGAAGGGTATCACGAATTAACAGCCAAAACAAGAACATTTTTCGCAACCGCATACGCCAAGTGGGATGCAAAATTCTATGTTAAAGTGGACGATGACGTTCATGTCAATTTAGGTATATAAAGTAGCAAATTTTCACCTGGGATTTCTCATGGCATCTTTAATAGTACTTTTTTTTGGATAAATTAAACTAAAGTACTTATCTGTCCGCTATCATCATTTTGCAGGCATGCTAGCTTCAACTCTCGACAGGCATCAGTCAAAGCCCCGGGTCTACATCGGATGCATGAAATCTGGGCCTGTTCTTTCTCAAAAGTAATTTCTGCAAATCTTAATTCCCTGTTTCTCATAAATGACATAATTTAGGGCACAACCAAAACAGGCCCTTTGTTACAGTAAGAAAATAAAGAAAAAAAATGATGCGAGTTAAATGAGATGTAGGGCATACTTGACTTTTTGCGTTATGTAGGAATGTTAAGTATCATGAACCTGAATACTGGAAATTTGGAGAGGAAGGAAACAAATATTTTTGGCATGCAACTGGACAGATTTATGCTATTTCAAACGATCTTGCTTCATACATCTCCACCAATCAGTAAGAACCCGTTGGTTTTTTTTCTCTATCTTTCTAAATTGATCAGTGACTTTTTAATCTAGTTTCTCCATACAAATTCAAAAAGGAATCCATATAGACATAATAGTCATGTTTTGTATAGCATATTCATTTGATAAATCTTGTTTTGATGATATTTATACTATACAGAATAATAATGTCAATTAAAACTGAGTGATGCAGGCGAATACTACATAAGTATGCAAATGAAGATGTATCACTTGGCGCCTGGTTTATTGGTCTTGACGTTGAGCACATTGATGATAGAAACATGTGCTGTGGGACCCCTCCTGGTATGTACTACTATATTTTTGTTAGAACATTTACGTGTCAAAGTCGAAGTCTGACTATGAAAGTTTCAATATTATGTAGAGTGTGAGTGGAAAGCAGAAACAAGCAACGTGTGCATTGCATCATTTGATTGGAGTTGCAGTGGTATATGCAAATCCGTAGAAAGAATTAGAGAAGTTCATAAGAAATGTGGTGAAAATCGCTCTGCCCTTTGGAACCGACCAACATTGAAAATTTGATAAGTCAAGTTTTACCAAACAAAAGATGAGTGAAGAACGCACGGCAATCATGGAGATGGCCGCAGTGGATGATTTCTCCGAGGGCAGTTCTTGTAAGCCTCATACGGAGTACCTCCTAAACTGTCCCTTCTCACATCCTTTGATCAAATGCAGTCATCATTATTTAACCAATTCAAACAAAAACATTCATTTGAATTTGAAATAAAAACCAACTGATTAAGATACTTAAAAGTCAAAAGTGGACTTTTTGGTTAGATTAGTATTACATTTACATATTTATGAAAAGAAAGTAGAGGTGGTCATTTGTAAAAGAAGAGTTTATTTCTTTAATCGTATGGTGTAATTTTCAAGTTTGAAAATTGAAGCCTACTATTTATAAAGTGTTTATATGTTATTGTTTACTGATAAGTCACATAATTCGATAATCTGGATATATTTATATATTTTAAAGTTCAAACAAAAAAGTCACCATGTAACTGGTACATAAGTGTTATTATCTTAGTGTCAAAACATTAGTTTCAACACCACTCTCTCACATATACTCTAGACCCACCAAGTATTGGTATTAGCGGATATAACCCTCAAAATAAAGATTAAAAAGCCGCTAAATGCGCATAAAAATGACTCAGTTATGTAAAAATAACATAACCTTACAATATCAAAATGGCAAGACTTAGCTACATGTTACTTCAACTGCAAGTTTCTTCATTATGCCGGGGCAAAGTTTTGTCTTGAAATTCTCTTTAGTTAATTCCACAATGCACTCGTTCTTATTCAAGCATAGCTGCACAGACAATAAAAAATGAAACCGCAATAAGACTGAGAACACAAAGTCACAAATCATTATTGCATGAAGATGCATGCAAAAGCAGAACCAGTTGGCATCAATACTATTAGCATATTGGCTGGGAAAGTGATAGGTTACCTTTTCAACAATAGAGGTGGAATTAGGATGATGGCAATCTCCAACTGCATAAGACTGGCAAGTACCGGTAGGAGTTCCATAGCTAGCAAACTTGAAAGAGGAAATTAGTGTGTTCATTGGACATTTTAACTTCAAACTAGCTTTGTGCTTTTGCAGGTTGTTGGTAACAAAAGAGGGGTTGTCTTCCGCTACATGTGCACAAAGAGTGGATAATTTCCGTCTTGAGAACCTAATCTGAGTTGGGTCTCCACCTTTTTCTTCAAACATCACCAAAACATTGCCCGACGGCTTAAACCAAGATCTTGGAACGTGGTACCTAGAATAAGAATGTCATTAGACGCAAAATTAATAATCACTTATTAGAGGTGGCAATTTCAACAGGGGTTTACTTAGGTTATGTTATATTTCTAACAGATCACAACAAAAAATAGCTAGGAGACAAGTGAAATGGGTTGAACGGGTTGAAAGTCACTAGAGTATACTTTTAATCCACACAACCTACTATATATTCTTTTCAACAAGTTAAATCTAATAGTAATCAAATTTAGCACACATATATATCATAATGTTTTGTTTTGATAAAGCTAGATAGTTTCTAGGTCAAGTTCCCATTTTGACCCGTTAGCTAAAATGCCTATTTAAACACCGCTATCACTTAGAGACATCTTTTTATCATGTCAAAACGTATGTAGTTTGACTTCTGTGGCCAAATGAACAAAATCAGCACATCAAGACTGGCATGATTTATGAATTCTTCAAATGTTGCTAAATATTGATGTAATTTTTATGTGACTAAAGGAGTAGCTCGAAAGTGACACTGTAAGTAACCATCTTTGGAATAAAGTTTGTACTTTTTTGCTATATTATTGCCTATAACTATCAGGTATTTCCTTGTATGTATGGGACAAAGGGGAATTGTTAGTTCGTTACCATCTTTGTGTCGGTTCTCCACACCCTTTATTGCATTTATCGGGGTTAAACTTTCCTCTATAGTCACATGTTTTAACACACTTATCAGTTGGAGCCTTTCGGGGCCAATATCTTCCAATTTGCTCCCCGTTTAGCCATGCCAGGCCCTTTCCCATGTGAACCATGTCAAGTGCAACGGGTTCATCTCCAGGTGGTGCATCCACAACAGCCTACAAGATTCAATAATAGTAAAACAGAACCAAGAAATGGTCTAAAATGGCTAAAACTAATGGAACTTAAGCATTTTTCATGCAAGTGCATACTTGCATACCTTGTACCATGTCAATGGTTGGTTTTTAGGTGGCTCAGAAACCGCAGTCCATTTGACATTTTTTGAAGCATCTGCGTCGTATAGACTTAGATGCTCTCCTTCTAAACCAATCTGCAAAAAAGCCAGAAAGAAGAGAGTCCCTAATACTTCAAATTTGACCAGTTTGACCATCAAAAGTCAAATGTTAAGACAAAGGAGTGTACCTTGTAGCTCCATTTGTTGTTAGATAAGTCCATGGTTCCATTCTTTAAACCTTGAAGTTTCACATTGGTTAGACCCGCTCCAACCCATTCGTAAAACGATCCTGCATTCTATTAAACCGGACCCACAATCACATTTATATTTCTCACATCATAAAGATAGATCAAAGTAAAACACAAAAGGAAACTTACTTGGAGGCCTACAGTCATGCTCAAAATAGCAATCAAGTTCTTCCCTGCCTTCAAAGAAACCGGACTTTTAAATTTAAAAGGTGAAACGGTACCATTACCCGATGCGCTGGCTGAGTAGGACAAAGTAAATCATTCAGAAAACATTACTCAGGAGTATAACACTATATGATCAAATGAGTGAAAAACAGAAAGTCAAACTTCTTGATAGCAAATTTGACTTTTGAATAATGTATGTAAGCATACAACCTTGAAGTATGCCATTGACAAATGCATGAAGGGCATGCCCCTTTGACTCGATGAGGAGAGTTGGTTTGTTTCCTTTCTTTAAAAACTCTTCATTCTCGTCAACAAACAAGCTGCAAGAAACATGTAATCTCCCTCAGTTTTGACTTTTATGAGTTCTTTTAGATTTGACTAATAGTTGAAGACAATTTAAGTGCTTTCAAATTAAAAGAAAGTATCTTTATGTATACACAAACCTGGTTGTATGCCAAAGATAATCAGTAGTATCTTTCGTGGTATTGATGTGATCCACAAAACCATTACGAGTAAAATCAGCTTCTCCCCAAATCCCGGCTTTCTCAACAAATATTTCCCAGTTAAGTGCTTTCAGGTCTTTCCTCGGTGACGCCATTGAAGGCTGCAATTGCTCTGGTACCATTTCAATGGTAGAAGTTTGAGATCCAACCTGTTCAAAAGGGTGAATTATGTTGATTATGACTTTTAAGGTCAAACAAACTACTTTTGAATCCTACTTTTTCAGCAAACCATTGGAACCCAAATTTTGAGTGTCTAACTCTTCTTTTTATATAGCAGGTTTGGCACACAAAAGTCAATCATGAAACAGGAACATGAGAATAAGAGAATTTAGAAAGAATTACCTTAGCCGTATTAAAGACTACATTTTTGCAGTCGGGAAGAATGCTCACTGACCATGCTGGCAGTGTGTATGAAACATTCCGAAACTGTACAGTTTTCTCATTTTTGTCGTCTAAGTTAGCTATAAAGGCGGCACATGTTCCCGATGGATCTTCATAGACATCAGCCTATAATTTGAAAAAGAAGACGCAATCATCACATCAAAGATGATAGAACATGAAGAAATCGGGGAATCTCATGAGCTTGATCTATAGTTGGAGGTTAAAAAGTATAACTTTTCACAAGTACATGTATATATGAAGACTAGCATATAAGAAACCGTAGTTTAACAGTTAGTCAAATGTCTAAAACAGCAATAAAACAATTTCAGAAAGAGTGGATTCTTGTGGAATAAAGTCATTAGCATGAATGATTTGCCATAGTAAAAATGACCATATAGGTAATTTTCGCTTGAAAAACGAACCTCTTGTTTCGGACCAAGATGAACCAAGGTCGGTTTGTTGTTCAACAGTGCGCGTTCACACAACTTTATAGCTCGATGAAGCTCCTTAAGGTGTCCCCATTTCGGAAACCTTGGTAACCCTACACCCCATTCCAAGAAAAAGTTAGGAGATCAGAAAGTCAAATGAGCTTATTTGTAGTTTCAAATTATTATGCATGTACTATATTGTTTGAAGAAATTATCTATAACTAAGGATAAGAAACTTTATAAGTAGAAAATGAGTGGTGTTATATATGTACAAGATATATAGACTCCATAAGTTTGTGGGATGCAAGTTTGACATTCAAAGCTAAAGTCAAAGGATCACAATGGATACTAAACAAATAGAGTTCTTGTTAATAGACATATCAAAGAGTTTCATGAGCTAAGAAGCTGACCATATTCATCAACTGGTGCATCATAATCATAACTAGTGGTGATAAATGGCCCACCAGACGTACGTCCAAAGTTTGTCCCACCATGATACTAAACAAGTCAAAGTCAGAATCAAAGTCAAACACACAAGAAAAGCATGCATGACATTAATACTAACAATTGCATTAATGATTTAAGAACTCATTAGAACAATACCATGTAATAGTTATGCACGCTTCCTCCTTTTTGGAAAAATCGAGCAACAGCATAAGCAACATCTTCAGGGGGCCTATGGGGATCTCTGCCTCCAAATGTCTTGAACCTATGCCACCATAACAAATATCACTTTTGATTTGTAAATTGATAATAATTGGTAGATAGTGTAAAAATATTTAGCTACATACCATCCTGGCCAGTTCTCGGTCCAGATTTTGGGCATGGTTGGATAGCTTGGCTTAAAATCATCACAGTAAAATGAATTACAAGTATTGATCTGCGCAGAGTACATGATGATCAGTTGGGTCATATGAGTATTATTGAGTTATATGCGTAAGGCTTGTGGGACCCTTACCACTGGATCGGGAGCATCCCATTGCTGGCACATTATCCACGGTACACCTATGTTTTGTGAAAGAGCCATTTTAGCTGCCCATTGAGTGTATGATTTGCCACCTTCACCATATGCAGCTTCATAGTATCCATACTCGTTTTCCACCTACAATAAGTCGAACAAAAAAAGTTACTTTCAGAACAAAAAAGAATTCATATAGTCGTATCATCGTACGGTTTTACGTATTTGATCTTTACTTGCCTGAGCTAAGATAATGGGACCTCCCTGTGATGCAAAAAACTTTTCTTTCTTCATCATATTCACAATGAGAGTTGTGAAGCTCTGCATGTAATGCTGCATTTTCCACCAACAACACACATTTAATGTGAATGTCAAACCAATCTCTCAATAAACAGTTCTGGTGATAGTTGATGTTATATATATCTCAATAAGCAGATTTCTTATGAAAGTTTAGAAGATAACAGTAAACAATTTCACACCTTGAAAGGTTCATTGTCGGTTCTGAACACGGTCCCAGGCACATAATGTAACCAAACAGGTATGCCGCTATATATTTAATGGTAAGTCGTTAGGAATCTAGAACAGATGTTACATTTTATGCATAAAAAACTCAATAATGAATTAACTTAAGAAGCAATAGTAATGGACACACCCAAAGTTCCATTCTGCAGCAACGAATGGGCCAATCCGAAGAATCATAAGCATACCAGCATCCTGAACTATCTTCACAAATTTGGGTAAATCATACCTTCCACCAAAGTAGTACTAACAAAACCACATAAAAAAGAGATTAATCAGTCAGCATTCGGACAGTTGGAACAAGCTCATTTTGCAATGTGGAAAAGATTAAAATGCCACTCACATTGCCTGGTGATGGCTCATGTCCATTCCAAAATACGTAGGTTTCAATCACATCTACACCTCCTTCTTTTGCAGTTTTTACCAATCCAGGCCACATCTAATTGACAACAGAAAGTTGCATAGTTATGTAATCATGTAAAGCTTCTCATTTTCAATGCAAAACTTAAATCTCTCTGAAGAATCTGATTCAAACTAGCAGATCAAAATGAAGAGACCACAAAAAGACTAGATCTGTTTGAATAGTTTGATTCAAGAAAGCACATGTATTGAAGAAACATTAACAATAGAGCTATAGTTTCATTTTTCATTTGAGCTTTCAAATAAAGATATTAACTATACATATGACTATTGTCTTGCAGAAGTGTTTGACTATTAGCCAAATGTCATAAATGCCCTCCAATAACAATCAAAACAGATTATAACCAATATGTTTTAATGATAATTAAGCATAAGAATTTTATCAGCTTCCCTCAATATAAGTTCCCTCTGCATAGCCGAATAGGAACCCAACTCAACCAAACAAATATAAACTTCTCTCATTCTCATAGAAACTAGAAATAAAGATAAAAAAAAATTCTCTCTAAAACCCCTAAGTATTATAAAATCAGTTAATGTGATAACTTTAGCTAAGAATTAGGGTTAATATGTCCTGGAGCAACTAACACAACATAACACATTATATGTTAAATAACTGAATATGCCAAACATTTACATCACTTCCCATTTTGCTCACAACATACTACCATTATCAACTTAAAATAGTTAGGTTATTTAAAGGAACAGCAGAATCCCCAACCCAAATAATCAAAACAGATTAAATTCCCTTATGATCCAACTCATCAACACACACAACAATATAGCAGCTTCAAGATGATAACATTTCAAGAAACTCCCAACTCAAATAAGCAACTACTTAATCAAGAAAACCCAAATCACAAATCATTAAATTTCAAACTCTATGATGAAAATTATACTAAAATTATAAACTTTCAAATGGTGTGCAGTCTTACAGCAGGAACACTGCGAGGGTAGTGAATAGCAGCTGAAATCAGAAGCTTTCTTTCACCATCGATGATGAGTGATCGACTATCATAACTCACATTATTAGCTCCTTCTGCAAATGGCAAAATGTACAAGCGTACAAAGCAGCAGAAGAAGTAGATAATAAGCAGAGTACAAACAGAGGAAGCCATTGAAGAGCCTTCGCATTCGACTACAATCTTGAACAAAGCTTGAAGCTTTTTATATGGGTTTTTATGTAATCGAAAGATGTGATGCAATTATTTAACCAGCACATGTTTTCTTGTGAGATAAAATCAGAATTAAAGATTAAAGTAGAAAACAGAGGTGAATAAGGGCCACGTGTCTTGATCTGAGAGGGTGAGATAATGTGGGACCCGAGGTAAGGACCAACCGGCAGCTACATTTATCGCCATTTGTGTGTGTCTTTGGTGAAGATTTTTGTATTCTTCGATTCCCAAGCTGAAGGGTAAGATACAGATAGATTGGTCTGATAAACAGCTCATGTGGTCTGATATTGGATTGATGACGGTGGTCGTCAGAGATTTTACTGATTTAAAGGCATGATTTTGGGAACACTAAAATAAAGATAATTAACTTACTCAAGTGATTAAGATGAATTACTAAAAAAATATAATTACGTAAGATCATGAGTTCACGATTTATTTTAAGTAAAAACTATAACCATGCTAAATTGAATCAATGACGTCCCACTGTCAGTAACCACCGACATCAAGAAAAATTATTTTAAAAAATAAATAACTAATGAAAAATAAAACAGAATAAAAATCAGACGTAAAAACGTTAAACCACACATGTGAGACTTAAACATATAAATCAAAAGTAAGTCGATCTAGAACAAACGCAGGACCGTTAAACAGGAAAAAAATAAATGTAAACACGTTGAACCACACACACACGTTGTGGCGTGTTAACTCGCTGATTTTAAACCGAAACATAAAATGAAAAAATCTGTAATGTATGAAAAGTACGCGACCAAAGTTGAAATTAAAAAATGTTAGGGTTAAATTATAAAAGATGTAAAATTATTGGGTTAAAATACAAAACTTACAGGCTATAAAAAGACAAAATGTGGGTA